>OY728143.1:1789323072-1790573072 GCA_963277665.1 Viscum album | reverse complement strand
CTAATCATAAGATAAATTTTGGTGTTCCTTGTAGTTTCATATCCACTGGATCAATGATACGTTCTATTATTCTATCATGATTTCATTGTGTAAAAAACTATACAACCATTCAAGAGGACATACATGTAGACACTCCATAATGATTTTATTAGTGGCCTCAACAATTTCCTAGAATCCATATTGTTACATAAAAACATAGTACAACATGTAATAAAGTCATATCTATTTTTTTGAATCATGTTCTACCACTACAATATTTTAGAAATGTGTTCTTTCAAACCATAAATGTAACATGGGAACATGATAAACTCTATTCCTAGATCACATTATGGTATTTACCATGTTGGTGTCCCCATAATAGAAAGAGGAAGAACAATTGTCTTCAGTTCTAGGGATTCTAAATTTTTAAACCATTATCTATAATAACTATCTACTACAAGGTTCCATCCATAATAAAGATAATATTTATTATTTTCCTCTACCAGTTATGATCCAACCTATATAGGATGAGATTCATTGAATTTTATATTTTCATTAGAGATATAATGAATGATTCATCATCTTTGTTCCCCAATGAAAGAAAATTACTTAATCCCTCAATGTAAAAATTTATTAGGTGAAATTGTTTTGGATGTTTTTCTGGAATGTTTAGTATGATTTAGTTCTAACACTCATCTCAATAAAGTATCATGGTGGAATTTAAATATTCACCAATAATGTTTAGTACAATTATAATATCATTCATAGGAAAATGAAGTAGTCTCTACCACTACCTCCCACTATATCATGTAATCTATATGGAGTATATAATTTTTTTTCAACAAAAATCTACATCTCATGCTAATATGGATTTATGAGGCCCTAAAAACTATAAAAATATGGAACAGACTAATATTGATAATGTTTTATAGGGCCACAGTTTAGGAAAATTACCCACAATTCAATTCATAGAGTGGAATAATTAGTATTATAACATTATTCGTAAAGATTTCCATTAAATCATCATCTATAAACTAGAGAAGAATATTCAGAACCTTACAAAGATCAAAGAAAAACAATATGTCGTGTTGATAAACCATATCATTTAATTCTACCACTTCATGATCTATTAAAACAATATCAATGAGTTTTTATCTTCATTTACATTCCTAATGGCATCTTTCATGTAATTGTAGATTAATTGGGAGACCCTTTTATAATTTTACTATATCCAATGCCTTTATAGGGTTCACAGCCATCCCAGGATTGATATAATGAGTTATTACCTCATAAAGACAATCATGGTCCCCTACTGGTGAAGAACCTAACTTTTGATCTCATAGACACCATGATACTTACATTATGAGAAACATTCAAAAACATTATAACCCTATAGGAATGAACTAAATATGAATTTTTGTATCCATCCACCAATTCAATCATGTATTTTGATCATTGGGTATTGATCATGTTGAATAATTCTAGTCAAGTCACACTTGAACCGCTCACCAACCCTCATAATGAATAGAAATACCCTATTATATTGAGAATTAAGATCAATGAACAATCCCTAAAAATGTTGTTTGTACTTCTAAGACCGTAAGGAATGTTATTAATCATGTTTATCAAGAGAAGACCCCCATAATTAAATTATATTCATCAACTCTTATTCATATTCTATTGAGGGTTTTTTATGTTTAAAAAACTATCTAATATTCAGATTTTACTATAATCTAAATAGATGAAACTACCAAGTACCAGTTTTTAAGAATCCCTTCAACTTGTATGACCTTCTATGTTTCCTATTAAGGATCGGTCATATGGAAAAAATCATATTTCCATTGGTCAAAAATATTACATTCAAAACCACAATACTATAATCCCAGATGGAATTTCTTTCCATTAAAATCTTTACTTTTCAATGAATTTTCATGAATCCCCCATTAAGACATAAAATTAAACTATTTATTTTTTGACATAAGTTAGAGTTACTGAAATATATTGTGAAGAGGATGTTGATTTTAAGGTTTTTAATATAATCATCTACATCTTTGATGATGTTGATAGTTTTTTCAGATCGAAATAAAGATGTAGATTCTAAATATACAAGAGGGGTGGGAGGGAATTGTATACTTTAAAAATTTCCTTATACAAAGAAAAAATCTATGTTTTACAAAGTTAAAGTATGAAAATTCACAACACCTCTAATCACCAACTAGAGAATTAGAACCAAAGTTTACAATATGAGATTCTACCTTAAAGAGTATAGAATCTAAACTAATCACAGTACAAGTGTAAGGAAATATAAGAAAGTTATACTTCCCATACAATACAAAAGTGCAGTGGAAAAACAAGTAGTAAAACTACAAGTAACAAGATATAAGTCTTTTAACCCAAAGATAAGGGTATCCAACAACCTTGGATAAACATCCATTGATTTATACTTTCAAGAATTCATGTCTTACCTACACCAGGGTAATCCCTTGATATGAAGATCAGAATATCTGTCTTGCTTTCCCCGCAAGCCCTTAACTTCAGGGTAGTTGGAACCTATGTCTTCCTCAGCAAGGAAGCCCTCGAACTTTAAGGTAGTCGGCATCTCTGTCTTCCAATCCCCAGATGTCCTCTAATGTAATCACCAACATTTGGAGTCGCACAAAGAAATATGAATGAGCAGTTCAGTACACACAATGAATGAATAGTTTCTCTCTCTAGAAACCACCTTAACAGCGTGGGGTGTCTAGATCAATCAACTTATTTTTGAGCTCTTTCAAATGAGCTCGAATTTATAGGCAAATTTCCAACAGTCGGCTCCCTCCTCCAACAGTCATATTTTCCATGAAATTCGGAGGGACATGTACACGTGTAACTCAACCAACGGTTAATTAGAAACAGAATGGACGATATTGTTTAATAATAAATCAAGTATAACTGAATGCACGACATCGTTTTGAAATGGAGCATATGTAAGAAAAATACATAAAAAATTTTGGAGTGTAAGAAAATTAAATGTTTTGAGTCTAACCAAAATGAAATTAGGAGTCTATAATAAAAAGATGTTCGGATTCTATTTTATAGGAATTCAGAGTCTAGTTTTACCAGAGTTCAGAATCTGAACATACAGAGTTTGAAGTCGAACTAGTAAAAGTTCGGATTCAAACTTCATAAGAGTTCGGAGTTGAACTCATGAATGTTCGGAGTCGAACTTCATAAGAGTTCGGAGTCGAACTCATGAAAGTTTGAAGTCGAACTTCATAAGAGTTCTGAGTCGAACTCATGAAAGTTCGGAGTCGAACTATATAAGAGTTCGGAGTCGAACTCATGAAAGTTCGGAGTCGAAATTCATAAGAGATTGGAGTTGAACACATGAAAGTTCATAGTCGAACATCATATGAGTTCGGAGTCGAACTCATGAAAGTTTGGAGTCGAACATCATAAGAGTTCGTAGTCAAACTCATGAAAGTTTGGAGTTGAACTTCATAAGTGTTCGGAGTCGAACTCATGAAATTTCAGAGTCGAACATCATAAGATTTCGGAGTCGAACTCATGAATGTTCGGAGTCGAACATCATAAGAGTTCAGAGTTCAACTCATGAATGTTCGGAGTCAAACTTCATAAGAGTTCGGAGATGATCTCATGAAATTTCGGAGTCGAACTCCATAAGAGTTCGGAGTCGAACTCATGAAAGTATGGAGTCTAACATCATAATAGTTCACATCCAAAATTCGGAGTGGAACTTTATTACAGTTCACATCTAGAATTTGGATCTTAAAAATAGAATACACTAATTCATAACATTATATGATTCCTGGGATTTTGGGTATGAATCTGGTTTTTGTACTTAAGAAAAATATTTCCATGTATAAGAAAATCTAGGTTAGGGTAAATTTCCTAAAAGAAGTAAATTTTACTTATGGAGGTAAAATTTGTATTTGCTTAAGTATAAGGTGTTTGTGATTTTAAAAACAAGAAGGAATGGAAAATCCATAAGGAAAACCTAATGACTTAACAATCTCCCCCTTTCTAGAAATCACAAACATCCTTACGAAAAAGAATATAAGGACATTGAAAAATTTCGTTAGACTTTGAAATTAAAACTTATCTCCATTTATTCATTGATGAAAGAGAATACAATTAACTCCCCTTTAGTCATTGAAACTCTAAGGATTGTATTCTTAATTTCCAGAGTGGAGTTTTCATTATTAAAGGAATGAAAAAAAATCATAGTGCGAAATTCCCCCTTAATTTAAAGATATTTCACTCAGAAATTTTTCCTTTCTCCTCCTTAGGAGTTGCTATTTTTCCTTATACCCCTTTTTGATTCTCAAAAAGAATTGATGGGAATGGAAAAGAAAATATTGTACCTGAAACATTAGTATATGACAAGATACAACCAACCAAATAACATTTCATTAGAGTTGGGAAAATTTTACAAAGAAAGACAACTACAAAAACAGATCGGAGTGTGTTTATTTTTCTCCCTTTTCCTTTGGAATCCGATTCTTTAACAAAGTATAGAGGTTCTTTAGGTCTATTTTGTCTTCCTCGACTTGACTCTCCAAGGCTTTTGACTTTTCTTCTTGAGCTTTCAAAGCCTCTGCCTGATCCTCGATAGCTTCTTTCTGCATCTTTAACAATTCGTCTCGTTGTACGAGTGTTTTCTCAAGCTCGATCCAGAGATTTCTATCACATAGAAGATTTTGAGCCATAGAAACAGCCTTGTCACTTAGTTCCTTCACTTGTTGACTCCAAGAACTCTTCTCATCAATCAGCTCAGCCTGAAGATTTTTAACCTTTTTATCCTCGGTGTCAAAAGAATTGTGAACAATTGCCTGAAAATTTTCCAACTACACTAAGTCTTCATCAACTCTTCTAGAACACTTTGTTACCTTACTGTAGGACTTTCTATGCACATCATTATCGATAAGAAAACATTTTTGTTCAGCTTCAATCTTCACACACTTATCCATGACCATGGATAAGGAATCTGATTTCTGATTAATTCTATGTTGCAGCATCTGGCATCTGAAATCTATAGTCGGAAAAATCGGAATGGTGTCCACCAACTTCTTCAAAGATTAAACCAGAAAATCATGCCCATGATATGATGATTCCGAATCAGATAAATCTCTTGGAGATTTATCTTCTTCAATTTTCACTAGTTTCCTCTTAGAAAATCCACCAACCTCCTTCTTTCTAGAGACTTCTTTTGTTGGAGTATCCAAGAGAGCATGCCTCCACTTATCAGACTTCGGAATTGGTTCCTCATTAGAAGATACTTCCTCAGATTCAAAAATATGAATAATCTGGTCTTTATCTGGTTTCTTTTTTTCTTGTCCTTCCTCATGAAAATTACTCTCATAGGATTCTTCATCATCATATAAAACATTTCTTCTTATTGATGTTGCTTATCATCATTCTTAATACCTTCCTCACCTTCCATTCCTGGAGTAACTAACTTTGCAGATTCTTCCATATCATTATAAACCTCTACTTTCTTGATCATGGAATCTAAATCTTCACTTCCCTATTCTTCTTCAACCTCTTCCTCTACTTCTTCAACTGCTTCTTTTTCAGCTTCTTCAACTACTTCTTTACCATTGGATTTTTTAGAGTGACATATATCTTAGCTGGAGTTTCTGGTAAAGAAGGTTCTGTATGGAATGTTTTTGGAAGTGGAATCAGCTCATAAACTAACTCTATAGCTCTCAGCAAACATTGAACCACTTCAGCTTCAGACACCTTCTTTTTCATTTTTTTCTATTTCACCTGCTTCTCTAACTCTTCCGTAGGTCTTTCTTCTAAGGCCTTACCCTCTGTAGGGTCCAATCCGAATTGTGGATCCCCATCTTTACTCTTCTTCTTATCTTCCCTCCACTTCGCAACAACTTCATCAGGATATGTTTTTTGTTTCTTCGTCTTGGGGGGAACAGACTGAGTTTTCCTAGATTTAGGATTTTCTTCATCATCAGCCACTTCCTTAAGATTTCACTTCATCCTTTGATTTTTGGATGGTTCCAGAGTGTGTGTAAATTTCTGATGTGCCTCAACATCTTCCACAGAAAGAGAGTAGAATTCTCCTAATTCCCTAGAAAAACCCATCTTCATCTTCTTCAAAGTATCATCACTTACTAGGATAAGCGTACAATTCCAGACTTTTGATTTTCATGCAACCTTGAATGATTCTAAGCACCAAACTATCAGCTTATATAATAAGGAAGGGTACATAATTATTTGAGCTCCCAAATTCCCTTATTTGATGTTCTTGATTGTAATCAAGACATGTCTCATCAAATTTATCTTTCTTAGATTTACCATGAAATCTAAGACATATATATCATTTTTCTTCAAATTATCCTTGTCACCTCATATTGAAACCAGAAAGCCTTGCACCCAAGGCTAAAGAATTATATTGTTCAGAGGGAGACAAGAAATATTAATGGTTCAAGCATCCTTAAGTCTAAGACACTTCAGTGCATTCTCCTTGTTGAAACTTCCTTGCTCATCCGGAAGTTTTTGTGAGCAGAACTTAGCTTCTCCTTCATAGGATAAACCAACCAAGCTCGCAGCCTTGGTGTCATATAACTTGTATGTTTTCACATAAGATATAAAAGAAAACCACTCTCTTCTATCTTCCAACTGGAAGGAAACAGACTCGTAGAACTCAATCCAAAAATTAGTATAAACCGGATCCTGTTTATCTGACTTTGCTTCTCAAACATCCTCTCATCCATTCAGTCTAATATTCTTTGAAATAAGGGAATCAAACTTATAGAAATCCAGATACACCAACCTATCCCTAAAGATTAACCACTTTGAGATTGGATTTGAAATTGACATATCTTGAGATGTTGCTTCAACAAACATTCGGAACAGAGAGATATGAAGGATTCAGAATGGCTTTGCAAAGATCAGAACGAGTCTTAAGAAGAGAAGCAGGGCATCGAGACATGAAATATTTGAAAAAACGATGTGGGATGAGTCTTGGGGTCCCCTTTATATAGGCGATGGATGTGACCTTCGGTCTTCCAAATGCTATCTAACGTTTGAAAAACTTTTGTTCTGATCTGACGGTTGAGAACACTCCTGTAAGGAAAACTTGACTCCGATCTTTTGAGGTTTTAAGGAAAACATTTGGATTTAAGGAAAACTAGAAGCTGAATTATTTTAAAACTCAAGAAAATACCAGCAAGAAAAAATATTATTAGAAAACATTAGGTAAGAAAATTATACATTTCGGATTGGCTAGAAAGATTGTTCGTAATTGGTTATATTATTCTTGAAGAAATGAATTTAAAAGCAAACCAATTACGAAAGTTCTAGTATGAAAAAATCTTTACGAAAGTTCAAGTACGAAAAATATCATTATGAACGTTCCAGTATGAAAAATATCATTACGAAAGTTCCAATACGAAAAATATCATTATGAAATTTCCAGTACGATATTCAGTACGAATATCTCCATTCCAGATGTTTTCATTCCGAGAATTTCAATCCTGAAAATTTCAGTTCTGGAAATTTCAGTTCCGAAAATTTTGAAAAAATAACTATGAAAATTCTAGTAAAAAAACGAGAATTTTAGTTAAACTAAGTTTGAAAAACATATTAATAAAATTTTAGTTACACTAAGAATCAAATGTACTGCCCCTTAGAAAAAGATTTTACTACTGTTATGAGAATTGTTCAATCATGAAGTTAATGAAGAATGATTACCTTATGTTTATCATTCCTAACATTTGTTTAATGTATTAAAATCTATAAGAGGGTAATGATTTTGTGAAAATATCAGCATGTTGATCTTGCGTTCTGATAAACCGAAGAATGATATCTCCTTTAAGTGTGTGATCCCTAAGAAAGTGATGTCTAATGTCTATGTGTTTTTCATGAGAGTGATGTGTAGGGTTCTTACATAGGGAAATGTCACTTTTGTTATCAAAAAAATTTGAGTCTTAGTAAAACTCAGTCTATAATCTGTGAGTGTGTGTTGCATCCACAAAACTTGAGCACAACAACTTCCAGTTGCTACATATTCAACTTCAGCAGTGGAAAGTGCTATAGAATGTTGCTTCTTTCAGGACCAAGGAACTAATGAATCTCCTAATAAATGAAAAGTTCTAGATGTACTCTTTCTATCCATTCTATATCCACCAATGTCAGCATCCAAAAAACTTTTTAGAATAAAATCATTTCAAGACGTATAAAATAATCCTAGATCCATGGTTCCCTT
The DNA here is from genome assembly GCA_963277665.1 of Viscum album. Lineage (NCBI taxonomy): Eukaryota > Viridiplantae > Streptophyta > Magnoliopsida > Santalales > Viscaceae > Viscum > Viscum album. The sequence continues at coordinate 1,790,564,866 of OY728143.1, read as the reverse complement.
TAGGTATCGAAAAATTCTTTTTATCACCTTTAAGTGAGATTCCTTAGGATTGGATTGATATCTTGCATATAAGCATACTGAGAACAATATGTCTGATCGACTAGCTATTATGTAAAGTAGACTCCCTATCATACCTCCAAAATATGTTTGATCTACTGGTTTCCCAGCTTCTTCAAGATCTATGAAGTTTGAGGTACTGATGGGAGTACTTATACTATTAGTTTTATAATAACCACACTTTTTGAGAAGATCTTTAATATACTTATGTTGAGATATATAGTTTCCTTTTGGTCTTTGAAAAATTTGAAAACCATGGAAAAAAGTTAACTCCCCCATCATACTCATTTCAAACTCAGATTTCATTATACTTGCAAAAGAATTAGTTAAATATTACTGAGTTGAACGAAATATGATGTCATAAACATAAATTTGAACAATCAAAACATTTTTCTTATCTTTATTTATCAAAAGGGTTGGATTTGAATTTCCCTTAACATAGTTATTTTGAAGCAAAAAACCCGTGAGTCTATCATACGAGGCTTGTGGGGCTTGTTTAAGGCCATACAAAGCTTTGGTAAGTCAAAAAACATGATCATGATGTTTTGTATCTTCAAGCCAGGAGGCTGTTCAGAAAAAACGTCCTCTTGAACATAACCGTTAATAAAAGCACATTTCACATCCATTTAAAATGGTTTAAAATTGAAGAATGATGCATAGGCAAGTAAAATACGAATAGAATCAAGTCTAGATACTGAAGAATATGTTTCTTTATAGTCTATTCCCTCTTGCAGATTATAGCCTTTAGCAAATAGTCTAGCTTTATTTCTTACTATGACTCCATTTTCATCACATTTGTTTCTGAATACCCATTTTACTCCAATAACAGAAGTTTCCTTAGGTCTTTCAACCAGGGTCTAGAATTTATTCCTTTCAAATTCATTTAATTCATCTTTCATGGCTTTGATCAAATCACCATCACCTAAAGCTTATTCAGTGATTTTTTGTTCTAATTGGGAAAGGAATGCTAGATGTTCTACTTCATTTCTCAAGGAACTTCTAGTTCTTACAGGTTGATTTACATCACCAATGATTCTATCACTGAGATGATTCTTAAGAAACACCTAATTTGGGTTTTGTAAAACCTGTTCACCAACATATGGAAGAATGTCTTTAGGGGTAAATTTTTCAGAAGTATCTTCTTGAACATTTTCCTTATTAGAAAGATCTTCTATCAAAGGTTAACAATTAGTTTTTGAAAACACATTTGAGGATGTAGGTTTGGATGGTTTAAAAACAAAAGGATCAGACTCATCAAATTTTACTTGCATTATTTCTTTAATAGTAAAAGTATTTTTATTGAACACTCTATATGACTTAGAAGATGTGGAGTAGCCTAAGAAAATACCTTCATCAGATTTTGGTGTGAATTTATGTAGATTATATTTTTTATTTAGAATGAATACTTTTCAACCAAAAACCGTGAAGTAGGAAAGTCATGGTTTTATACCATTCCATAACTCATATGGAGTTTTATTAAAGAAACGTCTAATTAAAACTCGATTTATAGTAAAACAACCAGTACTTATAGCTTCAGCCCAGAAATGTATAGGTATAGAATATTCACTCAACATTGTTATAGTTATCTCTTAAAGAATTCTATTTCTTCTTTTAACTACACTATTTTTTGAGGAGTTCTACGTGATGAAAAATTGGTTGTAATAAATTTTCTACTACAAAAAGATTCAAAATCAGAATTTTGAAATTTTCCTCCATGATCACAATGAATAGTTTTCAGTAGAAGATTTTTCTCATTTTTAACTTGTGATCTAAAAATTTTGAAATAATAAAAACCTTCAGACTTCTTGGTTAGAAAATAGACCCATGTAAATCTGGTGTAATTATCAACTAGAACAAACACATAATATTTTCCTCCAATACTTCCAGTTTATGTTGGACCAAAAAGATCCATGTGCACTAACTACAGTGAATCAGTTGTTGAGACTTCAACGATTGATTTAAAACTAGATTTATGTTTCTTTCCATGTTGACAAGGATCACAAAAATTAGAATATTCAAATCTAAGCTCTGATAGATCCTTAACTAGTTTCTTCTTAGAAAGTTTACATAAGTTTCTATGGTTACAATGACCTAGTCTTCTATTCCATAACCATGAATGATCTTCCATTGCACTTAGGCAAGGTAGGTCTTGTCTCCTGAGGTCTTCTATGTTTAAAGTGTAAACATTCTATTGCCTATTGTCTGAGAGAATAAATTATTCCTTGTAATTGTGAGATAAAAATTTATCATTCCTAAAATTCACAAGGTACCCTTCATCACATAACTGACTCTTGATAATGAGGTTGTGCATAAGACCCTTAACAAATAAAAAATTTGAAATCAAAGTTTTACTAAGAAGAATAATATTACCAATACCAACAGTTTCTCCCTGAGCATTATCTTTAAAAGTTAATTTTCCTCCTTTCGTATTGATAATATTTTCAAAATAGGTTTTATTACCAGTCATGTACCGGGAACATCCACTATCCATGTACCATGTATTGTTGTTTTTACATCCTTTATCTTCTTGAAAACAAGAAAAGAATTTGACTTTCAGAATCCAATCTTGTTTGGATCCGAGATTTTCAGATAATAAAATTTTGGGTACCCACACCTTCTTAGAAATATAGTCTTTATGAAAAACTAGAGATTGGGTTTTATTTAAAGAAAAATTCTTTGCCCAGTGACCACCACATTGACACTTGGTGAAAAATGGGGGACCTTGTGGAACAGAGTCATTGTCACTAAAAGTTGGGTTTTCATGGGTATAACCAAATCCGGATTTATTTATTAAAGGTCATATTTGTGAATACATTTTATCAAAATTTTCTTTACCATGGTTAAAGTTTGACAAACACTTCTTTAAGGAAAAATTTTTGGACTTGAGTTTTATAACCAAGTTTTTATCTTCAAAATCATTATATTTAGAACTAGAGCTAGGCTCAAAAACACTTTTATATGAAATTATTTCTTCTAACTCTTTAGAGAGTATGTTCTTCTCATAACATACATCCTAAAGATTTTTTGAAATATTTATAAAATGAGCATTATTCTTATCAAGATCTTTAGAAAGATATGATATTTCTTTTGTAAGAATAGTATTCCTAGAGTTTTCCTTATCATGTTTTTTATTGAGTTTGGAGTTTTCAATCTCAAGATGTTCTGTAAACCTAAAAACTTATTCATAGTTAGGTGAAGTATTTTTTTCATCAGAAGAGGATTCCTCATCTGAAGATTTATAATACCTGCTATCATTAAAATTTAAAGATACATTGGTCAATGATTCAGCATTTCATACCTTATCCATAAAGAAATGATTGTTAATAGGTCATCTGGCTATAAGACCATGATTTTTTTGTCATGAAGATTCATAATCAGATGATTCATCTGAAGAGTCACCTCCACTGGTACTACAAGTGTCATTTTCTTTTAGAACATTCTTAACTTTGGTTTTGTAATACTTCTTTCTGTTCCTTTCATAATGCCTTTATTTCCTTTATTTCTTTTTGAGAAAAGGACAATCTGGTCTAATATATCCAGCTCTTTTGCATTCATAACAAGTAAATTATCCATCTTTCCTGAATTTCCTTTCCTTTTTCTTATACTTGGATTGGAAATTTATTTTTCTAGCTATCTTGTTCATTATTCAAGCAATATTTTCTAACTCATTTTCTGAGACATCACATTCAGTAGATTCAGATTGGATAATAACTTTATTAGACTTGGATCTAGTTACTCTCTCAGAAGTCTTAGCTTTAAGATGATTTGAAGTTGTGGAAAAATCAACGGTACCATTTCCATTCTTCTTCTTGATGTTATCAGCATCTCTCTTCATTCTTGTCTCATGTTGGAGAAGAGTTCTAAAAATCTCATCTAATGAAATTTGAGTGACCTTCTTGTTCTCATCAATTGCTACTCTCTTTGATTCCCACTCATTAGGCATAATATCAATTATCTTATCCACAAGGGCTTCATCATCTAACCCTTTTTCTCCCATAGACTGTAAGCTGTTTTCTATAGTCATAAATATCTGTTGAACTTTACAAATTGGTTCTCCATATGGAAAACTGAATCCATGGTATTCAACTTTAAGCATAGATCTCCTAGTTTCAATAACTTTAGAAGTGCCAAAGTGTGCAACCTCTAACTTATTCATGATACAATTAGCTGCTTCACAAGAATAAATTTCGCTATATATATTTCTAGTCATTTAACATAGTAAATTATTGCGTAAATTATAATTGAGTTTATACTCTTTCTTTTCCTGGTTAGTGAAAGTTCTAAATTATTTATCAGAAATTTTATAATCACCAGTAAGCATAACGAAATTATCCACTCCAGTATTGATAAAAAAGTCTTCATTCGATCTCTCCAGTACTCATTGTCATTTCTATCAAATATTGGTGGTCTTATAGGATTTAGATTTTCAATAGAACCAAAATTGATTCCTTCTATTCTTAATAAAAAACTTTGGCAACCAAACTTTTAAGTTGGAAAAGTTTTTAACCACAAAGTTCGGAATAACAATTTGGAATGATAATTCGGAATGACAATGTTTGGAATGACAATACAAAATGAATAAAAACATTCAAAGAAAGGATGAAGAACAATGAAAAAGTGAGAAAGAAAAACATATATGTGCGTATAAGTATTTCAGAGACCTCCTCTGATACCAATTGTACGATCGAAATAATGATGTTGATGCTCAATATACCAGAGGGGGGGGGGTGAATTGTATACATTAAAAATTTCATTAAACAAGGAAAAATATATGTTTAACAATGTTAAACTAAGAAAATTCACAACACCTCTAATCACCAAATGGAGTATTAGAACCAAAGTTTACAATATGAGAATCTACCTTAAACAGTATAGAATCTAAACTAATAAGAGTACAAGTGTATGTAAATATAAGAAGGTCATACTTCCCTTACAATACAAAAGTGTAGTGGAAAACAAGTAGTAAAACTACAAGTAACAAGATATAAGTCTTTTAACCCAAAGAGAAGGGTATCCAATAACCTTGGATAAAGGTACCTTGATTTATACTTTCAAGCAAGTGTTTCTTACCTACACCAGGGTAAGCCCTCGATATGAAGATCTGAATCTCTATCTTTTTATCCCTGTAAGACCTCAACTTCAAGATAGTTGGAAACTCTGTCTTACTCAACAAGGAAGCCCTCGAACTTCAAGGTAGTTGGCACCTCTATCTTCTTATCCCCGGAAGTCCTCAAATGTAATCAACAACATTCGGAGTCGCATGAAGAAATCTAAATGAGAAGTTCAGTACACACAAGGCATGAATAGCTTATCTCTCCAGAAATCACCTTAACAGCGTGTGGTCTCTAGATCAATCAACTTGTTGTTGAGATCTTTCAAATGAGCTCCTATTTATCGGAAAATTTCTAATGGTTGGCTCCCTCTTCCAACGGTCATATTTTCCCTTGAAATTCAAAGGGACCTTTACACGTGTAACTCAACCAACAGTTAATTAGAAATAGAATTGACAAAATCGTTTAATATTAAATCATGTATAACTGAATGCACGTCATCTTTTTGAAATGGATCATATGTAAGAAAAATCCATAAAAAATTTCAGAGTCTACGCAAATTAAATGTTTGGAGTCTAACCAAAACGAAATTTGGTGTCTATAAAAAAAAGATGTTCGGATTCTGTTTTATAGGAATTCGGAGTATGTATTTACCAGAGTTTATAATCTGAACATACAGAGTTTGATGTCAAACTAATAAAAGTTTGGATTCGAACTTCATAAGAGTTCAGAGTCGAACTCATGAATGTTCAGAGTGGAACTTCATATGAGTTTTGAGTCTAACTCATGAAAGTTTGAAGTCCAACTTCATAAGAGTTTCGAGTCGAACTCATGAAAGTTCGGTGTCAAACTTCATAGGAGTTTGGAGTCGAACTCATGAGAGTTCGGTGTCAAAAATCATAAGAGTTTGGGGTTGAAATCATGAATGTTCGAAGTCGAACATCATATGAGTTCAGAGTCGAACTCATAAAAGTTCAGAGTCACACTTTATAAGAGTTCAGAGTTGAACTCATGAAAGTTCGGAGTCAAACTTCATAAGGGTTCGGAGTCGAACTCATGATAGTTCGGAGTCGAACTTCATAAGAGTTAGGAGTCGAAATCATGGAAGTTCGGAGTCGAACTTCATCAGAGTTCAGAGTTGAACTCATGAATTTTCGGAGTCAAACTTCGCAAGAGTTCGGAGTCGAAATCAAGAAATTTCAGAGTCGAAGATCATAATAGTTCACATCCATAATTTGGAGTGGAACTTTATTATTGTTTACATCTAGAATTCAGATCCTAAAAAACATAATACAACAATTCATAACATTATATGATTTCTGGGATCTTGGGTATGAATTTGGTTTTTGTACTTAAGAAAAATATTGCTATTTATAAGAAAAACTAGATTAGGGTAAATTTCCTTAAAGAAGTATATTTTCCTTATGGAGGTAAAATTTATATTTTCTTAAGTATAAGTTGTTTGTGATTTTCAAAACAAGAAGGAATGGAAAATTCATAAGGAAAACCTTATTTACTCAACAAGTTTAATCATCATGTGGGATATAATCACCCTCAAGGTCTCATAAAATTTGAATTTTTCCACACCAATCAATGTTTGGGGGTCACTTGTTAAGATATTGATCTCATACCAACTCATATTTTAAATAATACTTGTTTTAAGTAATATATTAAAACATTTTCCCACCAAATAATTCATAGATATGATACATGTGAACAAAATCCTGTTACTAAGATCAATCTATGGGAAATATTTGGTAATATTTATTATATATTCAAAATTATTATATTCTCAGAAGTCACAACTTTCAAAAACTTTTTGCGATGGACCGATATCCACCTATATAAATCTATCAAACAATTATATAAATATAACCTTAAATACCCCTCAGTGGATGAGTAGGGTTCTACATAGTGATTCCACTCCCTATCAGTCATGTTAATCCCACAAAATGGTTGTTGTGGGTTCAAAAAATGATTTAAATCCCCTAAATATGGAAGAGGACAAGAATATCCTGGCTCTCAATGTCTTCACAACTACCAAGATAGTTCCATAGAATGAATTGAAGAGTATTATTTTCATATCAATCTTTTATATCAAAGAAATAACCTCAAAATCTCATGATTTGTTTATTCCTATGATGATGTAGTGCACATAATTCACCACTTTAAACTATAATGGTTAGGTGCCTCTAAATCCAAGATATCCCAATCACCCATCAAATAGGTAGTTATATCCAATTACTAACAATCCATGAATTTACCATATATATTATATTATTTTTTCCCTCTAGAAATTATCCACATTACATTTTTGATATTATCTGAAGACCACCTTGATAATGTTCATATGGGATATTTTTCTAATCATCTATTTGTATGGTCTTTGTCGAACTAGTGGGTCAAGATTCCAAAAGAACTATTTCATGAACTTATTGGATTATGATGTCACACCATGATCACTAGTGTCCATGGAGTCCTGTTGTTTCTCAATTAATCACACATCTGAAGAAAAAAGACAAATTTACAAATCCACTTAAAAGAGAATAGGGAGTCTCCACCATCATCAATGAGATGATACTTGTGATCAATGATACCATGGAAGATCTATAAAAAATAATGAATATTTTCATTATGTATCAAAATGAAAAATAAATAAATATTTCTATTCTAAAATATCACAATAAAGAATTTTTTTTAGAATACAAGGAGATTCTAGGTAGTGATCATAATGTTATCATTCAATGGTGTGGTATGTCAATTGGATAACATGGATTAATGTAGGCTCCCAAAAAGATGAATTCATCCAATAATTACATGTTTTTGTCTAAAGATGATAATATGATCAACTCTAAATTTCTTCTAGGAAGCTTAGAATATTATTTGGTCAACAATCATTTCCCCTATGAGGAAGAATAATGGAATGATTATAGTTTTTATCAAATTTTTAGACATCACATACCATCACAAGAAGGAAAAACTAATTTAATTAGTTATAGAGTTATCAAATGATGTAACTATCAATTTAAAATACCTTAACATTATGAACATATATTTTGAATTCAATCAAATAGAATTTTTCCTGTAAGATGAAGTATCAAATACTTCTAGGGAACCTTCACGAACCCAATGATAATATGTGACCCCCTTCAACATGAATAATGTTATAGAATCTTACCATTGATCCTTGAACCAAATATTCCAAACCATATTTAGAATAATGGTGGAGATCAATTTGAATGACCATGTAGTTAAATACCAAAACATATAAGAAAATTAATAGGATCATGAGATAGTGTTATATTAACCCTACACTAAAAACCTAAATATGGTCAATTTGATGTTGGAATTTTAGGATACCCCAATGAAATTCCTCATATTCATTGTCTAATAGTGAGGCATTAGAGAATATAAAGGTAATCATTATAATTCATATGCAAAAAAACTCCAATAATTACAACGAATTAATTGATATAAAGAATGTATATTATTGTTCATATAAAATATCATTGTAATATATAAGAAATTTTCTATTATATGATGAAAGGAACAACATTTGGGCATAATGACGAAATATAATCAATATTCATAGATATCGCGTTGTATCATCCATTTCATATTGTATTGATGCATCATGTGTTGGAAAAATGTTTAGTCCCCAATGTGAACATAATTTAATTATCCCTCAATTCCATATTATCCCTGAAGAGAGATATTAGTGAGGTTAATATTAAGTAATATCTTAGTATCATGTAGATAAACACTTAGAAAAAATATTTTTCATCTATAAGTACTAACTAGACATAGTTTTCAGATTATAGCATTAGTGTCACCATATAGATCATTATAAAGTCCATTTCATATCCCATGTTAACCCACTTGAGTACCTCCTCAACCAACCTATATTTAATATATGTTAGGTATAATGGGTATACATTCATTAGTTGTTTTTCATCATGTTCATCCATTAAAATGTTATTAATTTTACACTACTAGATAACATATGGGATGTGAAACCAACCTCAGATATTTTTCCATAGATTTTGATTTACTATATTTTTATATAATTTTAATCAATCACGAAATTTCATATTGGAATATAAACATTAATTATGATTCATAAAACATGATTATATGCATTCTCAAAAACCCTAAACATAACAATATTTCTCATGCTGTTATTTTCAATATTCAATTAAATGTCCTCTTATCATACTCATTCACCCCTTTAGAGTGATTCACCAATAATGAATATGAGTAAAATTAAATCATTATCACCCTATATATTTCCATCTTGATCAAAGTTACATTTTTGAATGTGAAGGGAAAGTCTAATTTTATCATCTAGAAAATCAATGGCTACTACACAATTAGGGTATAAGAGAACGTTCTATTGGTCTAGTGGACACAATATTTTTTTTTTCTGAATTTACATTTTAGATAAATTTGAATCATGTCCAATAGAAATTAAATAATTATGAAAATTAATTTTAAATATTTTACAGATCCCATTCTATGCTGGACAATGATCACATAGTTATTCATATGGTGTATTCGACCGAGGGCACTCCCATTTCTCCCACTGAAGAGAGTAAAGAGGATTATCAATTCACGAGTAGATATTTTTTTGTGAGGACTCTGAATTTATCCATGATAATAGATTCAACTAGATTAATGAATCCAATATTTTAGCACCCCCCATTAATGATCAATTCCTTCTATCCAAGTCATGAAAATTAAAAAAGAACACCATACAAAAAATAAAATCATCTATGATGGCCCTAGATTAGTGTGTAGAGACTCTGGTTTTCCCTATAATGCATTGGAATATTTCTATGAATATTTTTGAAGACATGCGTTGCATTAGAATGGGACTCTAGGGCCTGGAGATACTAAGTTTGGTGATACTAAAAATATTAAATATATTATAGCATGCTTGAGTAGTTTATTAAGATACATGAATAACTCTCGATTGGAGTCCCAAATTGGGATTCTGAGACCATGGTTGAGTTCATAACATCAACCTTACCCTAAAAGGATATAAATATTATCGGCACTACGATTCAAGTTGGAGGCATGTAGGTAGTGGGGTATTAAATAGATGAATATTATTTTATAAAAATTAAAACAATATACCTTACCTCCATACCCCTTGGTGAGAAGCAGAATAGGATCCTCTCCCACTTATCTCTTAGAGTGGTGAATGAAAACTAGGTGAATTGAATGAACGATGTGCTTCCAGATCCAATTTTTAACATTGATCATCTCCAGATCAAGAAACTATATGTTATAAGTGCCATTCCACACTCAAATCATTATCATTTCAAAACGAGGTAGACATTTTTGAGTTTTAAGTCACGATCCAACCTTTTATTTTATTTTTTAGGTTTTATATTCTTTATAAAATTTCTAGGGACCTAATGAGGGTTGATCTGTATGTTTTAGGGAAAATGAGGGTGATTTAGGCTACTCGTAGGGAAATTATCAAGAAAACTCCCATCTACATGACGTCTAGTGTAGTGTACCACATCATGTGTTCTTCATAATCAGTGAAGATGAGTTTTGGGGATTGTACGCTATGTACCGGGGTTACACACATTGTAGTAACCCCAGGTTGGGTGGCCATGAGACATACCCAGGTAAGTTCGGTCAATGTACATGGTTGTGTGATAGTACACAACCTAAGTACATGGACATGGGGTTCCAAACATGTGAACGAGTTCACAAAATGGACATGTGTCTTATAGGTCGGGATACATCCTGTACAATAGGGTTTGTGTCTTGTGTGAGAAACAGTTGTTCGAGATGTGTGGTGGAAGAACACTGTGAGATAATCAGTCGAGGCGAGACCTAATGTGTACCTTTGGTACACACCATGTATGACCACATTCCCTGATGAGTTGTAAAATTAGAGGACACGATTGGGTGCTCAGGCTGGGTCACATGTCATGTGTACCCCCTTACACATCGTATAATAATTTTTAGAAGTTTCTTTAGCCTTTTGTCTACCATCCTTCATGGATTGGATTCAAGCCTATTAGTTTCCTTTCCTGATAACCTTTACATGTATAACAAGATGGTTTCCATGGATTGGTATGAGGATATATAGGGTGCAGAAATTTTTTGGGTCACCTAGGATAGCGATGTTGGACCATAAGTGCTTTAGTGAGATCCCTGGGTCTATTTTTATGAGCGTACAGTGTGTAATTAGGTCCTCTATATACGATTATGATCACCTAGATTGGATGATCTTGGATATAGTTTTCTTATCCCATGATACAGGCTTGGGAGGGATCATCTATCATCTAATTAGAGTTGTTGTATCTTTATAGAGAGGTTGGGGCAGGATCCTCTAACATATTCCTTTTCTCGAGATGAGGTTCTTGGTATATTCATTACCAAAAATACATGGGCAATGATGCCCTATCTAGCAAGATAACCCCATAGGATTTTGTGATTGTCAATTATATGATCCAATGAATAGTGTGAGTTATCATTAGTGTAGTGGTATCATCAGTTATACAATCCCATACTCATTAGGTAGTTTATATAGGGAATTTGAATCATAAGGAGTTTGGTCCCCTGCATCATGAGTTGTATCATGTGGGGTTTGTGGAATCATGGTGACCAAAACTACATAATTGATGATTCCCTATCTGAGTGATTTGATCTTTGGGATGTCATAATGGGTTCGTGGTTTCCCCAAATGGATCCTGAGAGTGATCCCCTTTTTGAATAATGAGACCTTATGTGGTTCCAATAGGGCTTGTAGAATCTCCCATCAGGGATGGCTGGAATACCATATCTAATTATCAATATCTGACGGGTTCTAGAATGAATTCCTTCTTGGTAAGGTCCAACGATCATGTTCTCTCGGATTAATGCCTCTTGGTATAGTAGGGTTATGCCATCGTCTTCTGATAATCAAAGGAGTGGTATCTCTAGGATTTTCTATCATGGATGGATGGGTTTTTCCCAATTGAGTGTATCTCTCAAAAAATTATTATCTAAGAAGATAGAGCTCAGGGAGTTTGTGCTATTGGGATATTGTTACCAATTGAGTGTTGAGTAGAAATCGATCAATGTCTATAAGGTCAGAACCTAATGAGACTTGGAGTGTAGGAGGAGTATATATAGGTGTATTTTATGGAAGTCCTTGTATTGTTGTCACATTTTGGATGACAATCCCTGTGGTATGAGATGAATAGTCCTGTATATAAGAGCATGTTTTGAGATAGAGCTTCTCTCTCGATTGGGTTCCCTCTGGCTAGATCGAGTGGACTATTGCCTTTCAATTTCTCTCTATTCTTTTGTGATTTTGGGGTGCCTACTGAGTATTGTTATAATGACCCATGCATAGGCTCTTCCATAACATATTGCGTCATTTTTATATCATAGTCCTTTTTATGGAGTCCTAGGAGGACACATAGGAAGTGGAGCTTTGTGAGGTAGACCGAACGAGGTGTTTTATAGAGATTATCCTAAAAGTTTTTTGGTGGATGACTATGACAATGATCCCATCCATCTAATCAGGTTAGAAACATTTACATATTTCTATAGGTGGGAATTTATTTCACCTATTTATAATTTTGTTATACTCTAGTTTGGGATAAATGAATGCAATAATTTATTTTAAATTTATATACCTATAAACTATTTCATGGTGGGTTATGTGGGTGATTTTGTACATATACGATATGCTATGGATTAATAGGTGTCTCATATGCCAACTAAGCACTAGAAAACATCATATTGAAAATAGAGGTGGGATTGGGGAGTTGCTGATCAAGACCCATTAGGATGGGTCATGATAAAGTGGTATCAAAGTAGGTTTCACATTTGGAAATGTATAGTGTAGTTGGTCTAGCTATGAGCTTGTTTTGGGTTTTATAGAAACATTTATAATGTGTTTTGAATTCAGATTTTGGGACTAGGACTACTATGTTAATGAAGAGATTGAAATATCAATTCACCATGACCTTGATTAACTTCTTTTTTAATTATTACATTAGGTCACTTCTCATAGGAAATTTTTGTGCACACCTCATATTAGGCTGAGTTTTGGATTTTTCATTATCCTTCTTGAGCAAGCTTTCCAAATATACTCTTCGAACATGGTGCATCATGATTGAATTGAATGATTCTTCCATGAAGATAGCTATACAAGGATTAATAGAGGGATTTTGGTGAGAAACCACGTTGGGATGAGGATTTAGTATTGGGAACTAGTTTTATGATGAACCGCTCTGTGGTCTACCAGTTGATCCACCATCCAAAGAGCAGCAGGTTGTGCTAGTAGTGTAGGATGAGGATACATAAATACTGAGTGAGATACATGATTTATAGAGGGATCGGACTATAAATTTTTGGGATGATCCATACCCCCATGTCACTGATGACTTAATTAACAAGGTTACAAGTGTTTTACTACTTTTGAAAACACCTCTTGATTAGATGGTGGTCTCAGAGGTGACCCATTTGCATGGGTCATCCAAGAGACGATAGAGTATTGTGATGTAGAACCAAGAATAGAAAAATATAAATTTGGTAGATTTTGAGTGGCTATTCATGTAGGAGTTCAATCTATAAAATTTGAGATCAATGAATATCCAAGATCTTCCATAGGTTCATATAGATATCATGACATTAGAGGGGTATTCATCAAGGTTCATAGACCTATCACATTACTCCATGGATATGGTTCAAGATCCATTCATTAGAGAAAATACCTTCTAGAAGGGTTTATGCTATGAGATCATGGTTTCAATGGTGTAATTGTGCATTCCAACCTATCGTGGATTGTTTGAGTATGAATTAGTGGTGGAGAGCATTCTAGATATGAAGAATATGACTATTAGTGATGGTCATGTTGGTGATGAAGCATCAGTTACTAGAAACTAATGGTAAGATCAGGGATCTAAGAACATGATTAAATTTATGAGGAGATCCAAAGTTGCAGAATCTGTGGCACAAGGCTTCTAGGATGGTTTTGGATAGTATTAGGAGAGGCGATGTTATGCTTGCGATGACCAAGGACACCTTTCTCAAGGTAGTCTGACCCACTGTGCTACTGAGAGGGATCTAGACGATGAACCACATTAGCACAAGAATTGTTTCAAGTATGGTGGTCCATAGTGTAGAGGTCGTGGTGGAGGAGTGGGTAGAGTAGAAAGAGGTGGATAATGGTATGAGTTTCCATCACCACACCAGGTAGTCCACTCTAGGCTCATGGAGCTAGAAGATGGGGAAGATTTCAATTACAGGCTATACATGACATTGAACTAGGGGATCTAAGGATGGATCATGGTATTCTCTATTTCCTTTCTACATGTTTTAGTAGTATTTTTAGAAACTATTTTGAGGTACTCTTTTTATTCATCATCTTTCTAGAGTTTTGTTTGGGGTGACATGGGGTATCCATAAAAAACTTGTGTTGGTGTTGTTAGACATAGATTTGAATGTATAAGGAAGAGGGATCATTCCCACACTGAGACATGTTTTTCTGACATGATTAAAACCATGTGGGTGAGTCAGTTCCATCCAAAGTGGATAGTGTCTAGTTGTGTTTTATGTTTACCTTTGACTTGTCTATTCGAGGTGGGGTTGTGTGTTGGAAGTTTTCTCAAAGGGCTCCATAATACCCAGTGTGTGCAATTGGGAATCCCTATTTTCTTCATCGATACCCTCACATTTTAAGTGACAAAATTGTATGAGAGAAACTTGAGGTGGTAAGGGTTTAGTTTTACATGGCTTCAAAATCACAAGGATTAGGGATGATTTCCCCACTAAAAAACTTTCTTCAGATTCTATATAGAACCATGTGAGTGATTTAATGACACCCAAAGGGAATAGTATCAAGGTGAAGTGGATTATTTCCTTTGGATTGTGTGTCATTGTAGGGTTTCAATGGTATCTGTGTCAGGTTAGAGAGGTGTTGTACCTCTAGACCCTATGACTTCATATAAACCATGTGTTTGGTGTTTTTTCACCCAAATTTCATAGCTGAGAAGACATGTTCCCAATTTATTTCATGATTTCAACCTATTTTAGCTAGACATTAGGTGTTTTTGAACCTTGATATTCCACCGATTTCATGTTTGTGGGCAACATGGGGACCCTTTGAGACCTTTTTGGTTTTCATGATGAGATCACTGGAAGGGGAGTCCAAATTGACAGCTCAATTTCTTTCCCATGTACCTTGGATTTAAATTTTCTTGAATAAAAATCCCTAATGTGGGAAGGATATAAATACTTAGGATTTCCCATATAATATTTTGGTAGATTTCTAATAATATTTTCAAATTCAGGAGCGGGATTCTGAGGTCAAGAGAGCCTCAGCATGGTTAAATTAAAATTATTAAATACACCTTATCACATTTTATTAGATTATTTGGAAATGTGAATAAATACCCATAGGAGTCTCAGATTGTTATTAAGATATCTCAATATAGTTTAGAATGTTTTTTTAACCTAGTTGTGAAGTAAACCTTGTCAGCAATGGGTTTCGGGTCAGATGCATGTCAGAAGAGGGATGTAAAATAGAGGATGTTTTTTAAAAAATTATAACAATATCCACTATTTCAGTCTTCCTTGGGGAGACACAAAACATGATACCCTTACCCTTTCCCCTTAGTGAGACGGATGAACTAAGGCCAAATCGAACTGAGGAGGTGCGCCAAATCCCATTATTGATGTTGATCATCACCAGATTTAAAATCAGTGAATTATGGGCATCATCCCACAACCAAAGCTTTAGAATTACACCATATCATTGGGAGTATTTTATACCCTGATAACAATTGAGTGTTTTTTAATGTCGTAGTTCCCTTAGACAATTTCTAGGTTCCACATTAGGGTTGATAAGTTTCATTTGGGGAAAATGGGGGTGATTCGAGTTGTTTGTAGGTAAATTACCAGTGGAATTCCCATATACGTGTCATGTAGTTATGAGGAGCATGATGCGTGATATTAATATTCAAGGAATATGAGTTTTTGGACTACATGTCATGTATGAGGTTTACAAGCTCTGTAGTGACCCCATATCAAGTCTCCATGGGACATGACCAAGGAATTCTACTGAGCGTAAATGGCCATGTGATAGTTTATGTCCTAAGAACATGGAAATGGGGTTCAAAAATGGAAATGGGTTGATGAAATGAACATCAGTTAGGTAGGCCAGGACAAACCCTATAAAATAGGGTGCACACTGTGTGTGAGACACAGTTGGTTGGGCTATATGAAGGAAGAACATGGTCAGGGTCTCAGGTGAGGCAATGCATGTCGTGTACTATAAGTACACATCATGTATTCCGACATCACATACATTATATAAAATTATAGGACATGACTAGGTGTTCAGGTGAGGTCACACAGTATCTATACCCCCTTACATGCTGTGTTGTCCTTTTTGGGAGTTTCATCTTTTTTTGTGTTTCGCATCCATCAGGGGTCAAATTATGCCCTTTGAGTAGCCTATCCTGAAAAGTATTCCTCAGAGAACATGATGGTGGCCATGGTTTGGTCCTATTATATTCATGGGGAGGTGATGTTTTGGGTCTCCTAGGATAGATTTGTTGGTCCAGTAGTCATTGAGTGAGTTCCCTTGGTCAATTCATTTGAGGGAACAATGTAGAATTTTGTCCTTGGTACAATATTATGATCCTCTTAATAGGATATGCATGGATAGAGTTATTGTATTTCTCTAGAGAGGCTAATGTGGGATCCCCTATCACATATTTATTGTTTTTTCCCTATATAGAGGTTAGGGTATGATCTTTTAAGGTATTGATTTTCCCTAGATTAGGTTCTTGGTAATGTCCAGACCAACATTGCATGGGAAGTGATCCACTATATAGTAGGATAGGCCCATAGATTTTTTTTGGAATCATCAATTTTATGGCCCCCTCTATAGTGGGTAATATCATTTGGGTTTTGGTATCATCGATTATATGATCCATTACTTATCATGCAGTTTATGTGTGGTTGTGCATCGTCAGGAGTACAATACTTTACTTTATGAGTTGTAGAAGGTGGGGTATGTGGAATCATATTGAGAAACCCTATATGGGTGAAGATACCCTATCTATGAAATGTGATATCCAAGATGTCATATTGGGTTTTTGGTTTCCCCCAGTGTATCCTGGTTGTAATCCAATTTCTATGGAATGAGACCTTTCATAGTTCTAGTATGGTTTTAACATCCTCCACTGGGGATGAGTGACATCCCCTATCCGAGTATTGAGATATGCTAGGTTACAGCACGACTTCCTTCATAGAATGGCATGAAGAGTGGGTTGTATTGGATATATTCTAACTAGGATATCATTGTTGTTCCATTTTCTTTGAATACCCAATGAAGTGGTATCTCTTAGATGTTCTATTAGTTAATTCTAGGTTTTTCCTTATGGAGTGTATCTATGATATGTGTTTCATATACGATGATAAATATCATGGAGTGTGTGGTCTTGGGTGAGTGTTACCATTAAATCCTTGAGTAGAAAACTATCACTAGCTATGAGGTTGAAACCTCATGAGAAATGTGTTATGGGATAGGTATATCTATGTTTACTTTTCAGAAGTCCTCACAGTGTTTTCATAACCTAGTTGACACACCATGTGGTACGGAATGACTTCTCATGTATAGTCAAGGATGGATCGAGATGGGGTTTCATGCTTGATTAGGTTCCCAAAATATTGGTGGAGAATATTATTTCATTTTAGTTTCTTCAATTTCTTTGGTGTTTTTGGGTTCCTATAGACTATTGTTATACTCTCCCCATCACGTGATTTTCCTACACATGTTATTGCTTTTGCAGAGCACATTCTTTTTTATGGAGTAGCTAGAGGACCCTGAGAAGGTATATCTTAGTGATTTTGACTACCTTGGTTGGTTTCTAGATCTTGTATGATGAAATTTTTGGAAGGATCTTTTGACAATGATCCCCTTCATCTGATCACGTTGGATGCTTTTATATTTGTCTTTTAGTGGGTTGGTATTTTCTCCTTTTGTACATTTGTTGTACTCTGGTATTGGATAAATGTATAGATTCATTTTTTTTATTTTATATACCTATTCATTATTTCATGGAGGTGTATATGGGTTTATGTGTACAACTATGATAGGATAAGGCCTACCATTTTTTTGATATTCCTACTTGACCCTTGTCTCTAGCCCCTATCCTATGAAGGTGGGATTGAGGAGTTGCGGCATGAGCCCCATTGGGTCAGGTCATGTCCTAGTTTAGGTCCTATATAGCTTCATATTTTAGTTTGTAATTCCATTCAATAAAGGGATACCCCTTTGGTCTTATTTTTGTTCCATGTTTGTCCATATGGGATCACTAATCATAATTTGGATATTCCCATCAGATATAATTATTATGATACTTCTATAAAACTATGGTTTGATAAAACATGTAATTCACTATTAAGTTCCATGAATTATATATTCTTAATTACATCATGCATCAATCACAAGAGAATATTTTCAATACTACGCACAAGTACCCCTTTGCTATATGTTGAGTTTTTATCATGGTTACCAACCCACAAGTGATATCTTGAATGTGAAGGTCAGTCCTCACAAACACTTAATTATTTTTGTTGTGTGTTGAATACATTCCCATAAAAATGTAAATGAATATATTAGTTTTTGGGTTTATGAGATCATACAACATTAATTGGTTCTATTTTACTCACTCCATTCTTATGGATAATATAACCAACCATTGATCCATTAAGTAGAAAAAAGGATGCAAAATACAACATCCGGTACAACCCTTCAAACAAAAACATAAATTATAAAAAAGGATAGGTTGAGGAATTAAAAATACACCCTATGAAATTCTATAATATATTGTTAAATAGAAAAATAATAACAAACCTAGGAATTTCTACAATTCCCTATGGGCATACAAATCACTGATACAAATATCAACACAAGGGAATACATACTCCAATTTATACAAAAAAATATTTTTATACCATAAGGGTTAAATTAACATTAGTATGGATGTTAATAAAAAATAATATTACATAGAAAAAGGTCTCAAGACTCTCTTGGTGTGATTTAATCCCTTAATGATAGATTACTTGAAAAATTTTAAAACTCTAAAGTCCATCATAACCAAGAAGCTCAAGTATTCAATAAATTGTTCTACATTCTCTCATTCGCTATGGATAAGGTATTGAGAATACTTATGATATAGATAATGTATCCATTGATGATAAAGATAATGTGGGAATACCACTTTCCTATTGACATGGTTACTCTAATATTTAACACTCAATGGTCACTATGGATGTGACATATAACACACATCCCACCAATAAAAGCACGTTTAAGAAGTAGTTTGCATTACTATTTCATAGGTAATTAACATCCTCTACAAATAATGGTAAAATAAATTTTCAATAATCTCAATTCATGACCATAAATTTTAAATCCCCTCAAGTAATCACTACAATATGTTAAAATACATTGTAAATACCATTTATATTGACATTTTACTTCATGGAATTGGTCCTTGTCTCATGCCTGAATACATAATAGCATATGTCGTGATTGACTGACCCTAAACATTATAGAACATATCCCTCATCATATAATATTCAACTACAAGATTAATTTACTATATTTATGATGTTAAAAAATAAAAATATTGTTCATGGGTGCTTGGATATTAACTGCATGGCTAATGTCATTATAAATGACTCTAGGATTAAAAAAGATATCATTGTCCTCACCCAATAGTTAAACCCATTATTTAAGGATTCTTAGATCTATATATTTAGTGGATCCTCTGTTTTTCACAATATATCACTCAACATTTCATAGAGAATAATGAGATTACAACATATTTCTTATTCATGACTGATATCGAGTTGGAACACATATTAAGATCTAGGTTTAATGATCACTATTACTAATACACCCCCAAGATTTTATAATGCATTATGGAGTAGAACATAATGCATTTTAATATACCCAGCCATTCTCTTCTATTTGTCTCTACACTTATGGTCTTCCATGATTCATATCTGCAATAGCATTAATATCCCGAAAATATTTCCTACAATGATGGTACAAATCCCCATAGTAAATCCTCCCATATAGGCTAACAATATCAAAGGTATTTTCTAACAATAATATAGGATAAATTTTATGATGACAAAGTTAGAATTCGACCATAATTTTTATATTTCTTTAATAGTAATGTAGTGGAACATAAATTTTTCATATTGGTAGTAGGCATCCACAACCTATTTTTCTCTCCCCTATGTTTCAAACATCCAAAATCATGATTTAAATTACATTCAATATCAATTGATCTAATGTAATTTATACACCCGAGGTATTTCCCACTTATGAACTCAAGCTCATTGACACGGAAAGTGGTTGGTGTAGGTGTTTTCCATATCCATTTTCCCCATTGGTCATGTTAATACCAATTTCTAATGTGACCTTTCAACCCTAACCCATCTTTCTTTAATTTTTTCTCTCCTATGAAATGGGTGAAATTCTTATAATTATTTATTCACATACTAAGGACACAACCAATGGGATTAAGGATTTCATTGGATTGTTTCGTAACATGTTTGAGGAATAAAATGTTTATTAAAAATTATAAATCATGAAACGTTTTGTAGAGCCCTTTGGTGTTTATAGATAATATATCCCATTTAAATTTTTAGATATATTAATTTAAAATGTATAAACCCATGTGTTCTATGAATCATAATGATAAATATTGTTAATACATTAATATGGTTATCTTTGTAAAATTTGGATTTTAGATTGAAATCGAGTGTTTCCGTGATCATTTTTCTACGCAAATGTACCCTTACACTAATGTATAGAAAAATTGACCCTAAACATTAGAAAAACATCATTCCATAATGATACTATGTTTAACTTTGTGTTCAAAATGATTTTTACATAATGTTACACATCATAATAATTCCAAAATCACATGACATTAAACTGACATAAAATATGAATCTCTATGAGATATAATGGAATAACATTGGTTTTGTTATTCTATTATACCACCTTCTAGATACACATATATATTTAATTAAATAATAAAAGATATATAAAAAAATATAGATATACTATTTTACACCCAAACATAGTAATAATTTGTATACCCCACTGTTAGTCATAATATTGGGTCTCTTACTTATTCATATCAGTTTTTAGCCTTGATTTCACAATTAATAACTCATTCATTACTATCCCCTCTTTTTAATAGAGATATATCAATTAAGATATCAATTTAGACTAAAACTAAATACTTCTTGATTCTAGATCCACTTGATATATAGTGAAATATAGATATCCAATATTTGGCATAGCCATAAGTATCCAATATCCACCTACAAATTTTGGTTATCAACTCCCATTTTTTCAAACCTCTTTCACCCCTAGAATGTCATTTTTATGATTAATTTATAATGATAAATTTGAAAATAAATAACATACCCATTGTGAAAAAAAATCACATCAATGAAATAATAGGGATCCTAGATTTTTGTTAGGTTTTTTATTCATATTTATAAATAAGTTAAATCACCCCAAGTCTAAGTTCCTTGAAAATAAAATTTTACTTTCTCTAGTTAAATATGAATGAATTTAAATATAAATAATCCATGATATGGATTCAATTAACATAATATAAGTATTTTTGGTTATAATTTTATGACTTTAAATATTTTTAACCCTCGATCTGAGTTACAATTCCTTAAACTAAGAACCATCCCCATCATAAGGATTACCAATTAACACATGGTCTATTATAGGAATTTTGGGATAATCAATGACCACTTGTTTAATGAGAAACTTCACCTGCAGTCCAATTTCTTTGACATAAAACTATCTCCACCCCTTTCGTGGGATGATCTACGCTACCCTTGAGAACTCATTCAAGTCAGGTTTTCCCCTAACTCATCTAGAAAAAATCATCTCTACGATAGTTTATGTTATATATCCTAAAACCCTGGTATCCTATATGGTAAATATTTTAAAACATAAAACTACTCCATCAACAATTTGACTAGAATACCACTAAAATAATCATATCATTATGTAGAAATAATCATTTTTACAAAAAATGATAAAAGATGACCAGATAAATTATCATAACCCCACTCAACAATTTATCATTTTTTTTCTTCAAAAAACATCAGGGAACGAATGAAAAATTCCAAATTCATTTTCAAATTACTTTTTTTTCTTTGAAGAATCAGTATTATTCTAACTAGACTCAGTACTCTATGAAAAATTTAAAGAGAATATTTTCACCATTTTTACTCCCAAATGTAGATATATGAATTTTTATTAAATATTATATTATAAATTATATATGTTCTTAAACATCACGATATTGTTTTTTATCTATAATATAGGGTACTCAACTGAAGTCCAACCATCATTTCATTATTATGTGTGCATATTGTTTGTGGTTCATCTAAAGTGACCTTTATGATCTCTCATCCTTATCACCCCATCCTATGACATATATAAAACGCTGAATTATGTCTAATAATCATAACCTTGATCTTTGTCTGCTTTCCATAGTGATCCCCTTAATTATTTAGATGTCTCATCTTTAGGACCATGGTATA
This sequence comes from Viscum album, assembly GCA_963277665.1. Lineage (NCBI taxonomy): Eukaryota > Viridiplantae > Streptophyta > Magnoliopsida > Santalales > Viscaceae > Viscum > Viscum album. The sequence goes on along the minus strand of OY728143.1, from coordinate 1,790,542,133 downwards.
TTACCATAAAAGGAACAACCGCCAGTGTGAGTTCCTGACCTTAAATTGAAAACCATAGATATGCACAATAACATTGAATTTTATGTATTTACCATAAAGAACATATATAATATCATTGGGATACCAATTTATTTTTAATTTCATCACACCCAATTATATATAAACCTCCTCATGTTTGGTCTAAGAATTATGTCCAAAAAAATTATTCACCTCCCCAAAAATGTCCTTGAAATTATTGGGATTTACAATTAATTTTTTGATTTTTATCACATGTTACATAAAAATATTCCCCAATATTCCATATATAATTTCCTTAAACTCCATGACTTTATCCCTACGAACATCATAATAATAATTAGGATATCTAATTTATGAATTTTCCTTACTATGCTCTATGATATAACAAACACCATAAATATTGTTTTAGAACCATTATCTAAAACATGTATCACACAATGTTTCATGTAAGGTGAATTTTATCTCCCTAGAATCATGTGATTTCCCAATCCACCACATGTCTTTACTAGAAAATTTCCTCCTGTCACATATGGTTTCATAACTCCATCATTAATTGTGTACCCTAAAAATATGCTTATATAATGTTAGTTTTATCTTGGGGAGGCTAGAACTCACCATATAATATTTTTAATTAATATAAAAAAATATGTATATGAATTTTTGACTTCCCCATCAATATATTATTTCTAAAATAGACTCTCTTATGGGGACAAAACAACTATCTATTAGTTATCCTCCCATTCAAATGACATATCTAAGATTTTTATTATTAGGATCAAGATGTGACATATTTTTCAAAGACACGTTTAATTATAGAACCTCATTTTCTAGCCTATATTCTAAAAATATATATAAATGGAATCTTTGTTATGAATTTGATCAACAATCATCTTCACCCTATCTATTTGTACCAATGCATTTATAATTTTTGACATTTCATTTAAATTCATTTAGTCCAAATTTCTTTAAAACGTTTCCTTACACCATTTTTATAGACCAATAATATATTATGTTATATCATTAATGTGAATTACCACTATTTAATCATTCCCATACAAATTCCCCATTTTATAGGGTTTTAAACATTATGGATGTTTTATTCTAACCTGGACGCAACTATAACTTTGAGAATTCTCATTTATTTTGAGTATCCATCAATTTCACTATGATTATAGCACCAAGGATGAATTTAATGACCATAATAGTATTAGATCTGTTTTTTATTAGAAAAATTGATATAGATCCCCTTTCGCATCCTTATTATATGAAATTAAACTAAATTTATAAATTCCATGTCATATGACATTATACAACACGATATCACCACTATTTCATGGCTTGGAATACAAGAAATATTTTTTCTCAGCTGATAGGACACACCATGTGAACAAATTTTCTCTATCCACACACCCATATGCACTGGGTATCCACAATACCCATCTAATAATAATATTATTTCATAATTCCAACATTTAGGATAGATTATCATGTCCAAGAATTTTTTTCCTCAACCCACCTATGAATTCTATCTAATTCCATCATTGAACTCCAGATTCTTCTTCATCTAAGATCAATCCCCTATCTCAACTATCACTAGGGTGGTTCCCATTTTTTCCTATGAATTTTCAGGTCATTATGTGGTATGTTACCTATTTTTTCTATAGTGATGAGTTATTACATTCTTTAACACTTGGTTAACTTCACATATCGTACAATGAAATCAATTATTTCATCATTATTCTCTTATGAATGAGTCAAATATATACTATCCGATTATACACATTAGAACACCATATATCCATATTCCCATTCTAATATATAATAAGGTATTCCTAGATCAACAATATCATGCCATGTTACACGGTAACATTTCTCTCCCAGATAATTTTGATGCCCAGTTCCTTTATTAGGGACCCCATTTACCAACCTAGCATTGAAAAGATGTATTTATATATGGATATAGAGAATACTATATTACTATAAACCTTTATTCCATTATTTTCATAGAAAGTTGTTTATAAAATCCAACAACCCTTTTCTATAAGCACCATGACTTTAAATTATGTAATGAAGCACCTGATGCGGTTCTAATAAACCGTATTTTAAAAAAGATTTTTGAATTCTATATTCCACCATCAATCTTTATGACATATAAGCTAATGATTATTATTTCATGTACTTAATATATATTTATCTTTAGAATCCATACAACCTTCAAAATTATCCTTTTTAATGATATTCAACCATAAACATAGTTTACATCGAACTACAATTGATCATTTATAAATATAATGAATGAATTCAATTCTAATTTCCATAACATGGAAGTAATAATTTTTTCCCAAATTATTATAAATACTCCAATATATTTGGAACAATACATAAATATGATTGTACATGGACATATACCCCAAATAGTTCTCAAACTCTTCCTAAGAATCCTTCTCATCTATAGACAGAGATTACATCCCCTAAATTATATTGACATCAAGTCTTCTTTATAAAGGGTAAACTATACACTACAAAAAAAGGATAAAAAGGGCCACCACCCATCAAGGGAAAAAACTAATAAGTAACCATCATCATCATCATATTTGGATAAATATAACTATGGTGATTTAACAATTCTCAATATCCTTTCAACCAATCTACAGAACATATCCCAGTAAAATCATCTCAAACTCTATGGTGGTGGAACCCATCTTTGGGATTGTGTTCAATGCTCATAATAAACATATATACACCCTTCAACCACCTTGGATGATTTATGATCTATATTTCTTTCATAGTTTTCTAAATCAAATTACTCCTAGAAAATTACTTCATAAACTGGTTTTTCTTATGCTGACACCACTCGGGATAGTTCTCTACAAGATTTCCCACTAATAAGGGGAAACACTTAGCCAGCGTTGGGGTCAAAATTTCCACCCCAGTGTGTTACCTCCTCTAGCCAATAAATATATAACATCCACTCATTAAAAGGAGCCTTACTATTTTTCATAGAATTATTGACCTTTGATAGTACTATTCTAGGTTTTAGATTCATATATCATGGATTCTACCAAGTTTGTACCACCTGTAGTCATCCCCACCAACACTAATGTTTATGAAAGAGAAAATACTTAGAGTCTTATATAATGTTATGTAGTTGTTTTTTAAATTATTATTAATTATATTAGTACTGGTCTTATAGGCATCCCATCACCACTAGATTGGTGTTTTGGTTTGTCACCCACTCTAGATATCATTCTACACCTTTAAAACTATGATCATTTGTATGGGAACCTCTTTTCCTGAATTAATTTCACCCCACTCTAAAATAAAACATCCTACCTCAACACCCATGGGAAAAATAAAATGTCTCTACATGAACCATTAATCACCATGACACTACTCCATGGTATACCTTAAATCATCAGTACACACAATCATAGACTAAGAGGATTGGGTCACTGATAATTGGTAGAATGATCCTCTCATTTAATCCTTTAAAGATGAGAATACCGTAGATCATTGAAAACATTTTAGGGGAAATTTTTTAATGATCCTTGATTTATAATTATAATGTGAAATATTGGACAAAATAAAACTAATTAATTAACCCTAGAGTGGTTGAGATCTTGTATTATGTTCTTCCATCAATTTGCTCAACCAAAACATAATCTTGGAAAAATTAGGTAGGTAATTAGTATGAAGGTTACCATCCAGTCAGTAGTGATATCACTAGATAGAATACAAAAATGGTTGAATATTTATGTTTTCATGGTTTCTTAATGGATCCATCAACACTATCTAACCAATCAACGTCGGTCATTCCAAAATAATAATGAGGATTGATGACAAAAAGTGTTTATTAAAAATGGAAATATTATTTGTGATATCATACCACATTGAGTGTGTGGAAAAAAACATATATGAATTATAAAGGAATATATAAGTTCATGTGTAGTTTCATATATTATACATTCGCTAAAATGTTATAGATACTCACTAGTATTTTAATGGAAGATTTGATTTACTTTATAGCTATGAAATCCACTTACATGATCGATGTTCCCATCTACGACAATATTTGTGAATCTATAATGGGAAATAATCATTCACTAAGGAACATATATAGAAATTATGTAATTATGAAATCATGGATACCGTCCATTAATAAAATTACTAACTAATGATACCAATATTGTTCCAAAATATGTTATTTTGACCTCAGAATTCCACACATTTGTACCCCATATGAAGTACTACTACCTTTATGGTATGATGAATATATTGTACCCCATGGGTGATTGAAAATTTTATTTCATAACACACATCCTATGAGATAAATCAACATCATTTCACATACTTATATTGTTTCTTCATTCATCATAGAATTGGATATTGGAAGGAACACATCATACATAAATATCATGGATGAGATCTATATGTTTTTCAATATTCCCCAAAAGATGATACCTGATATCTCATGTAGTAAGAAGAAGGTATTTTCAAATATTGAATATCTACATAAATTATCAGCCATAATTCTTGGATGAAAATAAAAATGGATTTTTGAATCCCATCAAGCCATATAAAATCTAATTCCAAGGATATCTTCCTTAGATCTTTCACTTGTTTTATGAAAAAATTATGAATCTGTCCACTTATTGAAAATAATTCCAATATATCATAGGTTACAATCATTAACTATCACTAATAATTATCTATGTTACTAGATATATAAATTTTATGTTACTATAGTGAGAACATCATGGTAGGAGGGAGTGATAAATTAAATATCATTGTGTATTTAAACGTTCCAAAATAATATATATATTTTGGTCCTTCATGGTATAAAAAACATAGTTATGTACCTTATATGATGTTTTCTAGATCTCAAGAACTATTTCCTCTAGTTTTAAGATTCCATGTCCAGTAATTCAGCATCATCATTCAAAGATAATTATTACAGTTGTTGTCAATTTCACTAAAGTTACATCATATTAAACTATTTTCGAATTCCATAAAACATTTAGTTCCCTAGTTATATCCTTTGGATCATAAATTTATATGTTTTTTTTGAATATTTCCTTCCCTAATGTGCTAATATCATTAGTTTCATTGTCAAAAATTAGGTGTATTACATTAAATTCCACCAACCCAAGTATTCAAAAGTATAATTTTAAAAAATCCCTTCAAGAAGCATCAATGTGGTGAATTAATGAATAATTTTATTTTGAATTTTTTTTCCTGGAGATATATTTTAAACAGATAATGATTTGTGAATAAAAATGATTTATAACTCACTATGTTTATAAAAATTAGGGGTATTTAAAATGATTTTAAAGAACAATTTTTCTTGAAGACTTCATGGATCCCATTAGGGACCCCATATTTTTTGTTCTAGGGTGACCCAAATTTCATGGAATGTGGTTCAAAATTTTGAAAAAAAAGTAATAAAGTCACAAAAATATGGTTTTCCCATCATAATTCCATACTACTCTACCCTATGGGACTCTATATTTATTTGTGTGTTTTCTGGGACATAAATATCTATCTAAGATGTATGAAGTGATAATAAGTACATATCATGGAAGATAACTTATCATTTTAGAAAAATATTGTATAATGATTCAAATATAGTATAACTCATATTTAAAATGAATGAATAAATTGATATAATATTTCCTTCTACATTCACATGAGTTTAATAAATTCTACCAAAATCACATGTTTTTATGTTGGATCTTTAGGATTTCCAATTCAGAGTTATCAGGTCATGTATCAAGAACTTCTATATATCTAACAACTAAAAAATCATATGTGCTCTAATAAATAATTTTTAAATTCATTCATCCCACTTCATTCAATGATTTACACAATTCACTCAATATTTCAATTCCTCACAAAACTCCTTTTATAAATAAAATACCAACATGTGTGAAACTATTTCTAAGATTATCCATTCCAACTAGAAAAATATAATCAATTCTATCAAATACTTCATCATTTAAAAAACTATAATCATGTATGATACCCACATCATAGAACACCATGTGTTTCCTCCTTTAACTAGAAATATTTTCTTGAATGTTGAAATTATTTTTGTCATGTGGACACTGGATTAAAGATTCATTATTAAAATTTTATGTGCCTAACCAATGCTTTGGGAAATCATAAAAAATATAATTCCACCATTAATGGTATTGGTTGTCTTATTGAGTTTTTAACTTATGAATAACCACTCTCATCCGTATTTCTTTCATATCATGCATAGTCTTAGAAGCATCAATTTGTGTTGTTCTATTGTGAACAATGGAATATAAAACATAAGGGTAAGATCTACTCATTATCTACAAAATTATGAGTTACAAAGTCGGTCTCTTATTTTGTGTCATACAAAATCATGTATTCATTATAAGAAAAAAACCTTTTCCACCCATGGTTTCATGCCCCTAATGGGTTTCCCAATGCATATTCCTCACTCCATCAATCATCCTGAATCCTTTCAAGACTGAATATTCGATGGTGTATAATTTTAAAATTCATGTCATGGTACAGTAACCTATCCTTTTATAGTACAACTAGAACTACATGGGATTTAATTAATTTTTTATAGTAACTTATACAAGAATCCTTTCTATGGTTCAGTCATTACATTATCAATATTCCATATCCCCATTAGCATGCCATATCCAAGAGGTATGATCATATTTATAAAGTATAATTAACCCCTAAACAAGCCAAGAACATCCACCACAGGACATAAAACTATACAATATATCTTATTGAATTTTATATATTATATTTACCTTATTTGAGGAGAATATGAGGAAATTTCCCCACCATATGTTATACTATGACACTTGATTATGTAAAGTGGGTATTTTGTTCCCTATAAAATGTGATGATACCTATATGTCCTATGAGACTAGCCTAGTATACACATAGCTAATGAATCAAAAGAAATCCCTTGGTGAACAGCCAGGGGTAAAATAGTTTATGATTCTATGATTCTATATGTAAAGGAAATAAAAAGCCTTTGTAGTGAGCATATGATCTCTCATTCCTCATCATTGGTTATGATACTAAGATTTTTCCCAACATTATATGTATGAGATGTGTTATATAATGAGAAAAAGAACTTTGACCTTTAAGCTATATCTTTTTCCTATTATTTTTTCAAGATTTTATTCCTTCCTTTTGAGATGACCATAGGGTTCCATGTGTTACATACACGGGATGCCTTAGGTGATGATAATATGTTTCCTTATTTTGAAAGAATAGTATACCTCATGTGATGATCATGAGCTACCATAAGGGGTGATCTATTTATGAATTAAGTTATATGTCGATGTTTACCATTATGAATTAGAAAAATATGCCTCATTATAATAAAGCGAGGTTCTTATAGTGATGTGTAAGGTTTCCTAAGACAATTAACCTATGATATATTATGTGAGGGTGGTGACTGGTCTACCTTTGAGAAGATAAAATGTAATTTTCTAATGTCATCATCCTTGATGAGGTGGGATGGTGATGTTCTACCTTTTTGGATGATTTTTTATAGTGATATTTAATTACCAAGGTGATATTTAAAAGTGTTATTTCATTCTCCTAGAGGATATTTGATTTTTTTTATATTTCATCTGGGGGATATGTGTTAGTGGTGTCTCATTAACCAATTTGATATATTGACATGATACATCATTATCCTATGGGATATGAAATATATATGTCTCAATCAACTGGAGGAGGTAATTTTTGGTACATCAATCATTATAGATATATGAAAATCGTGATAACTCATTCAACCTAATAAATAGATAAGATGGGATATAATATTTACACATTTGTTTTTTTTTCAGATAACGAGTCTATCATCCCTTTATTGAACTGGACTAAATATTCTTAGAAAGTTTACAATCTGGATACCAAGTGATATATGATACATTGAGAATATAGTATAATTTATTATTGTTTTCCACAACAATAGTGAAAATATCTATTCTATATTTCTTGATGTACAATGTTAGTGGTTTCCTATAATGTTATACTCAAAAAAATGAAGGAGATTCATGGTCGAACTATATATGTTTGGGTTTATTGAACATGAATGGGAAATAGATATGTAATTAATGGATGGGAAGGATAAAATAATAGAGTAGGAGATATGATTGGGTGGGATCATCGATCTTGTTAATTTTATTATGTATTTTTAATTTTTTTAAATTGATCATGTTTCAGTTAAATATAGAGTTTTTTGATCTAGTAGTTATTATCTCCCCAAAAATCATATATCACTATAAAGAATGATTTCTTATTATGGAATATGAAAATATGTTTTTGGGGTCACAATGGGTCAATATAACTACTATTATTGGTGTTTTATGAGTCAAGATGTTACCACGAAGAACATGAAATAATCCATTTCCTTATGTCTCAAATCACTTCACATATGATCTCACCACCTGTATAATTTAATTAATTAATTAATTAATTTTGAATCTTATTTTTCTATTTCATAATGATTGTTAATTCAATTTAATTTAATATCATCAATTATCTATTAACTAGATTTATTTATCAAGCATTAGATATTTTGAGGCTTCTTATATCATTATATCAAAACAACATCGGCATGATAATAATGGTTGATGGTTATTTTATAATGGTTCTATATGATTAATAAGTGAATTGGTATAGTTAAATTCATTATAGAAGTACATATGTTCATCAGTTCAATATACTTTTCAAAATTATTATAGCATTTTTTAAGTTATCATGTTTAAATAGTTAAAATGGTATTGAATTTTTTTACTATTAGCATGATTATTATAATGTATATTTTAAGATGTTATAATCATAGAAATGAAATTATTTGATTATTAATATCTTACTTAACAATGAAATAAACCTTTTAAAATTTATATAAATTATATAATTAAATATAAAACATAATTATTCACAAATATTGTGTAAAACCCAAAAATGGTAAAATACATTTTTAAAAAATATTTTAAAATATGGTAAAATATATATCTATTTCAATTTATCAAAAATAATTATATAGAAATTAAATATAATTATTGAAGTAAAATTTAATTATTATTATTTTTATTTAAAGGGATATCATGAGAATTTAAATGAAATTTATTTTATTTTTATACAAATATTTTAATATAGTAACAAAATATGAAAAATGGATAAAGTGATGAAATTCTCAATCTATCATCGATTTTGAGTGAAATTGAATTTTTTACCCTGGAAATATAATACATGAAGAAAAATTAATGGTTTTTAAATAGTTTTAATAAAACATAATCTCAAATTACAATGAAAAAAGTTTTTTTAATCCTTAAAATGATATTTGAGTTTATTCCTCAGTATTAAATCAAAGGCCATTAGAGGATTAATTTTTTGTCTTAATTAATCCCTAGTAAAGTTAATAATAAATTTTAGAGAAAAATATGGGATGGTTTTTTAAAAGGTAAACTATTTTTTAAGAGTGATGAAATCAGTATAAGAGTGTTGTAATTATATAAAGGGCATGCGAATCTTTGAATAAAATATTTACTATTTTGTTAAATAGGCACTACACAATGATTAATTCAGATCATGCGATTTTTATTTGTTTATGATTAAAATATATTTGTTTTTTGAAATTTTATCTCACCCAATGGGAATCAAGAAAATATTTTATTTCAATTAAAGAATAAAAATAGGTTTTTATTGGAACAAAATATATTTTTTCTTTTTAAATATGATTTATGTTTTGGGAATTATGTAAATAACATTTATATGAACTATAATACTCATTAAATAATTTCTTCATCATTATAAAAGGGTTTTTAAATTTTTAATTCTAATTTATATCACAATAAAATCATTAACATGATAATATTTTAAAAATAATATTTTTCACTGATCTTCAGATTATAAATTCTTTCAAAAAAGTATACTAAATTATATTTAAGAAAATTCAAATTTTGTTACAAATAATATTATAACCATTCCATAAAATTCATCCCAGACTAACTAAAATTACCATTAGATTTAATATAGTTAAGAAGAGTCTACGGCGATGAACCATATACATTATAGTCACAATACCTTGTCCATATTAATATTAAATTACTAAATATAACCTTATTTAATTTAATTTCTAGTTTATAATAATAAAATTTTACATTTATGAGAAGATAAATTTTCAATTGAAAAATAGATAATTTTAATTGTTAATTTGTTATATAATAATATACTCACCAAATTATATGATTTTTTATATTGCACTCATATAATGTGATAACTCCTCATCGGTAATGAGCCTCTCTCTGAATTTGTGGAATGTGATTTCATCTTTTTCATCCATCTAGGAATCAACTGCATCCCCCAAATCCTCCTCAATGCAATAGGTGTCCCTATACACAGGTTTTGTTTATTTCATTCATCATTATCCTCATCTGATTCAGAGTCATCCTATGTTAATTCAGCGTCATCTTTCAGTTGTTCAGCCATAGTTGGGAGTGGTGTAAACTCCATCCTAGTTGAATCAAGAGATCTTATAAGATTTTTTCATTCAATATGAGAATAATTTATGTGATTCCTTGTTTTTCTATAATTTGGGGTGATAAAACCATCAGTGTCCACTATTGGGGTTTTTTCCTTCCATAGCACTTCATTTTAAGAAATCCTCCTCGATTGGATTATGATGATGATCAAATTTTAGCAAAGATTCACTAGAATCAAAAACATTACCTTGCTCTTTATCTCATAGATCATGTTATATTAGAAATTTCCTCTTATACTCCACCAGGGGGAAGTAATAGTGGTGTCACCTGGAGCCTAAGTCAAAGAATCAATAAAGGCTGACATGTCAGGTGAGTGGAAATCAGATTGTTAAGGCTGAACATAAAACATGATTGCTTTGTTCAAGTCAGTTATATGCTCTCCAGTAGCCGAAGAGCCAACATTAACTACATTAAATACATTTTCCTCATCAATTCCAGGACCCTTTGTGCATTATTCAACCTTGAAAACAGTCTTGGACTTAGGTCATGTTGCATTATATCCACATTCATTCGTATCATGCCCAAGCATATGAAGAGAAGAGAAGTTGTCACGAAGTATTTCATAGAAAATGTCTTGGAAGAAACCAAATGCATCATTCTAAATCCAAATTTGAGATGGAATTTCTATAAAGACATCTATTTCAACACAGATCCGAGCGGCTGATGGTCTAGAAAAAGTCCTCGTTTACAAATATAGTTTAAATGGATTTCCAATAAGCATGGAAATCATGAAAGTGGATTTTTATTTAAACATGTGAAGCGAGAGCCCAAGGAAACCTATCCATGTTGGGAGAGTGGGTGGTTCATTAGCGGAGTCAAAATCTAGGTTCCATTTAAGTAGTCTCATAGAACAGCCCACAAAAACCTGGATTGCCTTGCCTAGAGCCTATAGTAATTGTTCTCAGAGGGAAGGAAAAAACAATGTTCGATGAGTTTTAAAGTCCAAGATTAAAGTGTGAAAATTTAATGGCTTTAAGAGCTTGTCTTCAGAATTTTAAAGAAGGTATGTGAAGATGAAACTTTCCAACAAGCACAAATCGTAGATATGTATTGGAATAATGGAGAGTTCATCCACACAATCCTTTGTTACAACAGTTAATGTTTTCATCATGGGTTTCATTGTTACCGTCGGAGGGTTTTTGGCTTTCAATAATAGATGGGATGGATATTGACCTCCCAGTTGGTTTTTCCCTTTTAGAGTTAATGGCATGCTAGCCAGGTCATGAATTATTTTTTTCTACTATAATGGGTTTGATGCAGTTTTGATCACTGTTGAGGATATTCATTTCTTGTTGCTGCTATGATTGGTTGTCACTTTGTGGCATGCCTTCATGACACTACACATCTTGGAGAAGCTCATTGATAGACATTCCACCTAGTTTTCATCTACTGTTTGTGGTCTACAAGTGAGCTTGATTCTCACAGAGAGCAAGTCATTTGGGTGGGGTTGTGAATTCCCTTTTTGATTGATTCTCCCGACGGCCTGCTTTCATAATGCCTTGGACAAATTTCATCCAAACCAATCATTTTTTGTTACTCTATTACTATCTTTTTGTACCCCCTCAATCCCAAATTTGTGTAAGTTATTTTCAGCTCATATTTGTACTGTAACTCTTTCATTTAATAAATTCCTTTGAAGCATGAATTGGGAGACCAATTCATGTCTCTGCTTAATAAAATTTAATGCGATAACAATAATTTATTCATTAAATTATTTAAGATATTAATTATAAATTGAATAATAAAATATTAATTTCTTATACTAATAAAATTTCAATATTTTATTTTTCATATGTTGCATATTATATTTCATATGAATATATAATAATTCTATCATATTCTACTATTATATATTTGAATTATACTACAATTTTAATATTATAATTTATTAAAACAGAAAATTTGATCAGAATATTAAAATTCCCATATGGAAATGTAACATTTAAAATTATTAGTGTATCTATTAGAAAAAATATATCCTAAAAAATAACCATGAATTCCTTATATTAGATTTTACAGAAACATATAATACATATTTATACTTCAGAAAAGTAAATTATGATTATATGATTTTACAATAAGATTCCACAATTATTGAATAAATTATTAATAATTTATATATTATTAAAAAATATGAACAATAAAATCCATATTTTCATGTTTTTATGAGATGTTCATAATTGAATAATTTTTCATCAAATTTCATTTCTACTTATTATTTTTAATTTTTTTTATAAAAATTCATGTATCATATCATTGAAAAAATGAAAATAATTTTATTTTTCATATGAATATTTAAAGGTAAAATATAATGAATATATTAATTTTATATATAAGTTTAAATTGATTAATACTTAGTGATAATGATGTGTTATTTGGAAAAATGGAATCTGTTGGAAATACATTTTAAATGTGAAGATTTGTCTATATAAATTCATGAAAACAATGGTACGTACTGATATTGAGTGTTCTATGAAAAAAAGTTTTGATTGTCTATTATTATGTGGTGAGAATTTTTCTCAAGGTTTATAAATTAGATCAAATTTGAAGTGTTTTTGAAATCCTAAAATTGACATTGAAATGATATGATTGTGTTTTAAGGATAAAAATTGGAAAACTCGTAGTCTCCTTGAATACATGAATTTGTTCCAATATAAAAACTATCCAATCTCTATATAACCATCAACCACCTAAAATTACACATGACATGGTCCCCATACACATCAATCAAGCCCTATGTCAATAATAATTTGGATACTATATATGTATCATTTTGTTTTATATGTTTACATATCTTCTATCTTCAATATAATCATAATCCAACACTATATACTCAGGAAGTATGTAAATGTAACTACCATCCCATATCCATATATGCATCATATAAATAGTATTTGGTCCACATAAGAATGATAATAGAAACTATAACCATAATTTTAATACATATCATATTTTCAAACAATAAGCTCTTAGATGAGTTTTTTGAAAACAATAAACCAAAGAAATCATCATAAAGTTAAGTTTTACCGGAAATGTGATGAATATTTTTAATTATTATCATGAATAAAAGAGAAATTAAAATCCAATTTATCAATGATCTATTCATCTAGGATTCAATATAATTATAAAGTGATTATTATTCAATCTATAGTCAATGATCAACTAACTGAAGAGGTTGGTGAATATTAAGAGAGATCCATGTTTGAAAGAGGAGTTTCAATATTTTAGTGTAATATTCCATGAACAAACATATAATATTTTGTATGTTTTCATAGTGGAGGATTTTTTTGTGGTTATTAGAATATCGTATTTCTACAAACACTAATAAATATGATTATTTAGGTAGGAATATGAAAAAGGAAGAACTAAATTGAATAATTAAATTAATTTAAATGAATTATAATTAGGGATTATATAAACTATAAAGGAAGGAATAATTTTCAATTTCAATGTAGTGATAATATTCATGGACATGTGATGTGAATGGAAACTTCCCAAACCAATTGACCATGAAAATAGTAGCTGGATTGGTCACCACATGACCTCAAGCATTCCACCCTATAAACCAGAGGCTGCCGACTAGAAGAAAGGTTCTAAGAGGTGATAGTTGGGGGAATTTACCATCATGATTAGAGTAACACAATGGTATATCAGAAAATAAATAATAGACCACCATAGATGTAGAAATAATTGAAATATATAGAAATATGATAACAATATAAACTGAATGGCCATTACCAATGTACAACAATGCATGCATGTGCAGATAATGGTACATAAAATAAAATAGTATACATACTGTAGAAAACATGATACAATGAAATGCATAAATATAGAAAAGAAACTAAATCCCCAATGGAAATATCCATGAGTATTTTGAGCTCCATATCAGTCATGAGATCCTAACTCTAGGTATAAGAATAACATCATAGGCAATAATCCATGGTCTTACGGACATCAGATCTGCTCCGTTACTATAGTGAAATAGAGGCCCAAGAAAGTTATGAGATAAAATCTCAATAGGCCACCACCAATGGTTTTTACAAAACCATAACATCCTTAAATATAATGTAAATAAGTGTGTAGGTATAATGGATAATAAAAAATTCTGATAAATAAATACAGGAAGACACATGTTCCATCAGAACACCTGACCAAATATTCCTGATTTGGCTCTTGGTCTGAATTATTTTATGACAAGTATATATATATATATAACATATAGTATATTTATATATTTCATCCACCCATATGAACTCATTACATGAATATGTAAGTGGCCATATACCTAGAATACTTGGTGTTGTCTGGACAATGGAACAACTCAGTCATCTATAAAACGTTTGATTAAGCCTATAAGATTCAACAAAGGGTATTATACCTACATATACAAAATAAGGGGTGGCAGCATGTTCTTCACTTGAGATGGTCAGTTTTTCTTCATTACAATACTCAAAGATAGGGATGTGGTGCGTCATGGCCAACATCTAAATAGTGTCAATAGTATAAGACATTGTTCTCTACACCCGATATAAGGGAGCGTGTAACCATTATTCCCAACTAAACCCATAACATCACCACACAACCTATATCAATGAATAATAATTTTTATAATACAGATATGAGGAAATACCTCTCATGATTTTCATTCAACAATCTCAAATAGAAAAGGGGATTAATATTTATATTAAGCATCAATTGAAGGATACAATAATCAATGTGGCCTTGTAACCCTTTATAAATAATTTTATTTCAAGACATTTGATTTAATCCATCCAAAAATAAAAGTTAAATTTACAAGTATCAAGGATACACTTAAAATGTTTCATTTATATTTAGGCAATTACCTAGATGGAAAATTCCATTTTATAAGTCGGGCCAAGCACTTTGGAGGTTCCTTGGGTTCAATATGAATTTATACAGAAGGAGGAAAACTCCATTTAAGAAATTAAATATAGTACATTACCTAAACATATAATATATATAATAGTAAACATAGATTCATGGGAAAAATACCAATCCATAAGGCTAAGTATGATCTAAAACACTAATCGCCACTTTGTAATTTATAAGACAACATGCCTCGTCTGAGTGGTTTTATTATAAAACATGAAATTGTAAAAAAAATCATTTACCAAAACCTAACATCAAATTCAATATTCATAACCCAATTCATCATAAGAATCATTTTATAAAGATACCAAACATGGAATAAAAAATTATAAGTTTCAAATGGAACCTATAAAGTGATATAATCAATTGGGAAAACAAATAAAGGGAAAAATTCAATTTATAATACATGATGAATTCTTATAATGAATATCAAAAAATATATTATTTAATTATCAAGGGGTTATTTATGCCGAAAAACCCAAGGGGTGTCTGTGATCATGGTTGAATCCTAAAATTTCTAAACATTTATCAACAAAAGTGAATCATGGTCTGTATACCTAAGGTTAGGAATTCAATTCTAAGGCGAAGAATAGTAAAGGTCAGAATAAAGAACAACAATAATGTTACAAAACAATGGAAACATAGTTAAATATCTATATATCACATACCATTGGCCAAGAATGCATTACTTGTACAATATTATGGCTTTATTTACCCGGTATAGAATAAATGGATGAAACGAACATCTACCATGAAAATAGGGAAAATGATCTCCCACCAAAAATTGAAACATATTAAAAGAGAAACATAGAAAGTAAGTAATGGGATTCATGAGCTTACTTATTTGGATCCATCATGACTGACGGTGTTTGAATCAGACATTAGAAGAGGGAGATATCACCATTAATAGGAAGAGGTTCTTAACAAATCCACAGAGAAAATAAAGAGCCTCACACAGTTGGATAAGAATAAAATAAATTGGAAAAGGGATTATTAGGGTAATTAATTTTAAATGGGTATTTTCATCCTAAAAAATGGGTGCATGTTTTGGTCTCATTGTTGGCCAAACCGTGCTCCAACCATGCGGCTGCAACTTCTTAGGAACCATAATTCGGCATGGTTGTGCCACATGGTTTAACCAAACCATGCACTAATTGTGAAATGAATAGTGCACACACACTGCCTAAGTGACACTAAGGATGTATGCTAGGGGAATGGTTTTGGAAACCATGCTTAGCCCATGATGATCACTTTTTCTCACATCCATGTGGCACATGGTTTGCACTAGTGGTCCACATGGTTTTAAAAAAAAGGCTCCCTTACCAATCCAACAAAACATGAGTTTACTTGGGCCTTATAGTCCAAAAACTACATGTGACACTCGTGGATCCTCTCAGTATTTCAACCAAGTAAAAAAACAACATTTTATAGTGTTCTAAATCATAGAGTTTTATTTTGAATCTATTTTTAAAGAACGTCATATCTACCATATGAAAAAAATTAAAATTCCCTCATAAATATACCATTTCTCAAAACACATGTCATTACATGAATATAATGGAATCAAATTAACATAGTTAAATAAAATTTTGTGTTATAATATTCATCTATTATTGAAAAAAATTACTAAATAATGCATTGAATAGAAGAGGAAGAATCTAATTTGTGGGATCTATATATAGTTACAAACCTATTTTAGTTATCATTATTCATGCATAATTATCATATTTTATTGATTCTATATTTTCACATGTTTATAACAAAAATTATAAGTTGGTAAAGGTCATATGCATTATTATTGTTTCTATAATATGAATAGAGAGACATGAATAGTATAATAACAAAAACATATCGATGATCTATCCATCTTGAAATAGAGAAATACCACCTTAACAAACTTATCACATTATATTTTTTTCTAACATTAGTGATTATTATTGGAGAGATGTATTTAATCATCATATGATATTAAAAGCAGATTAAAATTTTAATACATTGATCCTGCCCTTATATTTGTAACCCTTTAAGAGATTCTAAAAATTGGTATGAAATCTATGAAACTCTCATGTATTTATTTAATATAAAAATAATGGTCCCACCCAACTCAGTTAATATTAATTATGTGGAAACATTCTATGGGAATGGTCATTATTCTTAGAAGGAGGAATTGTTTCCTTATATTATCTATCTTATGATGGATGTTCTTATTTTCATTCAATAAATATTTACTATGCCAAATTAATCCTTAGTGTGGTCTATAACTGATAGGATGAACATTAAAAATGATATAAAATATAATAATGTTATTTCAACCACTTTATCATAAACAAAGTTGAAAAATATTATCGTATATATTAATATTATTGCTATATGGATAAGCTTCATAACGTTTATTAAGGAAATAAAAATGTAAAAGAATAAATTATCCATATTAGTAAATAAAATTTTGATGATTTTAAAATTGAATATTATAAAACTATACATGTGTAAATTAATATTGTGAATCCAATTATCATCATAACTAAATGGTAGGATGATACTCCATAAAATATACTATGGTAAATAAATTGATGAAAATCCTACCAAGAAACTTGTAACTAATGATATGAACTATTGAATGTTAAAATATTGATGACTTCATGATTAATAAATTCTGCAGGGATCTTATTGATAATCAATTAAGTAGAGGATATACACCTAAAATCAATGAAATGAAACCTAATAAAGTTATTTTTAACCAATATTATAAAGTTTCTCAATATTTTGTTTAGTAGGTAAGAGACTATGAATGTGAGGGAAATCCCTAAGATGCTTCTAATCCTCATAGAGAAGATTCGAACCCTGATACTAGTACTCCTTATGGTAAGATTGGTCATGTAGTAGGCCATGGTAAACATCATGAAACCCATTTTCCAAATTATATCAAGTCATAGGTTGTATGATGTATGATTTTATTATTTCTACACGGTTTACCGATTTTTTGTTTCTAGAGCTACGCGTTGCATGATATCACTATCTCAAGTCCATTATTTAGGAATTTTGGTGGAGGGTCTTCTATTTCCCTTTGAATTGACTATGACACATGGAGATCAAGCTTATCTATATGATTAATGTGGAGACCCTGAGATATTTTTGAGGGTAGTTCAACCCTTCAGGAGAATTCATATATCTAATGATATAGTCATACACCATAGTTAATATCATGGAAATCATATATTTGGTGACAGATATTATGGATTTCTTCCAGAGAAGGTTTTTATTCTATTATGATAATATAGATCATGTAGCATACGATGGTGAGGAAGACCCTCGTATGGGCAAGCGGATTTTTCCATACTTGTCCTCCTTGATGGATGATCTAATACTATGTTCATTAGAAATTCATCAAAATATGGTTCCTAGGTTTGTAGAGGTGTCCCATGATACATTTAATAAGGATGTTTCCAAATAAAACACATTATGTGAGGTCTTGTTTGGGACATAACTACAATTATCCCCTTTTCATATAAAAATTATTTTTTATAGTTTTTCTCCTTCTATGTTTTGGTATATATTGGTACATATTGATGATATTTTTTAATGGGCATTTCCTGGGACAAGAATATCACCTTGCTGTGATCAAGTTCTATGTTTGAAGAAGAAAATTAGTAGTTTGAATCAACATATCCATAATCCTTAATTTAATCAATTTAAAAAGAATACCCACTATCATATTCCATAAATTTATAATTTATTAACACAAATGAAAGGGGGTGCCTGGTTCACAATGATTAATCTATGTTCGATATTTCATATAATTATTTTCATGGATGAGGATATTCTAATGTCCAATTTCTAATATCATTATGAAAATTAAGAGTTTATTATGATGAAATTTAGTGTGGAAACAATTCCAGTAATTTTCATGGGTTTAATGAATACAGTGTTCAAATAGCTCTTGGATCAATTTCTTCATTATTTTTTTTGATGATACCCTTATATAGTATATATATGATGAATATAATATATAGAATATGTGTGCCATTTTTCGAGTCCATCATCACACACTATTTATATAGTTTTCAAATTGTGATTTCTAGGAACATGAAGTTGATTTCATAGGTGATTTTTTCCCAATGGGGTGGGGAAATAGATTATTTGATGATCGAGGAAGTCATTTATTTTTAATCGCTCAAGATAGTCATAGAGGTAAAAATATTTCTCAGTCATGAAGGCTATTATATAATCATTATGTCATATTTATCTTAATTTCTGAATCTTATGATTTACATGACAAGAATAGACATAGCATTGTTATGGGACGAAGAGTTCCATACCACATTCATGTACATAAATGATAAGTTTGTTTTCTCTCATGTTTTCTATATTCTTGAAGACGTAGTTTAGATTTAGGGTTTATATGAAACATAATGACTTGGTTTAGGCTTCATTCTTAATATAGAAATTATCAGTTAATTTTTATGTGTCTTGGTAATTATATTCTCTTGAGGGTAACAATACCACTAATGATAATTAGTTGGGTGAAGTCACATTTTCTTTAATTTTGTTGAACTATTTCCCCATCAATGAGTGGTTTGTCTGTTTTACTAACCATAAGAGCTATAAGTATGTTTTCTCTCAGAATGTTTAGAACTTTCAATAGCAATGGTTAATGAAATTCATTCATGATTATGACTTTGAAATATCTTATATAATGGTAGAGGGTAATGATGTAGCTGATGTACTAAGTTATAATTTATTTAGTGTTATCATGTGTGAATCTAAATATGATTATAGAGTTATAGAATATATCTATGTGATGAATATTGATATGGGAGATGTTTGTTGTATATAATTAATTTTTTAATATAATACTATAATCATATTTAGTGTAGCATGTGGAGGTGTCCCAAATGGGTGATTATTTAGAGGACGTCCAAAGATAAATATATTTCTTAGGTGATACCCCTAAAAGTTGGTCTATGTATGAGCATAATAAAGTGTTATTGAAGACGGGGTTCTTCATTCCATTGGTGATACAAAGGTCGTTATCTACGATTTTCTCATCTCACCCTTAGTAGTAATTCATTGTGTCACAACGATGTGATGATATTTGAGTGGTTAGAATTAGTTTTATAGGATAAATCATTTAACTGTAGAGTTTAGGTCATGATGTTTTTTCTTCTAGATGGTGAAATTTGAGCACAATGTTCCAGGTGGTATCCACTAGTCATTTGATTTTACTCATTGGTTATGGGACAAAATATCAATGGACATCATCAATTATTTACCAATATCCCAGGGAGGTATTTTTGAGATATATTTTCATAGTTTAATTTTTTTGGAAATTTTCCTACTTTATTATAATAAAGTATTTGAGAATTGTGGATGTTATGTCGATGAAGTACGTAGAGGAGGTTTTGAGCATCCATAGAGTCCCAGGAAATATTATATCTAAATATAATAATAATTCTACCTCTAGTTTTTTGAGAGTTATCTTGAATTATTTTGTACAGTAGTTATAACATAGTAAAAAAATTTATCCTCATATGTATAGTTATATTGAGTTGACTATTCATAATTGAGTGTAATTTTTTCACTTTTCTTTCTATTATTATTTGGTTCATGGTTATGTCACCAAAATAATTCCTATTTTATAACCCAATTATTTTTACACCACCATTAAAATAGAAACTTTTATTTATCAGTTTATATAACCATTCCATTTAATAATTTTCTTGACTAGGGTTATAGATTCAGTAATTATTTTTTTGGAATTGGTATAGAGAATGACAAATCTGATTTAGGTGATTCATTAGTGGATGATGGTAGTACATAATAATTAGAATTATTATCCTAATCATAAGAGGAGAAATATAGAGTTTATAAATGGATAAAATGATTTCTTTAAGGTTATTCCTCATCATGGGATGTAATGGTTTAGTTATGGAAATAATTTTCTACATATTGTTTTGTTCCATTAAAAGTTTATGGTCTTATTGGAGCTTCAGAAAATAATATATCACTTACCATATAGATAATATGAATAAATTTTGTATTTCTTATGTCACAACATCATTATTATCATTATAATGAAACTCACTCCATCGAATGGGGAATTAATGATGTTTATGATGATGTGAAATTTTGGGAGTAGTCCATGGTTATCTAGGACCTCTTGTTGAAGGTTTTACAGGTTCACACTATTCTATTTGTTCATTCCTTGTGGAATCATAGTCAAAAGAAGAATATCTCCCATGAATTTGATTAAAAAAGAACTCTAAATATCATAAGTTTTGGATGTTGAGATATTATCTTTTTTCAATTCTATTATTGCTGATTTTTGACATTTATCTATTTTAAGTGATGTTTTTCTATTCATGTAATCATTTTTTGTGTCTTATCTCTTGTTTGAGAGGTTTCATCTGAGTAGAGTATTTTGGATCTAGTTGTTGGAGTTTTATAATTTTGTATATTATTCATCTATATTATGAAGATAATATATATGTAATTTCATATTCTTTAGTAGAATATCTTATTATGGATGTTTGTATAATAATTTTATTTTCCTTATCTTAGGGTATGGTTTTAATTCACAAGTGATATATATTTTTTTATGAGTTATATTATCTAGTGAATCACATGATGATAATCCATTACATTGTGTGCTTATGAGGTTTTTGGGGATTAAAAAAATCCTATATTAGGAATGGTGGAATTTTGGAGAATGAATATAGAGACTGAAGAATTTCACGATGTATACTATTAATTCTTGACATGAGTGTTCAATTCATATTCTGCATACGAATTCACGATCTGGGTATATATGTTATTGGTGTTTAATTCGTGATTTTTATGGTATATTAAAAATTTGAATAGAAAATGGGTAATATTTACCAAATATTTCACAAATAACTCATGACATGAAAATTTTTTAATGACATGAAATAATCCTAGGTTATATAGATACATTTTAATTATTTTCAGTAGGTTATAAATTCGTGAAATTAATTATATGAAGTACCCATTAATTCTATAAATATTAATTTGGAAGAATGAAAATATAACCTTTAGTTTTATTATTTTAACTTAAAACCTATTATTCTTTCCCAACCTTATAAGATATGATGAGTTCTCTCAATTAATCATGAATCCCTTTAGAAATGGATTGATCGTCATGTTCCCTTATTCAATCGATCATGAAACAGGGTTATTTTTTACCCTTTTTCTTTTTGATATTCTTTGATATATCTTATTCCTCACATTATATATTTCTAGGATCAGATAGAATATATAATTTTTTTATGGAATCCCTTTGATGTTTTTGGTGCAGTTGTGGTGTGCTGTTCAAAGAGGGTTTAAGTTTCCCTATTGAAGATGTGATTAGAGATGTGGGTTTTTTATTCTTTATTTAATATTGATGAATTCCTTTATACAAGGAAATAATTCCATCCCTAGTTGTTTTCATGTAAAATAATAATGTCATAATGGTTTTTCTCCATGTGTGATGACTTAATTGGCCAATATATTGAATAAAATTGAATAATTAAAAATGTGTTATGGTTATAGTGATCACATGTTTTCACAACATGAAAACTATTTGATTAATTTTTTACTCGATAGTATGACTTATTTTTTTATTTTTTGTAGAATGTTTTTTATTCAATTTTTTAGCAATTTTTATTTTTTTAAAATAATTAAATAACATATATATGTTAATTTTGTTTGAAAAACTGATTAAAGTGGAAACATCATTAAATATGTTGACTCC
Organism: Viscum album; assembly: GCA_963277665.1. Classification (NCBI taxonomy): domain Eukaryota; kingdom Viridiplantae; phylum Streptophyta; class Magnoliopsida; order Santalales; family Viscaceae; genus Viscum; species Viscum album. The sequence goes on along the minus strand of OY728143.1, from coordinate 1,790,518,916 downwards.
TATAATTTGATGGAAATAAAATGATTTATAATAAAAATTTAATTAAAATTGTCCTAGAATAAGATAATTGAATTCTCTAATGAAAATAAAGTTTTAAATTATTTTTGTTGTTAATAATTAAGTGGCATGATAATTGCATTATTCTTCAAAAAAGTTATATAAAAATTTATATTATGCTTTAGAGAATGTTTAAATAATTTATATCCTTTTATAGATTATTTCATTTTGTTAGCCAGAGGTATATCATATGATTAATTAATCATTTATTCCATTAATTCAGTAAAACAAATTATTTTGTAAAGATAAATGTTTGTGGTTGATAATATATATTTGTATTTGAAGGTTGAAAGTGATGTTTTGGGAACTAGGTTAATTATTTATTCTTCTTATTGTTTTATTACATATAATTTTTTTCTACATGTGATCCTTTCTATGCAATGAGATGTGAGATGGGGAAGGATGATGGTTTATGAGTGACGGGTTTTGGGAAAGTATTTGGGGTAGAAATTAATGCATAACATATAGGGATAAATGGATATATGTATGGTGGTTTTAGGGGTGTCACTATAATTTATAGAATGGGTTGAATATTGGATTACGTATTTTCTTCTAACAAGGATATTCTTGGTTGATATTAAAATTTTTGAATGTTAGATAGTCTATTATATTTATTATTTCATTCCTTTCCCCATAATGTATTGAGGTTGTTTGTACATGGTTTATCAATATTTTTAAACTATATTCATAACTTTCCATGACTACATGGAATTATGGAATGGACATGATTAATAAATGTTTTAACCCACGAGGATGGTTCTTGAATGGAATGAAATTAATGTTGATAATGTTAAAAAACCATGGAATCTTTTGAATATTCATGTTGGGGATGGAAATCATTATGTGGTTAACGAAATGTGAATGGAATAATTGTAAATAATGAAGAATTAATTAATTAGTAAAAATTAAGAATTAACTTCATTAATTAATTTAATCATCTTTCCTTATGTTCTTATTTTTTTGGAAGCCTAGTCCTTAGTAGTGGTTGTTGGGTGTACGAAGATGATATATTCATAAGGAACTAAAAGTATGTTAATGCCCATAGTGTGGTAATGAACTATAATATATCAGGTATATTATGTTATTTTATTTTCTAACCCATCCATTTCGATAACCCCACTAACAACCAATGGAATCTTAGAGTGGTTTCTCACCAACATCTAGGGTGGAGAGGAAGGGATTGTTGACCTCCTCATCTAGCCACATTATCATCTCCGTGTGGTTTTAAATTATGGTATGCATGGTGGTTATCAATAAACATATATGTCTTCAGAGTGATGTAATTTTGTTTTGTTATTTCAAACACATGTATATATGGATATAGTATATGATGGATTATTAGAGGTAATAATTTTATTGGTTTCAATGGAATGAGGTGTTATACATGACAAATGGGCTATGGTGGCTCCCAAAAAATACTCGATATTTATCTTGGTATGTGTATTTGGATGATGAGATAATGTGATGGACAAGGCTCTTGGTATGTGATGAGATTATATATAATTTAGGACATTCATGGTATTATACATTATCATATGTGTATTCTTGATGGTTTCTTTTGGAGAGAGATGGCACAAGGAATGTGATTTTAGGATAAACTGATAATCCAGTGGGGAACTGGTATTGTGTTAGCTTTTTTATATAATATTATATAATCTATTGTATCTAATAATTTTTGAGTGATAACCATGTAAATAGTGGTAACATAATATACATATTTAGGTGATCATTTAGATCTACTAATCATTAACTCATATTTATAATTTGTTATTTATGTTTTGACCACGTGTCTCTAACGAGGATACTGTATTGTATAAATGTTATTCTAACGAAATGTATATATAAATTTTTTTCATATTTAGTGGAATCATGTGGGTGATTAGTCTAGCATTTCCGGATCACAAGATGGTTAAGAGATGTTTGGGATTTGGTGGTCACTTCTAAAGATTAAATTTTTATACTTATATATCCCATTTTTATAGTTGTTTCAATTTTATGACATTTCATGCATGAGCTTGATATATTTTACTTTTATCATGAGAGGGTGTTTGATGGGTATTTATGTATTATATATTCTTTCAAAAATCATGGAGATTAATTCCACTCATCTTTTTATATGATATAACCTTAGTGATTTTCACCAATATGTGGATGAATGTAGGTTATCTTCTAGAATAATTACCTCCCTTCTGTCATTTTTGTGCCCGGAGGTGTACCATAATGGGAGGGGTTCATGAAAACTCTACTAAAACACATTATCTAATGTAAAAAATTATAATTGGAGGAAAAGATTACATATATAATTGACGATCCATTAAACCATATTAATTATAGAACCTTTTTAATTTCTATAAAAACTATACCCTGAATATTAGAGTAGTAAATAATAATGAATATGTTATCAGAAAAAAAACCAATAGAAGAGACCCTAAAAACGATAAAAATAAGCTAAAGAAGAGGATTTCACATTTTTACCTCACAAGAAAAATTATATCAGTTTAAGATGTTGTGTTTGGAAGTTATAAAAATAGAGATGATGATGAGAAATATTTGGAATGTCTCTCACATAGAGTTATCATGGATAAAAATAAATCAAATTGGAACTCACTATATGATGAATCCTTATACGAAAGTGAATACTCTCTAGATTTATCTTATATTAAAAATTAATATATAGTGATAATGCAATTAAAATTATGTATAGATGATATAGGAAGGTTTAGTGAATACAATAGTTATCCAAAATAATTTTTAGAAAAACATTTACCTCAATAGGTAGAAAAAGACTACCCAGTAAAAGAAATATTTATACTGAATCATATTACTTTAAATAAAGTAAAACCATTTAAATGCATGATATATATAATTAACCATGGATATATATTAGTTAATGAACTGAGAAGTAGGACAACTATGCTTGGGAACAACGATAACAAATTTATTTGCAGTAAGGTTGCAAAATAAATATGTGAATATTCACAATAACATGATATAAGTAGTATTTTATCATGGTTTAATATATTATATGTTAAATTATATAGAAGTGATATTATTGAAGGAATAAACTTATACAAAACAGTCAAATGATTGATGGAAATATGGAATAATGAAAATTCTTCACAAAAAGACTAAATATACTCAAGAATAGAGTGGAACAAATCTAGCAACAAGATCAAAATCTTCCAAAAATATTCAGTGAATAATATAAAAATATCAATTTGATATCAATTTATTTTTTTCTGAAAATGGAAAAAAAACAAATCCCACCATTGTATAAGATTATTTTTATAAAACATATAATCTTAGGGAATCTTCTAGTGATGTATTATTTATGTTATAATGCATTCAACCATTACTATAGTGTGTTTATACCTCAATAGAGAAGAGAATAGTAATAAAGTAGGAGATAGGGAAATTAGATGATAACTCAACCAGAAGATAAAAAACATAATAATAATCTTAAATAATGGAATAATATAAATTATTATAATAGATATATATGATGGGGGATCAACAAGGGTACACATTAAATGTTTTTATTTCCATTATAGTATATGAATTAATTATTTTTAATGGGTTTGGAATTGAAAAATATAATAATTATCAAATTAGGAAAAATTATAATGTGGTTGAAACAAAAAATATGTGTTCTAAAAAATTATTGTGGTTCTTGTAAGAATTATATCTATCTTAAATTACAGGTCATAAAAAAATACTAAAATAAGATTAAAAATATGATAGATTATATGTATTATTTATAAATTAGAAATATATAAAAGTAAGAGATGATGGATATGTAGATTGTGAAAGGAATCTAATTAGCTATATGAATGTTTTTTTATTAAGAACTAATTAATATGTTTTTAAGTCTATCTATGATTTTCGATACTAGAAATACAGTTATATTTATTTATAAAGGATTAATTTCCATGGTGATAAAATTTGGTGTGGTTTTGGTTATAGAAATGAGGACCGTAAAAATTTCAATCCAGTTAGTGAGGTACAAGATAACTGTTATGTATGAAAATATGAAAAATGAATATTATGAAAGGTAAGATTTGGAAACCATGGAAGGAATTATATAAATAAAATCACCATGTAAGAATATATGAGAGACAATATGATCCAAAATAATGATATAAATTCATTTCTATGATTCTAAGAGAAAATAAAATTTTAAAACAATTATTATAAGTGAGGATAGGTGCAAAGATCATCACATGAGGGTATCTATTCTGATATGTGTATTCTAATGACTATGGAGTCAATATATAGATAATCCACATTATTACACTTCAATATCCCATCATAGGTATAAAATATATATTTTTATTTAAAAAATATATAATATTTGGATAAATTCAAGAGTTCTTGATAACATGTAGAGAGGAAGACATGATTTTCAATTATGTGGTTGAGTTTAATTAATTATATTGAGTAAAATGAAAAAACCAACTGGATAGTTAGATAATCATTATGTTAGGAATTAATTTTTTCCTCTATTTAATCCCAAAAAATATTGAGTTTATAAAAATTAATAATAAGTGTATGGATTACATTGTCTGAAAAATGTTTATAAAATTTGAAAAAATTGTATTCTTATTGCTAATAGATATTCAAATAGATTCAATAGTCATTAATATTTTATTCATGATACCATATTATAACAAAAATACTTATGAGTTTTGGTCTAAGAATATGCCAAATTTTAATCATTTAATGGATCATGAAATTCTATATCTTATTAAGACAAAGTATGTAAGTGTATGAATGATTTATGATAATGCTAAATATTGAATTTATCTAGGTTATACACCTAGTGAGAGTTCATATAGGTGATATAGAAAGATTAAATAACTAAATATTAAAAGTTTTGGAGTATCTGTTCTTAAAAATAATGAATAAATCAATTGAAATGTTGTGGATTATGATGAGAATTATAGTGACTCATAATTTTAACACATTAATAATACATAACTTTTGTAGAATACTTAGAAAATTATACAAACAATCATTCAAAGTCTATAATAGTCTAGTGCCTTTGGAAACATGGGAACATAAATAATGGTATATAAATGAGCTATATTATCTCCACTAGGTTCTTATTGACTAACACACTTTTTAAACACATCAAAAACAATACATATCATCATAACATAGGGAAGGAAACATTATAATGGGTGATCTCATATGCTCGGTAAGGGTAAATAAGGTATATATGTAAGAATAATCACAAACATAAGGGTTTGAGAATGTGAATATTAAAATATAAGATCATACCATTCATATAAAAGATCATATACAACAAGAAGGGAATAAAACATGTCATATCATAATACATGAATCAAAAGGAAATGAAGAACATAAGCCATGAAATAATAAAAAAGGAATAAAAGATGTAATTGTGAAAAAACGTAAGTATATAATATCATTTCCATATCATTTAAGTCACTAATAATGAGATCATCTTATCAGTATGCATTAACTCTACATACCATCTTGGTAGTCATGGTTAACTCTCATGGCCATCTTTGTTGAATAATTTCACTCCTCATACCATCTTGGTAGTCATGGTTCTCTCCCATGATCATTATAGTAGTAAAGGTTTACTACCAAGACCATTTTAGTATATCTCATGGGATACAAATCCTTACCGAGTTCATTAGAGGAAGATATAGGTCTCTCCCATCTTATAATGAAATCATACATACATGTTCCACAAGATATTTAAATATAATATCACAATCCATGAAATGAAATGGGTATCATAATCATGTAATAATATCATAACCTATATAAAAAATATAGGTTTTATTGTCATTTCATCATAATCATAAATAGTGGAATGAAATGGATTTCAAAATCAAATAAACTATGTAAGAGAAATGTGTGTTATAGTAATCATTCCATAAAAACATAAACCATTAAAGAATGAATATTAGTTCAACCTTTGGATAATTTCTTAAAAGGGAATGAGTAACATAAAAAAATGTCATATTATATGTAAAATAAAAAAGAAATATATTTTAAAATCATTTCATGAGGAAAATGTCCCTTCTTCTTTGAAAAAAAGGATCATTAAAACATAATAACATTTTGAAAACCATCTTCTTGAAAAGAAATATAAAAACTTATGAAGGAGGATTTGGAAACCTTTTGGAATCCTCTTTCTTTGAAAACATATAAAAGGATCTTCAAAACTTTTTGAAAAACATTTTTTTAAAATAATTCACAAACTTATTAGTATGGTTTTAAATAATTTTTAAAATCATTCTCTTTGAAATAATTATAAAATAATCCCAAAAACATTTTGAAATCAATTTTATTTAAAATCATATAAAATAATATTTGAAAAAAAATCATTCAAAACATATAAATGAATCATTGAAAAAAGTTTTAAAACATTTTTCCTTAAAAACCTATAAAATAATCTTTGAAATCATTTTAAAAAAAATTCCTTTAAAACATATAAAATAATCTTTAAATACTTTTGAAAAACATTCCATAAAAAATACTTTGAAAACTTGTAATGAAATCATGAAAACATTTTAAACACCGTTTCTTTCAAAATTTTATTTTTTAAAATTTCTTAGAAATTATCATTTTAAACATGCTTATAAATATTCATATAAAGGACAATGGGAAATTCGTACATGTTGTACGAGGTAAGAAGAACATTCATTTTTCATGATAAAAGGTTAGAAAAATACCTTGATCAAAATGATAGATGAAGATTCATTTGAAAACATAGGTAAAATTTAAAAGGGAAAAAAATTCATTTAATGATTATATAAGAATAGTATATATTCTGGGAAACCATTTTTAGATAACATGGTTTTGAACGAACACATATTTCTGACCGAAGAGAGGGTGAAGTTGGGATTTCCTAAAAACACATTCAAAACAATATTAAGTACCAAATAGTAGAAAAATGGAACCAATACATGATTATATTATTAATAACAAGAGGATATGAAGATTCATAAATGTTCTTTTGATATTTATCATAAGATTTTAATAAAATAAGCATAATCATAAACATTCTCGATAAATGAAGAGATTGTTTGAATAATGTCTTTCAACTTGGTTACTAGGAATAATAATCTACATGTAAGAAAATGAAATTACATGAAGATTAAAATATCATGAACATATTTATCTTCATTATATAAAATGTAAAATTTAATTATATACCCCTCTAAAAATAATTTAGGTGTATAAGAAAATATGAGTATCAAAGAAGGAAAATTGAGACAAAACTATAATCGATTTAAATTTTTTAAAACTTAATCCCCATGAAATAAATATCATAAAAGTGATAATTAAATACCCATAAATATAAGTATAAAATAAATATAATACATTAATGGTAAGTACATATACCACACAAAATAATTGAGTGGTGAATAAGGCATGTATCTGAAAGAAATAAAAGTTACATGAAATCCCCCTCACCTTGTGTCTTGACACTCTACATACTCATACAAGATTCATGTATAATAAATTTAATTTTATTATAAATATTCTAAAGAATCATATTTTTTATCTAATATAATATATGTTTTGATTGTGACCTTATATTACCCGCTTTCTAAGAATCCTAAGTTAAGGATTTAATTCGGGTAATACTCGCTTTGTTCTTCACATGTGTCTTAATTTGTTATATCTTTGGTACTAAAAATTATATCATGATTTCCATAATTTCAGACATTATATAATATCAATTTTATTTTTTATATTTTTATTATAATAATATATATAATATAGAAGTATGAAATGGAATACACTATTCACGAAGACAGAAAGTTATACGTACACATGAATGATGTTTCTGTTTTTATTGTCATATTGAATGAAATATGTTAAATGACATATGTGGATATATATTTGTATATATAATTATTAATATAAAATTATTATATCATATATATCATATAATTTTACTAAACCTATCCTTAAAAAATTTCATGTAGTGTTTGAATGATTCACATCACTTTCTGGGGGCGGTAGTCCACAATTCCTCAAATAAAATTATCATATTTAAAAAAATTGAAAGTGTCAAGATATATGTTGTAAAATAATTAAATAATAATAAATACAAATTAAATATAATATATAACATTTATAAAAATATTTTCAATCTTATTTTCCACCATGAGAGGCAGTAAAGGAAAAATTAACAATCATCGTTTTGTGAAGCGGTAGTTCGATGTACATCTAAACAATGCGTTCGTAACGCACTAGATATTAGTGTGTGTAAGTGTAGGTATAAATTTTATCATAAAAAAATCATAGTATTATTAAGATACTAGTTTCTTTATACAATAATATAATAAATATTGTGGAGGGGTGGAGAAAGAAAATAAAGAAAAGGAGTTTGAGAGAAGACCTTACCTCTTAATTGGGTAACTCCTTTTGGTTTGTGCCAAAAGGCCTCCTTTGATTGATTCATTCACAAGGGTAGGATTATAATAAGAAGTTATGGATGTTTGTAAGTGTATTTTACATATATTTTCTGAACCTAATTGTCTTGATATGTGTGAAGAAGAGGTAGAGGTGCTATCCTTTTATAATAATGGGAGATGACACACTTGGAATTTTTGAAAAAAAGTTAGGTGTACGCACTTTTTTACCTAAACATGTCATAAAAACCCAAAAAAAAACTCAACAATAGATGTTTTATGTATTAAACATAACCAGAGAACGTATTGTGGAAATTTTTATATGTCGTTTTGGGTCTTAAATTTAATGTTTAGTACCTAACACAATTTTTTTAATCATTGCAATTAATTTGAATCACTTTCACTAATATTTTTGGTCAAAAAAATTTAAAAATATTATAAATTATATATTATTTTGATTCCAAATATTGATTAAAATTTTCCAAATTATGATAACATAAGTGGCAGAAATTAATATAGAAGTAATCCCATTGATGGGACGACACTGTGAGTTTTTAATGTAAAAATGTCCAAAAGTTTGTTATGTTTTTATACCCAATTAAAATGTGAAATTGATTACAATGACATGAATTAGATTAATTTATAAAATTATTATACAATTAAACTTTAAAACCAATTTAAAATATAATTTAACCTTATAAATGAATTATATTAAAAGGAAATTTTGATTTAAAATTTAGTATTTTTAACTATTCATTAAAAAATGAAACCTTACAGAAAAATACAAAATATTAATCCTAACCTAATTATTATTTAAAAAATTAAAATTTTAAGTTTATTTTGACATATTAAATCTATAAAATTCATAAATATTGTATTAAAATGGGTTCTCCATTAAAAGTTGATAAAACTGGCTTTATAAAAATATTGTGTTTTAAACATAAAATTCGTTTTGTTCTTATATTATATCTATCAAATCTATTGTATGATTATAGATAATATTTTTTAATATATAACATATAAATTTAAGTAGTATCATTCAATATTAGTAATTAATTTTACTTATTCATACAAATCATCTTTTTCACGTAAAAATATACTTTTATAAAATCAGTCTCGTTATTTTTATTCGGTTTCTATATTATTTTTTAATTAATAGGTATCCAATGAATTAAAATGTATATATATATATATTCATAATTTAGTTTATAATATAATATTAAATTTAGTTTCCATGTTATATCCTATTAAATTATAATTTTTTAATAATAAATTATTATTTGGTAACACTCAGTCTTGTGTGTCATGCAAGCCCTTGAGGAAAGTCAGACTTGTGTGTAATGTCAGCTTACCCCAGTGTTCCATATAGATAAATATAAAATTTATGGTGTTTGTAGTGAACAATTTACATGATATTTCATATAAAACATTAAAGACATAGTTCTTTAATATAAAATAAACTATTTTTTGTGTTACGTGAATTGATAAATATCAAAAATATTGAATTAATCCAAAAAAAATTCACAAAATCTCAGGGTGTTACATTCTACCCCCATTAAAATAAATTTCACCCTATAAATTCATCTAGGTCAGCGAAGGTTTAATACTTGAAAGATCATTTCATAGAAACCCATATTATAAGACTAAATCCTGAAATTTATTTTGAAAAGGGAATGTTGGAAACATAACGGTTACCTAAGGAAACACAAAACCATGGTTCCACATAGAACACATTGGGCAAGTGAAAAAATGGATATAGAAGAAAAGCATAAATATTCATAGGGATTGATTGAGGTCATCAATGAGAAATAATGGAATGATCAATGAAAGGTTATGGGACTCAGATTCACAAATATGTTATGATTTAAAATTCCATTGGTTCAATATAAATTAAGGTATTTAGACAACAAATTTTTTGATCATTATCCTATATTTTTTTAGTTCGTTTTATAGAACAAGAATATAAGGAAATATACTTGTTATGTTTATATATAAAAAATTCATTCTTTGTTTTTTCTTTTATCTATTTCAAATTCATCCTTTAATTCAAAAACATTTATTTCCAGAAATTATATTTGATGCCTGAAGTACAAAAATACACTTTTAGAAGATCTGAAGGCTCATAAAAAATGAAAAGTATAACTATTTTTCTCTAACAATACACAAAATAAATATGGTTAATACATTAATCTCATAAAATAAAAATTAAAAATTATATTTCTTCATAAATAATAATTCATCAAAAATAATTACACATTAACAAGGAAATCAAATAGGTAATTGGTATATGTGAAACCATTATCGTCCTTCGGTCATGGGATCAATACCCACAACCTTACCAGACTTTATTGGTTTTCACCAAACATACATGATTTCCTTTTCTTAAATCACACTATTATAATTTCCAAAATAAATATTATAGACATCCTTGAAACAAGGTTAATCACTAAATATCCTTTTAACTAAGGTTTTCATTACAATCTCAATACATAAATACTTTATCTAAAGTTTAACTTAAAATTTTCATTAATTGTTAACCATATAACCCTTATAAAAGATTATAATCCAAAACAATAGAAATAAATTCACTAAATCAGATTAACATTGATCCCCCATATATCAAAAAGTATCTCTTTGTTATCACATTCCAAACAAGTGAATATCCTCATAATATATTCTATTGAAACATGAAAATGACCTCAATTACCATAAATAATTATTGAAAACATGAACGCTTACTTATTCCAAATTTTAATGGTTATATTCATTAAATCTATGAAGTTTTAAGCTTTATCCATGATATCATAGACTAATTTTTTAATATATCTTTTATCAGTGTTGAGGTAATCAATAATGTCCAATTTACATGTTAATATTCAACATATCTTTAAATAAACAAATATGTCTTAACATAAAGAACATATTAAGGGTTATATTTCATTAATCAAAACACTCACTTTTTCAAGTCCACCAGAAACATCCATCATAATATTTTAAATTCTTAGAGAAAACATAAACAAGAAAATCCTTGTTTATTTCACCATTCATTTAACATACTTACTAAATCACAAATACATAAAAAAATTATTATTCCACTGAATAAATAATCTATAATAATGATACATCATCCTGTTATATAATACCTCTTTTTTTTAACATTTCATATGTAGTCTCATCATCATCATAAATATATCCATTACTCACACCACCTTTTTAATTCTATTTACAAGATTTCATCCTGGGAAATTTAGTGGAATAATGACCATTTATTCAACACTTAAAACCATTAAACTTCGATGATACCTTATAGAGTATAATATTCTCATCCATTTCATTAACTTAACTCTTAATTTTTACCTTACAATCACTTTTTTTGGTCTTTATTTTCTATAGTCAAAACATAATCTTGTTCCTCTTAGACATTCAATTAGGTTATTATTTCCACATTCTATACATATAGGAAACCAAATATTATTTCCTCTATGGTCTATATTACCCAAAATCTTAGTGAACTCATTCTTTCTCTTCCTCGGTGAGTCTGAGAGTTAGTTATGCTACAAGTTGTTCATCATGTATCGTGAAAAAATATTAGGCATGATCACAACTTCTTTCACTTCTGTGATCATCCCACTTGACTTCTCCAAAAAAATCATCCATTACATTCAATGTTAATCCTATTCCTTCTAGAACCACCCATTGATTAAAACCAAAATCATAAAGTAATAAATAGTTACCATAATGAGGGACCTAATGATCATGAAAATTCACTTATATGATGTCTAAATTATGACACCTTCCTTAATATATAGAAAATTATATTTATCCTAGGTTATTCATAGAAAACATATTTTTAAATCCTTAATTATGGATCATGATATGTTTTTTAATTCCCAATGTATATACCTAGGGAGTGTAAAACCAGGTGTGCAACAAGACCCATTGTCATGTACAATATTACCCTATGTCAGGCCTAGAACATCTTATTAGAGTTATTACTCCTATTCATATATTTACATGATCCGCATATAATTTTAGTAGCTATATATGGATGTAATGATAGAAAACAACTCATTCCATCCTTAACCAAAATTCAAAAACAATTTCCTATGATTTTCCTTATCTACAGACTTATCCTAAGATGTTTTTTAGGGTTATCACATAGGTTTTCTCAACTATGATTCAAATGGTTAAATAAAACTTTTCACTGATACCAATTATATAGACCCTATATATTTATACATTAACAATACATAACGTTTTCATAATAAATTTAACATTATACAAATAAGGTCCCAAATAACGTACTGGTTTACTCACTTTAGACACATGAAAATCTAATAATTGGTACATAAATATGCTAAATTATCACCCAATAGGTTCTTCTTGACTATATCCCTTCTTAGAAACATCAAAAATAATACATATCTTCATTAAATGTTGAAGGAAACACCAAAATTTGTGAGCTTAGATGCTTTGTAAGGGTAAACAATATAGACATGTAAGCATAATCATGAACATAAGGATATGAGAAAATGATCATAAAATTGAAGATCATGACCCCCTTATCGTATTTTATATACATGAAATTTGTATTAAGCATGGAGGTTCATAAGTCACAAATCATAAGGAAATGAATAACATAAGACATGACATGATACCATAGAAGTGAAACATGGAATTATGGAAAAATAATAATAATATAATATTACTTCTATAGTAGCCAAGGAATCGCTACCCAGAATATATTAGTAGGACATGCACACTCCCTATACCATCTTAGTTGTCATGTTTCACTACCATGGATATATTAGTAGAAATCCTTTGCTCCTCATATCATCTTGGTATTCTTGGTTCACTCCCTTGTCCATCTTATTAGTCAAGGTTTACTCCCAAGATTATCTTAGTCCATTTCACTAGATATATATCATTATCTTGGGAATTGGAAAGTGATATAGATCCCACATATCTCATAATGAAATCATACATACATGTTCCAAAAGATAATTAAAAATCATATCATAACCCATGAAATAAAATTGGAATCAGAAACCTGTAATCATATCATAACCTGTAGATAAAATAGGTTTGATAATCATTTCATCATAAACATAACCTATGAAAAGAAGTGGATTTAAAAATTATATAACCCATGGAAGAGAAATAAGTTTTATAATAATTATTACATAAAAATATAAACCATTCAAGAAACAATATGAACAGAACCTTTGGATCATTTCGATGAAGGGAATAAGTAATATCAATAGATGTCATATTATATAAAAAATACCTTAGAAAGATATTTTGAAAATATTTTTGAGGAAAATATCCTTTATTCTTTCAAAAATTCCTCTTTAAAACATAAAAATCTTTATAAAATCATTTTCTATAAAATAAATCTTAAATGATATAATGGAATCTTGGAAAACCTTTTAGAAACCTTTTGCTTTGAAAAATTATAAAGAGAGCATGAAACTTTTTTTTAAAACAATTCATTGAAAACATATAAAAGGATAATAAAAACTTTTTGAAACCCATTTCTTTAAAAATAATTTGAAAAATTAAAAATAATCCTCAAAATAATTTGGAATACGATCTCTTTTAATACTTTAAAAACTCTCTTGAAAAAATTATCAAAACAATTTTCCATGAATTCGTTTAAAAGAAGCGTAAAAAAATTTTAAAACTAAATTACCTAAAAATTTATAAAATAATCATTGAGAAAATTTTGAAAAAAAATACATAAAAACATAAAAAATAATATTTAAAAACATTTTGAACATATTTTTCCTTAAAAATTTATAAAAGAATCTTAAAAAATATTCAAAAAGAATTTTCCTTGAAAACTACTTGGAAAACGAATAAATACATCATATTTTATTTGAAAAGTATTTCATTGAATATTATTTTTAAATTTTTTCTATTAAAAATGAACCTTTTAAACATGAAAAGAAAGCTTCATCTAAATTACAATAGGTAAATCTATACTTTCCATATGAGGTAAGAAAAATATTCCTTTTTCACGGTAAATGGTTAGAAAAGTAAAAATTTGGAAGGTGAAAAGAATATTTCCTTGAAATAATTTATATAATATAAAATGGAAAATTTATTTTTAATATTATTTGATAATATTATAATATTAGTTAAATAACATTTTAGAAAACATGTTTTTGAAGGAACATTGATTTCCGACCGAAGAGAGAGTAATGTCGAGATTTCATAAAAACAATATCTTAAATAACTTATGTACCAAAGAGTAGAAAAATGGTATATATACATGATTATATTAGGAGTAACTAGAGGAGAAGAAAAGTTATGAATGTTCTTAACATATTGATCATAATATTTCAATAAAGGAATCATAATCATAAAAAATCTCGATAAATGATGAGATTATTTCAATAAATTCTTACCACATGGTAAATTAGATTCATAATCTATATGTAAAAAATAAAATTAAAAAATGGTAAATAAATAATTATAATATGTATATTCCGGATATACTATATAAAATGGATCTATATACACCTCAAAAATATATTTAGATTCATAAGAAAATATGAGTCTCAAAGAAGGAAAATTGAGACAAAACTATTTTTTTCGATTCGGTAACTTTTGAAACTTAAACACCATGAAATAAAGATAATACAATGGTTAACTAAATACAGATAAATTTAATTATATGAGATATATAATACATTATTGGTAAGTACATACAGAACACAAAATACAGGAGTGGGGAATAAGGCATGTGTCTCACATAAATAAAAGTGAGATGAAATCCACTTACCTTGTGGTTGGAATCTCTTTATACTCGTACAAGATTCCGTTATAATAAATGTAAGTTTATTATAAATGTTTTACATAATAATATTATTATATATAATACCATTTATGTTTTGATTATTACTATATATTACCCACTTTTTAACAATCCTATGTTAAGATTTCACTTCAGGTAATATTCACTTTTTTATTCAAATGTGTCTTAATTTGTTATATATTTGATCCTTATACTTATATAATGATTTAAATAATGTAAAAAATGATATAAATATCATTTATATGAATTATATTTTTATTATAATAATCTATAGAATATATAAGTGTTAAATGGAATACATTTTTCATAAAGATGGTAAGCCGTATATACGCATGAACTTTTTTTCTATTTTTATTATAGTATTGAAAGAAAGAAGGTAAATAAAATATGTGTGTGTGTAAATATATATATCACTATTATAATAGAATTATTTTTTCATATATATCATATAATTTCAATAAAAAACCCTTATTATATTACATGTATTGTTTGAATAAATCACATCACTTTGAGGAGGTGGTGGTTCACACTTCCTCAAACAAAATTATCATATTTTGAAAAATTGGAAGGAATAAATATATGTGTTGTAAGAGAATTAAATAATATTAAATACATAACAAATATAATATATAACATTTATAAATATATTTTCCAACGTAATTTCTACTAGGAGAGGCATTAAAGGTAAAACGAACAATCATTGTTTCGTGAGGCCGTTGTCCACTGTACACATAAACAATATATTTTTTACCCATTAGATGAGGGTCTATGTAATTTTTGGTCAACACCATACCATAAAAACATGATAGTATATTTAATATAATGGTTTTTTTATAAAATCATGGAATAAAGAGAGTGGAGTGGGTGGACAAATAAAATAAACCAAAGGAGCTTGAGAGAAGACAATACCTCTTCATCGGGTAACACATTTGGCTTATGCAAAAATGATTTCTAGTATTTATTTATGCCAAATGGGTGGATTCTAGTAATTAGGTACATTATTTTGTAAATTTATTGAGAATAAATTCCCAACACTAAGTGGTTTGAGGGGTGTTAAGAAGAGGGAGAGGTAGTTTAATTTTATAGGGAAGGGAAAATACACACTTAGAATTTTTTAAAACAAGTTAGGTGTAACAATTGTTTTACCTAAAAAGGTCATAAAAAATTAATGAAACTCAATAATTTAAGGTTATTCGACAAATAATTTCGAGATAATGGGTTTTGGATATGTGTATATGTCATTTTGGTTTGTATATATAAGGTTTAGTACTTTGTAAACCTAATTTTTCTATAAATCATTATAAATAATTTCATTCACTTTCCCTAATATTTTTTGTCAAAAAAATGTATACCTTATTAGTGTTTATAAATTATGATGATTCCAAATAAATAATAAATTTTAACAAATTATAATCATAGAAGAGAAATAAATTAATTTAAAAACAATCTTACTGAGGGGATGGCAATGTTGGTTTTTAAAGTAAAAAGGTCCAAAGGTTTCCTAAGTTTTTATACACAATTGCAACGTGAAATTAATTAAAATGACCTAAATTATATTAATTTATAAAATTATTATCTAATAGAAAATTAAAAATAATTTAAAATATAATTTATCCTTATAAACAAATTAGATTAAAATGTTTTTTTGAATTAATATTCAGTATTTTTATATATTCATTAAAAATTGAAACCTTACAAAAAATAACAAAAAATTATATTAAACTATTTTTTATTTTTTTATTTTAAATATAGATTTTATTTTTATATATTAAATCTCTAAAACATCCAAAAATTGGATTTAAAATGGGTTGTCTATTAAAAGTCATTAAAATTACGTTTATAAGAATATAGGGTATTAAACATAAAATTGCGTCAATTATTTTCTTATATCTATTAAATATACTAGATGACTATAAAAATATTTTTTTTGAATATATAACAAATAAATTTAAGTAATATCTTTCTCTATTAGTAATTATTTTAACCTATTAATATAAATTATCTTTTTTCACATAAATATAGACTTCAATAAAATAAGTCCCATTATATTCATTTGGTATCTATATTATTTTCTAATTAATAGGTAACCAATGAATTAAAAAATATATATATTAATTAGTTATTTAATACTATAATATTCAATTTAATGCTCATGTTATATCCCACTGAATAATAATATTTTAATAATGAGTTATTGTTCTGTAACAATTAGTCTTGTGTGTTGCACAATATATCGAGGAAAGTTTGTATTATGTAGAATGTAAGCTCAACATGGAGTTCCATGTAGAGAAAGAAAATATTTATGTTGCGTGTATTGCATGATTAACTTGATGTTGCAAATAACGTAAGGTACACACAGTTCTTTAATATAAAATATACTATTTCCTGTGTTTTTTGCAACAAAATATATAAAAAAGAATAAATTAATTATAAAAATAATTATTCAAAAAATCTCGGGGTGTTATAAGAATAATATTGATTGAATTCAATCAATATCAACATTAGTAAGACGTATTCATACATATTAAGAAATTTATTATTCAATTATCTCTAGTGAGGTTGATGAGACTCTAAGTTTAAAAGAAATTAATTTTATTTATTTAATAGAATGATAATTGACTAAAAGTTACATATCAAAGAAAAATAAGTATTTTGAAACTGAAAACCAAGATTCAGATGAGCATCAATGTGTTAAAAAATGATGCATAACATATAAGTAATCATTAAATGTTTTTTTTATCAAAATATGAGGAAAAATATAGTGAAGTGGATTTTTAATAAAAGGTGTGGTTTTTTGAAATGAATGTTGAATTAGGAAAGATTAAAGGTGATTAAACAATTGAAATTATTTTAAGCACCGTGCAATAGAGAGTGGTTGGGTAAAATTTGTTTGGAAAAATAATATTGTTTAGAATTAATATATGTATATATATAATAATTATTGGATTTTATACAAGGGATAATAATAAATTCAATAGGTAAAAATTGATAAAACAAGTTCCCCATTGTTTTTAATTGATTCCAATAGAATATTTTTTACAACATAAGTAAAAAAAGTATTAAAATATTTCAAATGGATATAAAATAATCTTTTTTAAATGGAGATATAAATGAGTATGCGTGTATATAATAATGATGAAATTTTGGGTGAGTAGTTCTCAAGACATATGGAATAATAATTTAATATATCAATGCTTAATAAAATGAAAATTTTTAAAGGTTTATTATTTTCCCATGTAGGTGAATACATCAATTATAAATTGAAAAGTATGCCGAAATGATCATAATTATGTTTTCTGTGCACGAATCTAAAGGTGCATCCATGCTAATTATCGTGGGAAAAATGAGTCTGTATTATTGTGTAATTTATGTAAATGATAAGTAGTTTAGAATGTTTATTAGTAGTCTAATGTATTTGAAATATACCAGACCTGATATTATATATGTTTTAAATATTTGTGATATGATCAAATCCAATCCAATGGAAAAAATTATGTTGGTAAAAAATAAAATTTTATAATACATATAAAATATATTCAGTTATGGGATTATGTATAACAAAAATGGTTAAATGAATCTAACTATATTTACTGATGTTGACTAGGTAAATGTTATTTATGAAAGGATTTACACATCTATTAAAGAATTTCATATTGTTAGGAGTGGGTTATTAATTTATTCAAGGAAAAAAATAATTTTATTTGAACATAATAGTGGTTGAGTATGTGTATGTTATAATAAAAGCAACAGGGATGATTTGGATGAAGATATAGTTTAAAAAATTTAGTTTCAAAGCTATGGATCCTCTAGATTTAGGATATCCTATTTAATATTTCACAAATTAAAAAAACTATTGAAACATTACAAGACCATAAAAAATGATATAAAGTATAATTTCGGAGAATATATTATGAATAAAGTTATCTTTAAATTTTAATGATTACCTTTATCGAAAAATTGGCTGATATTCACACACACACACACACTAACAACTAAAAAATTGAAGAACTATAGAATAAAACTAAATTTGAAATAAACTACTACTCCCTTGTTTATGAATGTTTTAAATACCATTACCTATCATTTCAATCATAGAACATGTGAGGATATTTTTTCTTCATTGGGATAATTATAATCTCCTTTTATATTTTAATTTTAAACTTTTCTAGAATGTTTATCAACAAAGAACAAATAAAAATTTTATTTTTTGTCTGTGTGGTGTATACATGGAGAGGTAAATTATTTGAGAGGATTTTTTTCTAAATATATTGATGAATGATTTAATCAGAATAATGTTATACACTTTACAAGATCATGTAGACTCAGATATGACTATTTCAAGAAACATTTCATTATGATTGTTAGAGTTTTTATTTATCATATGATTCCATTGGATTTTATGATAATATTAAAGAGATAAATGGGTTTCATTTCTAAAAAATACAAAGGGGTATACTATAAAAACTATATTTATGATGTGGTATTTTTATAAAATATTGTATTTAAAATCAATACTTGTTTAAATTAGAATATTGATGATGTAATCTTCACTAATGAAAAATAAATGTACTAATATTTAATGTATAATCATTGGTATATTTTTTTCTATAAGATATAAAGATACCACCCTTAAGGTAGTTCCTTAGTATGAAACATGAATAGTTCATGATGTCCTTAAAATGAGTTAAAAGTTTCTAATTCAGTTTTGAAGAATAAAATGGGAATAATCATAGATACTATATTAATATAATCCTGTACCTTTTTAGGAAACATTGTATCTCTACATAACTATAAATTTTATATTCCTACACAAGATAAAGAATATAAAACATAAATATAGAACTGTTTTAACATCATCATAGAGGTTGTATATGATTTATTTAGTTCAATTCATATTCTTATTCTTGAAAATTTATATGAATCATCAAACACAACATATTACAAACATTTATTAACATGAACATCATACCTTAACTATGTATGAATTATAAAAATTAGATTTATTCTATATAATAATGATAATAGTCTATATAACTATGATATTTATACACATTATCTATGTAATCATATAGAAATTAGAAGATTTTTGAGTAAAGTGGCAATGAATAATACATTATAAGGATAAAATATAGTGGATTTATGAGTAAAAATCCTATAAATTTATTAAAAAAATGAGGATCGAGTCATATATTTATAATGATTTATTCATTGTCAATTTAATATCACGATGAAGGAAATGATTATGATTAGTAATATATTAAAAGACGGGCTAGATAATGAGGGTCTTGGATGGTAAGAGAGGTTTATGACTACATGTAGAGATTCCACAATGAAATTCATCAATAATTGAATATGGGGATAATATTTTAAAAGTTATTTAGAATTAGTTTTTTCTGAAAGAATTGGTATGAAATATATCAACAAATTATTATCAATACAAGTATTTAAGAAGTATAATGAAATCTAAAAAATCACATAGAAACCTTAATTAAAATAGATTTTTATTTATTGAAATCATAATGGAAATAATATATATGGAATAATAATGTAATTATAATAGTTAAAAATTAGAATGGGAAATAACATAAATTCAAGAAACATTCAACTAGTCTTGGAAAAACAATTGAAGACAACTATGAAGATATTTCAAAGAAGTTCATCTATGGAATCGACATAAAAACTTCAATATGTTTTGGATATCATTCCATAAGAATAATAGTTATATAATATCTATGCATTGTTGTAATTGGTTAAATACATCCATTATATTATGTTCAAGGTCATACACATTCTTAAGTTCATTTAAATAATATTAATATATCAATTTTTATTGAATAATAACAATGAAACACAAGGTTCATAGTCACACTGTAAAGGATTCTTACATATTTATCAAACTTATTGATACTAAATTTCACTTACATCAATGAGAAAAATAAAAATATGTGTCGAATAAGAAGGATATTTTAAAGGGGTTTTACATTTTGGGAATCTTTTTCACCCCCATTGTATCCATTAGGCTTCAATAGATCATAACATCAAGAATTTACCCTATTGAGGTATTAAATCCTCAATATTTTTAAAACATGAAAACCCATTTTCAACATTTTCACCAATATTATTGAGCCAAAATACTAAGAACTACTATAATATTAAACAATATCCATTATAATGTTATTATACAATACATCATTAAAATATTATAACATTAATCTATCATGAACCGTTCCTCGGGGCCCGTACAGTGATTACCCCAAAACGCCTTCCATAGGTCAGGGGCTGGCGACTAGAACCAAAAGGCGTATTCCCTGTAATTGAGAAGGCATTCACTTTATAACCTATAAATTCATGTAACTAGGAACATAAAAATATACGAACACAAACAAACTGTATATCCAAAAGTGTTTGGAAAGTAAAAGGGATCGGAATACAAGCCTAATAGTAAAGGTACAAGTACCACTGAAATACAATACAACTGAAGAAAGAGAAATGATAACCACTAGATCGTCCTCTGAGGTTCCTACCAGAAGGGTAGGTATAGATCGCCTCCTCAGAACTCCACATCCACCTGTATCCTCTCCATACCAACACGTCATATGGTCCACCTCTAGGTACTATTTAGGCCTGATACTCTCATCCTCGATCAATGTTGTCCATCGTCTGCACCAAACACAACAATGTGTGGGCATAGCCCGTGTACGGTTGAGCATAACGATACTTAGTATGAACCCTGAGACCCTCACAGTCACAAAAAATCCACCAAGGATAAACCAAAAAGTATGAAATCAACAAATAACTCTACATAGGTATATTCTCATACATATAACTGAGTATTCAAGTAATCTATCTCAATCCTAGGGAAAACAGAGAGGTACTGACTTAGCTCACACCAGGTATACATTTAGCTATGGTATAAGAGGTGATTAGTTCTAAATAATGAATCATCTTATTCTGTTAAGAGGAACTGCTGCAAACCTGTATAGAATATCTAGGAGATGATCCACACATGATCTCTAGAGCTGACCCACACATGATCACTGGAGCTGACCCACACAAGATTACTAGGAGCTAACCCACATAGTATCGCTAGGAGATGACCCACATATGATCCTTAGAGCTGACCCAAATAGGATCACTTGGAGCTGACCCACACATGATAAGTAGGAGCTGACCCACACAGGATCGCTAGTAGATCACCCACACAGGATCACTGGAGCTGACCCACATAGGATCGCTAGGAGGTGACCCACACCGGATCACTAGGACATGACCCACACAGGATCTCTAGGAGCTGACCCATGCAGGATTTCTAGAGCTGACACACAGAAGATCGCTATGATCTGACCCACACAGGATCGCTAGGAGTTGACCCGCACAGGATCGCTACGAGCTAACACACTCAGGATCGCTAGGAGATGACCCGCACCGGATAGTTAGTAGCACTCTTCTAATCATAGCCTGCTACTGGGTTTCTGCACTAGGCTTTCTCGTCTCTGGGAGAGTCTGTTCCCCAAGCCACTGGTCAATTCTCCAACTACCATGATGTCCCAAAAATAAGTATCTTAATGGTTGGCCACGTCATAGAGGTCTCAATGCAACATACGGTGAGTCAGTCGGACGCCTGGCCTATGAGTTATTATCCTTTAAGTCCCGAGTCCCTCTTGGATTCTTGCTCGATACAACATAACCATACCGCAACATAATCCAAATCTCCAGTGGGGTATACTCAAAGAGACCATCTCGGTCTGATGTTTCCAGTGCTACTGTCACGACCCGTCCTCGGGGCCCGTGTCGTGACTACCCCATGCCCGCCTTCCTTAGGCCAGGGGATAGTGACTAGCACCCAAGGCGTAAATCCCGATAAAAGGGAAGGCGATGCCTTTATAAAAGAAAACAAACACCTCAGAGTACGCAACTAAAGTTAACACTAAGTATACAGTAAAACAAACGTGCTAAATTACATGGGACCAGAAATACAATCCCAAAAGAAAGGTATAGCTACAACTGAAAGAAAAGTACAACTTAAAAGGACAACAGCTGAAAGGTGACGAGCGGCTCATGGATCATCCTCTGGCTTCCTACCTTAAGGGTTGGTACATATCTCCTCCTCAGCACACCACATCCGTTCGTCTCCTCCAGGTACCGTCTCTTCATGAAATCCACCTCTGGGAACCGACTCGACTTGATATCCCCCTCCGAGCACCGACTCGTCGTGAGATCCTCCTCCGGGTTCTGTCCAGCTCCACAAGCCTCAACCAAGATCAGTGATGTCCGTCGTCTACAATCAACACAACGTAGTGCGGGAGAAGCCCAAGTAGGAGTGAGTATACGATACTCAGTAGGGACCCCGAGACCCCCGAAGGTCTCCCAAGAACCACGAAGGATAAACCACAAATAAAAGATACAATCACGAAGTAACAACTAACTCTAATTAGGTATATTCCCATACATATACCTAAGTAATCACTTCCAGTTTGGCCCCAATATCCGAGCCCAAGTTCGATCACGTCCACACAGGATAGTAATAACCCAATACACACAAGAAAGCACAACCCAATCCACATAGGAAAGAAAGTCAATCATATCGAAGATATTGATTGAAAGTCAAGACTCAGCTCACATAGGTATACATCAATTGTTAAGGAAAAGGAGATGATCAGATGTAGTTACTGATTCATCTAGCTAGGACCCACGTAGGATACAAGACCAACTAACCTGTCGGACCCATATATGATACCACAACATAGGTCAATAATATCTCACCCATGTAGGATATAAGTATTGTAGTCTTCCCCACCGAACCCACTTAGGATTTCAGTATGATTGTTGTCATCGGCAAACCCAGGGAGGATTCCAGTATGATAGTCTTCACCGTTGAACCCATAGCTGCTGGGGAACTCCTCCTCTATCAAGTACAATGGGCCTGCCGCTACATCAAGCACTTCCCACTAACCTTGGACTACTGTAGTACTCCACTTGTCTAGTACTGTGGGCCTACTGCTATAACTAAGCGCTTCCCACCATGGGTCTGCCACAACAACCAAGTGCTCCCCCTTATAGCCTATAGTGGTACTCCTTCTATTGAGTACTGCGGGTCTTCTGCTACAACCAAGAACTCCTCCTCCATGGTTCTGCCACTACAACCAAGCGCTCCCCACTGGGCTATCTAAATACTCTGAGTCGATCAATCACCAGTCGTCAAGTCTCAGCCATCTCTACGATTTCCGCGCACAGCACACTCGTTCCAAGAGGGTCTGCTCCACGATCCAAGAGGTCGATACATCAACTATCACGTGGACCAGATTTGATGTGCCACAAAGTTGTGTCACGTCAATAGGAACACAACGCGATAGACGGTGCGTCAATCGGACGCCCAGTCTGAGATTTATTGGTGTTTTCGTTCCAGGGGCCTGGTTGGTTTTTAAGCCAAAACCAACCCGACCATACACAAACTGCCTCCAAACCTCAAGCAGAGTAATCCAAAAGGTCTGCCTCACTATTTTGTATCCAATAAAGTCGATGACACGTCAATTGGACGTCTGAAGATCAAGTTATATGTGTTTCCGCTCCGAGGGCCCGGTTGGTTTCATGTTCAAACCAACCCAGTCATACCCAAAGTTCCATGAAACCTTGAGTGTAATATACCTCAACGTCCGACTTGATCCAAGTATCCCATCTCAACTGACGGTGCATCGATCGGAGGTCCGTAGCCCAAGTTATGGTCGTTTGAACGAAACTGTCCGGTTTTAGGGGGTTTTGCGCCCTGACCGACATCGCCTCCGTTTCAATCCACGAAGATAATCAACGACAAAGAGGGGAGGAGGTTTGGCTTTTTTCGTGTAGTCCTACATCCTCCCTTTATTTTTTCTAACAGGCGATGAAAAAAATAAAATATCTTCACTAAAGAATGCGCAAATTTAATCCACTAAATTTGAACTCAAACCCCTACCTCAACGAGTTGTCGAACGAAGATCGTCGCGGAAACGGCATCGTGAGGTAAATATCCGTATGCATCTGACGGAGATCATACGAGGTGGAGTGGCTTCTCACACCGACTGCAGAGTGGAGAAGAAAGTCATGACGATCACTCCCTACGGTGACGGCGTTCTTCATCGAGGTCTTGACGTTCTTTGCGTTCTTCAACGTAGAAGATGACGTTCTTTGAGACCTTGGTTATTATCTCCCCAGAATCCACACAAAAAACCCACCAAAAACAAATTAAGACTTTGTCTTAATTTTCCCACACATGCCAACATTTTTATAACTCAAAAATCTCATTTAATTAATTAACAAGATTCAATTAATTGAATGGTTGTGTTGGAATTCAATTAAAGAGACAGAGAAGGTCATAAACTTATGGGGGGTTTCCAACATTAAAGAGGGGGTTTAGGGAATTTGAAGGGGTGGGGGATCGTGTAGGCCCCACCTCACTATTAACCTCACATGGGTGGTTAGTTCCACCCAACCTCCATCCTTAGGATTTGACCACTTAAAAGAAATAAAATTACTAGCACAATTTTATTTCTATGTAGTCTTATTCCAAAAAATTAAACAACTCTTCTCATGAAAACGCAACTCTGGAAAAGGTCTTCTTAAGATAATATCGGCGTTGTGGTTTCAACGGTGCCCTCAGATTTCGATTTCGAGCACTGGTTCAAAAGTTAGAAAAACCTTCTCGTTCGTTCACTGAACATACCCGAGCTAAACTTTAAAAACTGATTCCGGGCACATCGGGCCACGGAATCAGGTGCCGTAAAAAACCGTAGTCTCGTAAATTTACAAAGAAATTAAAAAAAAATCCTTGAAATTTTTGAGTCTTTACATTTCTCCCAATTCAGGTATTTATGTCCCCGTAAAGCTATAACACAAACTAGGGAAACAAAAGTGGTGATGAGCATGCAACTGAGCCTCCCACTCCCATGTGCTCTCCTGGAGGTTCCTGTGATACCAGTGAAAGCGCACCTGAGGAATCGACTATCCACATAGGACCTTCTCATATTGATCCTCATTTTCCAATAGAACCTATGTGAATTTTTCCCCGTCGTCGATGTCCAACTCCCTGTGGTCGATGATGTGTGAAGGGTCATGCACGTATCTCCTAGCTGAGATATGTGGATGACATCGTGCACCCAATGCAACTGAGGTGGAATGGTCAAGCGGTAAACCACCTCTTCAACCCTGCTGAGGACCTAGAAGGGTCTGTTGAACCTCGGAGATATCTCTCCGCCTCAGTTACATCTCTGTAAACCTCGTCGATGTGAGAACCGTATAAGAACGTGGTCACCATCCTCGAACTCTAGAGGCATCCATTTCCTGATTAGAACTGAAACTCAAAACTCCAACAGCCACGATGGTAAGTTTGGCTAACCAAAGATTCGTCGGCTACACCCTCTTAAGCTTTAGTTAATCCTATTCTACCTGGGGTTCCCTTTTCACCAACCAAGGAAAACTCATCCCGACGTTTGCCTAATACCGTAAATTTGAGTATGAAGTGTGATTTCCCAGTCCATACTCAACCTATCGTCGTAAGGCCTCGACGCTGCCACCAAGAGGTTCCAACTGAAACTCTCACCTCATGGTTCAGATCACACCGTCGGTGTATGTGTGATTATTGAGTCTCCTCCCTGAGGTATCTCCAAACGGGAGGGTCAAGTCAACGGGTTAAACGGAAACTCTAGGTCTGGGACTAGATTCATGGAAGGAAGGAATGATTCGTATCGATGTCTGTTGCTACAACAACTAGCAGAATACATAATCTGTACTTCGAATCATCCTCAGAGAACTTTCAGCCTCACTCCTTGACCGCATGTATCTACTCTTTCGCCACCCCTCCAGATCCCATGAGACTAGCGGGGATTACAAAGGCGGGTGGTTGCAACATGTCAAATTTTCACCACCCCATGCTGCTCTCCTACCTCCACTTCCACGTCTTCCGCCTTGCAGATTCATCTGTCCATTTCACTACCTCTACTTGAAAAATATTACACACTGTATTCTCCGAGACTTGCGCCAGTTTCCTGCTTTCCCACTGCTAAATTTCACTGACTGCATCCATTCAGCAAAAGAATTCCCAACCATAAAGTTTATTTATAGCACCCTAGCATAAGTAGGAATTCATAGAGAAAGAAGTGTTGGCTCAAATGTCTTTCAGACACACCTCACCCAGAAGTCCGAGCCCTGAAGCACCGATTGCATCGTAGCCATCGAGTACTAGGTATGGTTTGGTATGCCCCGATGAATTCTCAGCTACCGAGATGCCATCCTGTCGAAGGAGTATAATCTCAATAAGACCCTCAACCACCTCCTCAATCCATTCCTCAGCTGCCTGTGAGTCGGGTTTACCTCGGAACTTGAGGGATATTTGGTGCTGAAACATGTAAGGCACTAAGCCTACAAGTGTCCTCTACCGGTACCGCCTGTAGAGTCTACTGTCCAACAAGTAGTGATATAGCTGACACACTACCTGAAGTTACTATCTCAGGCATCGGTCCACATACCGAAGCCTCTTCACTATACAGCACAACCCCATGGTCAATCACTAGGAATCACAAGTAGCTAAGTCCACTACCCGCTCTAGTAGTGTCTAAAATAAGGGTAGAACTCTAGTAATCGCCTCCATCTAGTCCACTGCTGCCTGGGAATCCGTCTCGCCTCGTAACCCAGAAGGCCTATGCTTATGGAACCCGTGCAACGCACTCTACCAGCATGCACCATCCACTAGTATGGCTGGTGGAATCTTTTACGTAATAGGTGGTGGTACTGCCGGTACACCACCCGAAGGAGACAACATAGAAAGAGGGTCATGCACCGGAGCTTCATCGCTCGGTGGGCCGTCATCGAGTACTCTCTCGGAAACGCCAACTAACTGTTTGCGTGGAAACATCCTGAACAGATGCAACACATTCAAATGATTTAAACCTGGTGATATGACACAATGTGATCACAAAGTAAACTTTTGAAACACACATGGAATCAATGTTTTTGTGCACTGAGTCAGAAATCAGAAGTCATGGTCCTAGTGTACGGATACGTCGGCCGCCGCACCAACACTGGACTCCCTGGACTTATAACCACACTTAACACCCTTAACATTATTTCTTCACATAGAAGAAAGATTAGAGTCATGAGTTCTGCGGTAGAACCGAACTCCTCTAATACCAATTTGTCATGACGTGTCCTTAGGGCCCGTGTCGTGACTACCCCAAACCTGCCTTCTATAGGCCAGGGGCTGGCAACTAGCACCAAAGGCATAAATCCCGATAAAAGGTAAGGCGTTGCCTTTATAAAAGAAAACAGACACCTTAGAGTACGCAACTGAAGTAAACACTAAGTATACGGTAAAACAAATGCGCTGAAGTACAAGGGTCCAGAAATACAAGCCCAAAATAAAGGTACAGCTACAACCGAAAGAAAATTACAACTCAAAAGGACAAGAGATGAAAGGTGACAAGCCGCTCCTGGATCATCCTCTAGTTTCATACTAGAAGGGTAGGTACATATCTTCTCCTCAGCACTCCACGTCCATCCGTCTCCTCGGGGTACCGTCTCGTCGTGAAATCCACCTCCGGGCACCAACTCGACGTGATATCCACCACCGGGCACCGACTCGTCGTGAGATCCTCCTCTGGGTTCCGTCCAGCTCGACAAGCCTCAACCATGATCAGTGATGTCCATATTCTGCAACCAAGACAACGTAGTGCGGGCGAAGCCCGTGCAGGGGTGATTATACGATACTCTGTAGGGACCCCGAGACCCCCGAAGGTCTCCCAGAATCCACGAAGGATAAAACACAAAGAAAAGATACAATCATGAATTAACAAATAACTCTACTTAGGTATATACCCATATATATACCTAAGTCATAACTTCGAGTTCGTCCCCAATATCCGAACCCAAGTTCGATCACGTCCACATGGGATAGTAACTACCCAATCCATACAAGAAAGCACAACCCAATCCACAAAGCAAAGAAAGTCAATCATATCGATGATACTGATTGAAAGTAAAGACTCAGATCACATAGGTATACATCATTTGTAAAGTAAAAGGAGATGATCATATGTAGTTACTGATTTATCAAGTTGGGACCCACATAGGATACTAGACCAGCTAAGCTGTCAGACCCATATAGGATACTACAACAGAGGTCAATACTATAGGACCCGCGTAGGATACAAGTACTATAGTCGTCACCACTGAACCCATGGAGGATTTCAGAATGGTTGTCATCATTGTCGAACCCACAGACGATTCTTGTATGGTAGTCTTCACTGTCGAACCCATAGCTACTGGGGAACTCCTCCTCTATCGAGTACAGTGGGCCTGCCACTACAACCAAGGGATTCCCACTAACCTTGGGCTGTTGTAGTAATCCACTTGTCGAGTACTGTGGGCCTACAGCTACAACCAAGGGCTTCTCAACATGGGTATGCCGCTACAACCAAACGCTCCCCCTCATAGCCTATAGAGGTACTACATCTGTTGAGTACCGAGGATCTTCCGCTACAACCAAGCGCTCCTCCGTCGTGGGTCTGCGGATACAACCAAGCGCTCCCCATTGCTCTATCAAAATACATTGAGTCGATCGATCGACAGTCGTCAAGTCTCAGCCAGCTCTGGGGTTCCCGCACAAAGCACGCTCGTTCCGGTAGGGTCCGCTCCACGACCCTAGAGGTTGACACATCAACTGTCATGTGGAGTAGAGCTGATGTATCTCAAAGATCCATCACGTCAATAGGAACACAATTCGATAGACAATGCGTCAATCAGATGCCCGGTCTAAGAGTCATTAGCTTTTTCATTCCAGGGGCAAGGATGGTTTTTTAGCCAAAACCAACCTGACCATACTCCATCTACATCCAATACTCATTCAGTGTTAGCCAAAAGATCAGTCTCACTAATAAAAATCCATCAAAGTTGACGGCAGGTCAATCGGATGTTCAGAGCTCATGTTATAAGCGTTTCTGCTTCGAGGCCCTGATTGGTTTCGTGTTCGGACCATCCCGTCCATACCCAAAGTTCTCCTAAACCTTGGGTTTAATATACCAAAACGACCGTACCTATTCAAGGATCCCATATAAACTGATGGTGCATCGATCGAAGGTCTGTAGCCCATGTTATGGGTGTTTGAACGAAACTGTCCGGTTTTAGGGGGTTTTGGGCCCATACCGACCCAGCCCAAGACCCCCATGGTCAGCCCGAACCGGGTCGACCGGACCCGGGTCCGGGTTCGACCCATTAGGGCGCGTCTCAGCCCGGTGGGCGTAGACCCGGCCGAGTCCCACACCATATCTATGGAGTAACATGAGAGGTCATTGAGTCTCGCTGAGTAATGATCCACAATCATGCTACCCTACTGAATATGAAGAAGCTCATATATGCACACTGCGTGAAGTGTCACTGGGACAAACTCTGCCCGAAATAGGCTCTTGAAGTCTTCCCTAAGAAGCGTTACCTCATCATGAACCTGGAGCATAAAGCTCCACCATCTGCCTACTGCTGCTTGTAGAAGGCTGGTGGCAAGGATCACCATGAGATCAGATGGTGTCCCTACCACTCGAAAAACTCTCACCACGGCCTCCAGCCAATCCTCAGCCTCCTGTGGGACCATCTCTCCCCTGAACCTTGGTGGACTCTGGTACTGTAACTCGTGAAATGTGCTCTTGCGGGGTGCACGCTCTGCTGCTGGGGCTGGTGGATTCGGTGGCCCAACTGGTAATGGTACTGCTGGGGCCTCTGCAGGTTCCTTTACTAGAAGAGGTCCCTGCACTGAGACCTCATCGTTCAATATGCTAGCAGTGCGTACTTATCTTATAACCCTAGCTAGATGTCTGCGTGGAGGCATCCTGAAGAGAAACAGGTGTTCCATGGTTAATAAGTTATACATGGTGAGATGACTCAAAAGATCACAATGAAAAACTCTTCAAAAACACACACGCAATAAATGTTTTCCTACACTGAGTTAAAAATCAGAAGTCTGGGTCCTAGGGTATGGATGCGTCAATCGTTGCACCAACACTAGATTCCTTATACTGATAACTAAACTGACTACACTTAACACTATTTCTGTTAAAAATAAATATCAGAGTCCTATGTTCTGCGGTAGAACCGACTCCACTGATACCAATTTGTCATGACCTATCGCTCATGGGCCATGTCGTGGCTATCCCATGCCTTCCTTCCATAGGCCAGGGTCTGGCGACTAGCACCAAAAGAAAATTTTCCTTAGAACTGGGAAGGCATTGCCTTTATAACTTTTAAACTCACGTAACCAAGCACACTGATATATAGGAACACCAGAAAACTGTATAACCAAAAGAGTGCTGAAAGTAAAAGTGGATGGAATACAATCCCAACAGTAAAGGTACAAGTAAAACTGAAATACAATACAACTGAAGAAAGAGAAAAGACAACTACTGGATCATCCTCTGAGGTTCCTACCTGAAGTGCAGGCACAGATTGCCTCCTTAGCACTCCATGTCAACCCATCTCCTCTTCGTACCGACACGCCATATGGTCCACCTCTGGGTACCGTCCAGACCTGGTACTCTCAGCCTCGATCAATGCTGTCCATCATCCGCACCAAACAAAACGATGTGAGGGAATATCCCATGTAGGGTTGAGTATAACGATACTCAGTAGGGACCCTGAGACCCTCAAGGTCTCACAAAATCCACCAAGGATAAACCAAAACGTATGAAATCAAATGATAGCCCTACTTAGGCATATGCCTATACATATACCTGGTTTTTCATGTAATCTATCTCAATCATGAGGAAAACATAGAGGTACGGACTCATCTCACACTAGGTATATCTTTAGGTACGGTAAAAGAGGTGATTAGTTATAAATACTGAATCATCTTATTCTATTAAGATTATCTACTTCTATCCTGCACAGAATCACTAATAGCTGACCCACATAGGATCGCTCGAGCTGACCCTCACAGGATCGCTGGAGCTGACCCACACATGATCTCTAGGAGCTGACCCACACAGGATCTATAGGAGCTGACTCACACGGGATTGCTGGAGCTGACCTACAGAGGATCTCTAGGAGCTGACCCGCATATGATCTCTAGGAAATCACCCACATAGGATCGCTAGAAGTTGTCCCACATAGGATCTCTGGAGTTGACCCACATATGATCGCTAGGAGCTGACCCACACAGGATCGCCATGAGCTGCCCACACAGGATCGCTAGAGCTAACCCCCGCAGGATCGCTAGAGCTGACACGCCCAAGATCTTTACGAGATGACCCCACATGATCTCTAGGTGCTGACTCACACAGGATTTCTAGGATCTGACCTATGTTGGATCGCTAGGAGCTGACCCGCATAGGATTTCTAGGAGCACTCTTCTCGTCACAGCTAGCTAATGGGGTTTCACTCTAGGATTTCTTGTCTTTGGGAGAGTCTGTCCCCCAAGACACTGGTTGATTCTAAACTACCATAGTGTCCCATGAATTAGTATCTCAATGTTCCACCAGATCATAGAGGTCTCAATGCAATAGATGGTACATCAATCGGACGCCCAGTCTGTGAGTTATTAGCCTTTTAGTCCCTGGGGCCCTGTTGGATTTGTTCTCGATCTAACCTGAATGTAACCCATCATAATACAAAACTCTAGTGGGGTATACTCAAAAGTATCATCTGGCTCAGAGGTTTTCTGTTCCACTGAAAGTTCATCAAACGAACATCTGGTGCCAATGTTATGGCCAAAAGAGCATAAATGGGTCGTAGTGGGTCCGGGTCTGATCCAACCCGGTCGGGCAGTCCCGGCCCGGCCTGGGACGACCCCTTCTAGGTCGACTCAGCCTGACCAACTAGGTTCGGTCCGAATTGCTTGGCAGCCTGGCCCGTTGGGTTCAGCCTGGCCCTCGGGGTCTAGCCCGTGCCGCACCGGCGGACCCGACACGCTGGACGGTCCAGCAGACCGCGAGGGGCTACGAGGGGTCGCGGTGGGCCGTGGGTGGCCTCAAGGATGTGGAGGGTTGCAGCGGGTGCGAGGCCACAGGGTGGTTCGTCCTGAAGGGTGGCGGCGACTCGACCAGGACAATGGCGGCGGTGGCTTCGCCCAGACGACAGTGTTGGCTTGGCTCGGCGGCGACAGCGGCTCGACTCGGCATCTTGGCCCGAACGGTGGCGGTGGGTCAGACAGAAGTGGTGGCTCAAGCGGTGGATCGTCCTGGATGACGACGGTGGCTCAGCTTGGCGGCGGCGGTGACTCGGCTAATCCTATTGACTTGGTGGCTCAGCACGGCTGTGGCGGCTCTAGCAGCTCAGCCGCAGAGGACGTGGAGCAGAGGAGGCCACGGGCGGCAGAGCGTTGTGGGCCGTGGAGGCCATAGGCGGCGGTTGCTGTGGGTGGCGGAGCGCCGTTTCCTCCGTCGCCTTCATCCATTGCGAAGAACAAACAAATGAAGCCGAACGACAGAGGGGTTCTACCTTGTTTGGTTTCCCCACACCCTCCTCTTTAGTGCTGTAGTAAGTGGATCCCAAAAATTGAATCACGAACGTGTATGAAGATATTTACAAACATCAATCCCCAAAACCCTCATCAATCACTATTCCCTATCCAACAAAGGAATTAGTAGGGGAGAACATGGGAGGTGATAATCATTTAGAAATAAACTCCTACCTTGGATTGTTCATTGACGTTGGCACGAGAAGGAAATAGAAGTTGTCGACGTTCATCTCGTCTGCCACACACCTCTAATCTCGGGCTCATGCACCAGTTCATCATAGTCGAAGTTGTTCTTTGTTGGAGGGTGTCTGGAGGAAGAACTCAAAGTCAACGTTCTTGTTTGGAGGAGCATTCTTTTTGGAAGAAGTGTAATCCTCCAAGGGTTCTCCTCTCACTATTCCACCCAAAAATGAAAGAGGTTACAATATAATTAACAAAAAGGATTAATTTTGTTGGCACAACCAAGTTGGCGTAATTAATGTACCACATTGAACAATTAATTATCTCAATTTATTGGCCCAATTTAGTGGCTCAATTTAATGAGGGGTGGAAAATTGGGGAGTTGGGAGGTTTCTCCCCATTAAGAGGGGTCGGGTGGTCCCTGCCTCTAAAATTCAAATTGGGGGGTTTAGGCTCGGGAGGTCCCCACCACCAAAACCTTACAAGGTAGGTTTAGTTCTTGTGGACCCCACCTCTTAAATTTCAATGGGTGCTTTTGTTCTTGTGGTCCCCACATCCCAACATCCACATGGGTGTTTCAAATAAAACGAAATTGTTACACATTTATTTTTATTTTATTCATTCATGAAAACCCCAAGAACTATCTTTTACTCTCGACCTACTGTCGTCGAGGAAAATGTCCCTTTAATAGAATACCAGCACTGCGAGTTCAATGGTGCCCTCAGATTTCAATTCTGAGAACTGGTTCAAAAGTTATAAAAACCCACTCGTACTTTTACTAAACGTAGCTGAAAAAAGTTCATAAATTCATTCTAGGAACTCATGGACTCAAAATCATGTGTCGTCAATCTTTGTGGAATCGAAAAATTCCAATATAGTTTTTTTAATAAAATTTAAATGGAAATTTTGGGTCTTTACATAATCACATATAAACACAAATTTTACATTACTAAGATCTATGAAGCATATTATATACCTATTTTTATATTGATATTTCTCAAAATCATAATTCTCAAAAATAACTAAAGTTTTCTATACAACCTAATGAACTGGTTTTGATATATTTATAAAATGATATAATTAATACAACTCAAAGAACTCTACGGTGGCTATACATTCTAGTTGATACTTATACCATTATCTCATGTGGTATCCCTTTCACAATGAATACCTTGGGGAGATTTCAATGCTTCCATCTATTTTTTGTCACATATGTGTTCCTATGGATTATAGAACCCCCTTTATTATGATAATATATAAATCACTATAGAGTTTACAGATTATATTTTTTTTCTTAATCTATATTCTTTTACACACAATATAAAATGAAAATAAAAACACATAATGAATCGATCCATTTATCTTCAAAATAGCTAAATATTACATCAAAAACCTATAAAATATATAGATATTATAAATCATAGACTCGCTATAATTTTATCAAATTATATTCAACAAAATGACAACATAGTAAATTGGAGACACATAATAAATGAGATAGGTCACATTCTTAGAAAAGGGAATAAAATTATCAGGGATATATATGGGAGTTATTAATATATCATTAATATGTGGGAAAAATTATCATTATAGAACTTGCATGATTCAGGGAGTAAGAATATAAAATCCTAATAAGTGATCAGGAAGAATGAAAAAATATTCATAATTTAGAAATTAAAATCTATAATGTTATGATTTTAAAAATAGAAATAAGTTTAATGAAAGAATTTTAAATTTTAGGAGAAAATCAATGAACCATAGTGATATAAAGTTGGAATAATGATGAAATTATAATTTTTAATAAATATTTCATGACCCAACAAATATTGCCCAACCATCTGTAACCCAAAATGACCCCTTCATGTCCCAAATAGAATTTTAGATAACCATGGGCTGGAAACAAGCACCTAGGAATAATGAACCATCCTTCAAGACTATTTATCAAAAATTAACCTATTATATGTTCTTATAAAGATAAAAAAATTTAGTGTTACTAAATATTATAATAAAATATGTGTATATAGAAAATGAAAAATATGTTTCAAGATTCATAAAATAAAAAGTGATCATAAAACCAAAAATCCAAACACCATGCCACATAATTCCATCTCCAAACTATGTAACCAAACTAATTAAGAAACTTTCCACAACCCAACAACACTGTAACCTTACTTACATTCGATAAAACAAGGTCTACAAACACAAAATGTTTTATGTAGGTTGTAGGGAAAATACCTCTCTAGGATTCCTTTAACTGAATCACAATAATACTTTATATAATAAACCATATATTCTCAAAAAAGTAAATTAAATTAATGATAA
Organism: Viscum album; assembly: GCA_963277665.1. Classification (NCBI taxonomy): domain Eukaryota; kingdom Viridiplantae; phylum Streptophyta; class Magnoliopsida; order Santalales; family Viscaceae; genus Viscum; species Viscum album. The sequence continues at coordinate 1,790,482,669 of OY728143.1, read as the reverse complement.
CTTATTTTAAAATATTAATTTTAAAACGCGATTAATTAACTATATTCAAAACATAGTAAAATCTACCCAATTTTTAGTTCTCAATATATTTCAAAACACGTTCCAAACACACATTTCAAACACTATAAAATAAACTAGCCCATGAAAATTGACTATTTTATATCAATGAGGATCATCATTATCCTTATGTGATCATAGGGCCACCGTGTGTGGACATTTAGAATGAAAAAAGGACTTAGTGGAAATACTTCACTCTTAAGAGTCGCACCCTACAGCATATTAATCCACTGTCTTAAAGAATTACCCTAGAAGAACTTTTCTATGTTGTAAGAGTTCATCCGTGAGGATGGATCCATGCCTCATCATTGATCATGGATGAGTTTACAATTTAAAAATCATTCAAATGGCAATATATCTATAAATAAAACATTCATTAAAACCATTTCCATTAACATCACAAGTAGATAAATCAATTTTCAAAAATATTAACAATATTTACATATTTCATAGGTTTTCTTTTTAAAATTGTCTCAAAATCCATTTACAAGATAAATCTATAATTCAGGATTAAAACCCGCTTTATATATCGATTTTTTGGTGTAGGAAAACATGGTTCATATAGAAAATATTATTTATGAATCCAAATAACTTAAAACACATGTAAAAATAATATGCATGGGTAAAAAACTATAAAATTTGATCTAAGTGTCTTAAAATCATTAGGGTATCCTAAATCATCAATTCACTATCAAAAATATCTATTTAATCATTTATATAATTGTTGTAGAGAGAGAATCAACATACCACATTGAATCCTGAGGAACGCACAATGACCAATGAGGGTTTAAACATCAAATCCCAATTTCTGAAAAAAAAAATCCCAATTATATGAAGATACAAACCATAAATCTAGAATCAATAGCCTAAATATAAGGTTATAACAAACGAAAGAATATAAAATATATAATATTTAATAATAATGATAAATAATTATAATATATCATTGTAAAACTAGACATAATAACCAATTATATATCCAAATCCACTAATTGGATGACATGAATCTCTTAAATCGCCAGGTTTTTTCTCAAAGCTGGAGATCAAAATACATTAATTGAGAAATGGGTAAAATTGGCGTGTCTTGAATATATGAAGAAAAACATGGATTAATTAAATCATGTCATATGGGTTTTTATCACAATTCATAATTCCATTAACCAACATTGGCCCACATTTTAGTTTACTAGAGAAGCCACATAATTTTGTTACACAATTTAATAAATACCTAAATAAACTATACAAAACCAATATTTAATGATTCAAAAGAAATAAATTGAATGTTGGATGGTTTGGAGTAATTTTATTCCTTACATTGTTTTCTCCTATGGTGTTCCAAAGTATGGAAACACATTTACATTATTGAACCTCACTAATTTCCCGAATTTCATAATAACCATACATTGTCCTACATACCTCCAAAAATTTATAAAAATCACTGAAAAAACATTGTATTAAGAACAAAAAATTCATGTTCAAACCAAGAGTATTTGGGTACTAGAAAAAAATGAGTAAATTTTAAAATTATCTTAATCACAATTCTTTATTCCCCCAAAAGTTTGTGTTATTGATATTTTATCAATAAAGAGATATGTTCACTTCTCTATCATCATTTCCTCATGATACCATTTCATTTGACAAGAAAAACCTTTATACCAAAAAAAATCAATATAGTGCAATGTAATTGACATTTATAAGAATTACTTTACTACCTATAACAAATATGTGTTCCTCATTTATAGACTTATCAGGTTCAATGTCAAGATTTTATCTATTATAAATATGGAATGGGTTATGATGATAGATTTTATGTTGAGAAAAATTGAAAATCCTATGGATCATGGAATATTATTTTGGTATATATAAGGAATACCCCTCCATTATAATACATTCAATTTTATAAAATTAACCTACATACCTATTAGAGAGCATAAATTTCTTTATGAAACATCTATAACCAAAAGAGGTTTAATTTGTTTTAATACAATTGGTCTTGAGATGAAATATAAAATGTTTGATTATGTAGATCAATATTAGATTGGTAAGTGTTATGAGCCATTAACAAACACTAACGAACCCACAAGATCATCATCATTGTATCTTGAACAAAACGTCGTCAAACCATTAAATCTTCTTAAACCTGAAAACAAAGAAGAGGAGACCTGAATGGATGACTATAAAAAGATTAAAAATAATCAATTATTATGGATGACTAGTAACTATTATTATAAAGATTTATAGGAATCCCTAAATGGATATCCTTAGTTCCAATGAAGACCAAAATACAAGAACAAAAAAAATATTTTAGAATCTCATTAGGCCATTCTATTTTTCCATATTTTTAGGATGATAATATGTTTCCAACTAGACCTGGGTTCCCATTTAATCCTAGATACCCCTCTAAATCCATGATGGCAAACAAGGGTACCTATCTGAGAAAACATCCATAGGAAACCCATGATGACTTATAATATCTTTCATGTAGAACATTCATATGTAATGTCCCATAATGGTGTAACATATGTATATGAGATGAGCTATTTTTGTTAATCGATCAATCACTACCAATACAGTGTTATTCCATCCAAGAATTAAATGAAATCTAACAAAAAATCCAACTAAATTTAATTCCAGTTCATTTTTTTCCATTATATATTTACGAAGATATCATGAAGGTTTTTTAGTTCGTTCCTTGAAATATTGGCATTTATATTATTGAGACACAAATTCATCAATATATCATTTCATTCATAGTAAAAATACAATTATTCATAAAATAAAACATTCTTGTAGTGATAGGGAGAATACCCTAAAAATTATAGTTATATTATTCAAACACAACATTTCTAAAATATGAAGGAAAAAATAATATTCCATGAAGAAAAGAATATCCTCTAATGAAATAGAAAAATCACTGAAGGTATCTACACCATATAAAGAGTCCCTAACATATCAAAAATACCCATATTTTTGATTCCTGAAATGAATCATCTCAAAGAGGGAGGATGTAACATAAAATCTCACCGGAACATTACTAGACCCCAATACCCTTAATTGAATTAAAATATTTTGCATGAAAATTTATGATTATGTTCCATTCATCATATTCCTCATTCATAGATTAGGAAGGAAACCGTATACTATTATATTCAACAACTTTGTTTCTTTTTCTTGACATATAGGTGATATAAATGTTAAAAGACTGTAGGTATTTATCCAATTGTCACTTATATTGTTTCAAATATTTTAAAACTTATATACCCAGAACACTTATAGTAAGAGTAAATGGAAAATCATTCCTAACAAAGATAGTGATTCCATCATTTAATAGAATACATAAATGCTTCATGTTCCCAATCATGTATAGTATAATTCCCCTTATGGGTTCATAGATAACATGATCCAAAATACAATATAATATCCCCCTATATACGGATGTATAACCAACCTAATCCTGTGTCCTAAATTTAGGCAACATATCCCTGACCAGCCTTTGGTAAACATTTAATTGGTTTTCAGATAAAACACCACTATATCTCATCGATGTATTCCTGAAACATCCAATCCACCATGAAATCCTACCCTTCTAGATGAGAGTATCCAATGAGGGGAAAATATTAAAAAGATCTTTTAAAATTTGACCAATTGTATCCTATCGAACCCAAGAATCTACATGTATCAATTATGTTCCATGGTTCTTTAAATTACATGAAAGACATAACCTTTTAGGGTTTAATGAAATACCATGGCCTAAAAATGTGTTTCTCATAAAGATAACTAATCCAAACCAAAATTAGCACATAGATAATTTATAATTAATATTTTTATCCCTCTAAATTCCAAAAGCATGTATTAATCAATACATGTTATGTTTTTCAGTATTAGAGTATAATAACATTTCATCCATGAATACCAAAATTAAAGTGTCATTATACTAATGGAAAAATCAGTTCATAAAATCTATAAATAGATTAATATATCCAGTTTGGCCAAAAAAACACTTTACAAGGTACTCATGATGGATATACCTTCTCTTAAAGGTGATCCTAGGAATATCAAAACCCATTATATTGAGTTAGTGATAAAAAACCAAGACAATTATCAGAAACCCACATTTAAACATTGAAATGGTAAAAAAAATCCCAAATTTGAGGCAAGAGATATTTTTTCATTACCATTACATGATTTAGATTAGGTTAACCAAAACATAGGTGAAGATTTATATTAACCAACATAGAAAAAATCTTGGAATAACCAATATTACCAACAATGTATGATATAGCCCTAGGATCTCAAATCACCCCACTAAATTTATAGATCATTTAATTTATCTAGAATAATATAGTAAGAAGGTATTAATATTGGTTGACTTCTGGAAAAAAAATCAATCTATAACTCAACCTCCCATTCTAGAATAAATCTATAGATGTACTTTAAAAAATATTTGTGTAACTCAATGGAAATTGGGAGGAGGCTACCATTTCAATATTGTTTCTTTAACATGATTATATACTAAAAAATTTAACATTTGTTTCTCTATAAAAGTTAACCCATATTAGCTAGACCATGGTTCCCATTTTCTTTGATGAAAAAGTGATATTACCTTAGAAATAATGAAATACACTCACATACAATAATAATAAATCCATTCCTTGTGATTAATCAATGAATCCATATCAACAGTCACATCATATTTTTATTTGGAATAAATAATTCCAAATCCAAATTTGCATCGAACATAAAGAATCTGTAACGAGGAACATCATAATCCCTTACCCATATTCATTCAATGATGAATAAACAATTACATAATGATTGGAATGATTTGTTTTTTTTAAATTTTTAGAAAACCCACAATAAGAATCAATAAGAAAAAGTGAGATGCACTTATTTTAAATATTGACATTAATAAATTAGATGTTATGTAAATTATACCTCTAATATTCACATTAAATGTATCAAATTACATCATAAATTTCTCCAATACGCGTAAAATAAGTATTCTAGAGACCTAAGAATACAAACCTATACATTAGGTAGCATCTGAATACAAAAAAAATCCTCAAAGTGATACATATGGTATACAAGCATGAGGAGATGATAGTGCCTGAAAAATATTTTTCATGTGACCCTAATGCCAAAACATGTTTAAAACCATTATATGTAAGAGAAACATGGGTTTTTTTATTATATATCACAACAATGAAAACATGTAATGACACTATGAACTAATAAAGGTCTATATAGAGACAAATAAGGAGAACCACCATTGTTCCCCCTAAAAATCACTACAATTCCTTTTACCATTATAAGAACCACTAGAGACACCACTAAAAGAATAAAGGATATTGATTAAATAATTATATGAACACATGGTCAAGATCAATCATTAATTTTATACCTGCCACGTCAACATAGGTGGTTATCTATAACATGATGACTTGTTACCGCATACTATAAAAAGGACCAATCTAAAACCTCCATGACTTTATATTATCAACCAAAATAGAATTAAAGGAAACTTGGAGAACATGATGTAATAATTAGTATATTCCATAATTGAGTAATTCTTTTTCCCATGTTTTAGAATATTAATTGATTTCAACATTATCATATATATTTGGTAGAACATATTGGTAAATGTTACATGGATGTATCTCCAATCCAATCCCAAAATATTCTCATCCAATACAGCTGATTCCTACCAACTTATACCTGAACATTAAATAATCATGATTTCATACATCACTATCACTAATTATAGAGTATGAAATTATTAAATATACATCACAAGAATTCTTAACCAATACTTTTCCCCTTAAGGATATTTCATTCCTCTGAAAGATAGTAGTTTATGAAAAACAAATTCATAGGCTTGATTATGTTTCTCATCACTTAGGGGTTCCACCTTGCTATAATTAATAGGGGCATGTGCCACACCATCGTCCACATATCAGATCATGTTAACCATTACTTCAATCATATTAAAATTAAATAGAGGGTTTTCCTAATGAAGTTCATCAGTAGGAACATGTTCTCGAAACACTATATTTATTATTAAGGGAAATGGTATTACACTTTAAAATATAAATGCATTCAAGAAGCATATATACAAGAATCAATTAATGATTTAAAAAATCTACCGGAATTATTCAGTGAAAAATGTAATGACTGGGATTAACTATTCAAATCCCAAAAAACAATTTTCCAAAAAACCTTGGTTAACATAAGTCTTTTCAATATGAGAGATATCCAACAAATCACTCTCAATATACCCCATTAAGTCCAAAAATCATATTCACCTATCTACCGGGAGAACCCAAAATCTATAAAAATAATGGATATAGGAAATCCACAATTGATACAAATTTTTCATCAACAATACCATATTTCTTATCCATCTATTACCCAAACTAGTCCTAACAAGTCCTGAATGGATTTCTCAATCCCCATAGGGTTATTATAAGATACTGGGTAGAAATAAACAACATTGGGAAAAATTTATCAATAATCCACCTTTCATAAAGTGATATAAGAAAATTAAAATGGTTATGTATTCTAAATAATGAGTACAATATATTAGTAACAACATCAGGGAAAAATATCATTAATAAATAAAATAACTATAGAACTGAAAAACTATAAATCCCAACTATTTGGTACATAATTTCACCTCCAGAATATTGCACCCCCTAATGATCATTCTCTATACGACCCTATGGTTCCTTGTAATTAACTATATTTAATAAAAAAACAAATACCTAAAACAATTTGTTTATTAATGGTATGAAAAAAATATCCCAGTAGGATCCTAAAAAGTGTTTCATATGGAAAAATAATATTCAAAAACATTAATTCTAAAATAAACAAAGATATCAAATGAGATATAGTTTTATCAAATTAAATAAATAAATTATAAAATCAATGAAAATTCAACATTATAAAAAAAACCAATAATCTAGTTTTAAAATAATTTACATGAAAATTCTTAACATAAATTTTAATGACTTTGAACAGAGAAAACCACCCTCTTAATAACATAAATTTCATATTATATGGGGTTTTCGTAATGTTTATTTGGTTGGTAGCCAACAAGGTTTATAAATTACCTCATAATAATAAGTATTTGGATTAAGAGTTAAATATATAAATTGGATCGTTGAACAAATAATGCACCTTATTGAACACATTACCCTATAATAATAGGTATATGGGGTAAGAAATCATCCATGAGGATGGATCCCTATATTATCATTGATCAAATTCAAGGTTATTATTTTAGAATATTTCAGTGGTTATTTCATCTTTAATACCATATAAATAATTATTTAATTTTACTTATTAACAACTCTATGGGGAATACATTTTAAAAAATGCTACTAAAACCAAAATATTTCACAATTATTTCCTATTAATCCATTTCAAAAATCCATTTTTATGTAAACAACAATCCACATTTTCTAATGATTTTTGTATTAATCTAAAATGATTAATAAAATATTGTTCATAAAAAATAACATGTTCATGTATCTACCTAGCATAAAAAACATGGAAACAAATATTATGGGTACACAAAAATCTAGGATCTTATGATGTGTTTTGAAACAATAATCGGTCTTAAATCAGAATTTCAAAATGAAAAATCACTATTTCATCCTGTCAAGAAAAATAGGAGTGGGAGAAACCACCACCCATAATGATTCTTGAAGAACACACACCCATCAATGATGGTTATCAAATAAGAAACCTATTAATTGATTGATATTTAAGAAACACAGATAGATAATGATATAGGCTTTAAATATAGGATCAATAGCCTTGATATAAGGTTATGTATTAGGATTAAGGTGTGGATGAGGAAGATAAATGATTAATGACAAAGAGTATCTAGATAATTTTGAAAAACACGATCCATCACCCAAATATCGATCAAAATCCACCACAAAGATGTGACTAATATGCACAATGTATATGTTGAGTCTCAAAGGATGAGATCTAATTTTTTTATAAGATAAATAAGGGAAATAAGTCATGTTTTTTGTTTAATAATTAAAATTCATATTAATTAAATCCTATAACATAGTTATTCGACATTGTTCAATAAACAATACATATCATTTTGGGATTTTGGAGAAGGAACACTGGTGGGCCGCCTCGTTTGAAAAAAATATCATCAACTATTATAAACCCCTATATCATAAGTCGTATAGTGTGAATAGAAGTCCATGTTGTTTTGAATAAGAGTGTGCCTAAATGATAACTCTTGTAGGGGGTTCCAATTTTTTTTAATGATTTCCTAGGAATCCTTTCATGATTTTCACAATTTTTGAACCAAACATGAGTATGCTAAGAAACATTAATATTTATCAAAAAATGAAAAAAAACAACATAATAGAAGACCCAAACAATAAAGTTCAAAAAATAGGATATTGAAACCTAAAGGTTGCACTAAGATGTGAAAATATTTATGCATATGATATTTAAATCACATGAAATGGAGAACAATAAGAAAATTGAAATCATACTATACTAGCCAAACCAAATATATCAAATATATTAAAATACAAGGCTAACCACCCATTTTTTATGTTATTATGGAGTTGGCTGACCTCCCATGTCCAATTAAATTTTATTTCGTGAAATATAATTCTTTACCAATCCAAATACATCTTTAGGACTTTATAAATGATCTAAATTTAAGAGGACAAGATAGAACATATACAATGAAATATTGGAAACAAAATAAGGCCAATATAATATAAAAAACAGAGGAATTCATTTATATAAACTGTAAGCACATGGGTAAATTTATAAAACATATTGAAACACTATATAGGGTCTGAGCAACACCCAATGCTAGTGCAATCCATGGGATTCAACAACACGGGCCACATGATCCTTCAGAAACACATTCCGTAGACTGAAGATCACCTTATGATATTTGTAGTTAAATGTATGCCCCCAAATACCACTATTGATACTTATATGAATAGTTTCCATCAAAATAAAATCACTACAAGATAATAAGATTACCCTACAAACAGACATAACTGAGATAATACACTTCTATAAGTATAAATAAAAGTAAAAAATATATTCACCAATAACATCATACCTCTTCTAGCAGATGAACCAGACTGTCCAATTATAAACTCCTACCATCAGAGCATAGTTATCACATCTATATGAAACATTAAAAAAACAACATCATCCTATTATACCTTTTGAAAAGCATAAAATCACTTTGTAATCTTGAAAACACACACTAATTATACTTAAAACTATAAGAATATGATTTCTCACTAAGGTTTGGATCCTTTAAATTTGGGTATAACTCATTACCTTGGACCTAATATAGATTCCTAATGGGTTAGTAATGGTGTGAAGGGTCTCTAGGGAAAGTTCAGAGCCTAGAACCCATCTTTTTGGGAAAACTGGCCAAGTCCCACGTTTGAGGGACAATTTGCCTAACCGTGTGGGTGGTGTTTTTCTAGACAGAGCCACGTCGCACTGTTTGCACATAGCTGTGAAACCTAACCATGTATGTTATCCTTATTACTAGGTCAACATGTGTGATTTGAGCACATTTTATCAAACAGTGTAGAACAACCATCCATAGACTAATTTTTCGGGTAATTTTCAAATTTATACTTTAATGATATATAAACCCTCCTTCATCCTTCTAATATTAGAAATAGTGGGATTATCTCATTTTCCTCCCAATTTGGATCTTTTTGAAGGACCAAGATAGGGATTAAGAGATCTACTTCATCCAGGATCCAATCGATCTTACATTCGTCATGTGGGATGCACAATAGTATGTTCTTGAGTTTTTTTATGCATTTCATCTTCTCCCTTACTCTTGACCTAGATATCGGGGTATGAGTGTTTTTCTCTTTTTCTTAGATATACTCTGATCCGATCCATTAAAGGTCCAATATAAGATGAGGTGTGTCATACGAGATAAAGGTGGGTGTTCTATTACTAATCTCTCAAATTCGTTGATTTTAGAATTGTCATGTGGGGGCCACCAATTTCATTGGGCACTATTTATAGAATTTAAATGCCATGTTTATAATCATTATAATTATATGGTTATACAGTTTCCAAATATATGATTATTTATTAGTGGTTATACCCACAACTCCATCTTTTCTATGTTGAAGGATGTGCCATAATTGTTGTTTAGTGTTTTGGCATGTTTGCGCCACTATTTGAGTGTGCCTTGGCATGAAAATTATAAGAGTAAGATTTTATATATTAAATGTATTGATTTATGTTTTTATTTTCTTACTAGAAAGTAACAATTATGCGCAAAACATACCCCACCTAAGGTAGGTGCTTCTATTTGAAAATAAAATGTGAATTGTGAATTGGAAAGTATAATAAGTATATGACTTGGAATTAAATGTAAATTAATAGTGGGATTCAACTATGTAACACCCCATACCACATTAATGGAATGTAGAAAAGTGAACTTTGAATATGGAATATTATTTAAATAGATTAAATGAATGGTTTCACGCTACATGCCTTTTTCACACTAATGAAAGACAAGGATTGAACCAAATGACTTGATTAAATGGTTGCATGCTACTTGAGATTTTCAAACTAATGAAAGGAAAGGATTGAACCAAATGAAATGATACATGAATTCATACTTAAACATTAATGGACTGACTCGATATTGCCTTGGATTTCTATTGTATAATTCCATGTGCACTCTGGAACCCAATTCTGATTCAAGGATATGAATAGCTCAGAGTGTGACCCACCAAGATCCCGGTAAATTTCTATTATTTGGATTCCCAGTATGACACTGTAGGATCCCTTCAATATAATTATAGGATTACTTGGATACACTCCTTGGAAATAGTATTGAGAAGTAGGTTCCTTTGTTAAATCCCATAGGGCCTTGTTACTTCTTAGCCCTGTTTCACCTTGGTTGATCCCCTTGGATTCAGTATTCACACAATTTTAGAATTCCTTGGACTATGGTCCTTGGATTACACTCTTACCCATAGCAAGACCTAGATAAAACGGAGTTAGTGACCCCTGATGTCTAGGTTTGTTTTGTGAATACAATGGAACCATTTCATATTAATTATCATTACAGGATGCCTTGTTAAAACTTGGAACCTTTCAAATGCTAATATGTGACTCGTTTACAAACTAGTAATAATTGATTAATGAATTGATGAAATTTTCAGACACCAGTTGAGGGTTGAAGTAGGTACATGAGTATTTAGTTGCATTGTACTGCTTTAATATATATATTCATGATGGTACAGTCATAAATTTCCTTTACAAAGGCAATATGTTATAGACACCGTTGGTGGTGGCCCACTGAGATTTATCTCACACCCTCTCTGAGATCCATTTGGTACCCAGGGCAGATTACATGATTTCAAGTGTTGATAAAGGGAATAATACATCTTCAAGCACTTGATTTCTTGCTATTTAAGATGGAGTGTGATAGAAGATAACCGAGAAAGAGCTCAGGATTCATGGGATAGTCTCTTGATTTCCTGTATAATTTTTAGAAAATTATATGCATGTTGTCTTGTATCCATGTCTTCCAATTTTCTAGATACCTAAAATATCATCATCAGTTTTATACTATTTGAGTTGTTTCATCTTTTGTTACTCTTGTCCTTATTTTATGTTGTTCATTATCTTTACTTATATCACTTCCTCTATTTACCTATGTTTACATTCATCCACTTCACTACATTTTGGTAATGAGGGAATAATATCCCCATGTAAATTCCTTAGGACCTCACCTCTAGTCAGAAACCTCTAGCATTTGGAGAGATTCTCTTGAGTCCATGTGGCCCATCAAGCATGGCGCACCCGTTAAGTGGCATCGAGGTCTAGGACATCAAAAATTGGTATCAGAGTGGGTTTCATTTCTTATTTTACTATTTAGAGACTGTAGATTAGATATTAAGAACTATTGGGGCTTGGTCATAAGATGTGCTTGGGCATCGTGAACCCATATTCAGGGTAAAAACCAAGTTACCAAAATTATAAATTTTGTTCTACTTTTTCCTATTATAGTTGATATTATTTCACTATTGGGTGATGTACATGTTGTGTGGTGATATTGATTTCTACTCCATTTGAGGATTTCGTTTCATTCTTGGCCTGATGATATGAGGAAACAGAGCATCATCACATGCATCATTATAGGTACCTATAATTAGAATTACATTCATATTTCCAATATAAATATGTTCATTTCACTATTTTCATTGCCTGATATGATTGTTATTGTTGAGTGATTATATGAAAATTATATTATACTTATATTAATCTTGGTTGCGATTGAGTGATTGCTTGTCTCAATTCATGAGGTGTATAGATCTCCATGGGATGGGATGAGTAATTTTTCATGTCAATACATTAAGCTATAAATAAATGTGTTTGATTTCTAGTGATTAGGGTATGGGAAGTGATTTACCAGGAATGGATATCCATTATAAAGTGAAATATGAATTCTAAAAGGAATTGATTGCACATACTTATCCCACTTTGGAATGTTTATGAAATGTGAAGGAGTGAACCTTGTAATTAAATGTAAAATGTAGATAATTTATACTTTAAGAATTACTGATACATGGCCCTCAAATTATCTAGTTGGGGTAGTATGCCTTGGGTAGTGAGTTTTCCTATGTTAAACATCTACTAGTGCTGATATCTATCTACTTAAGCATGCTTTGAGGTGTGTTCTTGGATATTGCAGACCAATGCTGCCATGATGTCCTTGCATAATACGCCAGTAAAGTGGTGGTGTCCATGTTTTAGATGTGGTCGGACCTGATTCGCCAGTCTTACCTCTGGGAGTCCCACTAGAGACACCGCCTCCTATACCTGATTTGAGAACTGCTTCCCAAGTCTATGATAGTTTCATACATATGATGCAATATATGCATGGTTCTTCATGAGTTGCACCGATGATGGATGATCTAACTCGTGAGTTCTCGTAGTAGCATCCTCCTACTTTATTAGGGGATGGTAGTTCGTAGGCTGCTGAGTTTTGTCTAGAAACCACCCTATCTATCTTTCATAATAAAAAAATGCCACTAGGGAAGAGGTTCCATCATTCCACTTACATTATTTGGGATTATACCAGGCATTGGTGGGCTTGATTACCCAGATCAGTCATTATCATGACATGTAGTGGGATGATTTTCAGACTGCCTTCTATGATTAGTTCTTTTCTCATACACAGAGATATGATAGATCCAGAGAGTTCATGCATCTTGAATAGGGTTCTATGTCAGTTATGGAATATTTATATCATTCCATGGAGTTTTAGCACTTTGAACCACTTATATCCAATGATGATATTTCACATGCTAGACACTTCGAGGATGGGATTGAGAATTCCATTCATATTTAGGTGAATGTATTTCTTCTATCTACATTTTTTTCAACAGTAAATCAGACTCTTATCACTGAGCGAAACCTGAGGGATGGAAATAGTACTAGGTATAGAGGATTAGTGTCATGGTAGGCCAGTAGATCTCCTGATGGCAAGAAACATTCCCTCAAGGTTTCTGTTTAGGGTAGTGACAACCAGAGTGCCCATTTTGATAGCTCCATGGTGTGTCATCGATATGGACGATGGGGGAACTTGGAGCCTCATTATGATAGAGACCCATAGTGGTTCCATGCTTGTGGCCATATGGGACATATTCCATGTTTTTGTAGAATCATTCCTTGAGATTCTTGTGGAAAAGGATCTTCACCAGCTTCACCATCAGATGCGTGTTATTTTACAGCTCATCAGGCAGGGATTTGGAATTGCACCGGTAGGTTTAGTTAAGGAGGAGGCTATGACCTTTGTATCCAGACCCCTGATCACCAGAAACCCCAACAGAGAAGTTATGATCATGGCAGTCCATCTGTTTCCCAGGGCTGTGGATTAGGCGAGTTGAATACACTATTGTCGATACCCGACGATCAGAATGTGGGGCCATCTATAGAACGAGGTACTGTTATAGTAGCCTCTACTATAGTATATACTTTATTTGATATAGGTTCTATGAACTATTTTAGCTCTATATCTATAATGGAATGTCTCAGACTAGTGATACAATATTACAATGGTGTAATGACCCTACATACACCGTTAGGGGTATAAATATAGGGAATATGCTAGTGAGGGACTGTTCCCTCTAGCTAGGTAGTTACCCTTTGTTTTAGAACCTCTCTTTTCTTGATATGATGGGCTTGAATGCCATAATCGGAATGAATTTGTTGGTTCAGGATTATTATTTTGTATAATTCTATGGTCACAGTGTACTTTTGACATACTAGAGGGTAGTAGTAATCTAAATAAGTGTTAGTGGGATGTCTAAGTTGGTAGAGCTGGACTAGTTCATCATGGGATTGGTGGAGTGAACACCCATATCACAAATCTCTTCATTGAGGATTAGAGTTTACAAAAAGATGATTTCCCTCCAGTATTTAATCCTTTAATGGATGTATTTCCCAAATTTTTTATGGATTACATCCTGAGAGAGAGGTAGATTTTACTACCGAGCTTGTTCTAAGAGCATCTGTAGTGTCTATTCATCCAACAGGATGGCACCAATAGAGCTTCATGTTCTCAGGTGGAAATTAGATGATTTAGAGGCCAAATGATTTATACGGACCAATACATCCTCTTGAGGTTATCTCATGATTTTCTCCAAGAAGGTGGACAAAACCTTACATATATATTTAGAATACTAAAGGTGAAACCAAAATATAGTCAAGATCTAATATTAACTTCCTTGAATATATGATATCTTTTACCCGCTTTGAGGAGAAACGTTCTTCACAAATATTGATATGATATTAAGTTATCATCAAGTGTGATTCATACCATCAAACATACCTCATAAATATTTTCATAGCATGTATGGTATGTATGAGTCCCTTATTATATTGTTTGGTCTTACAGACACACATTCCATTTTCATGGATCTGAGGAATAGCGTGTCCCCCCTATTTGGATTATTTTGTTGTGGTCTTTTTGGATAATATATTGTTGGATTATAAATCTCATAGAGACCATGAAAAACATCTTAATATCATTCTAAGTACACTGAGAGAGCATCATCTTTATCCCAAGATTGCAAAGTATAACTTCTGGATTGACAATGTTCACTTCATAGGTTATATAATATCAGAATCAAGAGTATATTTTGACCCATAAATGGTTAGTTCTGTAGTTTCTTGGGATATCCTCCCAAGAACATGTTTTTAATATAGAGTTTATTAGGCTAGATGAATATTAATTGCATTTTATACAAGGCTTTTCTTACATTTCTTCACCTCTTGTTGGTCTTACAAAGAAGGGTTTCACGTTCCTTTGGTCAGAAGCATATGAAAAAGACTTTTAGGAACTAAAAAGGAGGCTTGTATTGAAACCTATTCTAACTCTTCCAGATCCAAACGTAGGAATACCATCTTTTGTGATGCATCAGGAATCATCCTAGGAGTAGTGCTAATGTAGGAGGAAAAGTGCATTATGTATAGATCTCAATAGTTGAGAACTCATGAAAGAAATTATCATACAAACAATCTTGAGCTAGCTGTAGTTTTCCATTCATTTCGTTTCTAGAGACATTATCTTTTGTGTGAGCACTTTGCGGTGTACACGAACCACTAGAGACTAAAATATATATTTTCTCAGTGTGACTTAAACCTCAAATAGTTAATATGAGTTGTGTATCTATGATATTTTTATTTTGAGATTGCCTATATGCCTAGGAAAGGAAATTTAGTTTGAGATGCACTGAGATGGAAAACCATAAGACTTATGGGGAGATAGTGATGAATGGATGGTAAAGGACTTTTTTATCAAGTTGCATCTGAAGTTAAATAATATTCATTAGTAGTATTATCTCTCATCATTGGCAGTTACCTCTTCTATCCTTGAGAAGGTTATGATTAAAAAACCTTCATATCCTGAATGATTGGTTCCCCGTGAGAGTTTATCAGGAGTTAAACCACCTCCAAATTGGTCGGTAGATAGATATGAAATATTACATCTATGTGGACGTATCTGGGTTCCTACAGATATGAGAGAGGAGTTGATGAAAGAGTCCCTTTCTTCTTACTGGGTAGTTCATCTGGGAATCTCCAAGATGTATTGAGATATGTGACACTAGTATTAATGTCCTCGGTTTAAACATTAGATATCCAGCTTTATCACAAGGTGTTACACTTACCAGTAGGTGAAGGAAGAGAACTTGAGACCTACATGATTGCTACAGCTACTTCCAGTCCCATAATGAAAATGGGAAGACGTTTCCATGGATTTTATAGTTAGATTCCCTCGGTCACTGAAGGGGTATCATCGCTATATGGGTAGTCATTGTGTGTATAACGAAATCAACCCACTTAATCCCTTTTGAAGAGGCTTTTTCTGTTGATGATAATGGAAGACTATATATCCTTGAGAGAATATGACTACACAAGGTTCCTCATATTATCATTTTAGAATGGTATTATCATTCCAATTCACGTTTCTGGTAGGCTTTGTAGAATTCTATGTGAATACAGATGCTATTAAGCATAGTAGTTTACCCTTAGACTTATGGAAAACAAGAACAAACAATACATGTTCAATAAAATAAGATCTGAGCATGTGCCCTTGAATTTGGAAGTTTATGGGAGAAACATATCCCTCTCACTGAGTTCACTTATAATAACAACTTCCATAAGAGTATTCAGAGGGATCCGTTTGAGGCCTTATATGGTATTTCATTCTATTCACCTCTATTCTAGCTAGATGTAGGCGAGGCTGCTTTACTAGATCCCCATCTCATTCAGGATACTTTAGAGTAGGTTTATCTAATTATAAATCCAATGACTACTGCTTAGCCAATAAAAAAATCACATGTTGACCACCATAAAAAACCTATAGAGTTCAAGGTTGGAGATCATGTTTTCTATTAGGTATCACCCATTCTTGGGTATAGGTGGTTATGAAAGTATGGAAAGACATCGCTACTTTATTTAAGGCCTTCTGAGATTGTAGAGAGATTCAGGTTAGAAGCCTATCAGTTGCTATTATCTCAAAGGTACTATGTATTGCATGATGTATTTCATGTTTCAAAGATTCTACAATATCATACTGACCCATATCATACTTTTGATCTTACGGAAGTTAATTTGGATTTCGATTATACTTTTGAGGAGTACCCAGTATGCATCATTGACCTGAGCATAAAGGATCTCTAAAGCCAGTTTGTCCCACTAGTACGAGATCTATGGCATCAAGACCAAGAACAGGATGAGGCATGGGAGAGGGAAGCCTATGTATATTCCCAATGTCCAAAATTGTTATCAAATTGTGTTTCTACACCATTAGAAGGTGAACTCAGGGATGAGTTATTTTAAGGGTGTAAGAATGTAAAAACCAATTATTTTTATTATATCTACTCTGATTCATGAAAAATCAAGGGATAATACCAAAGTAGGAGAGTCATACAAGAATAAGGTGGGTTTTCTATAACTCTTCCTTCAAGTTCATTGATTTTGGAATTTTCATGTGGCCCCCATCGATTTCATTGGGTACCATTTATGGAATTTATATTCCAAGTTTATAATCATTAGAACCACATGGTTATGATCTTTTCAAATATGTGATTAGTTTTTAGTGATTACACAAACAACTACATCTTTTCCATGTTGATGGTTATTCTATAATTGTTGTTTATTGTTTTGGAACATTTGCACCACCATTCGGGTGTGCCTTGTCTCGACCATTCTAATGGTAAGCTATTCTATATTAAATGTCTTGATTTATATAGTGATTTTCATAATAGAAAGTACCATGTATGATCACCACTTGACTCGCCCAAGGAAACTTCTTCAATTTGACAATAAAATGTGAAATGTGAATTGGCATGGCTAATAATTATATGACTTTGCCTTAAATGTAAAGGAGTAGTAGGTGTCATATCCATAGAACCCCATAACACAATAATGGAAGGTAGTGGAGTGAACCATGAATATAGTATATGCTTTAAATGGATTAAATGAATGGTTTCATGATACTTGGCCTTATCACACTAATGAAAGGAACGACTTGAACCAAATGTCTCGATTAAATGGTTGCATGCTACATGACCTTATTACACTAATAAAAGGAAATAATTGAATGAAATAAAATGTTATATGACTTCATACTTAAATAGAAATGGCCCGAATAGATATTTCATTGGATTCTGATTGGATAATTTCATGTGCACTTGGGAACCCCACTCCGATTCAAGGATATGGCTTGTTGAGGTTGAGTCCCACCTAGATCCGGATAATTGTCTATTATTTAGATGCTTGGTATGACACCGTAGGATCCCTTTAATAACATTACATGATGCCTTGGATACACTCCTTAGATCCATCATTTACTAGTATGTTCCTTGGTTAAACACTATAGTACATTGTTACTGCTTAGCCCTGTTTTACATTGGTTAATAACTTTGGATTCAGTAGGCATGCTATTGTGGAATGCCTTGGAATAGGATCCTTGGATTATACTATTACCCATAGATAAACCCAGTTACAACTGAGTTAGAGACACATGGTGTCTAGGTTGCCTTGGTGAATACCATGGATCCATTTCACATTAAATATCATTACAAGTTTCTTTATAACTACTTGGAACCTTTGAAAATTCTATCATGTGACTAATTTACAAACTAGTAATAATCAAATAATGAATTGTTGACAAGTTCAAACACCAACTGAGGGATGAAGATGGTTCATCAGTATTTAGTTACATTGTACTACTATACTATATATATGCATGTTTGCATAATGTTATATTTCTGATACACGAGATGAATGTTATATACACTGTTGGTGGTGGCCCACTGAGATTTATCTCACACCCTCTCTGGGAACCATTTTTTACCTGAGAAATATAACATGAATAAAAGTGTTGATAAAGGGAAGCATAAATATTTAAACACTTGATTTCTTGTGGTTTATAATATAGATTGATAGCAGATGACTGAGCCAGAGCTCGGGATGCTGGGGATAGTCTTTTGAATTCCTTTATACTTTTGTAGAACATGTTACACCGGCTATCTTGCATCTATGTTTTCTAGTTTTCTAGAACTATGTTATATTATCATCTGTTGTATGTTATTCCAGTTGTTTTATTTGTTGTTACCATTATCCTAATTTTCCACTATGCCTTCTGTTTACTTATATTGCTTCTACTATTTACCTATGGTTACATTCAGCCACCGTGCTACACATTGGTAATGAGGGAAAATTATCCCCACAAACACACCCTAGGTCCGAACTGATAGTCAGTAGCCTCTGGCAATTAGGGAGAAACACTAGAGTTGATATAGCCCATATGTCTCAGGGCACCCATTATGTGCCATACGAGCCTGAGACGTCATAAAAACCCACTTTCCTTGTAGAATTTTTGAAAAAAGAATCATGGTACATTAAAATGGAAACGAGGACTGAATTTTAATGACCTAATATCTCACTATGAATTTCCCATAAGTAAATAATGTGACCTAATAAATACATGACACAATACACAGAATTTAAATGTTTTAAAACATATTATATTATTACTAATAAGAAAATTCAATAATAATAAAACATTTTGTAAATTTTTTAAAAAAATTCTATTAAAAAAATATGTTTAAAAAAACCTAATTCTTTAAATTGGAAATCTTCAATAGAATAATTTTTCCTTATGTTTTATAATTTTAATCTAAAAGCTAAATTTATTTATTTTAAATATTAAATTATGTAAAATTAATATCTTTTTTAAATAAATCATTCTATAATTAGAATGTTCTTAATTTTTTTTGATTTTTCAGAAAAAATGACTTTTTAATGAATACAGAACAATTGTTTTTAATAAAATAGTAAATTTTATGAAATTTTCAACATATGAGAAAAACCTAAATGTTTTTACAATATTATAATAGACAGTTTATTTTTGGAAGGATAAAAAATATTTATTTTAAAATATCATTTTAAACTCATGAATATTATGTTTATTTATTAAAAAATTAATTAATAATTCAAAATAATTTAAAACCAATTTTCTGTATTTTATTTTAATTAATTTTTTTATAACATTTATTTTCCTTTATTATTTATTAAAATCCACAATATTTATATTTATTTTATAATAACCAAATTTATATCATGAAATTGAATTAAATTGATAAATTTCTACTACATAGTTATTTTGAACATAAAAAACATTATAATGAATAACTTTTTTGGTTTCAATATTAAAATTTCTATTTATAACCATTATAAATTATATCTGTTAAAATTAATTTATTTTTTGTATCAAGAAGTTACATTTTTTATAAATTTTATTTTACATTTATAAAAACTATTAATATACCAATTCAAATAATAGTTACTATAGTTAAATATTTATTTATTAAGGAATGATAATTTTTAAAAATATTATTATTATAAAATAAATTGTTTTCTATTATTATAACAAATATAATATTATTTTCATAAAATAAATATGATATTAATATTCACTGTTTTTGATATAAATCTCAACTAATATTTAAAATAGATAATCATTAAAAACAATTTTTCTATAATTTTTTTTAATAATGTACTATTTTTAAATTTCGTAATTAATTTTCTGGTATATAAAAATTAAAATTATTTATATTGTGTCCAAATTTACATTCTGAATATCCAAATAAGGTATTAACTGTAAAAACAATTATTGATAAAATAAATACCACTATTAAAAGTCATTAATATAATTAATTGTTAAAATGGGTAATTTAATGTGGATTTTATTATACTAAATAAATTTGAAAAATAGAAATACTAGAATACCATTATGAGGTAACAAGGTAATACACATGTTTCCCAAAAAAATTTCCAAACTATGAAATCTTTCTCTATTTTATTACCATTCTTACCACTTAACTATCATTTTTTTAAAGTATTTTTTTATCTGTTTCACCAATAAATAGATATTTGTAAAAAAATCAATAAAAATATATATTTCTAAAATCATTTGAAACACTAAAAAGTTAACATATTCTAGATCCTATTTAAATGTTTGGAATACCATGACATCAATAAAGTGTCTCATGTCTATTATTTCAGATGGATTATAAAATATAATATATTTTATACACTTTATTACATAATTTATTCCTTTAGGAAACAAATAAAAATATCCTGGAAAGTTATGAGGCCAAGTATAATTGGGAAATTTAGAACATAACATGTTAATGTAAAAAATTTATATAATTACATTTTATAAAATCTCTATAACATTAAATTTTATTCCATTTATCTTTTAATACTACATGAAAACCCCATAGTCCATCCATAGGAAATGGGTGAGCTATAAATCCAAATGAAGGAATAATAAAAGAATATCATTATGAAAGTAATACAAGTGAGTCAAGAGGCATATCCAGGTGACATAAAAGGGTGATAATCATAAGCATGAACATCAAATCATGATATATGATGATAAATTCAAGTAAATATAGGAATGTGAAACCAATATAAAATGTGACATCATAAGCATAATCCAATACTAACCACTAAGAAAACATAATATAGCATTCCTTGGATCACCATATATGAACCATACATAGTATCACATGCGATAAATACATGATCGAAATCAGTGGTGGGATATATAATTTTGGGCCCACCCATCACATTCCTATCATGTACATGAATTAGTATGATATATAGACCATAAAACATAATAATGAATCTTGTAAATTTCAATCCCATGATTATGGTGTATGGGTTAAATAAATGTATGTCACGAATCAATGAATTTTATTCAAATATAGGTGAATACAATTTAGTGGAAATGGTTATGGTTATTCACAACATATAAACATTCTATGAAAAATCATGGGGTAATTTTGATAGTGTTGATATGATAATTTTTGGTTCAAAAATGTTATTAATGATATTAAAATGTATTCTAACATTACATGGTAATTCTAAGCATAATACATGTATTTAAAAAAATAAAATATAACACAGAAAACTGGGAATCAAATTTATTACTATAATGAATATACTTGAATTTAAAAGGATGAGAACATGATCCATTAATATGATAGGGAGCATTTAAAATCATGGGAGGATAATTATTATGATCTTCGAATAACATAAGAGGGATTTATAGTGGGATAAAATGATAGTACAAGTTCTTAATGAGTTCTGGGTGAAGAGGATTTGTTATCATGGATTCATAAAACATTATTATAAAGGTGAAATGAATATGTTATCATGAATTCATTCTTTATTACACCAATTTTTGGACATTATTATGTCATAATAGATGCCGTATTTTTTATACTATAATTAATTTTTTTTGTAAAAAATACACCCTCTTATAAAATTTTGAAAACTCACTAGTTGATAATTTTTACATGCTGATTTAAAAATATATTCATTTTACAAAAAGTAAATTTCTAAATATGATAAAAAAACTTAAAAAAATACTTATTTAATTTAAAATAGTAGTTTTTTTAACAATTACATATTTATTACCCTTATAAAAATTATATTGGATATCATTAAATTATATTATCATTTATATTTAAATACATATAATTTAATAATAAATTTTAATTACAATAACAATTAATTCAAAAATTATTTATTTTGTCAAAATAATATTTTAATTCAATCTCTATATTTCCAAAATTATAATTTTAATTCATTAGTATAAAAATAAAATTTATATACAACACATAATATAATAATTTATAATGTTATAAAACCCTCAATAAATACATTAATTGTTTTTTAAAAACTAAAATAAAAAATTCACACTACGTGGGTGTAAATTTATAAACCCATATTACAGAAGCATACACCAAAATCTTATATTATGTAAAGGAGGTGATTTCTCATAGTGTTTCAGAGAACATGGTTTTGCCTATGATATCGATAATATTGAATATCTCTTGTAAATGGTTTCATGCATTTTCCAATTTTGAATCTTAGTCTAGGATTGATCATTGTCAAATACATGTGATTAAATTTCCCAAGTAGGATCCAATAAATGGGCTTCATTTGATATGATAATAGTGGTCAAATCCAACTCTTCTTTTGTTTGTCTTAATTATAATTTACAATAACATTGAACACAAACTAATATTGAAAGTCACTATATAATGTTTATATTATGAATGGTTATGATTATTAATGGTATTTTTAATCTCACATGCTTCATTTTATTATGGACCAAAATGTATAAAGTAGTGCATGTGTTTTCTATAACTAAATTACATAATAAAGAATTTATTCATTCAAAAATGGAATTTTATGTTTGGATTGTTATATTATTCCACCCATCATAAACTTTTCTATTTATAATTTATTTCATATAATAAAATAGATAATAGTTCATCTATTTAATCACCACTTCTAGATCACATGTAACAACTTATAATTTTTCATTCTTCCATTGTACTATTTCTAGGATAATTGTCTGGTTTCCCCAAACATTTTCAAAGCAATCTGATATATCCACCGACTACTCCTTAGGTGAAACATCTTTGTCTCAATGTACCACCTCAGGATTAATGACATGCGAGTGTCTTGGTTTTTTACTTCCATAAGAGATATACATGGAAGACTTTATGTACTTGATTGGATTATTTTTTTAGTACTAGTCACTCGTCCAAATATTCTATGTCATCAACATCTAAAAGGGTTATATGTATCAATATATAATATTTACATTTTTCATAAAACCCATAATTATCTTCCATTGTGGTATATGAAGGAACACCATATCGCTAACCTCAAACTACACATCTCATCAAAAGTTATCTACATTTTATTTCTATAAAATTGGTATTTATTTAAAATAATGTTGAATTTTTTAAACTATCTCTTTCATATCATGGAAAATATCAGGTCACATATAATATTTACCTTCAAAAAAATCCATTCCTATTAGAATCTGACACTTATTACAATACAGAGCCTCACAAGGATCCATTATAATGAAATAATGAAAAATATTTTTATGTTATAACTCCACCAGGTGAAGGTCTTGATCCCAACACCATTTGAAATCCATTGAACATTATCTTAGCATATCCTTTATATTTTAAGTATTTATATCATATTTTCCATCCATCAGAGGGTGATAAAAAACATTGAAACTCACCTCTAATCTAATATCTACTAACGACTTCTACAAATCAACATGGTAAACCTTAGATCCCATTAAGATACAACATAAAATGGTAGTAATGATGTCTTATAACATACCATATATATATCAAGGTGAGTTTGTCCAATGAGTTTTTTCATGATATTAATGAAATGTGTTGAGTTTATTAGGTGATTATCTACTACAGAGATGATGTAATTTTCTTTTAGATGTCATGGGAACTCCTAAGAAGAAATCCATTGTTATGTTTTCTCATTTACAAACTATAATGTGAAATGGTCACATCATACCATTATACATCTATCATTAAACCTTTACATTAGGTTATATCATGTATTAAGAAACTAAATATATAGTAACTCTCTTTATGATATCAGAGATGATTCTTTACATCATATATCTATACATCAAATTTCTTTTTAGATGAATGGAGATTTATTATCTATGTTAATCATCCAAAATACCCCTCTTCATCTCCAGTCTTTATGGGAAACATATCCAGATACTAAAAATTTTATCTTGATCTTTAGAAAAGTTGAACTCTTAAAATATTTTCTATGATTTTATATAGATACCAACCATCATTTTGGGCCTCTATAACCCTCTCAAGAGTGGATTATTCAAAATCTATTTTATATATATGTAATAAAGTAAAATTTATTATTCACATGGCAATATTATACATTTCAATGAAGGTTTGATCCCATACAATACTCGCCATGGCTATAGTAAGGAGATCATTTCCAATAGTAGCATCATACACTTTTTTTCCTTCATAATATGGTAATAGATTGATCAATCGAAATCCTTTTAAAGACCAAAGCACATTCATTTAGACTTATTTATATCCTTTTTGTTCGAATATATAGTTAAGGATTTTAGGATCTATATATATTTCATATGTATTCTTATATAGATATTGTTTACAAATATTTCAATAAAATATCATTTCATAAATTTTTTGATCATGTGTTGGGTGGTGATTCTCATGGATCTTTAACTAGTTGATGGTATAGACTATTATTTTTTTTTATCTTTCATGAGTACCCGACACAATACTTTTTTGGAAATGTCATATTATATCAAAAATACTTTATCACTGGTCTATAATGGTAGAAAATATATAATAATTGTTCTTTTCATTAACTCTTAAAAACACTCATCATATTCAATAGTCCAACAAATCCTGACACCTTTTTGATTTCTCTTTGTTATTAAGCCTAAAATACATTATTGTTTTACCTGAAATTGATGATATTACTTATATGATCCAAGGAAACTAATAATGACTATTATTAATATGCTTATGGGGAGTCCTTAAGTTTCTTCATACTTTGATATATCGATAGATATCCCTTTGTTGGTGATGAAACCACACAAGAATGATATATTCTCAAGAAAAAACATTTTTATTTAATTTAACATATAAATTTCCCTTTTTCATGGTCTTTAATTGAACATTAAAATATTCATCATGTTTCCCCTTGTTTTTTTGTGCAAATAAGAATAACATCTGTTAAAAGTACCAAAATTTTCTCAATATATTTCATACTGACTCTATTCATTATGATGATGAATATAGCTTGTTATTTTTAGACTAAGTTGAATCTCTCTAAACTCATAGTTCTCATACATTATATGAAAATTATTAAAGGGGATATCCATATTTATCATTGTTACTAGATAATAACATGACTGGAGATCATCCTTGGAGAAGCACTGCACTCTACATAGAATATCGAAAAATGAATAAATATATAGAATAAGATTATTATTCGTTTATATTGATCTTGTTAAGATTACAATAATCAATGAAGAGGTTCATTGACCCATCCATCGTCATGAAAATGACTACTTCAACCCACTATGGATTAGTTGGTTGTATAAACCTATTATCTAGATTCTATGCTAGTTTCTTCTTTAGGTTTTAATGTTAAACATTTATAATTATTTATAGAATCTGGAATATTAGATAATATTTGTGTATAAGTTATATTTATAACTCAAACTCCCAGTTAAAAGGAAGAAAAGAAAATTCTTTAAGAAACACATTAGTGTATTATAGTATAATGTGAATATAATCAAGGATGATCTTTTCCTTAGTTTCAATCATTTGAGTATGATATTATTTTCTCATATATATATAATGTTAATTATGAAGGTGATAATTCTAATGCGGACTTATCATATTACTTTAACTTTTATATAATATAATGGTGTTTCATGATAGAGAATTTATTTACAATATCACATAACATTATATTGGAAATATATAATTAAATTCATATAATACCCCACATAGAATAACATTATTTCAAATATATAATCACAAGTTTTGATGTGAAATTCATCCCAAAAATATGTATAGGGGATTATTTATATAATTTTTATGAAATAACATCCCTATTTTGTTAAAAGTTTATCCACTTATATATTTTTAGGTTCTTTTTTAATAGGTTATCTAAATTATTTGGATATGAATGAATAAATTAAACTATAATCAAATAACATGGTCTCTATCTTTGAATGATTAAATAGGGTACCTTTCAGCCCTTAATTATTGTGATGCACATCAATAGTTGTGATGGAATTTTCAAACCCTTGATCTATAAGATTTAATGGTTTTTGTCATAAATTATAATAAAAAATACTTGGATTAGTGAATAGATTTTCTCAGTATCCTTGTTCTTTACAGCTAAATAATTATACAAATTGATGACAACTGTTTGGATCATTTATTTATTCCACTATAATGGTAGGTTTCTCTGATAACCATTCTCAAAATTCATTCCCTTCCTTCGCACAAATAATGTATTTCCTTATCCATATATTGTAATTTTATGGATTCTTCTTCCCATACCTTTGACAAGATAGATGTTGGATATTTTAACCCCCTTGAGATTTCAATATCATTATGCTAGAATTAAACTATATTCATGGAATCCATTCCCAGACCAATGAAGCCATTATGTTTCAATGAATTTCACTTCATATTTGAGGGAATATAAAAAAATGTCCTCATAATCCTCAATGACACAAATTCCAAAACTCTCCATAATTGTTGTTTTATTCCATTGTATAACTTTTCAGTATAAATTTAATGGTAAATAGAATTTTTTTTTGTATCTCATGCATGTATTATGAATTATCCTCAAATGCCATGATGTATTAATTGTAATTTTTATTTATTCTAAGGAAATACCTTTACATTTTATGTCCTAGAGTGTGAATAAATTATTTATCAAATAACAGTTTTTGGAATTCCATTATCTATATCTATTTAATCACCTGCTCATCCTTTATATTTATATCAATATTTACTTGTGATCTGATTTATCATCCATAAAATAAACAACATTCATAACATTATCTTGGTAAGATCATGGAATAAATGAAAATATATTCACATTGGAGTCGATTCATTAGTCCATGATTAAATGATAGTAAAATATAATGAATTTTGTGGGTCGTTGTTAGATTGAGGACTCAATTATAATTTTTCCCTTCTAAGGAATTATTTTTAATCTCCCTAATAAAGTTTTATATTTAAAAAATAAGTTAATTGAACAAATTATTTTCATTATGTTCTAAACTACCTATTCCAATATATTTGGGCATTTTATCTATGTATTCATCACATTTCCCCTCAAATTAGCTATTGGATCGGTTCCTTCTATTTTATACAAATATAAAAAAATGGGGAGGAGAATTCTTAAAATATTATACTCCTAAAAGGAAAAACTGTTATAATTGAATTATTAACTCATAATAGAAATACATTACTTAGCCAATTAATTTCAATATTTATATATACATTATCAATGTTAAATTTCATAAAAAAATTCATATAAATTTTTTTATTACATTGATTATTGTTTATAAGGATCCAAAGAATATAAAATGGATACCTCTTAAGAGATCCAAACTAAATGTGTGGAAACAAATCCTTGTTGTGTGGCTGGTGATGATTGAGTTAATACCCAATTCACCCTTTTTAGGGTCATTAGATTTATGTACAACTATTCAAGTGAAAAATAGAGTAGTACTATCTAGATATGATTTTTTCTTTTTTAGAAATGAATTATTAGATACTTTAATAAAATTTAAGTATGTATTCTTATGTCCAATATTCCACTATTCTATCTATAGATTTAACTCAAATTTGTTAATCCAAATACATTAAAATAACTAGACATGACATTTATACCAACTATGAAAACTCTTATCTTTTATACACATTCTTATTGATTTATTATATATAAAAAATGCAATCTCATAAGATCAAAATTCCTAGTGAAATAGGGGAATTATGTATCTCGAAAATTATAAAGAAATAGAGATAGAAGTACATTATTTTAAATACGTATAACATTCACTTATATTAAATTCATAATTAAATAATTCATTTGATAACATAAAGATGAACATATGAATGGAATGAGCTACAAATACCACTAACGGGATAATAAAAGCGTAACATGATGAAATTAACAGATGTGTGTCAAGTGGTATATGAATGTGGAATACAATTATGAGAATAATAAACAAGAACATCAAACAACAATATACGATAATAACATCATTGAAAAAATAACTATGGAAATAACATAAGACATGAAATCACAAGAATAGGTCAAAGATAACCACTAATACATCATAATATAGAGTGATTATGATTACCTAATGCACACCATATATGGTATATTATGATATATAAACAATAACCAAAATGTTACTGGGCTATAAATTTTTTTTTTCAACCCATAACATTTATATCTTATACATTTATCTGTGAACAACATATATGATACAACATATGAATGTATTTCACCACTTTCAATCCAAAAATTTAGAATTTTTTCATTAAATACATGTAATTCCAAAATAAATGAAGGATATCTATAACTAGTTTAATAACATTGAGTCGAAATTTGAAATTTTTTCCCCAACACAAATGTTTGAAACCAAAAATAATGGGACCATTTCATAAGAAAAATGGGAGTATACTAATGATCAAGGAAGTTTTTATTATAGTGAAAGGTATTCTGTCAATACATAGAAATCATAAGGATAATAAAGGGACCAGAAGAACACATTAAGTCATTATAAATTTGAAAACAAAAAGATTAGAACAATGAAAGTACATGAAATAAAAAGTAATATAATTGGACCCCTTGCCTTTAGAGAGTGCCTTTAAAAGAAGGAGTAGATCCATTTAGAGTAATCGTACACCTTGAGAAGAATTTATATAGATGTAGGGAGAAAATATTCTTCCTTAATTATTTTTTAGAGAATAAAATTGAGATGTTTGGTGGTTATTTATAGATAAAATATGTGAACTATTTATAAATTTCAGAATTATGGTTTTGGACAGCATGAGATAAAATAATCAAAACTGAAACACTTCTCATAGATTATTCCCAGGGTTTCAACAAAATATTATTGTTCATGCACAATTATTTTTTTATAAGTCCATCAACCAATAATTTTACAATAACACACTTAGTGATTTGGAAATAAATCATGTTTATAGTGAATTGATTTTAAAATCATAAAATATAGTTGATATTTTATAGTATTTATTAATGTTTTATAAAATTCATAAAATAACGTCAAAAACTATTTTAAAAGAAGAATAATTTCTTTTCATGAAAGAATTTTATTGTATTTATTATATCACTTTTAGGATTTTAGGATTTAATAATGGATAACTTATATTTATACCAAATTTAATTTATACCAAAAAATTTACCATCATTGAAAATTATGAAAAAAAATTCCCATTGGATAATATAAATGTGATAATTTTAAAATTAATATTAATTTTTGACAAAGTATTTTTCTAATTATGATATTTTCAGCATCATAATAAAAAATACTTTTTTCCTAAAAATATTAGTTTTTTAACACCATAATATTTATGGACCTTATAAAAATTACATTTGTCTTAATTAAATTATATAATCAATTATTTTTATATAAATATTATTTAATATGTTTATATTATTATAATATTATTAAATAAAAATTTATTCAATTTTCTAATAAATTGTCTTATTTAAAACTATATATTTAATAAAAACTAATTCTAAATTATGTGTATTAATATATTATATTTATAAAACTCATTATAAAATAATTTACAAAGTAATAAGGACAGGTAGCAATATCTTCATTATTTAACTAAAAAATTAATGAAGATTAATACTTCTATAGTGTGGATAGATATCCCCATATTACGCTAGTATATATCTTTAGATAAGGTGAACTACGGTCCTTCATTATTAGAAAAGTATAGTGTACATTATTTGGTACCAGATCTTGATATGCTTGAACTTACCCCCGAAACGGTTTCACACATGTTTATTTTTGATGAATCTAAACTATGGAATTATCATGGTAAAATCTTGGTGATTCTATCTCCCTCAAAAGCTCTTTTAAATGGAATTTATCGGCTTTGATCAAATTTTTTAATTCCATATATTCTTATTTATTTATCAATTATACATTATCACTTTCCATAATATATACAAAAATTAATGTTCATTATATAATGACTACATTATCAATGACTATGATCCTCAATGGTCTTTTTAATCCTATAGGATATGTATTATAATGGTATAAAATTCCAGTTCATTCATTCTATTTAAATACATAACATAATAAGGTATTAAGTTTTTGAAAAATGAAATTTCACTAATAAAATATTAGGCTTTTTTTAAGGACACTCTAAGAGATGTTCAAAATTTTCAACATTATTATGACATACCATTTTAAATTTTTTATCTATACTTTAAATCCACTTGTATAAAAATGAATTATAAGAATATGTATATATAGAAATAATTATAACTAATATCATGAAATATAATTATATTAATGGTATAAAAATTACAGGTTCCCTCCTATTCAATCAACAAAATGTAACTATTGTTAATGCACCCAAGCTGGTTACTGCCTCCATGAAACACATGTTTTATAAGCTATCACCAATATTAAAATATTGTTATAGAAATGGGTTTAGAGAATATATTTATATTTATTTAATTATTTATATTTCTTAAATATAAATAAGTCATTTAAAAAGTAATATTTGTGGTAAAAATAATTGTTAAGATAAAATCCTAAATTACACATACCAAAAAGAAAATATATTTATCTACAAGTGATAAATGATTTTCCAATTTTATTTTCTTTATAAATAAAAATAATTATGATTAAACCCCTTTTATCATTGAAATAATAACATTATAATTTTTTGAAAATGAATTTATTACAAAATAATCTCCTCTATGTCCATAGTAAAACCTAGATAGTATCATGTTATTTTCTAGTTAGTTTAACTAACTACCTGTGAAATTATATAAATATATATTGTGTATATTATTTCGATAATTAAAATTGATATTAATTATTATATAATTATGTTTTCCCATTTTGATGGGATATATATATATATATATATCGTAAACATTTAATAAGACAACAAAAGTCATTAATTACAAATTAGTCAAACATTATCATCACTAACTTTATAATAATGAATAATAAAAATATATTTATGAAATGAAATTATGGAATTATAAATATATAAAATGAATCATTTATATTACCTTTTATGATTTAGATATGATGAATTTTTTGAGTAGAATGTATAATAACACCTTGATTACAAAACTAGTAGAAAATGATCAAAATTACTACCACCAAATATTGAAAATATATAAATAACAACACATATATATAGATAATAATATAAAATGAACATTATAGAAGGTTTTATATATGAAAATGATTCTTAAATAGATTATTGTTATATTTATGTCTGTTATACTAGAGTATAAACAACCTTAAATTAATAAGGGATACTAATTAAGCATTTAACGGTTTCATTTTCATCACTTTGTGGAATGTTTGATATTGTTCACCATAATAAATTTTATATGGTTTATTCAATATAAAATATAATTCAGATAAATAACTCCAGTTTCATTATATTTTTACATCTATTCCATCATCATCCTCAAATTCTTCATTGATTCTTTTATTTCCAATTTTGTAACTATTTAATTGATGAATTTTCAGTCCATTGAGTCATATAAAATCTTCATATTATATAAATATAATTAATTATTTATACTAACGAGCCTCTATCTTATATGTAATTTTATATTTTTTCTAGATATATTACTTATCATTATCAATAACCACTTCTTAGATAAAATATTTTGTAGAAAAAATCATATTGATTTGAATAAATCCCTTTATTACTAAAGAATATCTTTTTCAATGTCTACATGTTATTTACCAAAAATGTTATATTATCTTTTAAAAAGTGGTCAAATGGATTAATATCTATTATTACCATTATTATCATTACTCCTTTTGAAATAGACAATTCAATAATTTTTTTGGGATGTGGGCTTTCAAACAAAAGAATTTCAAAATATTTTTGAAAAGGGGTTTCCATCCTTTTAAAACAATTTTTTTATCATCCACTCAAAATTTATTTTGATAACCTACCGAATTTTTCAATGGAAAATAATTATATTTTTCTTAACTTGTAATTTTTTTCAATGTTTCCACTTCATCTTTTAGTAAATCCAAATTTTAATGTGACCCATTAGTTCCCCGGTTAAGTCAATATTAAAAATTATTTTTATAAAAACTATTTCTCTGATATTATTCTGTATACAGACACCATTTTTCTTTATTTTTAATCATATAAAAGTATTTCCCTCTATGTTTTCATTTTTTTAAAACAAAAATATCTTGATCCAAGTCTAATTAAACATTTATTTTACTATGCATTCACAATATCAAAGAAAATTTCTTTTTGCAAATGTTTTTTCTTAAAATTACTAAAATGTTTTTGTTATATAATTAATTATCCATTAACATGTCTCCTAGTTGATTAATGTATTTTATTCACATATTAAAATACACTATATTTTTCTTCGTGTCTTCTTTAATGTTCTATTATGGAAATGATATGAATTATACCACCTTTGCCACTCCAAATCGTCCATAGTGAATATGGGTAATAATTCCTCTAATTCATTTCAATTGTGAATAACATATTATCCATTTCATTTATTTAAGGGTTTTAAATTCTAATTAATAAATTATTATTTTTAAATTACTGACCTAACCATATACAACTTTTCCATATATCGATATTTCTTTATAATTTATTATCATGACTAAAAATTAATATTTTTTATTAGAATAAACCCTCTTATGAGGGAAAGGGAGAACCGAACATGAATTCAGTGACTAGTACATTCAAACAAACCCTCACAGTCCATGATTTCAAAGAAAAAAACAACTACATTCAATACAAAGAAAACTCCTCCCCAACATCAATCGTGTTAAGACCATATTTTACAATCTCAACACTGCTTAGCAAATGTCCCGTGCAGGACTGAACGAGCCTAATACTGATGACAATTATTATACCCTCTCAAGCATCCAAATCCGAACAGCGATGGATAGTAAAAACTCCCTGCTCTGAAACTCTTTTGAAGTTTCCCTATATGTAATCCGATTACATTTCCCTAAAAACCACAGATCGCAGAGCCATAATGAAAAACCTCTCAAAATTTAATCCACACAAATCAAGGACCAAACTGCAAAATCTTCGCATAACAGACCAGTCAACAACATGGAGTATTCCATACAACATTGTTAGATTCAAAAAAAACCATCGTGATTAAAACCAATGCTGCCGCGAAAACAATGCCGCCACCGCAACACTGGTGAAGACCAACCGAATATCACAAACCAAGAACCGAACCAGATACTCATCCAATAATCCATCAAAAATCGATAAACTCATAAAAAAGAAATTTACAACAAGAACCTTCACCAAAAATAGCACGGGAACAAGATTAGCCTCATGCGTAAGATGCAAATCCCATCACCGCCTTTAACACACATGAATACCATATCCACTCCACTTTCCCAAAACCGACGCATAACAAGGTGACGACCTTCATCGAAGCGACTGGAGTACGAACAATGGACCATCATTGTGAAACCATGAATAAGGCCAAAAAATAGTGAGATTTTCCGAGGTTTTAGACGCTAAGGATCGACACCGCTACAAGAAGAAACTGCACGCCATGATGTCTCCTGGCCGAAGTACCGAGCAGAGGACCACGGTCGATCCGTAGTAGGGGAGGAAGGCGACAGCAGGGGGAAACCGTAGCACAGATCCCCTTACGTGCCCATTCCCTTATTATCCTGATTTTATGGTATTTGTCTATAAAATTACTTAATATATTTGTATACCCATGTATTTTTCATGGGTATTTCATGTTATTATAATTTTTTGAATTATGAATTTTTTTATTATGGGGTTACATTTGTAAAGGATTTGAATAACATTTTATTTCAATATGTTCTTTGTGATATGATTAATTTTACATGATAAACACATGTAGGGAGTATGACAGTGGGGTATATATCAACCTACAATATATTTATTTATTTTTGTATATCCATATATAGTCAAACATGTATATGATTTTTTTCACATAGGTCTAGAAAAATGAGATTTCTCAAAAAAAATTTGCATGGAAATAATGAGATTTCATATAACGGTGTTCATATTCATAATGTTTTTCATTTTTTCTATGTTTATTTCCAAGGTATTACAAACTTTTATTAATAGTATTATTATAAATATATTATTCTCTCATAGACCATGAATATTAACTCATCTCTCTATACACTAGTTAATATTGTATTTTGTTATTACAATCCTTTTTTTATGATTCATCATATTTGATTTCTTGTGTGAAATATTATTCTATATCCTAATTATACACATATGATCATCTTATCCCCACTTACGATATTTGGTTGATATCACATATTTATAAATATACTGTGTGATTGAGGTCACTCCTTTCAGTAGATTCCATTTGAACAAGATATATATAAAATTAATAAATAAGATGTTTTTATATGAGTTTATAGTGGTAAATATTTGTGGGAGATATTAAAGATGAGTTATGGAATGAGTGGTTTTCTATACAATTGTGAAAAAATTCCATTGGTTTTAAAATAAATGGGTTTTTATTATGAATTTTTTTCCTAACTCTATAAAATTATAAACCTAAAATATAATGGTAAAGAATTTTAATGAAATATTTTCAATATGTTATGTATTTTTTCAGTTATGATAGTAGGCTTATATAACTAGGTTTATAATAGTGTTTAGAGAACATTGGATATTATGATGTTAGTCAAGGATAATTGAAATGACGATAATTTAAGATTAATCCAAATTTAAAAGTAATATATATATATATATATATGTTCATGTATATTTAGGTAATATTTAATATTTAATATATTAAAATAGGATATCCTTGGAATGTATAAGGGATAACTATATCTATAATATAAAATTATAGACTTTTGGTAAAGTATATATTTTGTGTTTTTCATGAAATTATTATTCCTACTTGAATAAAAAAGTGGATACATGAGAATAGAATGATTTACCTAGGGTTTGAAACCTTAAAAGGGATGTGTTGGGTATTAACTCAATCATCACCCGATGTATAAAAAATATCCATAACTACTCATCTAGATTGACACTCATCAGGGATATTCTTTTCTTAATCACATTCTATTGATTATGATTTTTATAGGATTTATTATGTTTGAGATTTAGCATATGTAGTATGATATATAACTTCATAATGATATATAGATTCTTCTGACAGTTATTTAGTTAAAAATATAATCCAATTTGATGTTTTTCAAGTGTAATAAATTATGTAGTTTAGTTAGGATGAGAACATTTACGATAATTAAATTAACTATAAATCATTTTAACCCTTTTTTTAGCTATCTGTGAATCATTATGGAACCATATTAATAATGGATTCGATGAGCAATACATATATTTTCCCAATGAGAAAACTAACCAGATAAGATATTGAGTAAAAGACCATGTGATTATTGAAAAAATTCATTATTGAATAATGATTAACAATGTGAACATAATTTAAATATAAGAAAAACTAAATAGAATAATGAGAGAGTATTATGAAAATTAGGGTGATTAAATTGATGAAGGAATGAATTTTCAAATTTAATCATGTTAAAAATATTGTAATAATTATCAGGGGGAATGTCTTTAATGATAAACTAAATATTTTATGTGTGGAAAAGGATATAATAGAGTAACTACTTATGAAGTAAAATTGATGATACCATTGGAATAATAATAACATTTTCCTAGATGTACTACTAATTGATAAATTTTTTAAACATTGGGAACATGGGTATTATACAAGATAATAAAACAATATAATGGAAAACATTTGTGATTGAAACTAGCATCATTTATGACCTAGTGAATAAGGGAAGTCCAATAAAACCAAAACTATTGATTCCTGATCCTAAATTGATGGGGAATGGGGGGCACTGATATTCTATTTAAAAACTATCAGTGTTGTAATTGAATCTCATTCAACCCACTCTAATATACATAAGACACTTATTTGGAACATAAAATCACTACCCTAATGAAAATATAATTTATTATTAATTACAATTTTATAGGTAAAGTTTTTTTATTCCCTGTAAATAAATCATATCTAATATTGTTTATTGTAATAATGTTCTTTTTAAACTCTGATTATTAGTCATTTGGTCCAAATTGATGTGATATTAGACAATGATTTGTTCTCTTGAAAATTATAATTTCCAAGATAGGAAAATCACATGTAAAAATAATCCCATGACCACCTATTAATACAATGATGAATATAAACCGCTTAGGATAATTGTCGCCCATTTTTATGGGATTTAGAATAAAAGGATATAGAAAAACTCAATATCAGTAATGTTCCTATTATAAGTTATTAAATGAGTTTAGAAGTCAAACATAATATAATAAGGATGAAACCACATTTGAATTTATTTTCTGAACCATGGAAGCTCATAAATGTTAAATATAGTATTAATTTATAAATGTAACATGGTTCTAATTAAATTGGTAGAATATAATGACATGATATACCACTATGTATTTTTCAGACATAAACATTGTGTTTGATAGATTATTCCATAGATAAAACCGAAATAAAATGACACGTGACATTGTTTATAAATGTTATTATGAAATTTTAAAAATAATAAATCCTCTAGTAATTTTTTTGTTTAATCAATTATAAATTCATAAAACATAGTATTAAGAACATGTACTGATTTAAAATGGATTTTTAAATTTTTTTCATTTATATATTTACATTTTCATCTAAAATATAATTTTACAGAATTTAGAATATTAATTTTATAAAAGATATTATTATATTAATTCGATGTATCACGATTAGATGAAGACATATGAATTATATATTTCTATAATAATTTATTTTAAATTTAATAGTGAATATTATAGATTAAATAAAAGATTTAAATTCAATGATGAAAACAATGTATGACTAATACCTAATTGATTAGAAAAAACATTAATCTGAATATGTATTGATTTAATTTGAAATGAAATATATTTTAAAATATAATTTTGATCTTATAGAACCTATTATCAATATTTTTGAAAATTAATAATATTTCATATTAATTTATAAATTATATTTAGTAATTTATTTTCATAAAATTTTTTATGGTAATATATAGTTATAAATTCCAATAAAATCCAAAAAATATTATTTTTTTTATAAAAAAATTGATATAATAAATTTAAATTACATTGAAAAATGTATTCTCTAGAAACAAAATTACATTAAAGACAAACATTTTATAAAAAATATTTTTTATGCACTAGTATTTAAATTCATTTTTCTAGGTTTTAAAAACATTATTTTATAAAATGATTCTCATATTATATATAATCAATTTAATATTATTTAACAAGTTCAATTTAATTTTTATGAAATTAATTATGTGTCCATGATAAATACTAGTCCGAACTGTAATAATGTCGTTTTTTATGGAATGGCAATTATTATAAATATTTTTATTTTAAATTGGATTGATATATTCTAAAATAAAAAAATTAATATGATGATAAAACATAAATTAAATTAAAATAAAGTTAATTTAATATTAAATAAAATTTATATATCATAAATAATACTTAATTATTTGAAAGGATTTTTATACAAAAAAATCATTAAATTATATCTTTTAATTTGAAAAATTAATTTTAACATATATGAAAATAGTAAACGATTAAATTTTATCTATATTAATTTTTGGGTGTCTATATTTTTTATAATGGGTCATATAGTATTATTAGTGTTAAAATAATTACCATGGTTAAAAATTAATCATGAAGAATAATAGCTAAAACATGTAATCTAATGAGGTATGAACTTTAATAACTAAATTATACACATAAATAATCTAGAATACATTATATCATTTCAAATTCAAAGCATAATGTATCAAAAACTTTTACACACCTAAATAACCTAACACTCTTGAAATTACATTCTTACCCCTTAAAAAATTTCATTTCCAATGATTTTTCCTAATTTTTCACCAATAATAGATTCTCTCTTCTACATTTTTCTAGAAAACCCTCTAGATAAAAATTGCAGTGAAACACTTACAAATTTACATATTATAGGTTCCATATAAATGTTTAAAATATCTTGCCCACAATAAAGTTTCCCAAGTCCTTCAGTTACATAGGAGACTTTAATAGAAGATATGAATACTCAATGTATGTATTACTTAATATTTTTCTTCCATTCTGTAACCATCTCATCCAGCCACCTCAAAACCTATTCTAACCATATGAATATAATTATATAAATATATATAATAGTTTTAAAATTTAGTATATTTATTAAAAAAATTATCTATGATTATCCTATTAAATCTATAACACGAAAACAACTCTCAAAAATTTGTGCAGACTATATCCTATAAGAACACCATGTTTTATTTTTTATAACCTCCCATAAAAGTTATTTATTTACATGGGTTTATTGAATATATATATATATATATATTTTTTCTTGATTTATTACCTATAAATAAAAATTATAAATTATATAAGTAATTTCAGTAACAAATTATCAATAAAAATATAGCTGCCTAAAACGTACATAACAAGATTAAGTGAAATTTATTTTTAAGTGATAACATATTTTTAATTTACCTTTGTTTAAAACTCTTCAAATTTCTATGTGATAAAATTAATACAATATAATTAATACCATTATCCTTTTGGGATAATGATGTGATAATAAAAGAATCACTTCCATTCCCAAACACGCACATAAATTTTATCGTATGTTCTTATTTGATCAGTCTAACTTAAAACAAGAAAATGATAAAAATATATAAAAGTTATTTAATTGGATACATAATACTGGATATTATTTTAAAAATATTATTTTTTTGATGAATTATAATATATTTATATTTTATTCATTGATTTAGAATGCACCATATGTTTGTTTTACATTACTAAAATAATCTTGTCACATACATCACTATCAAAAAGAATAAAAACCATGCTAAAGAAATAAATTTATAAAATATAAAAATATTTAAAGATAATGAATTTTAGTACCTTTTATTAAATTTTAATGGTTAATTTTTTTCAAGAAATCAATATGAACACTTTGATTAAGAAAATATTTGAAAACTATGCATATTACTCAAACACCATATTGAAAAAAGATAAAAATAACTAATATATATTATCATAATAACTATATATTTTTCTTATAAACGTTTATTTATATGAAAAATGTTTTTAAATATGACATCACAATATTTATATTTGTAATATAGGATTATATAGTGCATTCAATAATGAAGGGAAACAATGTAACTATTTATTTTTATAATTTTCAACTCTACATGAAATTTTTGATATTGTGAACCATAATTTATTTTATAAGGTGTATTCACTGCCTAGTTTATTCAACATATAAATTATCTTCAATTTCATGATATTTTATTTTCAAATTCATTATTGCACTCCCAATATCATTTCATTCTTATGTTTCGAATTACATAAGAGTTTCATTGACTCAATTTTTGATTCATTGGGTTATTGTATACCTTAATTGAATATACATATAAAGAATTTTTTTCTATACCATTCCCATATTGTATGGTATATATCCTTTTATTCATTTGAAAATTTACTTCTAATTATCAATAGCCACTTCTTTGGTAAAATTCATTCCAAAATTATTTTTTACTATGGAAAGAATAAATCCCCTTCATACTGTTGAATCCTTTCAACCGAGTCAATCTTTGCATTCCTTATAATGTTCTCTTATATTTTTGGAAAATATCTGATTTTTTAATTTATAATATTTTTATAAAATTCATTACCAATTTTGAGAAATAAAATTTATTTCTATTTTTAATATATGGGTTTTAAAACCAACTTTTCAGAATATCAAAAAGTGGTTTCTGTACTTTCAAAATCAAGTGTATTATCTTCAAATATAAATTTTTAGTAATATTTATATATTTTTATTATTATATTATTATATTTACCTTATAAAAGTTATATTTGTTCAATGTTTTAACTAATCATTTTAGAAAATAACTATTAAATGTGACCCAAAACTTAGTATATTTATAATAAAATTTAAAATAATTTATAAATACTACATATATGTTTTTATTCCAGGTGAAGATGTAATTTTTGAATTTTTCCATATTATATGAATCATTACTTCTAAAATTTCGTGGACTCCAAAAGAAATCATTTTTATCATAGTATAAAAAATTAATATTTTAAAATTATTTCAACAGTTCTTGGGAATGTCTTTTTATAGAACACCTATTTTTTAATCATAGTCATTTTCATTTCATAATTATTATGATTTACTCAATGATATTCTTCAAATATTACATATAAATATATTTATCTAGAATCATCGTATAATATTATATTTAATCTAGGTTTTGATTCAAAATTTTATTTTTATTTTCTATGCATCCATTATAATCACGCCTAAAACATTATCCAATACATTTCGATTGTAGATACCCTATTTTATATTCCATTGAATATAGTGACATATCCTACATACCATTCATTAGTTTATTACGAGAATTATTTTATTAAGTCTATACTAATTATCTATATGGTGTACATATCATATGAACTATTATCATGACTGAAGGGAATTTACCTAGAATATTATGAAATATATTTGAGTACCCATTTTTCTATAATGGGAATATTATTTTAAGATAATTAATGGAATTATTTATTTTTCCCTTTTTTAATTCCATAGTAAATTGATGTGAACACCATTTTATTTATAAGAATTGTTTTTATAGGATTGATTAAATTTTACAAACATTTGTTACGATGATGTTAGGTGATGTGATATATATATCCATAAATGGAATTGGATTATGTTTACATCTTGTGAGATAGAGAGGGATTAAAATAATTAGTTTGTTCAAATAGTAATTAGCATAATGAATTTTATCACACTATCTCATGTGCGGATAATGATTTTGTTCACACAAACATGGGAATAATACATTTTCTTGGATAAGTTTACCTGTGCTTTTGGTATTTTAATTTATTAATGATGTATTCCATGATATTATATAAATTTATTATTATTAATGTTATATTATTATTCTATAATGAATCATGTATCTTGTCTATTGTTACCACACTATTTTGATTCACATATTGTGTTATGCCATTACATATGCCATGATTTATGATTTATTCATTGTTGGTTATAAATTTTTCATATATATTTATTATAATAATATTATAATGAGATAGTTAGTGATTAAAATAATGATTTTGTTCACATAATAATTGGTATAATGAGTTTTCTGTTCAATTGGTACTAGGTATGAGGTTTCCAACCTCTGATACCAATTGTTGAGATGGTATGTCTGAGTATGATATACTCTAAAATACCAAATTTTGGATCGAAAAAAAGAGATATTGTATTGAGAATATAATGATGCTCAAAAATACAAGAGGGGTGAATTGTATACATTGAAAAATTCCTTTGGATATTTTAAATATGGTTTTGATTAACAAGGTTAAACAAGGTAATTCACAAAACCTCTAGTTCTACACACTTTCTTGAATCAGGAAATATGATTCCGAGAATGAAATTCCAGAAACGTGATTCCGAAAATGAAACTTAATGAAACTTTACAAAGATGAATATTCTACCTTAAAGTGTATAGACTCTAACTCAATAAGAGTAAAAATATAAGGAATTATAAGATAGTTATACTATCCTTAACAAAACAAACACAATAGAAAAATGGTAACAAAACAAATAACAAGTAGTAAATATTTTAACCCAAAGAGAAGAGTAT
Organism: Viscum album; assembly: GCA_963277665.1. Lineage (NCBI taxonomy): Eukaryota > Viridiplantae > Streptophyta > Magnoliopsida > Santalales > Viscaceae > Viscum > Viscum album. The sequence goes on along the minus strand of OY728143.1, from coordinate 1,790,440,086 downwards.
CCAACAACCTTGGATAAAGGTCCCTTGATTTATACTTTCAAGAAATTTTGTCTTACCCACACCAAGGTATGCCCTCGATATGAATATCAGAGTCTGCCTTATTATCCCCGAAATCCCTCAACTGCATGGTAGTTGGTACCACCTTCATCCTCAGCAAGGAAGTCCTCAAGTTCAAGGTAGTTAGTACCTCCATCTTCATATCCTCAGATGCCCTCGATTTTACACAACAACAATCAGAGTCACACAAAGAAAAACAGAACCAGAAGTTCACTACACACTATAAAATGAAAGTCTATCTCTCGAAATAACATCAACAACATGTAATCTCGAGACTCATTGAACAGTTGAGAGATCTTTCAAATGAGCTCTTATTTATAGGCACGACTTCAACGATCAGCTCCCTCCTCCAACGATCATATTTTTCCTTGAATTTCGGAGGGACCTGTACATGTGTCACTCAAACAGTGGTTAGTCAATAATTGGATACACGACATCATTTTATAACAAATCAAGTGTAAGCAAAATATAGTTACATAAATAAAATCTAATATTCAAAATGTAATAAAATATAATAGTTTAGAGTCTAACCAAAATTTAATTCAGAGTCTATAATCCAAGGATATTCGAAATTCTAGAGTTTGAATTTCAAGGAGATTCAGAATCTAGATTCACAAGAATTCGGAACTAGAAAATACAAAGTTCGGAGTCAGAGTTCATGGGAATTCGGAGTTAGAACTCATAAGAGTTCGGAGTATGAATTCAGAGAACTCGGAGTCAGAACATAGAAATTTAGTAACCAGAATTCGTATTCATAATTCAGAGTCAGAATTTGTAATCAGAATTCAAACTCAGAATTTGTAATTAGAATTCGGAGTCAGAATATAGAAGAGTTCATAACCAGAATTCGTATTCAGAATTCAGACTCAGAATTCATAATCAGAATTCGTAATCAGAATTCAGAGTTAGAACTAAAAAAGTTCATATCTAGAATTTATAATTTGGAGTAATAACTTAGAAAGTTCGTAACCAGAATTCATAATTAGAATTCAGAGTCATAACTCAAAAAATTCGTAAACATATTTCGTAATTAGAATTATGAGAATTCAGATTCTAAAACAGAATGCTTCATATCAAGGTATTCATTGGATTCCAAGGTTTCGGTTTCAAACCGAATTTTATACTTATAAAAATTATGATATGAACAATGAACACGGTAAGGATAAATTTATTTAGGGAGGGAAAATTTTCCTTATAGAAGTAAAACATAGTGTAAAAATAGATTTTCCTTGAGATAAGGGGTTTTTTATATTCAAAATAAGAGATATGGCAAAGTCATAATGAAACCTTAATGACTCAACAATCTCCCCAAGTATGACGGAATGTAAAATTCATAAGAAAACATTATTGACTCAACATTTTCTCACATTATCAAGTGTGCACACAATTTTTTTGTTCACATAAGCATGAAAATATAAATTATCTCAGACAATTTTACCTATGATTATGGTCTTTTTATATTTTCATGTTTTTTCCATGATATTAAATAAATTTATTTTTATTATTATACTTATATTATTCTCTTATAGATTATGTTTGATGACTATTGTTACCACACTCTTTTAATTCACTTATTGTTTTATTCCATTAAATACACCAAGATTTATGATTTTTTCATTATTTGTTATAACATTCTCATGTATATTTATTATAATAATATTCTCATTATATTAACACTTATGATCACTGATTTTTAATTCTTATGTTAAAATTTTATAATAGTATGTTCTCACCACATTATTATTTTTTATTTCCCCATGGTAAAAATTAAATTAATACTTATGATATGTCAAAAAGAGTATATTGAGTGGAGGATTTGAGAGAGGTATTCAAGACATATTATAGATTATGAAATTTTAACTATAGTGAGAAAATTTTCATTCGGCTAAAAATGTCATGGGATTTATTTGGTAATGAATTTTAATAAGTATTTAAAACTCTAAACCTAAAATATTAACCCAATAATTTATAATGAATATTTTTCTTTTTGATCATTCAGTTCATCATTCACATCAATGAGTTTCTAGAGAAATATATAGTAAACACCTAAACTAATAGTCCAATAAAGAAACCAAGGAAGATTCAGAATTATATATTCTATGTATGAAGAGATATCTATAATGGAAAAAAAATGTATATAAATAAGGGTTAATAAATAAATAAACAACCTTAAATGATCTTCCCAATACAAATGACCACCGATGATTCCTTCTATGATGAAGAAATTATATTCAACATAATTTGAATAAAATCAAATGAAACTAACAAGACAAGGGAATAAATGACTAGTGAAGGAATATCATGGAATATTTACCAAACTACAATATCAAAGATATATCTCCAACAAGGTAAACTATGATGATCTAGTTTAGAATAACCAAACATGGATAAAATTTGGGAAGATTGAATCAAGAAAAGACAAATTATTTTTTATAAGCTTCAGTGTGAAATAATTAGAAGAAACATGTTATAAAGGAGAAACCAGAATAAAACATACTATTTTATGGATTATGTTATGATTGAAATATATAATCATAATTGAGTATAAAAATTAGTATTGTGAAAGAAAGGATGAATTTATTGTTAAAAGAAAACACTAAAAACCATGAATGAGTAGAAAAAATACCAAGCCAATTAAACTATGTTAGGATACAATAATAGAGATTAATGTTATAATTTTCCCCATAGTATGAATGTATACCCTCCTCAACACAACATATAGAGGTATCCTAACTCAATAAATAAAAAGGATGTTTATTTTCTCTAGGTTAAAAAATACCTGAATAAAAATAAATCTATTTAAAATCCTATTATAAATCAATATATAGATGTGACTTATGAATACCTGAATAAAAATAAATCTATTTAAAATCCTATTATAAATCACCTATTAATATAAAATGTTAATCAAAATAAAATAATTTGGTATATAGTTGAATACCTCACATTAAAGTAACAAAAGTAGTTATTTATTAGATTAAAATATTCCCATAAACTCCTTACCTGACATGGTATAGTGTTAAAGATATTAAAATTTCCCTCAAGTTAACTTGATTAATATATTTTAGAAAATAGTACAAAATAAAAATGAGTTTCTTGATAATGTTTTTAAAATTATAAAGGACATAAAATGTTTTATTCTAATATTATTAATACAATTCTTATATTTTTAAAAAGAAATCTTATAATTGAAAATTAATTAATTATTACTTTAATATTAAATGATGGAATATTTTTTACACATATTAATAAAATGAAGATGATAAAATATAACATCAAGATACACTTATGTAGTATAAAACCAATACATTTGAATGATTCTTTTTAAAAACTGTTTAAAATAATGGGAAATGTAATAAATTTTTGAGTTTTAAACATTTAATAAATTTTAAAAAAAGAACAATATATAATTAATATTTATGGATTAATTATGCTTTTAAAATAGTAAGTTAGGAATTGATTTTGTAAAAAACAATTTTGGACCAATATATCGAAATAGTAACTTAGAGTGAAAGATGGTTTAATCACTAGTAAAAAATTGTCTTTAACATCAAAATTTTAACATCTAAGCTTCAATACACATGTTAAAAGGCACTTTTTTGTGTAGATATTTAAAATAAATGATGTTAAAAATCCCAAAAAAAGTTGTATAAAAACTTTAAAGCTTCAATTTGAAAGGTTTTGGAGCTAAAACAGACTAATGAATCATAAGTTATGGACATCGGAAGTTGGTCATTATAAGACTCGGTTTTTATTGTCGGTTTCTTTAGTAAACAACTTTAAAATTACATTTTGGAAAAAACATTTCACATACCTAATGTAAAAAATAAATTTCAAGATATATATAATTTCTCCATCATCGATTTGATTGGTCATAGAGATAAAATGGACTTACAAATCAAAAGTTACAGATGTTGGATGTTGAAAATTATAAGACTTGATTTTTAACATTGGTTCTTCACGACTGATGTTAAAAGTCAAATTTGGAATCTATTTTTAACATAAATTAAATAAAAAATAAAAAACTAGTTCTAGATAATTTCTCAATTCTCTTATTTTAAGGGTCATGGATGTAAAATGGACTTACAGATCAAAAACTATGGACGATGGAAATCGAAAATTATTAGACTTGTTTTTTAACATTTTTTTTGTAAACAATATTAAAAGTGAAATTTGTATTATTTTTCAACTAAAAGAGATTAAAAATAAAATAAATGTTGTATCTCATTTTTCAATATTCAATTTTACTGGGCGTGGAACTAAAACTAACTCATGGATCAAAAGTTATAGACATCAAAAGTTGAACATTATAAGACATATCTTTTAACATCAGTGTTTTTAGTAACCAAAGTTAAAAGTCAAATTTTGGAATCGATTTTTCAAATGAATGATGTTAAAAGTAACTTTTTGGTGTTTTTTCAATAAACATTGCTAAAACTTCAATATGAGAACAATTTTAACATAATTATTAAATTTAACTGATGTTAAAAGTAAATTTCAAATACACAGATTCAGTATTTCTATTTTTTCACAACACGTGTTTCTATTTTCAAAATCATACCTAAATTTTAATGTAACACCACCATAATAGCATTCATTTACAATATATACATCCTCATTATTTTTCTTTCATCATTTTTGATATCTTCGATATAATCAAAATTTCAAAAATTCTTCAATCGATGATTTATACTTGGTATATATTATCATAATTTAATTTCATTATTATTATTTTCCTTATCACTAAATATATTGATAATTTTTATTATAATGATTAATAATTTTTCTGATCGATATAAAAACTTAAAACATCCTCATGAGATTCATCACTTGAGGTGAAAAATTCTTTATCACTCGCTGTCTTCATTACCACATGAATTATTTCTTAAAAAGAAGTGAAATAATTACAAACAACAAATCAATTCAATGGAATATAACAACAGAATTAAAATTTGGTTTAATATATATATATATATTTTTTTTGGTCATTTTCAATGTATTTTTCAGTTTATTTCTGTCATGTGATTATTGAAGAGAGTTGTATCTATTGATTTTTAAATATGTACAACTTACGAGGACCATAACTTCTCATCTGTAAGTCCATTTTAGTTCTATGAAAAGTAAAATTAAACCTTTGGAAACCTAATATATTCCAAAAGTAATATTTAAAATGTTATAACGTTGAATTTTGAACAAAAAAAGGTGAAAAATAATTCTATTTTTAAAACGTACTTTTTACATTAGTTTTTATCAAAAGCCGACATTAAAAACTATATAAAATTATAATTTAGACAATTGTTTTCTAAAAAACCGAAATAGAAAGGTCAATATTTTTCCATTTAACCTCGTTTTATAAAAAAAATGTCTAATATTGATAGATACAAACATTCATCGTTATTTTTTATAAAAACTAATGCTGAAGACCGACAAGGCCGAACATTCAATGTGAGTTTATATGAAAACTAACGCCGAAGACCCCCAAGCACTTAGTTTCGATGTCGGTTTGGTTAAAAAACAACATCGAAAAGTTTATATAAATATCATTTTAATTGATATTTAAAATCGGTTTATAAAAAAGTTTGTTGAAAATACAATTTTTAACGTTGCATTTAAAGACGTTAGTTAAAAGCCGTCATCAAAATGTAAAAAAATCAACGTGAGAAAACATTTTTCCACTAGTGAATAAGAGGGAATGTGTAATAAATTAACCACAAGGATAATTATAATTAATTAAAATGGAAATAAATTAATTAAATAAAAATAAATGAATGTTTAATATAGTTTTTAAAAAATAAAATCTCAAATAAAATTGATTAGGGGGAAATGGGAACCCTTTCCTTTCTCTTGATGTTGCCTCTTTTAGATTAAATTTAAGCCCATACATAGAGTGACTTTTTGAGATAAAATAGCCTTAATAAGATGGATATGGATGTTTAGAATTCTATTTGAGAAGATACTTGATAAATGAAGTTTTCTATTTGGATTGGAGAGAAGGGTGTTGGAGGGGTGTCTATAAAGAAATGTGGGGGGTTTGTTTGAATTAAATGTTAATAATTTTATTATTTGAATGAAGACTTTGAACATTTTATTTTAAAATGAGTTTTATTAATTTATTAATAAAACATAAAAATTTATTTAAAATTTAAAAAGGAAAAAATTTGAAATTCATTTTGGAAAATTTAATACAAATAAAATAATTAAAAGTAAGTATTTATTAAAATTTAATTAATAATATGATTTGAATATTGATTTATTTCTTCATAAATATTTTATATTATTTTTAATTTGAAAAGTTTTATCAAATAAATGTATATTAAAATATGAAATTTAGTTTACGTATTTATATATACAAATTATATTTTTTGTCTTCATAAAACATACATTATTAAAAAATAATACATATCTCATATGTCCCAAACAAATCACCATTTATTGAAAAAGAAAAAAAATCACCCAATAATAATAAAGAGGGTCTAATTCAAAAATATTTATCCAATTTCTAAAACTCATATTGTAATTATATAAAATATACCTTTTATATAAATATTTAATGATATTTTTTTAGATGAAATATTTACATTATGATTACAATGCCAATTCCATGACTATATCACATTTTATTAGCTACATGATCCAAATATATTTTTTGAGCTATGATAATTATAGATTATATATATATGGGTGCATTAATTTGTAAATGAAAATAATAAATACTCTATGGTATTATTTTATCATAAAAAATATGACATTCCATTTCAAAATGTAATTTTTAGAGTACTCACAGTTAAGGGGAAAAATTTAATCTATTCAAAAAATAAATTATTATGTAATCTATAAATGAAATATAAAATATTAATTCAGTTAAAAAAATATATTTATTTATTTATTAAAATTAAAATTTTTATTCAAACCGCATGATACAAATTGGATGTCACATAAAAATAATCTTATTAACTTTCTTCATAAATTTATATCTTTCAACTATATAACCATTAAGGCATTTAAAATAATTTTCTAATAATTATAATCCAACAAATATAAAGTGTGAAATATGATTATTTTCCTCTACTTAGAAAGGGGTAGAATCAAAGGAGGGAAGTTTTGAGGATATATTTTAAATATAATCAATAATGTATTACTTTTTAGATTTTATAAACTCATATCAAAATGAATCTACATCATATGATCACGCATAAAATGAAGAGTAAGGAATGCAAACATCATTACATTGTTTGTACGCAATTTGAAAACCAAATCCCTATAATGGATGGTTATTCACCCAACTATGGATTATTTTCACTACATTCCCAAGGGGTAACATCTTAAAATCATTCTTACAGAATTGCACCACACATGTTAGGAGTCATGAGAAAGAGAATACTCTCAACATGTACTATAAAATATTATTACTAAAATGAGTAATTTCAATATAAAAATAAGGTTTTTTGAAAAAAAATCATGATGATCCACTTGCATGAGCCTCTAGGATTTTAAAGGAAGAGTATTCCACAATCAATTCTGGAAATTTATAACTATAATATAATTATTATCATACTAGAACTACTAAATACAAGATTTTCAATAGATGATGATTACTAAAGAGTTAAAAAAATATTTTCAAAAAATAATCTTTTCACCCTTTTGGTTTTGGTCACTCTGAGTATTATCTTTCCATTTGTATTTTCTGTTTTCCCTTGTAGTCACCATAGAAGGGGTGATCCCCAATGATATCAATTTTGTAATGCCCCGAACCTAGTTACCCTGAGTTGTTGCATTATTACATAACATTGGCATGATCACAAGGGATCGAAATCCCGAAATATCGATCATTTTAATAGATTTGAAAGTACTAGATACATTCATAAGTTTTACATTAATGAAAAAGAACAACAACATTGTATCTATTGACCACATTCATCCCTTAGACTATCCCTGCAGTTCAGTCATAATATAATTTCTCGCATACTAGGAAAATTAAAACAATGAAAGGGGTGAGCTCAGATACTCAGTAAGGATAACAATATAGACGAAACATTCAAGAATAAGCAAAAACATTTAAAGAAATGTATAAGACTAAAAAAATACTTTTAAAATTAAACTTCATCATAATATAGAAAATATAAATAAAATAATTTCATTTATTTATTCACATGGATATTAAACACATCGAATAATCAAATGTAATATCAATAGCCAACTTCATAATGTTGGAATGCATAATTCCAGACTTCATAACCACATAGTCAAGGCCTTATTCTGAGACTATAAATATGATTTTGTCAAGGAATTGTTCCAAGAAACTAGTTCATCTCATGAGACCTAACGATGCATTAAGGACTATAGTGGTCTCCACCAATCACTTACTAAGTCTAATGAATTCCTCATATGAAATGGTTTAAACATAACATAAACATTTATTTTAAAACTAGAATACAAAATGTCAATAATTTATCCATAAACCATGAATGGTGTAAAAATAACACATCCACAGTCGAACATATCACAAAAACTTCAATAAAATATGGAATATTTGTATCATAATAATCCACTTCAAAAAAGAATAAAATCCATCAGAGGATGTTAACAGAGATGAAATCAAAACTTTTTATAGAGAAATTTCTATTTATATTTTGAAATTATCTAAAAGTCATATAACTATATAAGAAAATATTTGTTTTTAAAATATTCTTATAAGCTTTCATGGGAAGCTTCGACGATGTTATAATGGTAGAAAATAGCCACACCCACCATATAAGTTAAACAAAGACATTCTTACCTTAATTTTGTTGAGAAGGTCATAAAGTACCTTGTTTGAAAAATAACTGAAAGATTACTTTAAAAACATATATGGTCAAATAAGGTTATAAATGACTTTAACCTATAGTATAGTAAACATTAGTAATGTTTTGAATTACATTTTTAATAAAACGCAGATGTGGTTGATAAAAAGGTCCCAGTAGATACTTACGTATTAACACCCTCAGGAAAGTAAAGAGGTTGTAGAATTAACCCTTACCTTGTACTTTTCCTTAGTCAAGGGTAATTTAACCTCATTTATAGTAGATAAATAATGGTCATTAAATTATACTAGAATCATATACATAAATATGATATCATATATGATTATATAATATTGATTTGTGAATAATATTTTAGTAGTATCATCATTTCGGGTGTTAACAGATTCGTTTCCCTTTATATGATTGGTTACGTAAGCCATGTTTGTTATGGGTATGATGTATTTGATTCATATACATAATGATATTATGTTCATAAACCTTTTTTTAATCATAAAATGAATATTATTCTGGAATAATTACGATGGAGAATGAATCACATTGCGTTCGTGGAGATGGAAATCCGTACGTACGCACGAGCGACGATATCATTATATTAATTGTAAAATTGTATGTAATTGGATAGTATATCATATATAAAGAATCATTAAAATGTTATATTTATTATTTACATTAGTTATACTAATTATTATACCCATCCAAATAATGAAGTGTCTAAATAACAAACTACGCCATGACGTCGAGACGGTAAGCCGTACGTACACATGTGTGGTGACATTGTAATTTATAATATGGATAGAGTAATGAATATGGATGTACCATACATATAATAACATCAATGTATCTAGAAGGTAATGGATTTGGGATTTTGGTATGAAAACAACAAATAAAGAGGAAGTGGAAGAAGAAAAGAACTTGAAAGAGGGTAGTGAAACTATTACCTCTTCTTCGGGTGTTTCATTTTGAGTTGATCAAAAGGGCTCCTTAGGTTTTCTTTCTGTTAAAAGAAAGGCCTCTTGGTTAAAGGTAGGATTGTTTAGAGGGTATTTGGGCAGTGCTTGGCTAATCCATAAGGATTTGGAGGTGTGAAATTCAGAAAAGGGGAAGAACCCTTTTATAAGAGAGGTGATGGTCACTTTTGGAAAAGATTGAAATATTATTTTATAATAAAAACTTTTTTGGTTTCTAATGGAGAAAAAATAATTTATTTCTAGAATAAGGTGGGATGGTACGAAAGCCTATCAACCAATAGGTTTATTTAGGTTTAGGTCACCACAGTAACCTTATATTTTAGATTTAACTCTTAGTTAAATAGTTTGGCATTTACGACGTCTCTTTGAATTTTTAAATTATATGGTTAATAAACATACTATAACAAGACAAGAGAATCCCAAGTGGTTCATTATTAATATATATAACCTTATCTAAGCCATTTGGCCTAAAATTATATTTTTATCAATATTATATCAATTAATAATATAATATTTGTTTTAAAAACACAATTATGTCAATTATGACACTATTTAGTATTTGATTTTATTGAAAGCCATAAAAACTTGATAAATTCGAGTAAAATTTCTTTAATAAACCCAAACATGTCTTATTAACCTATAAAATTTGTGGAATTTATCAAAAGTCTCAGTGTACATTTATTTGGATATTTATAGTGTCAATTATTTTAATATTTCATTATTAATGTAATTACTACGTCAACATTGTGTCATAAATATATTACATTATTTAATGTCTAGAAATTATACATAAAATTACATTACGTAATAAATATATTTTTATTTATAATGAAAATTTATAGTCTAATTTATATTGTTTTTAACCCTATATTAAAAATGGTTTACTTATTAAACTTTGAATTTAACTCTTTTAACTATTCTTTAAATAAAATAATAATAAATGTTCTAATATAAACCAAGTGGACCAAAGAGGATAATATTTTATTCCTAAGTATGTTTTTGGTCGAATTAATCTTATCCAATAGAATTAGGACTTATGTTATGTTAATTATAATATCATTTTTAACCTTAATTACCCTATTTTGTTTAACCGTGGTAAATAAAATTCCAATGTTACTATTCACCAAAAATTATTTTCATCTTATTGAACCACATTTTACTTAATGATGTCATCCATGTCTCTAAAACTTTTGAAAACAACTCACAGAAGCAGTAAAATTAAGTTTTATGAAAATTTTGAAATGCCCCTAGAAGGTGGGTAAGAGATGGTAAAGAGTTCAATAAAATTTTATATATCTAAACTTATTATAAAATGACTCCAATGAATTAAATTTAACATATATAGGTTTTATATATCTATTTTGACCTAAAATAAATCAAAATAAAATAACTAATTACTTAAATAAAAAGTCGGTATTAAACAATAACGCAGTGTTTCTCACTATTCATCAAAAATTGAAAGTTTTCAGGAAAATACCAAAAATTATCCCTAAGATAATTTGGATATTATGAATTCAAAAATGATCTCCATTTAAAAAAAAAATTAAAAAATTTCAAAAAGTGGGTATTACTATTAATAACAGCTAGTTTGATTTTTCGTGGTTTATTAAAACTACATGTTGCATACAACGCAAGCTACTGCATTATTCAAAGGAAAATGTATTGTAGAATCATAGGGTTTTACACATTTTCTCTCTTATATTATTATATGGAGGTCATGCTCCATAATATCTATATTTTTCTTTTAATACACCATGATCTATATTACATCAAACATAAACCATATCTGCATCATTTCACCAAAAATATTTTATATAATAGTTAAATTACTCTTTAAAAGTACTTAATAAATATTACAAACCACATCAAAACAAAATTTATTCATGAATTAAAATTCAAAGAATATATTTATTGAAAAATTCAAAACCATTCAATAATTATCATAATTAATTTTTAAAATAAAATTAAAATTAGAAAACACAAATTTGAAGAATATTTAACAATATGGAACTCATCAAGGATTTGTTACATACAATATTTTTTTTGTGATTTAATTATTTGGGTATATGGAGAATTTAAAACCATAATCACAAAAAATGGTTACATGAAAAACATATCTACATGAATTATATAATTTTCTACAACAATCATTAACCAAAATGTGGAATTTAGTTGAGTTGATGAATTATCTAAATGATTCTGTTATCTAAAATAAAATAATATGTAAATATAGCCTTTAAAAACTCTACAACATTGATTGAAAATTTATTGAAACTCAAAAAAACATGTACAACCATCCATAAAACAACCTCAAAAAATTACAATATTCATGATAAATTATTCCACTATATATAAAACCATACTAGGAAAAAAATAACCACCATATTTATGAGTTCCTTATATATTTTCATTGAACATAAATCAAACCACACTCACCAAGAATGCTTGGATATTAAAGAATTCCAATTATAAAGCCCACAAATGTTGTCTTCTTTATTCTTGTAATTTGGATTCACTAACAATCAATTAGAAACCACTCAATGAACAATATGTCAAAAAAACCCTTTGTTTCTTTCGTCTCCAGAACTGTGGATAATTATTTAAAGATCACTGCATCGACCTTAGTGGGTTGCAACCAATATTACTAACTTCCCTATTCTCAATTACATTATAACATGTTCTTTATTTATATATTATTATTTATAGAAATATTTTATAATAATCAGATATTGAATTCCCTCTATAACTTTCAATCCCAATTCCTTAGAAAATTATCTTCAACTTCGGAAAATAATAGAAAATAAAATTGGGTATCTTGAAGTAGATTAAATTGATGTGTGAAGGAAATTTTTACCTAAAAGACATCAAGGTGGTGGAGAAGTGTGAACATTAAGTTTCATAAATAATTCCACAAGCCTAATTCTAGAATTAATTATTTATGAAAATATAAGTACTATGATTTTTTTAAATGTATCCCAGATTTATATGTACACCTACCACCATTCCTTTGATAAAATGATATCTTATTTCAACATTCATGATTTTTGAATGTTTTAACAGTTTTTTAGAAACTCTTATGTGAGTTTTATTGTTATAAGAATATTTTATTCTTCCCTCACATTCAATCATTAAATTTTATAAATTAACAAGCAACAATATAATCAATGTATATCATCTTGTAACTACTATATATTTCTTTTAATACATGCTTAGTTTTGCTGGATTATTATTATTGATATACCAACTATCACAACCCTCTCCTAGAAAGAAATATCCCAATAAATATGATTTTATTTCTATTCAGTCACTTACGCTATCTATATCTATATATCCCATCATGTTAAAAAACAATATTGTCTCAATAGAGCATCACATTATTCAGAGTTCCGTTCATATTTATATGACTTATATTTGTATCCAACATGTGAGATACATTTGGATGACATAGAAATATATAAAATAGATTCACAAAAAATATAATATTTTTTTGATACTATAAGAAAAAATAAACTTCTTATGATTCTTTTTACCTACTTCTAGTTATAACTTCTTCTAGCATCATCTATTTACAACTAGGATCAAACTGAAATGGAAGATAATGCAAATTTTTCATTTTCTATTAAATTTTCTTTCATAAATTTACAAGAATAATTTTCCTAATATATAATGATGTAATTTAGTTATACTCAATCTAAAATCCCAAAATGTATTTCTTCTCGCAATGAATGGACACCTCAAATTAATTTTTCATCTACTTAGAAAACACTTCACATAAACACACCATATCTTAAGAATATATTATTTCATCCTCCTAGAAAGTTATAATTAGTGTTCTAATACATATTTATTTTACATAAAGGATACAATAATATTTATCATTAGCAAACAACATATCCTTCATATGTCCATATTATTTAGAATACCATACTTTATGGGATTTTTTAAAACCATATAGTGATTTTTTAAATCTGAATAACAAGATTCTATAATTGTATAAGACAAAACAATTTGGTTGTTCAATGTAGACTTCTACTTCCTAATAGCCATTTAGAAAGGAATATTTCATATCAATATGATATAATTTATAATTATTTTGATATGACATTACAAAAAACATTATGATATTAATTTACTTATATATAGTTATTTTTTTCAAAGTCAATACCTTCCACACGAAAGTATCTTCTGTACACCTTCCTAGATTTGTTCCCTGAAACCACTTATTTTTTATTTAATTCATTTTTTAAAACACACTTGGTATTAAGAAATTTATTATTTATATTTTTCTTATAATAAATCATAAGGGGTTCTTCCCAATATGATAATGTTCTTTATTGATATATATAATCTAGTCCTCCCATACAAATGATTTTACCACTCTTTGAGGTTCAATTATGGAAATTACTATTGTTTTATCATCCAATATCAATATTCTTATAATATTAACTACATATATTTGAATGTTACTAATATTTTCTCTTTAAACATGTTTATTAATTTTTTTTACCACTTTTGTTCATTTCTAATAGCTTCACTGTCATCATTGGGTATTTCAGAATTAGTATCAGAAATTATTGACTACTTCTTAGTAACACCTTCATTATTTTTTCTATCATATGAATGTTAATATCTATCAAACATTATAAATATAATTTGACTATTATATTTAACTTTATTTATTATTTTCAATAATATTTAAGTCACTGTAGAAAATTATCTTGTGTAACTATTTCTTCATAAATATACTTCCACTTTTATTTGATAGGTATTGGATAAAAATTCCATCATTATATTTTGTCTTTTTATGTTCAAATATTTCTATTGTTGAATTTTATAATTAATGGATTTAAAAACTATAAAGTATTAAAGAGTTTTCTTAAACTTTTACAAAATTTCATATGGTGTCTTTCTAGTTGCTGGTCTTAGTAGAAACCTTTTATGATTTTTTACGGAAGCACATACATCTCATCTCCAAAAATAATTTGAGATATTTTTTATCTATCATAATAATTCATATATATACTATGCTTCTACTCTACCTTTCAGACAACCAAATTTGTTGTAGCGTATATGGTGTGTTTCACAAAATATTTATTTCATTTTTAGATAATTTCCATTCAAATGTATCATATGTAAACTAAATACCATTTTTTATCACAGTGTTTTCATATTGGGACCAAAAACCTTCTCAACAATCATTCATAAAAATTACTATTTATTGTTAACGATGACCCTGTAATTTTTCAATCTAGTATAATATTAAAAAAAAGGAAATACAGATCACCACTTATTGAATTTTTTCTCATTGGGGGATATATATGAGTATGAATGAGCTTAAATAGTATATAATATATAATGTTCACACCTTCATGTGAAACTTATGGAATTTTTCATTTTTGTAAAGTTTTAAAGATTTTAAACCATCCAAAATTAATCTTGGGAAGATATCCCACAACCTAATAATTCAAAATTTAATTCATAATTATTTAGACAAGAGGTCCAAGAATTCAATGAAACATGTTGTTTTTATATTTGGAAATAAGGTAATATGAATAATTTGGGTCATCATTTTTAATATATTTACATTAGTTCTTCCCCCTTGAGTATTGATCCTTCATCCCTTATTCATTTTCTGATAAAAATAACTTTTTGGAAATAAAAAACATGTCTATAATTGTAATATTAAATTAAAATATGTAAATTATGATTTATCACTTCAAAAAAAATTATGAAATTAAAATTAAAATCATATGCATTAATATTAGATGATCCAAATCCTTTGATTTTAAGAGAATAACTATTTCTAATTATCACTACTCTCATTTAATTTTTATCAATATTTCTATGAATATTAGTATCATAATTCATGTGTCAGGAAAACCCACTACCATGTAACCATGCATTGTCCTTTCATGGTTTAATATCTCATTATACAAAACATAAATCGTCTTAATTCCCCACTCAAACTGATTTCACTTTTATCCTTCAGAGGAAACTGACGAGATAATATTTTCATTCATTTCTCTACTCTATATATCTTTGTGTCAAACCTTCCTCATGTATATTAAAGTTATTAAAACCTATTTATTTCTTTCATCTTGAAACGTGTTTTCTTCATGGGTCCCTTCCTTGTCCTTGGTAAATATATTTTAAAACAAAGTATATATTTTTAATGTCTGAGAATTCCATAGAATCATCAATAACCCTAAAGTGATAATATTATTCAAATGGTAGAGTTTTATATGGAATATTTATTTCCAGAATTTGATATTTTGTGGAATGGTTAAGTTTCATTTTTCATTTAAGAGGAATTTAATTTTAATTTTTTTTATTATTTAGATTTATTCATAGTCAATTATTCTCCATTTTTCTTCATTATAATTATAGATAAATTTTTATTTAGAAATAAATTTCTAGAATTAATAGGTTTGGAAATAGATTTTTTAGATAGGGACATTACAATAATTGTTTCAGTATATCTAGTTGATTATTTATTGAATTCATTTGTAATTTTATGTCCTTTTTGAGGTTTTCTAAAAATATATCACTATAAAGATATTTCTAATATGAAATTTATAATTTTTCATCATTTGAAATGAAATTTTTCACAATGTATTTTATATTTTTATAATTTTTTATATATTTTTATCTAAGAATTCTATTTTATGAAAGAGATTTATTCTTTCTAACATTCTAACTTTTTTTCTTCAACTAGTTTTGTATTCTTTGTTAACAATATCTTATTATACTTATTGATTAATGTTATCTTACAAAAAATTCTAAAATTATTAATTTGATAATGTATTAATAATCAATTAGTCTTAAATCATCTTTATAAAAACACGATGAATCAATAGTCTTATGATCATGATCCATAAAGATTGTAATTTTTTTTATTTTATCTCCATCATATCAACTGCACAAATTATTGTATGAATCATAATTATTTCTCATCAGATTGTTTATTTGTGTTCTTTAAAATATCATCTCACTTCCATAATATTATGATTTTTATTTATATTTTCCCCCAAAATATTCTATTGAGTATTTTCAACTTCTTCCTGTTCATTTTGTTTTCCCTTCATTATTATAAAATTATTTTAATTTTTCCTAAGACCATTTTATTTATAAAATATACCAGAGAGATTAAATCATTTCTTACATTTTTCTTTGTGAAATAATTTTCAAATGAATTAAAAAAATCATTGATATTAATTTTTATTCTCAGAATCACTTATATCTGTAACATCTTCTTCATTGCAAAATTATTTATCGAATCATCAAAATATATTTTTATTTAGCCTTATCTTTGATTGTATGCTTTTTTAATTTAAACATTAATGATGATATTATGAATCCCATAAAGATCATGATCATATATATCTTCATGTAATAGATTTTATATATTAAATCTAGCAAAACAATTTCCCGTAAACTACTTCGTAATTGATGAATCATCATGCCTCTCACTAAATACTCAAATAACAATAAAAATTCCATTTTAATGTGTAATGAATTTATCATAACGTTAGTTTTATTAAATTTTAATATCTTCCAATTATGATATCAAGATAGGAAGATTTACTTATTTGACATTAACACTACCTTCATAACTACTCTCCAACTTATCCCTGATTTTATTTTCATTTTGACAACCCATAACATTCAGGTAATAATTCTCTAAAACTAAAATGAGAATAAAATTATCATCTTTTCCATACAATTTTATATTTATCATTTTGAAAAACATCATCTAAAAATAATTTTCCAATGGTGGATGAACTATTTTTTTATACATATTGAATATAAAAACCCATAAATTAATTTTGTTGAATTTTTTTTATCCAAATATGATATTTTTCCTACAAAAACATATACACTCTACTGTTAAATGAATTAATATTATCCATGTAATAAAGTAAATAATTTTTTATCATATAGATCTTAACATTAATGTAATACTAATTAAAGTATCTGTTAGGATTGGTTTCCTCTAATGAGAAGTGTTTAGTATAGTTTATAAAATTTATATAAAATATAAATAAACATATGTAAATTTTTGCAGTACGATCTACTCAAAAATATAATAGACTCATCCTCACATGATCATGTAGAAAAAAAATAGCATGGAATAAAAATATTTTTACAAGTATTTGATTTAATGTGAAATACTAATTACAATTACTTGTTTTCCCACCCAACCACAGATACTGATATCCTTATATTTTAAAATGAAACACTATTTTTGATAGCATTCAACATACAAAACAATAATCATAAATGAAAAAAAATATGTTTTTAATTACATGCAAGAATTATAAAATAACAATTAAATAATTAGATATTAATAGGAATAACATATTTATTATAGAAATATAAATTTCCTATTCAATAAAATTTAATTTAAAAATAGTTAGGAAGTAATCACTAAATTTTTATTAAATTCATTTTACTCATAATAAATATGTTGTTTTCAAAAAATTATTCTTTCTTATTTTTTGAGTAAATATTATAATTCATATCTAAATGATTTTAAAATTCATTTTTAAAATTTAATTTAATTTTGGAATTAGTAATTTCAAAAATAACATGTGGTTATTTTTTTAGAATTTTTCTAAAATATTAATTTTCAACGAACAATGAAAAATATATATTTTTATAAAATAAAAATTTTAGATTTTTTCTAAAGTCCCCAATAATTTTAATATTACATAAAATAAAAATAAGTAACATTTAGTTAGATATAATCTAATTTATTACATTTTTAGCATCAATACATGTTTTCTGTTATATGTATAAATTTCAGATACAAAAAATATTTTTCATGAAAAATATATTTCATTGATATTTTTATGTTTCATTTTATATAAAATTATGCTAATTAATTAATTTTAATTTATTAATATGGATTTTGTATTTTAAATCAGTAAGCCCAAATTTATAAAATATGTACCTATATTTTTTTTGAATATGAATAGTAACTGTGAGAAGATTTTTACCATGGTAAAGGGTATATCAAGTAAATAAAGTTAAAAATAAAATTAATAAAATTATAAAATTACCAAAAAAGTTTTTAATATTATTTTATGATTAAATTTTATAAATATTCATTAAAATTCAATTATTATACGTTTTATAGAAATTTTGATGGTATTATAAACTTTATATCATTTTATTTCTATAAATGTCAAACTTGTCACACTATTATTATTAATAAGTATAATATTTTTTACATGGTGATAAGCAGAAGATATGTATGGTTTTTTAATATTCCATTAAAAAATAATATATTAATTTCTTTTTATATTAGTTTACTCATTTTTTTAGTGAAAACATAATTACCTCAAATTCATACACAATGTTGATGCAGTGATTATTCAATGGATGAAAAAAAATAAAAAAATGATATGAAAAATATTATAAGTAATATTCATTGAGATAATTATTGTAAAAAATGATTTCACAATATTTACTTGACATGTTTTTTTTAATTTAAATAATTATTTCCAATTATATTTTTTATCTTGATACTTTAAATTAATGAATAGTTTTAAAAATTGTCATTATTAATATTATATGTTAAATAATATTTTCGTATATGATATAAAATTAAAAAAACACTTATATTTTTCTTTGTTATTAGGATAATATTGATTATATAAATAATGGTTCATTTATAGGCCTTAATTTAATTTATAGTAACTATTTGGACCCTCAATAAGTAATAATCCTTGTTCTCACTATAAGTTTATAAATGGTTCACATGGGGTTAAAACAAAATTATAAGGATAAAATTTGACATAAACTTGACCAAAAAAAATTTAAAGAGATTATTATAATCTATAATCCTACTAAATTATAAATATTTATGTTTTTATCCACTTTTAATTAAAAATGAATTTAAATGAATTTGATATTTTTATAAATTCTAAGAGTCAATGTACCCTCTATTATATAACGACATATCCTCTTACCAATATAGCACACTTAAAAACAAATTTCTTTGTCTAATATATAGAAACATCCCCTATTATAATCCCTAAACTAATTATAAGTCTTTTTTAATGAATTAATCAAATATTAGAGGTCATAAGGTGTTTGGAAATAAAGGTTTTTCCATCATTATTTTAACACTGGTAATAATAGTGGAGTTAAGATATATATATTATATTAATTGCATAAATATAATTATAAAAATATAATATATAATATAACTTTTTTACCTTTACTCTCATTGATAAATGGTAATGGCGTTCAGACTTGTGTAGACTATCACATCCACAAAGTGATGTGATTCAATTTTTATAGAAACATCTCATGGATTACATATAAGTATATTTAAAGTGTGAATATGTTATTTTTTATATTATTATCATTAAATAATACTTAAATTCATTCCATAATGATATTTTAAATATTGAAACATTACTATTGTGTACGTAAGACCTGCCATATTAATGTTTGTAATGTCCTTCATTTTATTAAAACATATTTAATGATTCTTTATATAATACTAACTGATGTAGAAAAGTGATAACAATTTCATTAAATTTATTTTAGAGACTATGTAACAATTTACACTTTGGAAATATTAAACATACCGGAGTCATTTATGATATATGTGCAGAATCTTGTCAAAATAGCTGATATGAGTTTAATTGGTTAAGAAATTTTATATATGATGGTATAAAAGAATAATAATTAACCTAAGAACGGTTCATCAAAAAGTATTAAAATAACATATTTTTATTATCAACTAATCTAAAGTAGGAATGACATAAGATTCACTTAAAGAAAGTCAATTTATTTTAAAAATAATCTTGTAAGGTTTCCCTAAAAACTATTGTTTTCTTTTATATCCATATTTCATAAAACATATATTAAATAATTTTTTTTCTAGTATACCATGAATTTATAATTTTTTTACCCATTTTTTACTTTTTAAAAAATGGTTTTAATGGATTCTTTTTTTCATTTTCCAAACGAGGTACTTTAGGACTTCTCTAAAAAAATTTAGGACTATTTTATTTACATAGAAAGGATAAGAGGCTATCAATTCAAGATATTTTAACAGGAAAGAATATATTAAATTACAAATAAACATTATTATGAATATTATTATCAATAATATAAATTCTATAATAGTATTACTCATTTCCATTATATTAATTAATTCTTTTCAAATAATAATGATATTTTTTTGTAAAGTTATTTTATTCATCAAAAAATAGATTGTAAAAAAATTATTTTTTTATAAATTATTACCATAATTTATTTTTATAAATAATTGAAATTTTATTTTTATAAATTGGTTTCATTTTTTAACAAAATTTGTTAAAATTATCTTAGGATGAAATTTTGACAATTTTCTAAAAATGTTTATTTTTCAATGAATGGTGAAAAACACCCACTTTTATTGAAACCTATATTTTATGTTAGAATTTTCATAGGGTAAATTTATGTTTTTTATTAGTTTTAAAATTTTAATTACTTATTTTTTATTTGAAATAATATAATCATGGTCTATAAAATGTATTTTATGCTATAATTTTCTATAAAACATTTCATATTTTCAAATGTCATTTTTCAAAAAAAAAACTATTTTTATCAGCTACATTTTAAATTAAATTAATAAAATGATTTGTTCTGAATTTTTAAAAAGTTATTTTTAATTTGGAATAAGTTATAATTTATTTAAAGGTCACAAAATTATTTTTGAAAATTTCTAATAGTAAATAAATTAATATTTATTACCATCGAAAAGGGAAAATCAATTAATATAGGTTAAAATTAAATGATTAGAACAATAAAATGTTCCATATAATTAAAAAAATATTATGTGGTGAGTACATATTGATCATAATCTTCCAATGGTTCAATTGGTGTCCTTTTTGGGCCACTTGGATGAAATTATGACCATTATAGTATTTTATGTAATGAAATGTTAACCATTTCACACTATTGTTTTTAATAGGTTTTATATTTTTAATATGGTGTTACATAGATTATATGTTTAACTTTAAGTAAAAAAGTTTAATCTAATTTATTTATATTCATAAGTGAAATTTCTTTGAATTTTTAGTTAATAAAAATTTAATGTAAATGTTTACACAACAATGATACATAAATAATTCCATTACTAGAAAAATAAAATAAATGATATAGAAAAATTAAAATAAATATAATATCTAAAAAATAATTTAGTAATCAAAATTTATAGATGACAATAATATTTTTACAATAAATCATTTTAGTATAATTTTATATATGTATTAATATTATTAATCTCAATGTAATGAATAGTACTTAAAATTAACATTATTAATATTTTATAATAAATAATGATTTATTTAATGGTATTAATTTCATAAAATTATTATATTATGAAATGTGATTAGGATATGTTTTATGAAATCAATCATTGAAAATTTATGATTTTTCCCCATTCTGTAGTAACTATATTTACCATCATAGAGAGAAATTACATGTTGTCATGGTAGGGGTTAAAGGGGTTAAATAAGGGTTAAAACAAAATTCTAATGATGGAAATATATTTAAAAGAAATTAATTTTTATTTGAGTAGGATATTTTAATCCATTATCATATTATCTTAAACCTCACCCATTTATGAGACATTTGGAATTGAAAATTAATTTATAATAATATAATATTTTCATAATTTCAAAGTGTTCCCCTCTCATCTCCTAAAAATGGGAACCACTTTTTATCATTTATTAACACTTAAAAATATTTTTTTATCTTCCCAAACCATCCCCAATACCTTAGTATAATCCCTCCCCTCTTTCTACAGGTCTTCTTTAGGAATAATATCAATCACAGTGGTCTTAAGGTGTTATAAAAAGTATGTTTTCCAATATAGAGGAAATTTTTTATCTACATGTTTTAGTTTTGTATATTATACCACATCCTTAAAAATATATACTACCATGATACAATAATAAATCTAAACCACCCTATATGTATGATCCATAAATTTATGGTGGTATTCCCTTGTTTAAATTTTTGTTCAAATCTCTTATTGTTTTCCAATGAAATGTTTACTAGATGTATGAGGAGGTTCAGGGGTCTTCCAGGGTTCAGGACATGATAGAAATGAAATATGTCTATCCAATTGTGGTTGTATAATAGGAAGACGGTTAAGGAAAACTCTATTACCGAACCTTTCTAAGAAAGAGGAAGGGGTTCATGGTTAAAAAAATAAATGCATGGGGAAATAAAAACCATGAAGACATAGATAGAGTCATTCCACATGATTGGTGTATGGTTTTCTAACTGTGAAAAATCACCATGTGACCATGAAACATCACCCTATATATACAGTGAATGTCCCAAGGTTTGGAAATCCATGTGGCCAAACCATGAACCCCATTAAAAAGTGTAAAAGTACCATTTTCCCCTTGGGAATTTTAAGTAACTCACCTAATTTCTTCCCACATTTCTCTTATATTAACCATAGAGATGAAACAAACTCTCCCAATCTTCCCAAGGATCAATATTTTTTAATTATAATCCATTTAGAGTGTCATTGGTTCTGAATTTAAGCTTCAAGGGAGTCCAATCCTGCTTTTTTATCTTTTAAGAATTAAGGCCTGTAGTTTCATCCTTATTCTTCTGAAGAACTGAAACTCTCTTTTTCCATTGGATCATAGGTTTGGGCGTAAAATTGTTTTTTAATATATATCTAAGGAAATGGTTAAGTGAGCCTTCATCAACAAATTCGAGGTTGTTAGTCCACAAGTTATATCCCATAGTTTTGAATTTTATTTTTTCATGTATGGTTGGGTAAATGGTTCTCTCTTGTTGAGCAATTGATCCATTAAAATGGATTTGGTAAAATGGTTGGATAAATGAATAATTTTACCCATCATGATCCCTATTGGATGCATTGGTGATGACTATACTGATTTAGGTCCACCCATGGGGAGAGCCAACAATTTCGAATAAGGAAATTTTGACGATAATATTAAAATTGGTTTGTGATAAAATACATCCCTAGACAAACATGTTTATATATAAATTGACTTAAAAATGTAACATTGGTAGTTTATTATATAATTTTTTATTATCATGAGGAAATTTTTGGCCTAACATGAAATTAGTTTAGTGTAATATTGTATTTTTTGAAATGAGTTATGAGTTGAACTTGTCATACACAAGTGGGGTAATGCATGTGAAATAATGACCATGTTTAAATAGGAAAATTATTGTGTATTTAAGAATGTATTAAATGGGATAAATCTTGGAAATTGATGAATTAGTTAAATAAGCCAAAGTATCGGAATTTTTTAATATGATAGATGGGTTAAGGTATAAAAAGGGTAATGGGTTAAATGGGTTGTGCTAGGTAAATGGTAAATGTGATAATAAGTAAAATATTTATGAGGATCTATATGTTTATTGAAATGTGATTTATTAATGTTATCTGTATCAATTGAGAATGGTTATGATATGGTATATGGGTTGATATGATAAATAAGCATGTGCACATGGATTGGTGGATATGAGGTATTATACTTGAGGATCTATTCCCAAAGGTCTTGTTGGACTGAGTCCATAAACCCCACCCCTAATGTAAGGGTTAAGGAAGGTGACTAAGGTTCCACGCACCAAATAGATGCATATTATGAGAATAACTGGGGTAAGGTTCCAACAAAAGTGTGATGTAAATTTTTAGGAAATGTTTATAACTAGAGAGATCGGGAACATGAATTATTCCCTTATGCTTATAAATTGATCATATTAGTCTATTGTGTAAATTATATAAATTCCTAACCCATGGAACAAGTGATGGTAATGGACTATGTGATAAAAATTGTTAAAGTGAACGTTGTTATCTAATGTAACCTGAGTTTTATTTTGTTTACCTATTAATTTATGTAGATATTGTACACACATTCTATTTAGAGTATATATTTTGTAGAAACCATTAGTGGTGGCCTAATGAGTACTCACACCCCACTCAGGTCGCTGTTGGGGACTAGAGTATATTTTATGGTTGCTAGTCTGGTTAAGGAAAAATTACATGTGTTAGGGAGTTGATTTGGGATTGGGATGTGCATGGATGAGGATCCAGACATGGAGTTAGGATCTGTTTTGGGGATTTAGTTGTTTCTATTAATTTTTGGGTTTTCATTCACTTTGGAACTATGATCATGACATGACATGGTTATTGTTTGGATGATCTATGTACCATATTTGGTAAAACAGTCAGTAAGGCAAGTTCCTAGTTTATGGTTTAATGTATCCTTAATTTAACTTGTTATCTTATTTGGATACTTTCATAAACAGAATATAGTATCCCCATGAAATCTATTAGACCCTCACCGCTAGTCGGAAACCACAGGCTTATGGGGAGGCACATTTGAGGTCATGTGGAAACTCGAATCAGGGCACCTATTTAGTGGATTCCAGGTGGGAGATATTAAAAATCGTTATCAGATAAGTTCTTTTACTTGGTCATACTATTTGGAATGGAATACAAGAGGTTTGAAAGTGTCGATCCATAGAAAAAATATTTTCCATGGGAATAACTAACCCAAGTATAAGAAAAATCCCATGTTTCTTAGTTGGGAATTATTGTTCATGATGTGTGTTGTTGAAGTTGAATGATATTCATCCATTGGGTGATGAAGAAGTTGTATTATGTGACTACATTATGATATTTTTCTCATGGACATAACAAAATAATATTTTTCATTCCTGCATCATTTTTGGAACCTACAGATATAGGTGGCATTCATCATGATAGACAAACAAATGATGGGTGTGAGGATCATGAAGGGTAGGATTCATTTTACATTTTTAAATTTTAAATAATGGGATTCCTAATGAATATGATGTAAATGGTTAAATTGAAATGATGATAAAGAATAGTTAAATAATATTTCTTAATGATTGGTTTTAAATGAGTTAACATATTGGTTGTAATAAGTTGTGAAATGTGAAATGTTCCTAGGTGGAAGGATTTACATTATGTGTATAGAAGTGGTTTTAAAAAGGTGGATATTGAAAGACTTGTAACTATGTGTCTTGGTTTAACCCATATTAACCATGACTACAATAGGGATGTTTGAGGGTAGTTTTTTAGATGTGAAAATTTCCTCTAGGATAGTTTATGCGAAATGGGTTATTTAGAGATAGTGTAGGGCCTTCTATTATGTAAATTATGGATCATTAATTTTATCTATTCTAATACTAATGCTTGGAATTGTATGAAGATTCCACCATGATAGAATGTACTGGTTGGAATACAATAGGACGTCACTAAGAATTCTCCTCTAAAAATTGGGCACGAGAATTGAGTGATTTCAGTTAATAGAGTAGAAGATCATTTTCAGGGGAACATCACCTGTTCTATGTAGATGATGAAATGGGACCCAGGTCAGGTCATGCTGATCTTGTTTGATCTGACCAGAGAGTTTAATTTGAAATATCCTCCAAATATTTTTAAAGAGTGTGGACTCGAGGTTTCATAGTTTTGGATAGATTCCATCCATATGTTTTTGGATCCCGTAGAGACTCCTACAGACATGAATGTAAAGTTAACAGCGTATATACTATGGGGATCAGTGAAGCATTGTTGGGATATCATGGTTCAAACACAGTAGGATGATTGTATACTATAAAAGGACTTATGGTAAATGTTTCTAGAAAACTTCTATCTAGATACTTTGAGATAGGAGGAGGTTACAGAGTTTATGAGGCTCATGAAGGGGACTATGTCAGTGATGGGTTATGTGGGCCATTTCATAGACATGCAATGATTTGTCCCAATGTTGGTCGGATACGAGGATGCAATGGTAATACCATTCTTGGATGGGTTTAGACATGATTTTATGTCCCACGTAAACATCTTCTATTTAAATTGGTTTTCCAAAGTGGTGTATTGGGACCTTATTTCCGAAGGGAACATAAAGGATTCTTTAGGTAGTTGGTTTTTTGTTCTATTTTAACAAACTAGTGGTCCAAATTCAATTTGAATGAAGATTCATTTTGGGAATATTCAACAGATTGGAAGTGTTTTGAATAGTAATAAAAGAGGATTAACCTCTCAGGGTGGTGAACATGTGTTTTTCTATCAGTGTGGTAGGTTGGGTCACATGTGATGTTAGTACCATAAGCCACTAGTTGAGTGTCTAGAATGATGCCGAATGGAGGTTTTGAAGAGGTTTATTAGGAACCCTAGACAACAATTAATAGATTGAGTATCAAGGATGATTCCATATGTAGGCAGGGGATTGATTAAAACTTATCAGGCAAGTAGTTGGAGATAGAGCAGTCACATTGGTAGATATGGATGGTGTAGTATTCTAGGATGAGATCATACAAACTAGTATGGAAGTGCAGCACCATGTATTCAGATGAAGGCCTAGGGAAGAGGGGAAGGATAGATTTATGTTGTTCCTTCAACACCAGGATGTGGAAAGGCTGAACTATAGACTGTTCGACGTACAATCCTTGTATCTTTCATGCTTTCTAGTACTTTATTAGATAATTTGTAAATGAAATCTTTTATATATGTTTATTTTGTGGTTATGTTGGTTCTATAAGTGGAATGTATGAGTGGGGTAATATTTATTGTCACACCATTAAGGGTGCGAGAAGAAAATATCATGAAATATAATGGGTTTTCACTAGAGGTTGGAGGGCACTATTTCCCATGGAACTTGTTTGTTCTTGAGATGTTAGGCATTGATCTGATTTTGGGAATGGACTGGCTATTGGATTTTGGGGCCTAGTACCAACTACATTGTAGTTTATTCATTAATGAAAAATGTATCACATCTTGATTGTTCTTCTGCATGACTGTGCATGTGATAATATCCTAAGGATAGCTATTACATTAAAGGGTCATAGCAGATCCCTGCTATGATGAGAACCGGAAGTGCCATAACACTGCTCTTGAATATATATGTTCTATGTCCAGATGATGTTATTTTAGGGACACAAATAATACATTACATTAGTGGTGAGGACTCATAAAACATTGAGGCACCTTCTGATGGTGTGTACAATTGGTAATATTCAGAAGGATATTATGAGAACGGGACCGGCCAGAAGGAAATCCACATTTCATAGTGTCATTGGATGTTCCTATATGTGGATGTGTGTATTATTCCTTATATTTTATGATTATTATTAATGTGTATTACAACTCGCACATTTAGATGTATTGAAGGAAACTGTGACGACACACAGTTCGTAGCGAGGTAGGATATGTTGGGTGCGTCATGAGTAATACTATATTAATTGATAATGTGAGAAAGGATTTGTCCCATATATTTCATAACAGAAGTAGATATCTTATACCCTTTGATGGAATTTATATAGCCTAAATAAATCAATAGCCATGGTGAGGAATTGGCATGTTCAATTCTGGAAAGTCAAATAAAAATAATCGAGCACATGGGTTAATGGCACTAGCATGCAACCTGCTTGATTCGAGATATTGAGACAAAGGGATTAAATTACACGGTAAGAGTTTGTATTAAGTGACACGTCAATGAGGTTTTAACTTATTTTTATTGGGTTAATTGACCCGTTTCTAGACAGTAATCTTGGACTTTAGGCAAGCCCGTCTAATGCCAATGAGAAAGAGGTCTAGAGGGTCACACACTAAGTGTATTCAAGTATCTCAAGTAGAATAAATATAATTCCCGTATGTGGTTTAATAATTATTCAAGGAATCCTAAATCATTTTAATGTCTGTGGAAGAATAAAATGAAATCAATACATACACGCCGTACATTGAATGTACACACCGTGTAGTTTTCATTTTGGAAAGGAAATGAAAAATGAGTACACACCGTGTATTAATTATTACATGCCATGTAGTTTTTCTATTCGGGATTTTGAGGGAATAATATCATTTTATTAAATGATATTTATTATAATTAGTGTGGTAACATGTCTGGGAATTAATTATTCGACATGGGGGTTTTCAATAAGACTTAATGAAATAACTAAAACTTGTAACGCGTCTATTTATTGTCATAACTATATAACCTAAAACCCGATTATTAATATCCTCACCACCCTAACAATTTTCCCTAATCATTATGCACAATAATTATAAATAATTATTTCAAGGCCGAAAGAACTCCTTCCTTAAAGAATTATCTCAAGACCGAGAGAGATCATCCTCCATCAGATCAAGGTGATCTAAGGCGGAAAACACAAGCAATGAATTATCCATGATACCACCTGGAGATTCATTTTGCGACATCCATAGATATGTAGAGCACGTGTGGATCACTGTAAGAGGAATCCTACACTTGGATTATATAATGTAATGACAAGTCACATATGATTGTGACTGGAGACATCAACGGAGAAATAATTCTATCACTATAATTCTTATCAACTAATTAAATTAATTATAAAAAATATATGATGATCCTCCTTTGTGGTTCTGGGACTATTTGTCTTTGTCTATTTCTGTGATTCGATCCAAGGAGTTTTGTGTTTATCATCGTATTGATCCCAGATTGATCATTTCCAATGACAAAAAGTCAAGTGTGCACATCCACCCATGAGCTTTCGTTGTGCCCAGAACCTACAAGTGGTATCAAATAGAGGTTATATTGTTGATTATAATTATTTAGTTTTTTGTTGGTGATTTATGAATTTCATAGTTTTTTTGTTTTAATTAAAGTTAATCGTTATTTAAATCGGAATCTCAAGATATGTTCCTCCTCTCTCATTTCTCTTTCACCTTACAAAACTGAATTTTTTCTTTTACTTTTGATTAAAATAAAATTGAGGATCTCATCTGGAGGTTCCAAATGTTCCTGGCTATAAAACACCAGAATACACGGTGTGTATTTTGAAGTACAGACCGTGTAGTCTTGGTTCAATGTATTGGACTGATCTGCCAAATCAGGTTGTGTAAATGGATCCTACCTAAGTCATAAATGACACCCTGTGTTGACCAAGAACACGTGGCACATGGTTTCGAGATTACATGCCATGTGGTCCACTAATCACGGTGTGTAGTCCCTTCGAGTTAGGGTTTGACCGTGTACCCCGTACACAGCTTGCCCAGCTGAAAACTGTGTAACGCAGACACTACATATCATGTGTCCCACTAAACACGTCATGTACTCTGAAAATTTATGAAGTAAAAAAACATGCCATTTCCCCAGGCATGTACTTCAGATAGACGGTGAAAAATAGTACATGCCATGTAGTTGGAACTACACACCATGTACTCATCCAAATTACGTTGATTTAATAAAATTTATTATTATATTATACAAACCCTTGAGACATGTACCATAGTGTAGGCGTAAAGTTGAGGCACAACGCATGATTGGTGTTTTATATATATGTGTTTAATTTAATATCTACGTAAATGGTAATTCACCAAGTTTCCTCCAAGTTACAAGTTACGTAAAAAGATATTTTTTAATGAATTTATTTGTTTAAAATTATTATGGATGATAATCTCAAGGAAATTTAGAAAAATGATTTAAGACAAAAGGATTGATTAATTAAAGATAATTAATTTATTCGAGAGTGTTTTATCATAAAAAAGAATGATTAAATATTTGAATGATAGTTTTATTTATGCGTAAATATCATTACATATATGGATGATCATTATATTTACCAAGACCTCTTTATGTGAATGGTTTATATTAATTTATTTATTTAAATTAAATTTGTTTGCCTACGAGCCTTCTCGTCATTAATATGTAGGGCCTGTGAGCCCAAGGATTATTTTATGTAAAAACTCATATTACCCCACAAATTCATGTGAGATAAATTCATATTTTATGGAAGGATTTCCCATGCTAATAGAGGTGGCCCAAGTCAGGCGCCAAGGTGAAACCAATAAAAGGATATACAATGTTGGACAGGTGGAAAGCTGTAAACATGGACCTGAAATGTTCAAGGTGTTTCTACCCTAGGAATTGGGTTAGATTATCAACTACTAGATAAAATAATTAATAGAAAATGCTCATGATCATACCATTTATTTTAATTTTATCAGTTGCAAGGTTTATTTATTTTAGGTGTGTTTTCACGATCACACAATTAATGTATTAGACAAGCATACAAGATAGAACTAAAATAAGACTGGATTATGTGTTAAATATTATCTTAGACATGGTTAATCACTTAAGTATATCCCACTTAATAATAAAAATTATGTAAACAAAGATAATAAAATGGGAATTTATGTATACAGATAAAATAACTCAAATAAATATTAAGTCGGTATAGCCTTCCATAATCTTAGTTAGAATCGAACCATAGTTCAATGTTCTTGACCAACCCTAGTTGGTGTGATTTCAATTATTGGGGAATTATAGTTCAAGGTTTTGGTTTGACTTTACTTGGTTAGCATCATGGGTTGACAGCCATAGCAGGACTTGGATTGGCCAAGAGGTAAAGGTTGAGGAAATCCAAAATAAAAGGATTTCAGGACTGGGGAGTCCACTCAATGGATCAAGGAGATGTGAGTAAATGCAGTTGGCATTTGGAATGCCTACTTAAAACCATTCAACTTGCTTGACCAATCCTAGTTGTGGTAATATGAAGGCCAATATGGATCTTTTCCACTAGAATATTTAGGTAACAGAATATTCTGATGTCAATGGTGAGGGCCATTCGATGTCTATAAAATATTGGTAGACTAATAAGTATTAATTTATTTATTTGTCTTAGTTATATAATATTAAAGTAATAAACCCTTGCTCATGTTAAATTGTAAAAATGGAAAGAAAATGACTTCAAACATATCATTGCGAACTATACTCGAGAAGGAAAACCTTCTCAGTGGCACCAATTTATAAGTGTGGCAAAGGCGTCTACGCATCATCCTTCACCACAAGGCGAAATTATATATGCTGGAAGAGCCTGATACAGTTGCACCTGAAAAAGAGGCTAATAATGAGGAATTATCTCTCTATATAAAACACATGGATGATGCCACATATATATAGGGTTTCATGCTACCATCCTTGTCTAATGATCTCTTGAAGCAACATGAAAACACGGATGTGTATAGCATGATGTCTCACCTTAATGATCTCGACAAAGAGAAGATGAAACATGAGAGATATGAGATCTCCAACGATTTGTTTACAAATAATCTTGGAGAGTCTGCGCCAGCTAGGCCTCATGTATTCAATCTTATTTGCTACATTGAATGCTTGGACATCATAGGGATTAAGTTCCTGGATGACTTTCATATAGATCTCATCCTATCATCACTACCCAAGGCCATCTCTAGCTTTATTGTCAACTAAAACATGAGAAACAATGAGAAGAGTCTATCGGAACTTCTGAACATAATTCTCCAGGAAGATAAGGTCATAGGGAGTGACAAAACCACAATCCTTATGGTGAATAAGAAAAGGAAGGGCAAGGCAAAGGAGGAAAAGACTTACAAACGTTATAAAGCCCCTAAGCTACACCCCTCCAAGAAGGGGAAGATCTTGAGGCAGGGAAAGGAACTAAATGAAGTAAGTTTTTCATGTGGAAGGCAAGGTCACTGGAAGATTAACTACACTCAGAAGCGTGGGGACACTAAAGGTACATTCATTATCAAGTGTAATTTTTCCACATTGGGTATTAGATACAACTTGTGGGGCTCACATCTGTATTCAAATTCAAGAACCAAGTAGATTTTGAATGATTTCCAAAGCGGAGGTGGATCTTCAAGTTTCCAATAGCGCAAGGCTGGATACGATAACCATTGGCGATTACCACCTCTCATTACCGATTGGGATGTTTTTTGTTTTTCATAACTGTTATTATATACCTATTGTTACCAAGAAGATAATTTTTGAATCTTGTATGGATATAGATGGATTTATTTTAATGTTTGGAAATAAGGGTTGTCTCTTTTATACTTACAACGTATGATTTGGTATGTATCATTTAAATAATGGTTTGTATGTATTAAATTATGAAATCCAAGTATTGGAAATTGATAATGATACAGACTCACATGAATCATACATCACGCAGTTGTGGCATCACCGTCTATGTCATGTAAATGAGAAGTGCTTGAAAAAGCTCATCCAAGATGGATATTTAGACTCTACTGAGCTAAAACTACTTGATATATGTCACACTTGTTTACACAGAGAAATAACCAAGCCACCTTTCGGTGGACAAGGTGAAAGGGCCACAGAGATTCTAGGATTGGGGCACACAAGTGTGTGTGGACAGTTTCTAGTAGAAGTTTGAGGTGGATATTCTTACTTAATAACTTTTAATGTTGATTTGAGTAGATATGGATATGTATACATAATGAGGTATAAGTCAGAAGCCTTAGAGAAATTTATTGAATTCAAGAATGAAGTAGATAATTAGCTTGGTAAGAAGATAAAGAAGCTTCGATCCGATCGAGGTAGAGAATATATGAACCAAGAGTTAATCGATCTTCTATGAGTTTCTGGGATTCTATCCTATCTCAATCCACCTTGAACACCATAGTGGAATGGTGTTAGTGAAAGGAGGAACCACACATTGTTGGAAATGGTGAGGTCGATGTTGAGTCATGTAGATCTCCCATTATCCTTTTAGAGATATTCATTACAAACTGCAGCACTCACATTAAATTGAGTACCAACTAAGGCGTAAAATAGAATTCCCTTCGAATTATGTAATATAAAGAACCCCATTTTTTCACACACACTTGTATGGGGATACGAGGAATTTGTTAAGGCCTTCTCAGGAAACAAACGAGAACCCCGAGGCACGAGGTTTATCATTATAGGATATCCTAAGGAAACCAAAGGATATTACCTATATAACCCTCCAGACAAGAAAGTAACTGTCACTAGACAAGCCATATTTCTTGAGAGGGAGCACATCCTAAAAACACATAGTGGGAGAAAGATTGAATTTGATGAAGTTAATGCTCAAGATACACAATAGTTGGTACACTAACAAGTTCCAAAGGTCCCCATGGAAAATGTTCTAGAAACAAAAGTATTGCGTATGAGCCTAAGAGATGTAAGGGAACTAAAGAGATTTGGATTCCTATCACCAAGGATGGTGAATCATTATTGTTGGACAATGATGAACCTCTCTCCTACAAGAAAGCAGTAGAAAGATCACAAGCTACAATATGGCTATAAGCTATGAATTATGAGATGGATTCCATTTATCAAAACCAAGTCTGGGTTCTGGTTGATGAGCCAGTTGATGTAAATCCTGTTGGATGCAAATGGGTATTCAATAAAAAATAGGACAACGAAGGTTAAGTTAGCACCTATAAAGCAAGGATAGAGGCTAAAGGATTTAGAAATCGTTAAGGAATTGACTATGATGAAATCTTCTCACAAGTTTCCATGTTTAAATCCATAAGAATCATACTTTCTATAGCAGATTACCATGACTACGAGATTTGGAAAATGGCTTTTAAAACAGAATTCCTTAATGTGAATCATCAGGGAGATGTCTATATGACACAACTAGAAGGATTTGTGACACCAGATGAAGCCAAACAGGTTTTCAACTTGTAGAAATCCATTTATAGATAAAATAATGAATCCAAGTCATGTAACATATGATTTAATGAATCCATAATGGAATTTTGTTTCATTAAGAACAATTGTGAGCCATGTGTTTATAAGAGGTTTAATGGGAATAAGGTCGTTATCCTAGTAGTATATGTTGATGACATATTGCTTATTGGTAACGATGTTCCAGTCTTACAGTCAGTTAAGGACTACTTGAATAAGGGTTTCTCCACGAAGGACTTGGGTAAAGCAGTCTACATTCGAGGGATCAAAATCATTTGTGATAGATCCAAGAGGCTGCTTGGACTAAGTCAGTGTACATACATTTACCAGATACTAAAGAGATTTACTATGGAACAATCCAAGAGATCATTTCTTCCAATGTCACATAGCCTATATCTTTCGAAGAAAATGTGTCCTCAGACACAACAAGAGAAAGATAGAATGAGTAAGATCCAATACGCTTCACCTATATGATCCATCATGTATTCCATGTTATGTACTAGGATTGATGAAGCCTATGCACTGAGTATGGTAGGCCAATATTTAGAATATCCCAAAGAACAATATTGGATTAGTGTAAAGACTATCCTTAAATATTTGAGAAGAACTAAGGATATGTTCCTGGTGTATGGAGGAGATGACGAGCTTGTCAACAGAGGGCATGTTGATGCCGGATTTCAGATAGATCAGAATGATATGAAGTCACAATATGGATATGTTTTCTGTCTCATTGGAGGATCTGTGAGTTGGAAGAGTTCAAAGAAACCAGTTATCGCTAATTCTAAAGCAGAGTCCGAATATATAGACGCTTCTCATGCAGCCAGAGAAAGCCGTCCAAATTCAGAAATTTGTCTAGAATCTTTACGTGTTTCCTAGCAGTAAAGATCCTATCATATTGTATTGTGATAATACTGCATCAGTGGCTCTTGAAAAAGAACCAAGGTCACATCAACAGACCAATCATATACTCTAGAAGTATCACCTCTTCAGGGATTTCTATCAAAGGGGTGAAGTTGCAGTGAGTAGAGTGTCCAACGAAGAGAACATGGCGCACCACATGGCTAAAGTCCTATCTCATCAAAAGAATAAATATCATGTGAGAGCTAGAGGGTTAATGGTTTTTAGAAGTTGGATCAAGTCCAAGTGGGAGTATATTGGAGTTGGTGGCCTAGAAACAACTACTTTTTACTTTATTCATTAAAGAAAACATTATCACATATTGACTGTTCTTCTGCGTGAAAATGCGTGTTATAATGTCCTATGGATAGTTGTTGCATTAAAGGGTCATAGCGGATCCCTACTATGATGAGAACCCGGATGTTCCAAAACACTGTTATTGAATATATATTTTCTATGGCCAGATGATGTTATTTGAGGGACACAAATAATACAGGCCATTAGGGGTGATGACCCATAAAACATTGAGGAAACTTCTCATGGTGTACACCCTTGGTAATATCCAGGAGAATATTATAAGAACGAGACCTTCCAGTAGGAAATCCACATTTCATAGTGTCATTGGATGTTCCTATCTTCAGATGTGTGTATTGGTCCTTAGATTCTATGATTACTATTAATTGGTATTACAAATCGTGCACATAGATGTATTGACGAAAACTGTGATGACACACTGTTCGCAGTGAGGTAGGATACGTTGGGTGCGTCACGAGTGATACTACATTAATAGATAACGCAAGAAAGTATTTGTCCCTTATATTCCATAATGGAAGTATATATCTCAGGCTCATTGATGGAATTTATATAGCCTAAATAAATCCATGTCCATGGTGAGGAATGGGCATGTTCAATTATATAAAGACAAAGAAAGAATAATCGAGCACGTGGGTTGATGGCACTAGCAGGAAACCCAATTGATTCAAGATATTAAGACAAAGGGATTAAATTACATGGTAAGAGTTCGTATGAGGAGGCATGTCAATGATACATCAACTTATTTCTATTGGGTTCATTTACCCATTTCTGTACAGTAATATTGGACTTTAGGCAAGACCCCATAATGTCAACAATAAAGAGGCCTAGAGGGTCACACACTAAGTGTATCCAAGTATCTTATGTAGAATAAAGATTATTCCCATATGTGGTTTAATAATAATTCAAGGAAGCCTAAATAATTTTAATGTTGGAGGAAGAATAAAATAAAAACATTATACACACCTCGTACATTGAATGAACATGTTGTGTAGTTTTCATTTTGGAAAGGATATGAAAAATGAGTATATGTTGTATAGTTTTTCGAGTTGAGATTTTGAGGAAATAATATCATTTTATTAAATGATGTTTATTATAATCAGTGTGGGCGCATGTAAAGGAATTAATGATTCGACATGGGGGTTTTCAATAAGAGTTAATTAAATAAATAAAACGTGTAACACATTTATTTATTGTCAAAACTATATAACCTAAAACCCGATTATAAATATCCTCACAACCCCAACACTTTTCCCTAATCATTGTGGAAAAAAATTCTGGATAATTATATCTTGTCCAAAAGAAATCCTTCGTCCAAGAATGCTCTCAAGACCGAGAGAGATCCTCCTCCATCGGATCAAGGCGATCTAAGAAGGACAACGCAAGTAAAGGCTTCTTCATGCTATAAACCGAATATTCCTTTGGTGAAATTCAGTGATACGCACCACTAGGTGAATCCTAGACTTGGATTCTACGACGCAATGAAGGATCACATCAGATCGTGACCAGAGACATCAATGGAGGAATAATTCCATCAAGGTAATTCGTTTCTATTAATTATATTAATTATAACCAATATATGATGATACTCCTTTATGGTTCTAGGACTATTCTTATTTAACTATTTCTTTGATTCTATCCACTAAGTCTGGAGTTTACAGTCATAATGTCCATGGATTGATCATTTCCAATAAAAAAAAGTCATGTGGGAACATCCACTCACGAGCTTCCACTGGACCTGGAACCTACAGTGGCTAGTGTTATATCAATCCCATATTAACTATTACCACCTTAAGGGAACATTTACATCTCTTGAGGGAGACATGTATGTCTATCATGGTAAATAGGATGTCTGCGAAGGCTATAAAGAACCATTTGTTCAGTATATGGGTGAAGTCATAAGTCTTGGGACATGTCCCATTCCTGACGATGGGGGAGTATATTATCTTGTCTTTCCTCCTATGGTGGAACTGTTCAAGGATGTGTTTATTATGAATTTATTTGGTTTTCCACTTGAGAAGGATGTTGATTTCATGATAGAGTTGTATCTAAGTGTATAAAAAGTTTCCATTCAACAATATAGAAGGAAATGAGAAGAACAACAAGATATCAAAACTTAATTGGAGGAATTGGAGAACAATGGGTTCATTTTTCCAAGTACATCAACATGGGATCTCCAATTTGTTTTCCATGAAGATTGATGGATCGTTGTGGTTATGTGTTGATTATAATAATTTGAATCAGATGATAGATAAGAAATGATACCCTATACCTCAAATCAATGGTTGTTTTGATAAACTAAGTGGTGTATTAGTGTTATCCAAGATTGATTTCAGATCAGGGTATCACCAGCTGAGGGTGAGACCTTTTTATACACCATGAACTACTTTTTGGAGCATGTGTGGTTTTAATGAGTTTTTGCGATGTTGTTTGGGTTGAACAATATGTCAGATGTGATTGTAAACCAAATGAACCAAATCTATCTCCCTTTTCTAGATCAGTTCATTATTGTTTTTGTTGATGAAATCTTGGTGCACACTACAGTCCTTGATGATCATTCCAAAAATATTAAAATCGAATGGAGTAATCTAAGAGAGAGTAAGATATATGCCAAGATATTAAAATTTTATTATTAGATTATAAAGATTAATTTATTGGGAAACATCATCTTAGAGGAAGGTGTGTCTGTAGACCTATAGAAAGTGCTAACATTTGTGTCTTGGGATCATCCTAAGATTTTTTATGATGGATGAAGTTTTCAATGATTGGATATCCATTACTAAAGGCTAATTAAATACTTTTCTCAATTAGAATCACCAATATCATGTTTTACCAATAAAGGTGTCATTTTTTATTGTTCTGGGAAATTTGATAATTCTTTTTATGAATTAAAGAGTCTATTGAAAACTACAGTGATTATGATCTTATCTGAGTAAGGAAATAAGTGTACCTTTTTGGTGATTTTTATAGTGTTTGGATTGATGTGGTGTTGATATAGGATGACCATGTGGTGAATTATGGTTCATGATTGTTGATACCTCATGAAATAAATTAATGTACCTGTGATCTTCAATTGGATGTGGTCGTTCAATAATTAAAATGTTGGTAGTATTAATTGTTGTGGGTACATTTTATGGTGTATACTGATCATAAATGTTGGAAGTACATTATCTATTAGAATTATTTGAATATTTTTCTATGAATATGGGTCGAATACATGGAATACTTTTACTTTTAGCTGGTTTTCACACTAGGAAAGGGAAACAATGTTTCATATGCTTTGTGTTATAAGTCTCAAAATCTGGTGGCTCGGGAATCATGTTCAGAATAGAAGACGATAGTGTTGTTTTCTAATATGCGTCTTGATTTTAAGGGTTTCCAAGGGAAGATAAACCTTGCATCCTTGGCTGCATATTCCATTATTCTAAGCCAAATTAAAGAAATTTAGTTTGAGGGTCCTGAATGTGTGGAATTGAAGGAAATTGTTAAAGGTGGGGTGTCACCTTTTGGTTTGACCATTGGATATGATGTAATAATTTATATGGTTATTACAACATGTATTCAAGATGAGTTTATGCATGAGTTTCATGAGTCTATGTGCGTATTGAATTATAGTTTGACCAAAATATTTTTTGATATTCGCCAGAAGTATTGGTTCCTAGAAAGGATGTACGAGGTTGAAGGTTTCCTGGATCGGTGCCTTACCTTCCAGGTGGTGAAATGTTAGAATCATTAGACATGTGGTTTGCTAACACCATTTCCCATTTCAATATATAAATGGGATGATGTGACATTGGATTTTTTTGTGGGTCTTCTGAGGGCACCATAGAAGAATGATATAATTTGGGTGGTTGTGGATCAATTGTCCAAGAAATAACATTTCCTTCCCATTCGAGAGAATTTCACCAAGGATTAGTTGGGTGATTTTTATATTCAGGCGATAGTATGGTTGCATGGGGTGTTAGAAATGATAGTTTCAGACAATGATATGAAGTTTACATCATTCTTTTGGAAGGGATTATAGAATCTTTTTGGTTCCCAAATGTTTTTGAGTATGTATTTTCACCAATAGATAGATGTAAAATTAGAGAGTGCTATTTATTTAATATAGGACATGTTGAGAGGTTCTTTCTGAGACATTAGTGGATCATGGGAAAAGAATTTAACAGTGGTTTATTTTTCCTAAAACAATATTTACAGGGCTACGAATAAGACAGAACCATTTGAGGTTCTCTATGATAGATCATGCGGATCATAATTATATTGGATGGAAGATATGGAATTAGATTTAGTGGAATTGAGTCTCATTCAAGAGACGTTGGAACTATTTTAGTTAATTCGGAAACTTATTGAAATGGATCTGAGTAGGAAGAATTAATATGTTGATCAACAACATAGAACTCTTGAGATTATGGTGGGTGATCATGTGCTTATTTGGTTTCCACCAAGGATGGGTCACCATTGAATTACGAAATAGGGAAAGTTAGTGCCAAGGTACATGGGTCCATTTTAGATTATGGAGGAGATCTGATCAGCGGTATACTAATCAGATATTTCATATTAGTATAGTTGTATGGTTTATTTTTTTCATGTGTCCTGACATTAGCAGTACCACCCTGAACCATCTCATGTGATTTATTTTGATGATGTTGAGTTTGAGGATGATGTTTCCTTTATGGATCATCTGGTTTGTAATGTGGATTGCAGTGATAACTTCTTGAGGGGAAATAATGTTCACTTGGTTCGATTTTTCTGGAAACATGGTAATATTCAGAAAAAAACATGGGAAAGGGAGTCATATGTGTGGGCACAGTGGCCCAATTTCATTTCTTCATAAGCTCAGTGATTCTTGGAACTGTGGCTCAAGGATGAGCCATTTTATGTTGTGGAGGTTGTCATATATATGACTTCATGAATTTATGTCCTTTTTTAAATTAAAATTTAAATCTCTTATTTTTTCAGCATAATTTTTTACTGTGTTTATGTGAAGTTTCAGAGCTGTTCTAGGGGTTTGGGACATGAATGTAAGGGTATGTTTCCATCCAGTTTATGTTACACGGTTTGAATAAATTTAGGGACAACATTGCACCCAAAATTTGATAGATAAGTTGAGGGGGAGCATGATTAAACAAAAAAATCCAAGGAGAAAATACAATCCATCTAGACTTAGACAAAGACATTCCACAGGGTTGGTGGATGGTTTTTTAGACCGTGCAAAATCCCTTGGTAAACATGAAACTTCATCCATCTCAAATAGAGGCCGGCACACAGTTGGCACACAGATGGGGAAATTTTGCATCCAAACCCTTCAACCCATGAAAATGAGGAAAAGTACCCTTTTAACCCTCATTATTTTAGGTACCTAACCTGAATTCATCACCCATTTATCCTCTATCAACCCTTGTTATAAACCAAACTCTCCCAAGCTTCCTATGAATCAATCTACTTTGATTCTAATCTATTTGGAGGGTTATTCTTTGCGAATCAAAGCTCCAAGAATGTCTAATACATAAATTTCTTCTCTTTTCTACATTAGGTATTGTGGGGTTTTCCTTCATCTTCTGAATCGCTAAAACCCTCTATTTTTGGTGGATGTTAGATCCGGGATTCAAAGAGACCTTGAATCTAGATAAAATGTTGAAGTTATGCGAGTGTTCCTCAATGGACTCATGTTAGGCGGTCTACAAGTTATATACCATAGTTTTGAAGTTTATTTTTTCATTTTTGAATTCGTTAATGGTTCTATCATTTTTTGAATTTGATTCATTAAAT
This sequence comes from Viscum album, assembly GCA_963277665.1. Classification (NCBI taxonomy): domain Eukaryota; kingdom Viridiplantae; phylum Streptophyta; class Magnoliopsida; order Santalales; family Viscaceae; genus Viscum; species Viscum album. Next base: position 1,790,398,773 of record OY728143.1, on the reverse strand, counting down.
GGATTGGGTAAAATGGTTGGATAAATAATCAATTGAACCCTCGTGATCCCCGTGGGACGTGTTGAGGCTAAATAGTCTAATATAGGGCCACCCATGGGTTAACCAATAATTCCAAACATGGAATCTATATTCTTAATAATGAATTTTTTTTTGATTAATTAGATCACATGATTAACATGTTTATATGTTAGTTGAATTTAAAATGATGCATTGATAGTTAGATCTAGACTTTGTTATCTCATAAGGGAATATTATGCCTAACATGAAATGGGTTTAATGAAATATTTCCATGTGATAAATGTTTTATGTCTTTTACATGACATTATTAAGTGGGTAATGAATTTGAAATGATGAACATGCTTAAATGGCTGAATTCGTATGGATTTATGAATTTATTAAATGGGATAAAGTTCCGAAATTGATGAATTTTTTATTAAGACAAAGTATGGGAATAATTTAATAAGCTAAATGGGTTAAGGTATAAAAAGGTAATGATTTAAGTGGGATATTCTATGTAAATGCTAAATTTGTTAATATGTTGATGATTATTTATATGTCTATTGAAATGGGAATTGTAAATTTTATGTGTATTTATTTCTAATGATTGTGATATGGTATATGTGATAATAGTAAAAATAATAATGTTCACATGGTTTGGTAGTTGTGGGGTACTAGACATGAGGATCTACACCCACAATTCAGGTTATATTGTGGATCTAAACTCCACCCCCACAATGCTTTATTTAGGGAAGGGGACCGAGGCTCTATGCCCCTAACAGATACATTTAATGAGACTACCTAGAAAAAGGATCCAAGGTATGTACGATGTAAATGTAAATTAAATCTTTATACCTACAGATATAGAGAACCTTCATCACTCCCTTATGATTAGTAATTTACAATCCTAAGCCACTATATTAATGATGTAAATACATAATCTATGGTAAAAGTTATGAAAATGGAATAAGTGATAAAAATGTTTAAAGTGAAAATTATTATATAATGGAACCTGAGTAGTGTTTTGTTTACCCTATCATTTATTTAGTTCTTGCATGAAATATATATTTATAATGGGTATTTTGTTGACACTTTTGGGGGTGTTCTATTATGTTTTACTTAAACCATGTTAGGGCCACCATTGGGTACCCGAGCATACTTCGTGGTCTCATATCAGGATAAAGGAAAATGCACAATGTTGGAGAGTTGAGTTGGGATTGGGATGTGCATTTATTAAGATATTAAATTTGTGTGGGGAAACATTTTTTCGATTCAAGTGTTTCTATTTATTTTTGGTTTTTTATCACATGGGCATTATTAGCATGATATGATGTAATTATTATCTGTTTGTGGTCTGTACCTTGTTTGGGGAAACATTCAGAAATTAATGTTCCTAGTTTATTATTTTTTTCATTTATTTCACATGTTATCTATTTTGGATACTCTGATAAATAGGTTGTATTCTCACCATATGATCCCTTAGACCCATGCCTCTAGTTGACAACCTCTGGCGTATGGGGAGGCGCGCATGAGGTCATTTTGTGAATATGCTAAGGGCATTGGTTTAGTTGATTACCTGCCAAGGATGTTACAACACACACTGGGATATTATTATATTTTTTTAATGAAATATATCTATCCTAATTCTATAAAATTGGAACATAATTAATCATTCATGTTTATAGAAAACTACTACCTCGTGAACCACTTTAGTTGGTTTCTAATCCCCGTCTATCAATACTGGTGATGATGATGAAAATAATGTGTATATATGATATTAATGACATATTTTTCACTATGAAAAGTTAATACATCATTTATTTTATAACCTTTTCATTTATATAAAATTGATAACGTCGTTCAGCCATACCTGTGAACTACAACATTCACAAAGAAATGTGATACGTTTTTCATCACCAAATCACATGGATGATAAATATAATTATATTTAGTGAATTAATATGAAATATAATATATTAATATAATTCCTGATATTTTAAATAATACTTACCTTCTTTTCATAATAATCATTGAAAAATATAAATATTACTCACACATACAAACAACCAATCACCTCAATGATCGTAACATTATATATTTTTCATAACTATATGAAATGTTTGATTTTAATTGTATAATTATTCTATAAAAATGAAAATTATTTCATTATTATTATTCAATATAGGGATTAATAATTAAATATTTGAACATAGTTAACTGACCGACATTATTACAGGATTAGGTACTAAATATCATCAAAACATCCAATGTGAACATAATTGATTAAGAAATTATATTTATCATAGTAATAAGTGACATACTCTGTATAATAGAAAATAAAATGATCTTATTAATGTATAATATTGACATATTTTTATTATTTAGGGAAAAAAATAACATATGTGACATGGGAGACTCAAGTTAAGGAAGTATGTCTCAAGTTACTTTCATTGAGGCATACTGTAATGTTATTAAACTAAATTCATTCATATGGTGTACTTAGTGATCCTTTTAGATGTAATATAATTAATACATCTTAATTTGTATTATTTCAAGGTTTAATTTGAGTTATTTTATTGAATTTTATTTGACATGGAAGTAACCAAGTGGTAAAGTATTTCACAACTCAATTTTGATTCCTTGGGTTATATTACTTCTCCATTGTCTTTGATATTATAATATTATGTGTGTTATGAATTATGATATTATTATGATTTATTTCCACATATATAATGTCGATTTATATTTTATACACGTAATATATTCCCTAATTAATCCTTAATTAAATTTTATTATCAATTAAGGGTTTATCATCTCACATTTACAACTACGATACATGTGTCATATTTACCATTTATTTATTTTATTTAGTTTATATACAAGTAATTTAATTTATTATACAATGATTCCCTTTGTAAAAATTATATTTAATTTTTAACATTAATTTATATCAATCATGGGGCTTATTAATCAAAAGAAACCCAAGTAGTACGAGTCTTTCCTTTAAAAAACCTTTTTTAAACTTCCTCTTCAATACTTTTCAAAAAAAATCATAAGGAGCATTTTTAACTTTTACAACATGAGTGTATTTTTCTATTGGGATGTCTTTAAAATTATTTTAAAATTACATTACATGATTACATATTTAATTTTATGGAAACTAACTTCTATTATATGTGAAAAAATTTTCAACAAAAAATTCTATTAAAAAATGAAAATGTTATTCCCCATAACAATGTTTTTATAATGAATTATTTTATGAGTTATGATTATGATATGGTTATTTGGAATTTTTATGTGGAAAAGTGGTTATTTTATAAACCAATGATGTGTTTTTCCGTCCTAAAATAATGATGGGTTGTTATTTTATTAAATAATGACATTTGGTTCCATGATAAACCAAGGGAAGGTGGTTTTTTATAACTTAAATTGAATAGGGTACTCTGGATATAAAAGATGTCCATATTGATTATTAAATTTGTATGAGAGATATTTATAATGTCATATGAAAATAAATAAAATACTTTTATATAATTATTAATGAGTTTTCATTGAAATTTTTTGAATTATAGAATGGTATGATAATTATCATCATGAAAAGGATTATGAGATTTAGGGTAAAAATGTATGTTTCTATTAATTTTTTTACTTGTTCAGACTGGACTGACTATTGCATTTGATTTATGTACCTTAATGATATTATTCCTAATACCATTTTTAAAATATTTTACACAAGTTATATGTATGTGTAAGATTAAATGATAATTTATGTTTAATATTTTGAATAATTTTTATGGGAGGAAATATCTTTTTAATTTATAGAATTTTATTTTATATGAAAATTTGATACATTATTGATGTTTACACTTCTAATGTATGAGATTAAAATATAATAGTTAGTCATAATTCTATATAACTATAAAATAAAAATATCATAGATATTGTAATAATGTGAATTTGTAGTTAAACATCACTAGAATATGTAATTTTTATGATTGGGTCATTATCGTTGGAATCAGTGGAGGGTTTAAATAAATTTGGAGATTAAGATGTTCTCATGAGAGGTTTTTTGAAGAGCTATTGACACCATCATGGGATTACGAGTTCATGTTTAATCATGTGTTCAATGTTATAGAAACCCCTATTTTGGTTTTTTTTTTGGTGGATGACTATGATGACTATGAGTGTGTTTAGAGAAATTTATGGAAAAGTAAAACTTATATTTAGTATCAGTTTTATTGAAAAAATATTTGAGTAAGAATTACTTTAGTTATAGTGAAAATATTTCTAAATTTATATGTATTCTTTAAGATCTATATGATATTTTATTTTTTATTTAGTTATGGGTTATTGAATTTGGGAATGAAAATTGAAAGGTATAATATGACCATTGAGGTTTAAAAATTTCCTTCAAATTGAATATATCTTGTTTACTTTTGATGATTTTTATAATGTTACTAGAAATTTTATAGAAATTATATTAATATAGTTTAAGAGAAAAGATATATATCATCAGATGGGTGAATGACCATAATGTCCAACATGGCCATAGGCACTGAACCCACAACTGAAGGGAGACAAGGGTGCATCAACTACCATTGGACTAGGTGATGTCCTGGTTAGTATGGAAATTTTTTCATTATTAAAAATTCATGATATATAAAGGTTAAATTCATTTTGGGAACAAATGTTTTATCGAATTTAAAACCATGGGATTATAAAATGATGTAATGATTAAGTGATTAATGTTATTTTAAATGATGTTCACTATTTAGGGAACCATATATGATTAAGTTATATAGAATACTATGGTATTTTATTTTAGGAATAAAGGATAAATTATATTTTGGAAGCATAGTTAATTTTATTGGCAATTTATAGTGATTTTATTTATCTCTATAAATGATTATAATATCATATAAGTTATATTATTAGGAAAGTTACCATTTGGAATGAGAATTTAGGAGCTGTTGGTGTGATTTAGAGACAAATATTAAATTTTTTTGGGAAGAGTATATGATCAAAATCTTTTGATTTTTGGGTTTAAATATTCTTTTTTAATATAATTGATGAATTTCATGTTGAGTTATATTTTTAATAGTTTATATTGATCTTTGGGTATTACTACTTCATTTTATAGATTAATATTCTGTTCTTATTTTAAATTATTTCTATTTTTGGAATTATCTTGTGTTCCAACCATTTTGTTTTTGGTAAATTCTTTAATATAGTGGGAATATAATGTTTTTATTTTGTGGATTTTTTGATATATAGAAGTTGATTCATGTGCTTCAGGCCTGAAAAAATCATAAAAAATATTTAGGATAAAAATATGGGTTTGTGTTAGAAATTTACCGAAGTATGATATTTTACATTTTATGTAACTGTATTTCCCAATATTCTCTGAATATAAGGATATAGAATACCTCAAATCTTGGAAAAGGGCCTTGAAACAAATAGATTATCAATTTTACTTTTCATAATGATAAATCTATGTCCGTTTAACCAATAAAATATTTATGATTTTTTGAAAATCAAATTTTTCATAACCATGTTTTCTATAACTCTGTATCATTCCTTGGGAGTTAGTTTTCTCTTATTTATCTATGTATCATTTAACTATTACGTTTTCCTTTTTTGAATCATAGTATGTTTTACAATAAATGACCTCACATCAATATTTTATATTTTCAAGGGGGGTTTAACCCTTTTTTAATTTGGGATTTCAACAATGGTATTTTTAATTTTCAAAAATCTGTTAATAAGACCATGTATTTAATTTTGAGGACATAATATCTAAAAGGAGAAAATAATGTAACATCCTAAGATTTCAAAATTAAATTCTATTTTTGAAAATAAATAAATTTTATTTCAAATAATATTAACCAAATTATGAAATATATATAATGATTTTACTCATTTACAATGAGTTAACTAATTATTTTTTATTAATTACTATATTTTCAATAAAGTCATTTTAATCTTAAAAAATATCATTTCTTCAAAATTAATTTTTATTGATCTTTAAATTTTATTATTATATGTAATTTCTAGAAATGTTTGAAACTATATTTTTAAAAATAATTTCAATTTTTAGTTCATTATTTCAAAATTATCTTATGATATTTTTTTCAAATTTTCCAAAAATATTGAATTTTCATGAAACAGTGAAAACCCCTGATACTTATTAAAAATATCATTTTATTTTAAAATTTTTACATGGTAAAAATATTTATTGGATTAATTCAAAAGTTTTAATTTGTCCAAATTATTTTAAAATAATTAAACTATGGTTTCTTAAATTTCTTTTATTCTATAATTTAGTATAAAAAATTTTTTATTTTAAAAGTGTATTTTTTTGAAAAACTGATTTTCATTGAATTTTGACAATCTAAATATTAATTAAATTAAAAAACATTGATATTTTGAATTTTGAAAAATTTATTTCATATTCAAAATTATTTTTTTTAAATTATGAAAACAATTCCGCTTTATTTTTTGGCAATATGAATATTTATTATAGTAATTTTTATTACCATGGTAAATAGTAAATCTGATAATTTTATGTTAGAAATTAAATGGTAAGAACAATATAATGATCAAAACACATACCAAAATCATATGTGATGAGTATAGATCAAAAAATTTATACGAGGGTCCAATTGTTTATCTTTTGGGTCAACTTTTTGTGATGATGACCTTTATAATATTTTATTTATTAAAATTTCAAAAATGTTATAATTTAATTTTTTATAAGTTTTATATTTTTAATATTATGTTATAAAGAGGATAAATTCAACTATAATTATTAGTTTGAAAGATAAATTATTTTCCATTATTATAGTACTTCTTTCAAATACGTAGTTTAGAAAAATTACATTAATTGTTTAAACAATATTTCTGCAAGAGAATGCAAGAGTGGTAATTACTACATATTAATTTGGTGATGCAAAATAATAAATATTCTGGATACATTAATGATACATATTAATGGAATTATTCTAGCTAGATTGGGATTTTTCCTTCAAGGAGAAATGATCCTCATCATAATGATATGGAAAGATAGTGGATACACATGATCTTTCTCATCCGAGGAAGAAGAGAGTTTTCATCACATGGGATTTATTGAGATTTTCATTTCTAGTTAAGGAGGATGCATCTAGATAATCTAATATCAAAAAAACGTGATGTTGGTGGATACTTGGTTGTGGAAGATCCATAGGGTCTTCAACAAAGGATTACCATATGCATGTTTTCAATTGTTATACTAATTATTTACATAAAGGGAAACATGCCCATGTCTGAAGAAGATCTAAAAAATAAAATATCTCATTAATTTAGAAATCCTGATTTGAATATCCTAACTATTGGAAGAGAAATTTTTCATATCATATTTTATTCTAGGGAGGATCAAAATGCCACTTGGAGTCTCAAAAATCTACAACTCAAGCCATGAATCCTCAAATTTTTTGAATGGTATTTAAATTTTAATCATTTCAATTAAAAGAAAACCAATGATCAAATACAGGATAGGATTCATTAATGAAGTTGGTTGTATTGGAATCCCAAAATCCTAAATTTCCCTGCTTTATTACATTGGAACCCCACATAGGATGGGTTAGAGAACACTGGAAGGGAATCTTGGATTCTTTTCATTAATTTTAGATGATATTAATCTAGAAGTCAAGAGGATATATGGTGTTACACTTCTTACCAATGAAAAAAATATTGCCGTTAAGGTTGAATATAAATGTACCCCTATATTCTATGATGTTCTGAAGATGGTGTTTCATTTAGTTTCTAATTATAGGGTGCTCCCAAGGAAGGGGAAGGTGGATCTAATGATCAGGGACTTGAAGGAAATAATTAAGAGATGAAAAATAAGAATATATAGTTTGAGGAAGGGATGCCTATAATAAACCAAGTCTTTCTTTATCAATGGATAATCTGACGAATTCCTAGGTAGAAATTGTTGAGTAAGAGGAAAAGAGGAACAAATCCCCCACTCTACTTTGCACACTCACTAAGGTGGGTCCTGGGGAGTATATTGAGGAAGGACTACAGTGCGGGGATATAAATGCCTTAAATGTGGAGATCTAAAATGATATGTATGAGTTTTTTTGATAATCCAAAGAAGTAATTATGTGATGATTCTTTGATTTTTTTTAAATTTATCATGATATCAATGATTTTTTTCTCATTATGCAGAATAAAGATCCATCTTCAAAAACCATTGTGGATCCATCTCCTCTTGATGTGAATGGAGTGGCTATTTCTTCTTTATCTGAATGTATTTTATCTAAATAAATATTTAAATATTCTATCATGGATCTGAGTGTTATAAATCAAGACTGTACTACACATGATTTGGAGTCTACTTCCACTAATGAGATCAACAATTTTTTTAGTGAAATATTTTTAGTTTTTAGATGATTAATTATAGGGACATCTATAATATGGGATCTAGAAATGGTTTGACCAATGCCACTGATATTAGAAACCTTATTCAAACCCCTCCAGCTCGAAAAAGAAAGGCATGGAGACCTCCTATGTTTTGGAAAAATAAGGTAGGGAGGAAAACGAAATGGGGATCCAACCCCAGATATAGATTCAAGTGTAGATTATCTAATGGAATTTCCAAGATCTATCCAATCATTATACTACCATGTCACTAATGTTTCATATAAAAAACAAACATGTGTCCTTATAGGGTTGGATGACCCTAAATTACATTTCCACTAGATTTTCCAAACAGGAAAATTTGGGATTTCACTTAATTGGTACTAACAATTGTTTTAATGAGATAAAATAACTTATGGAATATGGAAAATGCATCTCTGGGTGATCCATCATTGCTTACATCTAGTAAAAAACTTGTCACATATTATTTTAATTATCTAGTAATTCAGCACTTCTGCTCTATCCTTTATGTCTGTAATAGGTAACCCGATTTCAGTAGTCATTAGATAGACAATGAGTCTCTCATATATGATATCACTAGTCCATGTATCATCCATGGTGAGCTTAATTCAATTCCAAACCCATATGAGAAAATGTTAGATATGACTAATTCTATCTCTTACAAGGAATTTGGAACCTTTTTGAACCATAAGGGATAGATTAATGTCAATATATTATATTCCAAAAAAACTAGGTATAGGAGGAATCTAAATAGATTTACATAATGTAAGATTGAAATGGGTTTTTAATGATAAAATCCTGGATATATTAGACTCCATTTTCTACCTAAACTTTTCAAGAATTAACTATAAACATAATAAAATTTTGGTTGATTTAGTGAGAAAAGACTTGAAGCCTCTCTTCCACTATTCGTTCAATAATGTGGGAATAATATTTAGGGAGTTTGGAACATTGTGGATTATATAAATGATGAACTTTCATGTGTCATAAACGAATTATTTCATAAAGGGAATTGGGAAAAATTGAGAAAGGATCATTTTGGATCAGTTGATACTATAATTTTCTCTCATGAGGCCTCATTTCAGTATATTAAATAGAAGACACCAATAAGGATTTCTTTTATGGAGTTTCAAATGATGTTGAGGTGGAATTTAAGAAAAATAATATCCTAAATCTTAAACATTCCATGATAAGGGATTCCTTTAAATCCAAATGGTTAAAAGGATGGTTACGAAAATTACAAATTATTCAACCTCCTCAAAAATATAAGAATGTCTCTATGCCTTTACTTATGCTTAAAAATGATAATCATATGATTTAGAACAAGAAAACCCCTCAGAGTAGGTATTATTATACTTCAAGTATATCTTCCATGGACCTTATACCATTATTTAACAAATGGATCTGATTATTTCATGTTTTTTAATCAAGAGGAATAATTTAGGCTTATATTTCTTCTTTTCGAATCAGAGATTAAGGAGTATGACTTTGGGATCAAACATTGTAGATCTTGGGTTACATATGGTTTTAGAAATACATTCATTCAAACTATTTTTGAGGTAATTCATACTAATGTTTATAGGTTTGTTCTTAAATTCTTCAAATGTTGCCTTCTTCCTTAGAGTATGAAAGCATTGTTTCTTGCCTTGCTACCAGAAGTGGATAATTCCAATGAAATCCGTCTCTTTAAGAAACATTTCTGGTTAATACCACCTATAAATTTATCAATAAAACCTTGCTAACTGATTAGCCTCCATAAAAATATTTATTGTTTTTTCAAATTAGGTTGGTTTCATCAAATGATGGTTCATTCATGATTTCTACACTACTGATTCAGAATGTGTCAAGATTCATAAAAAACCAACCATGGGAGGTAATATTTCTCTTAAGATTGATGTTAAAAAATAATTTGATATGATGTATTGGACTTATATTTCCACGATTCGGGCTATGTCTGGTTCTGATAATGTATTTATTAATTGGGTTGAAAACATCTTTTGTTCTTCACATATCCCAATTATTATTAATTTCTCCCCTAATGGATACATTTATTTCACTATATTTTTTAAGAAAGGTCACCCCCATTCTATTTTTTTATATTAAAGAGGATTATCTCAGAAGGATAAATTCTATAATGGCTATAAATGAAAAATTGAAATGTATATATGCTGGTAAAAGAATGTATGCTCATACTTATCTATTTTATGTAGATGACATAATATTCATCACTAAAGGGGATAAGATAAATATTATAAACATAAATAAGGCCCTCTTTAATTATTAAGAGGCCTCGAGTTAGTATATTAGTTATAAAAATCATTTATCTACATTGGGAAGAACAACTATGCAGCCATGAAAATGGACACTATCAGATAATTAGGTATTAGGGAGGGAGTATTTTCATTTATCTATATTGGTGTTTCTATTTTCTAGTAAATACCAATTCCTTGTTATTTTTATAATAAGATTAGTTAGATAAGAATACAACACTATCTTATAAAAGAAAATCTCTATCTATGGATGGTTATTTTTTGGGTGATATTTTCCATCATTTAAAAAAAATTCTACTCTTTCAATGTATACAAATGGCTAGTTTTCCTCATCAATAATATCAATTTTGTAAAATATACTATCATTCGGATTGGATTTCTGTTAGATATGAGGTTAGCTATAGTCTTATGAAACACTTGGTTTATGATTTGTTATGTTGGTGGTTTGGGAATCAAAATTCATCGATACATTATTGATTCCTTGCAAGATATTTTTATTTTAAGGACCATCAATGGAAATTAAGAGGGTTTAAGACTTCTTCAATCGATATGTTCGGATAATATAAAAATTGGAAATCATAATCATTTTGATTCTCCTATTTGGTCTACTTTAAAATCTATCTTATCTATAATTTACTCTCAATACAGATGGTTAGTCTTAAGAGACTCATCTCTTCATTTACAAACTATTAATTGGACTATTTTTCACTTATTTGATTCTATTATGAATGATGATAGAAATTTATTTTTGGACGTATCATTTAATGATAAAATAGACCACATGAATGATCTATCATATTTCATGAAAGTAATTTTTTCAATTACTACTTCTTAACAAGGGATGACTTCTGGGTATTATAAACTTATTCAAATGGTGTTATAACATTAATGTTAGTCTACAAACACTCCACTGCTCCAATGAGGACCCCAATGTCTTTGAAAATTGAAAATCAGCTTCATAAAAAACTATAGATCCATTCTTATTTGGTGGTTGGAGCATAGAAATATTTTAATAGATGATTTTATGCAGACCTATTGAATATATCTATGTTATTCATGTTATCTCTATCATTTACATAGAGAAGACATATAAAACTTATTTATGAGTTTTTTCACTGGTTCTTCTATGTGGAAATCCCTCTCACATGTCCATGAAGTTCTATTACCTCCGATCACTTCCAATTGAGACTTAATCAAAGGCTAGCATAATATCCTTCTTTATCCTCATATTCAAAGCCATTTTCTTGTTTCTATAGTGTATTTTATTCACATAAATTGGAATGCTCATAGAAATTGGATTCAATATCAAGTTATATTTAGTCCTATTACTCCTCTATCCAATCTTCTTGTTGTTTCCAAAGGTGTTAATCCCTATCAAAGTGGTTATTTTCACAATTCAATTCATGATTTATATATTCTAAAATAAATTGTAATTAAGCATCTCAAATGTCCACCATTTGGAAAAAATGAAGTCTTCTGGTGTTTCCATTTATTTGACGGAATAATATTAATATTGATGTATCATAAATAGTTACCCAATTATATTTGGTTATGGGAATATTTTGAAGGATCACTACACAATTATCCTAGCCCGTATTTGTGGGTCATGTTGAGTTTCTTCTTCTCTTAAAGATCAAATTATTGGTATCATGACTAAGATGGAGTAAAACAAATATCAAGGATTGAACAATAATGGGATATAATGTGACTCTACCATTGTTTTTTTCCTTTAGATAAGGCTCTACTCATCTCTATTGTAATATTACTAATTATTGGATCAAATTCATGGATTTCCTTTCAACTTTAGAATATATTTTCACACATGTGTACACAGAATCCAATTATGTTATATATGGATGTGTAATTAAAGGTTTTAATGACATTAAAATTTCGTGGTTTGATGAGATTCATGATGACCTCATTCCCCTAATTCGGAGGGATAAGTTTAAATCTCCAATTTTTATCCTTTTTGATCTTTTTATTTTTTATTAATAAAAGAGCCTTGCACTTATGGGATATAAACCCCAATAATAACAAACATTAAATTTTATCCCTTTTGAGGAATACTTAAAATAGTTTACAAATAGATTCCCAAATGCCATATTAGTTTACTAAAATTGGAAACATGGAAACTTAAACCATCAGATATAAGTGATCTAAATTATCATCCACTAGTTTCTTCATGACTATCACCCTTCTTAGACACAAAATACATAATGAATATCATCATAACCTGGTGAAGGAAACATAAAAATTGGTAATTTGAGATTCTTAGTAATGGAAAACAAGATTGCCGTGTAAATATAAACATAAGAATAAGGGTTTGAGTGCATGATCACATAAATAGAATATCATAACTCATATATAAGAGATCATAAACAAAAATTATGACATAAATATTTGTAGTTCATAAGACATGATTCAAAATTAAATGAAGTACATAATCAATGAAATCATAATATAGGATTAAAACATGGTATTGTGGCAGACACATAAGCATATAATATGATTTCTATAGTAACCAAGGCATCACCTCCAAGAATATATAAGTGAAAAAATTCCCTTACTAAAACAAGTTCACCCCCATTCTAGGATTGTATTACTGAACCGAGTTCACTTCTCATTCCATTATTATAATAATGAATATGATTCACTCTTCATTTCAGCCATGTATATCTCATGAGATATACATCTTTACACAATTAATTGGATGGAGATATTGGTCCCCCCATCTCATAATGAAATCTTAAAAACATGTTCCAAAAATTCATAATCAATAATATCTTACCCCCTGAAATGAAATGTTCATCTTATGCACATAATCATATCATAAACTAAGGAAAAATATATATGTTTTATAATAATTTCAACAAAAACATAACCTGTAAAAGAAAAAAGGATCTCATAAACATATAACCTATGAAGGTAAACAAGTGTTATAAAGACTTTTACATCAAGAATAAACAATTTAGATAAATAATATGAATGGAACCTTTAGATATTTTTCAATAAAGGCATGAATAACATCAACAAATTTTATCTTAGATCGAAAATATTTTTAAAATATCATTCAACAACACTTCTTAAGTAAAATATCTTTTCTTCTTTTAAAAAAATCATTTTAAAAACATAAAATATTTTAAAAACAATTTTCTTGGAAATAAAACATTCAAATAAACTTGAAAAAATTTCAACCATTTTTCATGAAAACTTAGAAAAGGATCTTGAAAATATTTTGAAAACCATTTCCATGATAAATTATAAAATAGAATGAAATAATTTTTCATTAAAAATACATTGAAAAAATGATTTTAAAGAATATTAGGAAAACAATTATTCTCATAAAATAAAATAAATATTAAATACTGTAATGGATTCATCAATGTAATGTTTATTATGATGGTGGATAACCCCTAACACACCAAAAACCCCTTTTATATTCATCAATGTAATGTTTATTATGATGGTGGATAACCCCTAACACACCAAAAACCCCTTTTATACAATAAAAGTTTTAGAACGGTTCCTTGAATAGAAAAAAACAAGAAGATTCCTTATTAAAACGGTTTTTTCTTAAAAAGATAAAACATGGGAAAAATTTATTTTAAATATCATAGTTTAATAATAATATATTTTTGGAAACATTTTATATGACAAGGTTTTGAGTGAACACATATTTCCTTCTGAAAAGAGAGGTAAAGTTAGAATTTATTAAAAACACATTCTTAACTATATTATGTACCAATGTTTGGACAAACGGTACTATGACATGAATATATTTTGAATAACCATATGAGAATAAAATTAATGAGTATGTTGGATATATTTCTCATTATATTAGAACAAAGAAATCAAAATCATAAACAGTCTCAAAAAGAGCTGTGATTATTTCAATAAACTATTATAACTTGGTAACTTTGAACCATACACCCCATGTAAGAAAATGAAATTATATGAAGCTGAAAATATTGTTAAATTAATTAGATTAATTATATAAAATTTCAATGGAATTATAAATACCTCATATAAAAATACAAGTGAATAACATGGAATTTGTCTTAAAAAAGGGAAATTAGGAAAACAATTACATTATTGATTTGGAATCTTTTGAACCATAAAACCCCTGATACAAAGATCATAATTTTTTTTTGTAAATACCCCTAGATTTATTTATAAAATGAATATAATAAATTAATAGGAAGTATATACACCACAAAAAATAAGGGGGTGGTGACGTAGGCATGTATCTCACAGAAATAAGTATTGTAATGAAATTCACTTACCGTGTGTCTTGACTCTCATCGTACTCATTCAATCCACTTTTATAATAAATTTAAATTTATTATTAATCTATAAAATAAAAATATTCCTAATTTTCATATCACATATGGTTTTATTATGGATTTATATTTCCCTCTTGTTAATAATTCAATGTTAATGTTTCACTTCGGGTAATATCAGATTTTTTTTTCTCATGTGTCTTAACTTGTTATATATTTGGTCCTTATACTTATATCATGATTTAAATAATGTAAAACATGATTGAAATATAATTTTTATTCATTGTATGTGTTTTATTATAATTCATATAATATTTAAGTACAAAATGGAATAAACAGTTCATGGAGACGGTATGTCGTATGTACGCAAGAACACTATTTTAATTTAATTATCGAGTTGAATGAAAGAGAGTAGAGTCCATATATGTATATAGATATATAATTCATTGTTATAGTAGCTTTATAATTTCATATATATCAAATATATTCCTTAAAATCATCCCTAATACATACCATGTAGTCTATGAATGAATCACATTGCATTGAGGAGGCTGTAGTAAACACTTCTTCAAACGAAATTTTCTTGTAAACCCCAAATGGAAAGTATAATGATATGAATTGTAAAATAATTAATTAATATTAAAAAAAACTAAATATTATATATTATATATATAAATATAGTGTACATAATATTTTCCACCATGGGAGGTGATATAAGAAAAATGAACAATCATAGTTTAGTGAGGGGATAATCTACCATACACGTAAATAGTATGTTCATTACCCATTCGATGGAAGTGTATTTAAGTATATGTAGAATAATTATCATAACAAAAAAATAGTATATTAAGGATAATTTTTTTAAAAAAATCTTGGAATAATAATATTTCAGTGTGAAGAGAATGAAAATAAAAGGAGTATGAGGGAAGGGTGTGACCACTTAATCGAGTAACTCCTTTTGGTTTTCACCAAAGGGATTACATGGAAGAATTTATTCCCAAGTGAGGATTAAATAATTAATTTTGAGATTCTGTGAATCTATTAGGTTGGATTTTTCTCTATCCAATGTTTTCTGAGAGGTGTGAGGAAGTGGGAGGAGATGAAGGATTTTATAATAGATGATGAGTGGAACTCTTGTAATATTTTGGAAAAAGGAAACCCCACCCACGTTGTTTTATTTCATGAGGAAATAATAATGGTAAAAAGTCAATAAAATAGAGTATATGGTCTAAATATGTTCATAAAATTCATTTAGGTCATGTTTGTAGGTCGTTTTGGGACTTAAGGTTATGGTTTAGTCCCTTATTAAGTTTAATTTAACCTTAATCATTGTAAATAATTTTAATTACATTCACTAATATATTTGGTCAAAAGAGAAGTTGAAATTATTAGAAATTATAAACTATAATGATTAAAAATATTTACATTTTTCATAATTCCAATCACATAAGTGGTGGAAATTAATTTAAAATTAATTCTGCAGTCGGGTCGACAATGGAAGTTTTTAAAGTTAGAATGATCAAATGTTTTCTATGATTTTATGCCCTATTTCTATGTGTAATTAGTTATAATTACATAAAAAGGATTAATTGATAAAAATACAATATAATTAAACTTTTATATCAATTTAAAATGTAATTTAATCTTATAAATAAATTAGTTGAAAAAACAGTTTTGAACTAAAATACATTATTTTTCACAATTCATTAAAAAATAAAACTTCAAAGAAAAAATATCTAAATTTCACCATAACCTAATTTTTATTATAATATTTAAAATATGATGTTTATTTTAATATATAATATTCATAAAAGATACTAAATTTATATTTAAAATAGCTTCTCCATTAAATGGAGGTAAAATAAACTTAATAAACATTTTAGGTTTGATGAGTTAAATTTGTTATATTCTTATATTATTCATATTAAATCTAATGGATGAATATAGAAAATGTTTAGTTAGATATATAAAAAATATGTTACATTAAAATTACTTACTAATTATAAATAATTTAATTTATTAGGATCAAAAAAAAATTCTGAGCATAATAATCGTTTTCTAAAAAAATACTATTTTATATCAAATTATTTATTATATTAATTTCTAAAGAATTTTTAACTAGTTAATTCATTTTATATTTTTTATAAACCATATATTTACATAATTTAGTTAATTATATTCATCAAATAAAATTCATTGTCTTTGTTATGTATTATTATATAATATGTTATTGTTCGGTAATACTATGTCATGTGTGTTACGTAATCCATTGAGTAAAGTCAGTCTTTTTTGAAATATCACTTTTCCTCAGTGTTTTTATTGAGTAATATAACCATTATATTTTTTTTGTGAATGGTTAACATGGAATTTTATATAACATAATAAATACATAGTGTTTTAATATATTTAAAATGACTATTTTTGGTGTTGTAAGAAATGAAAAATAACAAACATAAATGAATGAAATTGAAAAAATTATTCCATACAATATTGGGTTATTACATTATACCCCCCTTAAAATGAATTTCAAAATTTAAATTAAGCTGGGTTATAGTGGTTTTAATACATGAGAGTTACTTTCATAGAAACCCACATTGTAAAAATTAATACTAAAAATTCATTTAAAAAAGAAATATTGAACGATAACAGTAACCCAAAGTAATTGATAACAAGCTTCCCACATAGTATAACATAATTGGGAAGTGAAAACATAGACATGGAAGGGAAATATGACCATCTACATCTAATAGAGAGTGATATAGAATAAGGTCATTAGGATGTTAACAATCACAAATATATAAAACTGAGATGGCATAAAGGACCATCTAATCTATCAAAAAAAGGTACAATGATAAAATTTTATTTATTTATTTTTTCCTAATGTTGAATAATTTTCATGAAAATAACTACTAACATGATTTGAGGAAAATACTACCCTTTGTTGTCACTTGATCAACTTCATCTCTTTCTCTAGAAAGGAAGTTTAATTTTTCATTCCTTAAGAACTAATAGATCATAAGATCCATGCTATGTCATCCCATCTCTTTCATTTACCATCAACACAAAATTGTTAGGGAAGGTTGTCCAATGTGAATGAATCCTCGTTCGGTGAGATGATACATTAATCTCACAAACATCATCCTAATTTTAACTTAAATATCTTATAAATGGTTAACCTTATAATACTTCTGAATAATGAAAATATAGAACATTAGTAATAAAGTCACCAAATAAAATAAACATTAATCTCCTTTATATCACAAAGTATCTCTTGGTTGTCACATTCCAACATGTGAATACCCTCGTCATATATTATCCTGAAACATGGTAGTAACCTGAATTACCATAAATAATTTTGGAAAAAATTCATACTTACTTATTCTAAATGTCACTGGATATATTCCATGAAGTTTTGAACTTCATCGATGATGGTATAGAAATTTTTTTCAACCAATCAATAATTAGATCTAGAATAATCTACATCGTCCAATTCCCTTATTTATATTCAACATGTCTCTAATCTAATAATCATTATCTTAACATTAGGAACGCATTAAGTGTCATATTTCCTTTAATATATTGTTTCATATAAATTTCACATTTTCATTAATTCAATTTTCTTTTCCATTATAACTATTCAACATACTCTTGGAAATCCTTAGCGAAAAACATAAACTAAATAATCCTTATATACTTCACCATTAATAATTCCTGTATCAAAATACATAAATACTTTACTCTTCCTAATTTAATGGTTATAATTGAATAGATCCTTCCTTTGTTTAGAAGTATAATCTTATGTTTCGGCATTGATATGTGTAATGGACATGTTCTTCACAGATAAGATATTGAACTCGATGATCATTCCTCACTCTGTGACCCTTTTTCCCACAGAGATAACATCGTCCCTTCAATTTCAGGTATTCCCCAGGGTTATTATTCCCTCCTTCATGACATGTAGACATCCAAATCTTATTTCCTCTATTCTCAATAAAATTTGAACATTTATAAAAACCATCTTACTCTTAAGAGATGTGTTATGAATATCACCAAAATCAACATTATTAATCATATATCGGGATATCTGATTCATCATAATCACAATATATTTCTCTCTAGTAATTATATTATTTTGTTGTTAATAATCACCATATTTTCCATCATACTCAATGTTAACCCAATTATTTATGGTTTCCTCTATTAAATAAAAACAGAAATCCTGGGGTGGGAAACACATATCATAGAAAAAAACTACCTAATCTGAAAAAATTACTTATAGGATATTTAAATCATGACACCTAAATTTTAATATATAAAACTTTAGGTTTATCCTAGGTTATTCATATTCATAATATATTCAAATACTTCATAATATTTTGTGACTATTTTTGTGCATTTCAAAGTCATATCCCATGGGATTGTAAAATGAGGTGTGCAATATGGCTCATTTACGTGAATCAAATTACCATGAGTTAGGCCATGGACATCCTTTCAGAGTTATTACTCCTAGGTAAATTTGTTCTAGATCCACATCCACTTGTACTCTCCAGATATTGGTGTATTACTAGTATACCACTCACCCTACCCTTTACTAAAATTCCAGGACATTTTTATGTTCTTTTCTTTATCCTTATACTTATCCTTATATGTGTACTTAAGTTTCTTACTAAGGTTTTATCATCTTAGCTTCCAAAGGATAACTTAACCTTTTCTATGACACAAAATATAACAACCTAGTATTAATATACATATATATTACATAATTTATTATGAATACTTAAAAAATTATACAAACACACACCCAAAGGCCATATTAGTTTAGTTCATTTAGAAACCTGTAATCAAAAAAACAGGTACATAAGTTATGTAAAGTATTTCCCACCATGTTCGTAATGACTAGAACCCTTTATAGACACATCATACCTAATACATATCTTTATAACCTAGGGAAAGAAACATAGAAAGTGGTGAGATGAGATGACCAGTAAGGGTAAACAAGGGAAACATGTAAGCATAAACAAGATCATACAGGTATGAGAACAAGATCATGTAAATAGAAGATCATACCCAACATATCAACGATCATAAATAAGAATTATTACATAAATATCAACAGTTTAGATAACATTAATGATAAGGAAATGAAGAACACATTCAATTAAAGTATAACATAGTAATAACATATGGAATTTTTGTATACACATTGGCATATAATATTATTTCCATAGTATTCAACCCGTCGCTGCCAAGACCATCTTAATGGACAATATGCTTTACAAAATTAGGTTCACTCACCATTCCAACCCTATAATAATGAAAAAAATTCACACCATAATCCATCCCTATAATACTAAACCGAGTTCAATCCCCATTCCACCCATTTCTATCTAATGCATATAAATATTTATTCAATGCATTGGAGGAAGATATAGGCCCCACTCATCATATAATGAAATCATAAATACATGTTCCATAAAATTATAAAAAATAATATATTAACCCATGAAATAAAATGGGTATCATAAACATATAGTCATATCATAACCTATGAAAAAAATACATGTTTCATAATAATCTAATAAAAACACAACTCATGAATGAGTAATGGATTTCATAAACATATAACCCATGAAGGAAAAAAAAGGATTCATAAATACCATTATATCAAGCACAAACCATTCATTAAAAGAATATGGATAAAACCATTATATAATTTTCAATGAATGCTTTAATAACATTAATATATGTTATCTTAGATGGATAATAATTTTGAAATATCTTTCAACAACACTTCTTGAGTAAAATATCCTCTCTTCATTGAAAAATAATTTTTAAAAAAACAACATTTTGAAAACCTTTTTCAAGGGAATAAAAATTATAAAGAAAGATTAATTTTTTTTCAACTATATTACTTGAATACGTTTAAAAGGAGTTTGTAATTATTTTGAAAACAATTTTTCTTAATACCCTATAATATATGTTCAAAATGTTTTCTAAAAATGTTTCTTCGAAAATACATTGAATGAATGAATTTGAAGAATATTAGGAAAATATTTTATTTTTTTAAAATAAAATAACTTTTTTAATCTTGTAATGGAATATTCAAGGGAATTTCATTCGTTATTTCGGATAAAATTGAACACACCAAACATTCCATTTACACCATAAAAAGTTTATAAAGGTGCCTCAACTAGAAAATGACAAGATTATTCTTTATTAAAAACCATTTTGTTTAAAATGGTAAAACTTAGGTAAAAATAATTTTAGATATCATAGGAGAATAATAGAATGATTTTTGAAACTATATAGAAGACATGACTTTGAATAAACACATATTTCTAACCAAAGAGAGAGGTAAAGTCAGACTTTATTAAAAATATTTTATTAGCAATATTATGTACCAAATAGTGGAAAAATAGTACCAATAAGTCAATATTTCATGAATAACCAGAGGAGAATAAAATACATGAGTGTTCTTCATATATGGGTCATTATATTTCATCAAAGAAAGCATAATCATAAATAGTCTGGAAAAGCGATGAGACTATTTCAATAAACACTTATAACATGGTAACTTCGAACAACGCACCCCACACAAGACAATTAAATTACATGAATAATGAATTATAATTAAAGGAATAAGATTCATGATATAACATTTAAAATAATGTAGATACACCACATATACAAATATAGGTTCATAATATATCATGTGACTCATAGAAGGGAAATTGAGAAAAAATTACATTATCTATTTGGTAACTTTTAAAACATAAGAAACATGATTCAAAGATCATAAAATGGTTATGTAAATACTAATATATTTGATTATAAGAAGAATCTTATACATTAATTCTTAGTATACTCACCAAAAAAAATAAGTGGGTGGTGAATAAGGCACATATCTCCTAGAAATAAAGAGTGAGATGAATTTCCCTTACCTTGTGACTGGACTCTCATTGTTCTTGTTCAAACATCCTGTATAATAAATATAAATTTATTATAAATCTATAAAAACCCATATTCTTACATATAATACCATATATGGTTTGATTATGGATTTGTATTACCCACTTGTTAACAATTCTATGTTAATGTTTCACTTCGGGTAATATTCGTTTTGTTTTTTGATTGTGTATTAATTTCTATTATATATTTGGTCTTTATAATTATATCATGAGTTAGAGAATGTACAACATGATTTAAATATAATTTTTATCATTTATATGTGTGTTATAATAATCTATAGAATATAGTAGCCTGAAATGGAATACACAGTTCAAGGAGATGGTAGGTCGTACGTAGGCATGAACGATATTTCCGTTTAATTATCATGTTGAATAAAATAAATAATACATATATTTTTATATATATGTATATAAATAATTATTAAAATAGATTTATTATATCATATATATCATATATATTCACTAAACTATCCTTAACACATTCTATGTAGTGTATGAATGAATCACATCACTTTGAGGGGGAAGTAATCCACACTTCCTCAAAAAATATTATCATATCAACATCAAGTTGAATGTATAAAAATATATTTACTAAAATAATTAATGAAAATTCAAATTCATACTAAATATTATATTTAAAATATATAAATTCAGTATACATCATAATTTATACCATGAGAGGTGGTAAAGGAAAAATGAACAATCATCATTTAGTGGGTGGTAGTCCGCCGTACGCGTAAACATTATGTTGACTGCCCATTAGATGAATGTGTGTATAAGTACAGGTCAAATGTATATCATAAAAGTTTAATATTATATTAAGGATACTATTTTTTTTATACAAGTAATAAAAAATAATATTTTCAAGAGAGGATAAGGAAAATAAAATAAAAGATTTTGAGGGAGGGTGTTACCTCTTAATCAGGTATCTCCATTTTGGTTTTCACCAAGGGGCTTAATTGGATCTATTTTTTCATGAACTATCCCATTGGGTCCCATATAGTGACTCTCAAAGCCTATCTCCAATAGTCCAGGTGTTGGTGACTAGTACTGAGAAGGCATGTCACTAACATGGTATGAATTTCCTATGTACTTGCCTTCATGCACACATCTCCAAGCCCACAAAATGATGACATATAAAAAAACTACGAAGTAAAAAGTTCATGCATACCATTAAGATCTCAAAACAATGTATGATAGTAAAATAACTAGAAAGAAAGTAGATCCAAATAAAAATCCACTATAAAGAGTCTATAACCACAAGTCAAAAATATAAGAAAATAGGTACTAGGAAAGTCGTCTGAAAGCTCTAGGAACACACCTCGGTCAGTCCGGCCTCACAAAGCACCGCCTTTCCCTGTATTTTTGGAACTCCATTGAAAGGGTAATTGTTCATAAAATACATGATTGGGGTGGTAAGTTCCTATGGATGGGTGATTATAATAATACTTAATAGAACATCCTAAAAACAGAAAGCAACACCACAAAAAAATATCATCACTACTAAAAAACACACCATTAATAGTAGTAGAATCGACCCTTATCAGCACTAGAATAGCACTAACTACCTTATAATGGTTAACAGTACATGGATTTATTAGAACTAAAAAAAACTAATAACAGTTAGCTTTATAATCACCATTAAAATCAATGATAAATGGTTTATTTATCAGTACCTTTTGAGTATGCCAAGTGTGTTTTGTTTACTGAAATGTCATTCTAAATTAGAAACACTAACATTGAGCCATACAGGTGGCATCATGTCTAGTTTTGACCTGAGTCTGATTCATACACATCACAAATAAATAATGAATTTTTTTTCCAAGTTATGTAGACATTCTGAGTGGGTTATCGTAGTTTCCTGTAAGTGACACTTTTTTGTATTAAAATGTCAATTTTAAACTAATAACGGACACATGGAGTCCTACTTATCACACTATGTGTCAGATTGAGATGTGGATAATACCTACATGTCACAAATTACATATTTATCATTTTTTTGAAGTACCAAAAATAATCATAAAACATTTTCTCATTTTTCAGTATGTCAGTTGTTTTTTTAATAAAATTAATGTAAATTTTGAATAAAAAGATGCACTTGGAGTCATACAGTTCACATAATGTGTCAGATTGAGGTGTGTCTGATCCCTAAATGTCATAAATTATTTGTGAATAATTTCACTAAATTACCAAAACATTATTAATGAATTTATAAATTTTGAGTATGTAAATCGTTTTTTTTTCAGGAAAATTAATGCCAATTTTGAATAAAAAGATGCACTTGGAGTCATACTAGTCACACTATATGTAATATTGAGGCAGAAATGATACCTACATGTCACAACTGACTCATGGATCATTTTACTAAAGTACCAACATAATTTTATTGTGTTATCTTCGTTTTGAGTATGCCAAATGTTTTTATATTAAAATGTTATTTAAAACCGGAAACCGACACTTTGAGCCATACTTGTTGCATCGTACATGGGGTTGACATGCGACAGATTCATAAATGTAATAAATGAATTTTAAATCATTTTTCCAAATTATGAAAACAATACAAGTGTGTTTTCTCAGTTTTTAGTGAGAGGTACTTTTTTGTTTTAAAAAATCAATATTAAACTCATAACTGACACTTAGAGACATACTAGTCACACCTTCTGTTTGATTGATATGATTATAATACATACATGCAAACAATTATGTATCAATTATTTTACTAAAGTAATAAAACCATATAAATGTGTTTTTTCCGTTTTGAGTATGTTAGTTGTCTTTTTCACTAAAATTAATGTCAATTTTGAATAAAACGATGAACGTAGAGTTATACCAGTCACACTGTACATCAGATTAAGGTACTACTAATCACTAAAGATCCCAAATGATGTATGTATCGTTTTAATAAAGTACATGAACAATAATTATGTGTTTCCTTTATTTTGAGTATGTTAGTTATTTTTTTTTTCTAAAAACAATTTCAATTTGGAATAGAAAGACACTCATTGAGTCATACCAGTGACCCAGTGTGTCATATTTAGGTGAGTATGATCCCTACACATCCCTAATGACACTTGGATCATTTTCCTAAAGTAAAAAAACAATAAAAATTAATTTCCTTGGTTTTTAGTATGACAAGTGTGTTTTTTACTAAAATTTCATTTTAAAATGGAAACACACACAATGGATCTTATCTTAATTGAAAAGTGTTTTGTGAGATTTTAAATAATTTTTATAAAATAAAATCATGGTATGATCCATATTCTTTTTAATTTATTAATAAGTTTATGATTTTCAAGCCAACTCTTCTTATCCTCCCCTGCCTTGGTCTCCACCTAGGTCTTCACCTCTGCCTCATCCTCGACATCAGTCTTTAACTCTAAAACTACCTCTATCTTTCCCTCTTCCTCTTTTTCTTCCTTGGCATCCACCATTGAATATATCTCCACCACCATGGTTTCTCAATAACTTTTTTGTTTGTAGGTCATCACTTCTTAAAAAATATTTTCCTCAGTTTTTCTCCCAGAGAAAGTGATCAAAAATATTTTATAGGCATCATGAAGTGAATTCTTCACATCCCAAATATATTTAAAAGTTTATATATCATACTATATAAAAAACATAGCATTTAATAAATTAAAATTGTTTTTAGCATACATTCTGATAAAAATTATGTTTCCCACTCATCTCTAAAAAAATTGATTACTTATTTTGAGAAACTCTATTGTCAGAAATATTGATAGTACTGAGAAATATAGAAAAAAAAATTATTAAAAAAACTATTTAATGAACTTGTATTTACATTCAGAAATTACCAGTTGGGGGATGATGGTCTTTTCAATTTGTAGTAATCAACATGCTTTAGATTTTTAGAAACCAACTTTATGCTAGGATATATCATGTATTTAGTGATCACCCTATCATAAAAAAATTATTATTAAAACACACTACTTCAAAGATAATTCGATTTTTATTTATAAAATATTGATCATTGTGTATTAAATAATGAAAATACATATCATGTGTGGTTAGTTGGTTTCATATCCATTCATTTAATGCAAATATATATATATATAGGGTGTCTATATTGACTGATATCTATATCTAGTTCCTCCAAAGAAAACAATTAAGTAAATCAAAAAGTAAAATAAAATATTTTATAAGATTAGATCATAGATTTTTACCATTTCAATGTAGGCATAAATAAGTGTTTGTCCTCTAATTATTTTTAATGAAACTCTATGAGGTGATTCACATGATATTATCTTTATATAGTTGTAATATAAATTCATGTACAAAATATTAATATTTATTAACTTTAATAAACATATTTAGCTTACTACTTGGATATATGTATTATTAATATGTACCTTATGTATGTATTGAAAACTTAGATTCCTAACAATTCATGCCTGATGATCATAGTTAGAGTCTTGAGAACAATTACACTTGTGAGGGAATATCCATATATGTTTTATTCATATTCAGTGAAAGACATATTTTTATCTTTACATTTAGTCTCGTTATGAAGTTATAAGGATAATAAATGTTCCTCTGGAACTTGTGGGGAGAAGGTACTTTTGGAATGTCTTTATGTTTTCTTGGTTGATTCACTAGATTTTCTTGATTCGACATTTAATTTCCCCACTACTTTATCCATAAATAATATCATGCCTCACTTCAGGCCTTTTATAATAAACTATTACATGTTTTTCATATGAAAAAATTTGTTAAAGACATACCTCATGTATCTTTATAAGATTAGATATCCATGATATGAAAGCTCCAATAACAGCTTTGACCATTGTAATATCTAGAACATTAAGTGGACCAAGAAACTCCATATTTGTCTCATAAGATACCTCAATCCCCACTATCATGTGATTTTTTAGAGGGGTTTATTGTGTAGATATCATCTCGGGATATTAGACACTATACTCATCACAACATGGTAGTACATGGGTGTTGATAGATAAACATAACATAAAACTGTACCTTATAGAATTTTAGTAATATAAAGTTATCTGAAGTTTTTTATTCACATTTTAGAGAAAGAGAAATGAAAAAATTCATTAACACAAGTAAGGGATGTGGTTGGGGGGAACGACTAGCGTCAAATATTGTTGTACCATTTGGTCCATGTACATATCTTTTCTCCACCACCAGTTCACATTGATAATTTTGTATATATTGTTCTTCCAAATGAGACCACAAAATAATATCATTCAATGAGTATATTTGTATTTTCAATCATCTCATCATATTATATGTATCTTCAGGTGGTTTTATTTTCTCTAAACATGTTCAAGTAGATACTCCAAAACCAAATCCTCCAACCCTACCATATTGTATAGGCCCCTTAAAATCTACTGAAAGTCTCTTTTCTTCTGGTATGTCTATTGGTGCTTCTTATAACTAAACCATATAAAAATGTGAACTTATTTATATATATGAAATATTTTTATAAGTAACAATGAATTATACTTATATCATACATACACAAGATCCCCATTCTTCTTTTTTGTTTTCATCAACTAATATACACACCTTATATACAGGAGCCTCCTTCCATAGCACATGGCATATGATGGATGTGGCATCTTATTTTGATTCATCAATCTGTATATAAATATAGGAACATATATTGTTTCATTTGACATAAATAAACATTTATTTTGGATTTAAAATACATACCAATTCTTTCTCCAATGAAGTGTACCCCATCCTTTCTTTTTGATAGGGGTACAATGGTTTTGATGCTCGTTTATTATTTTCAGCACTCTTTTGATGTTGCATTAATCAACTAGAGTCAAGATGGATAAAATAAATTACTGCAATAATATATTATTGATGAAAACTCACCTGAAATTATTTCTCACTGAGATGATTGTAGAAATAAGTCTGTGTTTCTAACTTTATAATGTCGGAATAACTATGTGGGGGGTGGGGATTTATTTTCCCCTCATCATCCCTACGATGCAACTTCTTCATAAGAGTCTGGAAGCCTATATGGGCGTTTTCATTGACCATTAATAAACATTTCTTACAAAAATATTTTGAAATAAACGAACTCTGTAAGGAATAATGAAAACTAAATCAAAATTTTATTATATAAATTTTTAGTATAATAGTGAAAGTATATTGTAACATTACCATTACAAATTTCTAAATTATTTTATTTTTTCCAAGTTGGATGCGGTTCCATGAGTCAATATCAATCGACAAATTCATCCTCATTGTAACCCCAAGATAACTAATGAATTTTGACTTGTTGGGGTTAATAGGTTTTCTATGTTAATTCCAACCAACCTCAAGTTGTATACCCAAGATGCTACAACATTGTTGTTTTTTCATTATCATGTTGTTGATCCCCTAACAAATCCACAGTTTTATCATCAACAATCTATTCTTCCACAGGATTGGTAACATCATCATGTTCAAAAGATATTGTCTACATGAGTAGTCAAACATTTAATGTTTCTTGAATAACAACGATACAATACACCCCATGCATAAAAGTCCACAATTTAATGTATCTAGCATGAAAAGTTTTACTATCATGATCAAAGATATAATACTTCAATACTAAAATACCACTAACCTTCACTACCATTATTTATTCCATCCTCATATTCTTTATTTCCTTCCATCTCTTGATGATGGATTTGATGTTACTCATTCCATCTTTAAAACTGGCCTTCCTCCCATAACATTCCAGGATATATGTCATCAATGAACTTTGGAACCATAATTATGTTAGGAAAGAATGTTTTAAAGAGGTAGTCCAATCCATCATCAAGATATGAATGAAAATCAAGAGTCTATGGATTAAAGTGTCTTAGGA
This sequence comes from Viscum album, assembly GCA_963277665.1. Taxonomy (NCBI): domain Eukaryota; kingdom Viridiplantae; phylum Streptophyta; class Magnoliopsida; order Santalales; family Viscaceae; genus Viscum; species Viscum album. The sequence goes on along the minus strand of OY728143.1, from coordinate 1,790,369,996 downwards.
ACCTATACCAATGTAATAACTCAAAAAGTATCCTAAATTTAAGAGGAAATGGAATACCACAACTTAATGATCTTAAAGAAATGAATTTCACCCCACCTATATTGGACATCACCTCTGTCTACTTAAGGATTCCTCACGTTCCAATTTTATATATTTTTTAATCCACCATAAGATCCATCCAATAACATACATCCCTTTAAAGGGTGAACTTTTTAACTTTTGCTTAGAATTGATCTTGAATTTCTTTTATTCTTATAAATGAAATAAAAAATTTATTATTATGATATATTACTATAAAATCTTAGAGTAACTATGGATACTTCTCATTATTGAAAATTATACCACATAGCTTGAAGTATATATACAATTACTGCTTATAAATGAGGATCAATATAAGTTCTAGAATACAAAAGATGCTAATTGTGTCCTTACTATAGAGATATAGGGGTAAGATTGGTGACATAATCTATATTAATTTAGAGAATCACAAAATTTTATCCTTGTAAAAAACAAAAAATATTTAGAAATAGGCATAAAATAATCAATATTAAATGTGAACCACATACCCCTATCTCTCATTAATTTCCTTTTTAATAAGTCTTTTCAAACTTTATATATAATTTAAAATATTTTATAAGAATTAATTTGAATATATGTATGAACAACTAACTAATAGTATAAATAAAGGGGGTTACTAAATTAACTCAATCAATTAAGAAGTCATATAAACCTAATCAGCACTAATAATTAAATAAGAATGAACTATTTATTTACTATTATTGTTTTTATTAATAGAAATTTATAATTGATTCTAGAAAAAAATAAAGAAACATAAGAACCTGGAATTTCATAAATTCTTATTGATTCCAACATATTAACTCCTAAATAAGAGTCATGAGACTAAAACAGATAACTCATGAATAAATAAAAAATCACTAAAACATGATAAGGATAAAACACCAGTTCGCAAGAACAAATAAAAAATACCGGAAAATATGTTTCCTATTCTAAAATTCCTTCAAGCCCCTCACCAAAAACACACAATTAAAGAAGGGTATATCCAAAAATTGAGTCTCATCAAGGAAAAAAACTATCAAAATCAATAAAATAAACAACCATTATATCCCCAAGTCTCAACCAACACTATATACACAAAATAAATATCTTAAGATAAGGATTGAGAGAAATAAGGTTCCATGTTCCCCACTCGATTTGGAGTTTGGGTAGATATTGAAACAAAATGTCTCTCCTCTAAATGAATGGATATATCACAAAGAGGGTTATCCTAGGAGAAAAACCATCTAATATTTTTTTAACATTTCATGAAGAACAATTTAAATGAATCATGACATGAAATCAACAAGTTAATGTCCAACATATCAGACTAAATAGTTTCTCCAAGACTACAGGACAAATCAAAAATCATAGACCCAAAAATAGCACAAGAGAAACAAATTTTAAAACTTTATTTTTCTTGAAAATCTATAAATTATAATAAAGTGTATTAAAACACTACACTTAATTAAAAATAAAACAAAACTATTTTTAGAGTTTATTAACAGTTAAATAATTTTTAAATAAAGTTGGTTCATTTTATATAATTTCCATAAAAATATACAATTTTTACAAATATCCTTTCAAAAAACACATAATGAAAACAACCAATTTTCTAAATACATTTTATGATATAATAAATCCATTTTGAAATAAACTAATAAATAGATTAAGAAAATTAACATTTGTTTATAAAATAATAAAAACCCATTGTAATCCCAAATAACATTTAAAATTTTCAAAATACTACACTACACTGGATCAAATTAATTGTAATAACATTAAACAACACCAACCCCCCCCCCCATTTAATTCACCTCCCATAAGTTACAATTCAATTTAAGAGTAATTCAATAATCCATGGTAGTTGAAATAAGTCTAAAATAAAATAAAAAAAAACCTCATGGGTTTAGTGGAGTCTTAATAACTATCCACATGGGCTTCACATTGTCAGATAGACCATGGGGACCACCTATGTATTCCATATATTCATCCACCATCACTCAATGATCATCCAAATCCTGAAATAATTTACAACTTATATGGAATTTAAATAAAAATTCTCATATGAAACAAATCAAACTAATAAAAATCTATATCAAACTCCAAGACTCAAACCTAAATTTCTCGGGCAAATCAATTCTCTAAATAGAAGAGGGTTCATGGAAGTCTCCCCCGTACGTACCTCTTGAGTTTACTATTAAAAAAATCACATTATGAAACTTATGGACTCTAACGAACCTATGATCATATACCATTTTTCATAAACTAGCCATAGTCAAATGTCAATGCTAAGGGATATAGATTACATGTTTTAGAAATGGGTTTACCTCTCCAATGTTTAACTAAACTCAATTTTATCATGATATAAATCCAGCATTACCTTTGAAATAGCATGTGGTGAAAAATATTTTTTATTTATCCATACCAGCCCATACACATATCTTGACTAACCTTACCATATAGAAACATCCCTATATTTATTCAAAACCATTTTATATAGAGGAAAATGATGAAATAGAACCAATCATTAAATTTTAATAGCAAGGGGAAGAGATGTAGGGTTCTTCATGGTTAAGAACATAAAAAAATGAAAAACGTAGAACCCAAAACATCAAAAAATTATAGAGGAAATGTATAAAATAAGATTCATTGGAATTTAGACTTTATTAATCTGAGGGAACATAGAGGAGTCACACTGATAGTAGAGGAGTTCCATGAGAACCTGAGAATCATCAGTGATTTGGTCGTGGTTAGAGATTTTTTAAATAGATCAGAGACACTTTTAATAGTGATTTTAGAAAATCACTAATTAAGATTCATTTTATCATCACTAAATTTATAAGCACTGATAAATGAATATTTACCTGATAAATTTTAGTGTCGATAAATCTCTAGCATTATCAGCACTAAAAAAGAGTTGATAAAAGACATATTTATAATCTTTAATGTTATAGGGATGATAAATATCTCTTTTAGCAATGCTTGTTTAACACTAATAAAGATTGATCTCTATCAGCGCTAAAAAAATAACTAGTTAAATGTTTTATAATTATAATTATTTAAATAAATTTATTTTAATTTTAAAATTACTTAAATAAAATAATTAAAATTCTATAATTATTAAATATTTATAAAGATCTTCATTTATAATTATATAATTATTATTTTAAAAAATTATTAATTATTTATAATGATTATAAATATAGTAAACTTACATCTATAGATACATTTATTGCTAAATATTTATTTAAAAATAAAATTTTAACATTTTGAATAGATATATAATTTTAAATACATGCATTTTAAAAATGAGTGAAATTGAATTGTTCAAAATGAATAAACATCATAAATAGTGAAAAATAGAAAGTTTTATTAATTAAAAACAAGTCATGAAGATATATGGATATATATATATATATATTGAAGTGGATGAATACATATTGAAAATAATAAAACATAGTAAATAAATATTTATAAATAAATAATTGAAAATGATCAAATTCAAAAATAAAAAAAAAATATATTAGAAATGAATACAATAGCCGTAGTATTATAATAATTGACCAATTAAAAATATAATATTTATTAATTGTAACATATTATAACAAAATATAAAATATAATAAAATTTGAATAAATTATATAAATATTAGGTGTATGTGTTTCTATATAGTGTACAACTATATTTTTGTGTGCGTTTATGTATAAAAATGCATCAACACACACAAATATTTGTAAATGAAATAAATACAACATACGATGTTTGACATAAGTTAAAATGAAAAATCAAACAATATTAAAAATTAATAGTACATCAATATGTTTTTAATTGAAATTTTAAATATATTATACATATTTATTATATATATATATAATATATACTATTTATTAACATTTATAATCTATAGGTATATTAAATTTATTTATTTCCAATAATTATTTAATAAATAAAATGTTTCATATTTTTCTTAATTTACTCATTTTATTTTTATTTGTTTATTTTTTTCATTTTTTAGGACCTTTATTAGTGCTAAAAATGACGATAAATAGAAAACAATTTCAGCGCTAAAAATGAACTAATAAAGGGCATATTTTATAATTACTAAAAACTAAAGCGCTGATAAAGGTTTCCTTTTAATGCTATAATAATGCAATGATAATTGTTAACTTTTATCAGTGTTAAAAAACTGCTGATAAAGGGAAGCCTTTATCAACACTTATTTTAGCAATGATAAAGATGGTCTTTATCAATGAATTTTTCTAGAATTGATAAATGTCAACACTATTATATTCGTGTTTGTAATAGAGAACAAATGAATACCACAAATGAATACCACAGTGGAATATAGTAAGGGAATACCACAAATGAATAACATAAATGAAAACCACAAAGGAATAACATGAAGGAATATCAAAAAGGAATACCATAATGGAACAGCACACATGATTACCATGAAGGAATTCCATAATGGAAAACCATAAAGAAATACCCTATTGGATTACAACAAAGGAATACCAAAATGGAAAAACACATAGGATTACGATAAAGGAATACCAGGAACTAATAACATAGAGGAATACAATAAAGAATTTCTATGATGGAATACCACAAAGGAATACCACACAAGATTACCACAATAGAATACCATGAAGGAATACTATATGGGCTTATCACACACTATTACCCATAAGGAATTCCACAAAGGAATACTATACAAGATTACCATGAAGGATTACCATACAAGATTACCATAACGGGATTAAACAAAAGGAATACCACGCATTTCCATGAAAGGATTAACAAAAATGAATACCACACAAGATTACCACAAAGTAATACCACCCAAGATTACCAAAAAGATTACCATGAAGGAATGCCTCATAAGATTACCATGAAGGGATTACCACAAAGGAATACAACATAATATTACTACACGGGAATACCACATAGTATTACTGAAAAGGATCACCACATAAGAATACCAAAAAGGAATGTACAATCAACTCTAAACATGTATATGTATAAAGAACATATAATAAGGATATCATGATATAATCATTCCAAGACAAAGAGTCTAGAGTTAAGCCACAACCAATTACCAGCCACAAGATTCTCCTCAAAACATGATTGTTTCGGGAAAACTCACTCCTTGATCATTGATTTCATCAGAGACACTCACGAAGAGGTAGAGCTCATTTGAACCGTACCCGAATAGAATTTATTGTTAAATGATGAAAACAATACACGGGGAGGGGATCCTACCTAGAAACATTGGGTAGTACCACATACCCCATCTTGATCAACCCAAAATGTAGAGGATCCTTCCTGGACAAATTGGTGAATACCAATAACCCTATTGATGCAACCCGCTCGATGGAGGACCAATGTCCTAATCTCAGTGGTTACATCGATCCCACAAATATCCACTATGGGTGATAGAGGATTTCACTCCAATACCATAGAGTGATACCATACTCTATATGGGATTTATCCTCCAGAGGGGATTACAATCCAGTTATGTGGACGTAATATCATACTAAACCCTTAATGAAAGGACCAAGGGAACTCTCTCAACCTATACCAGTCCGAACTAAAAACTCAATACTTGTATAAAAAAGGGCATATCAGTGTTAGTGTATCAATTTCTTAGATCGCTTGTCGATTGGATTCTTTGTTTGGGAGATATTAACATTTTAGAAAAACTAACCCCACGCCCAATTGAACCTATATACCTACTTTTGAGATCGATCAAATGAATGTACAATCGATTGTGTCATTGTTTCACCCACGGTTGACCGTCGCCATGTCCCGCCATTGTCGCATGGCATCCGGTCACCGGTGCCATGATGGTGGTCCCTTATGTTGACCAATGAACCTCCTCCAATGCTCGAAAAACCAAATGGCCATAGATCTAAGCTCATTTAGTCATGCCATCTCTAGATCAACACATTTCATCTTCTGATCTCCATGTAAAATGGATCAAATATCTATTCTTAGTTTTTTTCCAAAGAACATAAATTATAGAATAATTTTTCATCTGAATCACTCAATAACCATAATCACACTTCCTTCATTCCATGATGATCCCAAATCTATGATATCAAATCATTGAACCTGAAATCGGGTGCACAATGATCGATTGATCAGGATGTGATGAGTCACAGGATAATTGAAAAACGTTTGTGATGAATGTTGAATCAGGGGATAAAAGAATAAAAACCAAAGAGAGGAATGAACCGTGATTGTTATTCATGTTGATCTTGATCCCTCCCTGTTAGAACACCAATAAAATAAAAATATAATAATAAATATTAATCTCCTATTCAAACCACACAAAGATAATTCCCTTACCACAATACACATGAACTGTGAATCAATCAATTTATCGAATGATTCAAATTCATTGTAGAAATTAATAATGGGGAAATAAAAAATTGTAAAACATTCCCTACCTCAATTCGGATCACTCTCTAACAAATAATTTTCACCACATTGTTTCCATAGGCAAGATCCTTCGAATATGAGGCACAACGATTATTGATCCATGATCCATCATTGTTTCATAAGAGAGAATCCATAAATATCCATCTAATAGTTCTCCATGGATTATAGGTTTTTGATACTATCCCTATAAATTATATTTGACAATATTTTTAATGATTGTCAGCCACTATTTCAACAGAATAATTTTTATTATATTACTTTATTCCTGTTATGTCCCACAATATCTTTTTCACAAACGACCCACGTTGACTAAATTTAAGTATCGCCAAGGGAAAACACCACATTATAAACTTAATTGGGGTATCTGATTTATAATCTGAGCCATTTTTTGATGAGTTTTTAGGATTTTAATTATAAAATAATTTTCTTTTATTATTTTATTTACGGTTATGTCCTTTGTGACTTTTTCTACAGATGACCCACACTGACCAAAGTTAGGTTATTCTTAGGGTAAATCCACCATTTTGAGCTCCACAGTTCCCTATGATTTCTGATCTAACCCCCATTTAATAGTTATTCCACATTTTTAGGAAACCCACGTGCATGAACTATTAAATTATTAAATATTTTCTAATCAATTGTTCTGGGTACTCCATGCCACAGAATCACGCGTCGTCTCACTTTCTAGCCTCAATGTCAATCCAAATAATATCTAAAAATTGTACATGTATAATCTAAGAAGTTAAATTCTCTCCACCTTGGGTATCTACGCCCTCGAATGCTAAAATAAGGGATACTCAAATAAATGAGGGTATTGAGCACATATCTAAGCCTCCCGCTCCCATGTTCTCTCTTGAAGATTCCAATGATTCCGCCATACATACAATAAAGGAATTGATGATGCATGAAGGATCTTCCCCCCCTGATCCTCAATCTCAATTGGGTAATAAACAAAATATTCTCCATCCTCGATGTCTAGCTCTCCCCAGTCGATGATATGTGATGGGTCATGCACGTACCTCATCAGCTACAACCCATGGAAGATATCTTATAATTAGGCTAACCGTGGTGGTAGAGCCAAGAGGTATGCCACATTACAAACTATACACATTATATGGGTAGGTTCAATGAATCTCATAGATAACTAAGAAGTGGTCTTGGAGATCTGCGTGTGTATAGGTACGTATGAAATACCTCCCATGATAGTGATCTGACTACTCGGTGTTAATCACCAGCCCATGTCCAATTGATGGTGAGTGTGGGGAGTCACGACATGGGCCCCTCTAGGGCGGGTCTCAAAATAGTGTTATCAGAGATGGTTGGTTATACATTATGACCATGATTCTATGAGATTGGTTTGGGGAAATAGATTTTAAGTTTTTTGAGTCCGACTTTCAGTTCCGGGACTCCAGTGTAGGTGCAACGGCCGACATGTCCAAACACCAATAGTATGGTTACCTACATTTTGGCTAGGTACATGAAAGAGCTAGTTATAGGGAAACCCAATAATATATGAATCATATAGTAATGGTTATTTATTTAACGTACATCTTAGGTCATCTATCCAGATATACTTAGTTGAATGTGGTACATCTTGTTTTATTTTAGGATGTCTCCACGTAAGTAGCTAGATATGATTTCACTAATTGATCATGTGGATAATATTTTGGGTGATTAGGCATCAATGTAAGGATTTGTACTTGGGATATAACCTCCAGGTGTTACACAAGCCATACCACCACCTGTCGCAGCACATGATACCCGTAGTACCAGTGGATGAGGTGTGTGGGATGAGTGCGCTTTATGAGTTTCAGTAGCAGAGAACCCTCAAGTTCTGAGGTAAGCCCGAATACCATGCATATGAGGACTGTATTGGGTAGGTAACCTGAGTTTTTCTTCTAATATGAACACTATAAGACCAGATGGTGTTCCTAGAAGCGAGCCTTCTACATGGGTCAATAGTTTGATTGTGGGGTTTGGTTACCCGATCATATGATGATGTGAATATTTAGTGGATAGATTTTGAGAACCTTTCTAGAGTGGAGTTATCTCCTTTTATAAAAACCACTCTAGGTACTTGATGGATATGTTACATGATATGTACTCCGGGGATCAAACCTTTAATCAATGTCTTCATAGGGACATATGAGGCTGTGTTATCCCTTTTAGTATTCATTCTTGTGATGGGGTCCTTAATCATGATTTGGTGGTCAAAACATTCATAGCTAAACAGATACAGTTAGTGATTGTTTGTAGTGATCAAGCAGGAGAAGAGACTTCGGCAGTAGGGGGACAACATCAGTCTCAAAGACTTGGACATGCAAGAAGTTTCAAGAGGATATTTTGGGATATAGTATATATATTTCTAATCTCAGATGGTGGGTTTAAGGAGCATAGAGAGAGTCTATACTATTCATGTGATGGTAGGGAAAATATCTCCCAAGATTGTCCAATCCACTATACAACTAACAAAGAGACTGTAAATAGAACAACAAGGCTGAGACAATGATATGTGTAGAAAAATCCACATGGAAGAGGATGTGGAAGAGGAGATGGGTTAGTATCAAGAGGTGCTCTATGTTTTAACATGTTACCCCCACAACCCCCATGTGGTCCAAACTAGGCTCAAGGAGCTATACAACAGGGGAGGGGCCCACTGTAAGAGGTTGAGGCATATGGACCAAGGTATCCAAGAATGATTTAAGGTAAAATCTACATATTTTCAACTTTATCTTCCATATTGATAGAAATATGTTCTATTTATTCTTTTTATTCCTTTTATCTTGTTCGAGTCTCAGAGATTCTTATTGAATCGTTGACTTAGCCCACATGATGGGATACTCCTAATAGAGGAGACCTAATGGTCATGCACTGGTGCTGGTAGGGTGACCTGCCTATTGGAGTTGAGAGTTTCAATTGGTACCTCTTGGTAGTGACTTCAACTCCTTACGACTTCATTATTGGTATGGATTAGTTATCCAAAATTCATACTCAGTTTGATTTTTTTAGGCGAAGAGTGCAGTGTGTCCACAGTAGTAGAATGAGGTTTATCTTAAAGGTGAAAAGGAAACGTAGGAAGCACATGATTGACTCCCATATAAGATGGTGAGGATGATTACTATTCAAATGGATAACCGAACCCTCAATGAAGAGGATGTTATGAGACCTAAATTTTCTTTAGTGGTTGCGAAGTTGGTGTGGATACTGTGAATGTTGAGATAAAGGCACTGACTAGAGTTCCTCTATGACGATGAAATTAATATTTTCTATACTCCGGGTATGGGGAACATGGTGGTAGATTCTCTCAGTAGTATATATAGTTTGTAGTTGTTGAATAAGGCATCAGATTAGTTGTCCTAATTATAGTTATCATTTTTGGATAGCTATTGAGAAACTTACCTCCAATTGATAGTTGCCACCCTCCACTCTTACAATGAGTCAAGAGGCACAACCTGGGGATGCTGAGTATAAGACACTACATTGTCAGATATCTACAGGGTATGTTTCTGATGAATATTCTAATAGCGGGGGAGCATATAATTATTTCCATATGATGTAGAGTAGTTTTAGCGGTGTTGTAGGAGGAGGTTCAGAGGGAGTTTCATACACCCCCCTTGGCGGTACATCTAGGTGTGGTGAAGATGTTCCAAGACCTCCTATGTTAGTTTTGGTGTCCATAGATGAATCACTAATGGATAAAATTCCTATTACAATGGTTTGGAACCATTGGTATAGATCCCCAAACCATTGGTATATCATATAACAATAGTTTGGGAAGCCGTTGCGTGATTTGGCACTGGGAAAGACCCATCCTAATGGTTTAGAGAAAACTTTTGGAATAGGTAAATCTAAAAAAAGTTTCAAAGGAGGTTTCAACCCATAATGTACACATTATATATCAAATAACTTACCACTATCCTAAAGTTATCTTTTTGAATATATTTGGATACATATATCTATATATTTAATTTATATATTGATTTATCGGATAATATTTGACAAAAGTATTCATAAAAAATAAGGGTACCGATCCCCAGGGTTCTTAAAACCATTGGGATAAGCCTTTCCTAATGGTTTTGAGAAACTTTGGGATAAGTACCCACCTTTTCCCAATGGTTTACTCAAACCATTGGGAAAAGTGGTCTCAAAATACCCTCTCCCAAAAAATTTTCCAAAACTATTGGGAAATGAGGACCCTTTCCCAATGTTTTGGGAAAACCATTGGGAAAAGAGGTGAAAATGTAAAAAACTATTTGGAATGGTGGACCCTTTCCCAATGGTTTGGGAAAAACCTTGGGAAACATGGTCTCAAAGTACCCTTTCCCAATAGTTTGAGAAAAACATTGGGAAAAATGGTCTCAAATTACATTTTCCCAACAGTATTAGAAAAATGGTTGCGAAAGGGGACCTATACCATTGGTTTATAAAATATTTTTGAATAGATTCACAATCCTAGCTTTCCTGGAATGGGAGTGGGATGGGATATTTATGGTCATAGCTTACCTAGATCATCTAAAAAATACATGACACGTGTGGGAAAGTCTTGTAAAGGGGTGAGTATAAAAATACTCATTATTACACCCCCAAACCATAAGGAAATACCACAAATTAATACTACAAAGTAATACAGTAATGGAATAACAAAAAAGAATAAAACAAAAGAGTACCACAATGGAATACCTTGAAGGAATACCACAAAGTAATACCATAAATGAGTACCACATAGGAATACCACACAAGATTACCACGAAGGAATCCCACAAATGAATACCACAGAGGAAAACCACACATGATTACTATGAAGGAATACCACAAATGAATATGACATAGGATTACCATGAAGGAATTCAATGAATGAATACCATAGAGGAATACCACACAAAATTTCCATGGCAGAATTCCACAAAGGAATACCACACAAGAGTACCAAAAATAATTCCATGAAGGATTACCTTAGATGAATACCATAGAGTATTACCACAAAGGATTACCATAGAGGAATAACACAGGGGATTACCATGAAGGAATACCAAATTGGATTACCATGAACGGATTAACACAATGGAATACCACATAAGATTAAAATTAATGGATTAACACAAAGGAATACCACATTGAATTAACAAAAAGGAATACCACATAGGATTACCATAAAATATATCCATGAAGAAATGCCACAAAATATTACTATGAATGGATTACCAAAAAGGAATAACACACATTTTTACCAAAAATAATACCACATAATATCACCACATAGTAATACCACAAAAGAATGTATAGTCAGCTCTACATAGGAATATGTCTAAAGAAAATATAAAAAGGATATTTAGATATACTAATTCTAAGTCACACAGTCTAGATGTTTAACACAACCAATTAATATCCAAATGATTCTGCTTGAATCCTTCTTATTCTGGGAGAACTCGCTCTTTGAGCCATGTTATCATCGGAGACACTCATGAAGAGGTCTAGCTCATTTGATCCCAAACCAAAGAGAAAACATTGGTCAAGGAAGACAATAATAAATAGAGAGGGAATCATGTAGAGACAGACTAGGGAATTACACTTACCCAACATGGATTAACCAAAAACAATGAAGATCCTTCCCAAATACCCTTGGGAATGCTATAGACCATACTGATGTGGCTGATAGAAGGAGAAATCACACCATACTCTCGGTGGTTACGTCGATCACAAAAAACACCACTATGTGTGATGGAGGATAAAAATATAGTCGCATGGTGGGATAACATACTCTATATAAGACTTAGCCTCTAGAGGGGATTACAATTTAGGGATGTGGACTTAATACTATACAGAACCTTTCCAGAAAGGATCAAGGGAACACTATCATCTTATACAAGCCAAACAATAAAAAATAACTACTTGTCTCAAAAGGTATATATCATCATTAGGGTCTCAACATCATATAAGTCTCACTGAATGGAAGTTTTGTTTAGGAGATGTATTTGTTTTATCAAAACTGCTCGTAGGCCTATCGGGGCCTAGAGACCTACCATTACGAATGACCACTGTGGACGATCTCCATGGTCGGTCACGTGGTTGCTACACCCATGGTTGAACATCATTGTAATTCTACATGGATTACCATCACTACGTCCCGCTCCATGTATGTTCTGTCCATCACCGCCATCTCCCACAACCACTACTTGTTGAACACGCAGCACGTGGCTCCGCTACTACGCGTTGCAGCCACCGTCGATCATTGGTTCTACACCAGTGGTCCCTAATGTGGACCACCATTCCACCTGTGATGCCTAAAAACAAAATGGTCATATATTTTATCTTTTCGTGTCTTTCTGTCACAATATCGACACATTTCTTCTTCTGATCTACTCTTAAAACAGATCAAATTCTCATTCTTCATTGTGTATGGAAGAACGCCAAATAATGAGAATATGAGAATCAACTGTTGTTTGAATCCACTGTCCTACATCTTCTCACCTCCTTCAAGCTATGGAGATCCCAAATATATGATATCAGATCGTTGATCCAACAATCAAGTGTGAAAATTATCGATTGATCGGGATGTGTCAAGTTGTAGTCCAAATGAAGAATTCCCGTGACGAATGATGAATAATGAAAGAAAAAAAAACAACCAAAGAAAAGAATGGGCCTTGTTGATGTCTATGTGAATCATAATCATTCATTGTTATAATGACAATAGAATAAACAAATAATCACAAATATTAATCTCCCTTTAAAACCCATTAAAGATAATTCCCTTTGTGCAATACACATGATCTGTGAATCAATCTGTTTGTCGATTGATTCACGTTCATTATAAAAATTATGATTGGGAAAAAACTAAAACAAACACCCTATTATTGGGAAAAAATCCATCAAGGTATCATTGATGAATTTTTTAGGTGAATTTTTTTTTGACAAAGTGGACATCTGTGTTGTGATTTTGGACAAAGCAAACCATGACATAAAAATTTGTTGAATAAGGGGATTTCATGGTGGAATGTTGAGTTCAAGAGCTTTGGTCAATGATCCATGTTTGATTTAAGAATGTCGACAAAGGAATGGATGATCTGGAGGTGGTAGAAAAAAGAAAAGATACAAGGTGGCGCCATTTTCCAGTGTTTGACAAATATTTGGGTCTGAAAATAGACAAATAGAGAAAAGTGGTCTTTGGTAAAGGTACATGCTCACCATGTACTTGAAGGAGAGGGAACTTTCATACCTTATGTTTTTCAAGATTAGAAGGTCAAAATATGGAAAAGTATAGAGGGTCGCGTAGGTATTGGTGTGGTTGTGCAGGTGACTTGCGAGTCATGAAAGGACCTGTACACCGGTTCCTAGAAGGGTTGGAATTTTTTTTTCCATATGTTTTTCATGATCAGATCTTCGAAATATGGAAAAAGAAATAGGGTCACGCAGGTGTCTTGAAGGGGAAGAAACCTACATGCCGAGACTTGCACGCTAACGGGAGACTCGCGCACTGCCTTGTAGGTTGACCAAATGCCTATAAATATAGGACCACCCCTCCCCATTTTAACGGAGTTCAATAAATTAAAAAATCAGAGCTCCCATCGCGCAGGTGTGGTGGTCGCGCATGTGGTGTGTGGTCGCACAGGTGGACTTGCGTGCTAGTGTTTAATGTTGTGCACCGGTTGGTTGTTGCATGCCAATATTGGCTTGGGCATAAAGGGGGTTGAGCCGCATAGGTTTGGAGTTGCAGAAGATTGTGTCGCGCAAGTGTTTGAAGTGACTTGTGATCCAGTTGTGACCAACATGCTGATACTTGCATTTCGGGTTAGCCCTGCGCGCCAGGTGAGGTTGATTCAAAGTAGTTATTCAGGGCTACGTGAAAGCTGAAAAATTTCCTGATACCTTCAGTGCAAAGAGAAATTCATATACGGGTAAATTTTGGACTTCAACAGAGAATCTACATACAACAGAGGATGCATTAATTAGAGATAATGAAGATACCTATAGGTCTGTAAACTGTGAGTGGATTCTTTTCGGAGTAATGAGAAAAGGAAGAGGAAGAAGGTGATACTCTCCACCGGCAGTGATCCAGAGAGAGAGAAACAGGGAGTGACCCTCGGGAAAGCACTGAGATGACCTAAAATTTGTAAAGGTAGTGAACCTGGGAATAAAAGTGATTTATCCCGAATCGTATAAACAGTAGTGTGATTTTAGTGGATTTGGTACATCGGCACATTGTCGGTGTATTCTCCTTGGACGTATCCCAGTGAGGGTGAGGCAAGTAAAAATTGTTGTGTCCTATTCATTACTTACATTCTCTTATATTGTGCAATGGGAAAGGGAGATATGAGTGTTTGGCTTAATAGTGAAACAAGATCTGAACGGGCTTTAATTTTAAATTAGTCATACCCCGATTCACCCCCCCTATCTCAGGGTATTCATCCTTGTGGACCTAACAATTGGTATCAGAGGAATGGTTGATATTAGTTTTTCCCTCAACGAAGGTCACTAAGCATAAAGGGATTCTGATATTCGATGGATGTAATTTTTAGATATGGAAGAATCAAATGCAACACTATTTCAGATCGTTGGGAATGGATGTGTCTTCAGTAGCTATGCATGGTATCACAACTGATATTAATAGTTGTGCATTATTCGAAGCCGAGTATAGAGAGTTGGATGCTGATGCCAAAGAAATTAATTCCTTAGGGGGAACCCTTTCCAATCCCATCTATACAAAGGTGATGTCATGAAAAATGTCACATTCCATGTGGTAAAATATTTTGAAAATATATGAAGGGGATATAAAGGTCAGAGAGGAAAAGCTGTATGTGTTGTGAAATAAGTATGATGATCTGAGAATGAACCCGAATGAGTCTGTTGATGCTTTTCTTAGAAATTTAAATGTTGTGGTTGAAGACATTTGAGGTCATGGTGAAATTATCAAAAACATAAAAATTGTGAAGCGCATCTTGAGAAAACTTCCACCTCGGTTCAATCTGAATTTTTCTGTTCTGGAAGATAATGACCCGGAAGAACTGACATTGGATAAGCTGCACAACCCTCTTATTTCCTATGAAATGGGAAATGATGATAACGATGATGTGGAAAAGGGGAAGTCCAAAGAGGTGGCATTTAAGGCCATGAAGAAGCTAACTATTGAAGATTATCAGGAGGAAGAAGAGATAGATGAGGCAATGTCATTCTTCTCCTCAAATATTCAAATAGTAAAAGGAATGTTCAATGGGAAACTTACTCTTGCATTTTTTTAGATGTGGAAATGTTGGAAATATCGCACCTAGATTCCCAAAAATATTTCAAAATGAAAAAAATGAAGATGATGTTGAAATTCCCAAGAAGAAATATTCAGCCTATGTGAAAGGGAAGAAGCTGGTAAAGAGAAATTTCTTCAAGATGAAGAATCTTCTTTCAAAAGAAATAGATAGTTCAGACGAGTCTAAGGTTGAAGAGGTTGAGGAGTTTGAAAATTATAACGTTCATGGACAAAATGCAATGGTGGTTGTTGTCGGTAGGGATCAAGAAAAGGAAGAAACTGACACTGATGGAGAAGAAGAAGAAATTGAAGGGAGAGTTGACATGGAAGCTGAATTAGAATCAGGTCATGAAAAGATAGATATTTGGAGAGAAAAAACAAATAAAGACGACATGGTGGAACGCGATGCCAAACTCTATATGAAACAACAAGCTGAAGAAAAGTTTGAGTTGTTGGATGAAATTGAGAAACTCAAGTTATCATCACCAGAGAACTCAGAATCAATTAGTGAGTATAAGATCAAGATTGAAGAACAGAAAAGGTAGATCGGTGGATTGAATAGAAAAGTGAATGGTCACATCAAGCGTATCAAAGAGATTGAAGAAGAAGTTGTCGGTCTAGGGAGAAAAGTTAAAGACCAGGAAAAACCCTTGATTCCCAACACATTCTTGGGAAAGAAGGTCATTCCAAAGACTGAAAAGATGAAAGAGGAGCCTAGTAGTTCACTTGTAAAGAAGAAGCAATTGAACTTAGACGTCAAGGATGATTCCAGGGTTGATCAGATGTAAGAATCTAGGGAAATTGAAGTCAGGCCGCAAGCACCCTTCCCGAGATTGAAGGTTGATTTGGGAAAAAAGAAGAATCAGAATATTGAGAGATCCCAAGGGGAAACTCATAGTTCTAATTTATCACGATGGAATGAACCATATATCAGGTGTTATTGTTGTGGAAATATAGGACACTCACATTATGTGTGTTCCATAGCCAAGAGATATCAATGGGAACAAGAATAGAGGTGGTAGCCAAATAGAGAACGATTTTCCAGAATATATTTTTAAGGACACTATTTTTGGTACGGAGGATTCAGGCACATCGCTAGATACTGTACATTGACCATACAAAGAAATGTGCCAAAGAAGAATCAAAATATTCGTAAGCAGCATATCAGTAAACCCACAGGTGAGTTAAAAATGAAGAATATATTTGCGGATTTGAAAGATGAAGTTGTTCCATCATAATATGAGAAAGAACAGAAGTATCAATCTAGTCTGAGTGTAAAGGAAAAAGTATGGACCAATAAGAAGAAAAATGAGAAGGCTGTGGTGGCAGAAATTTCCATTAAGGCATCAGATCGCTCAGGTGTATAGATCATTGATAGTGGTTTCACATCACAGATGACAGGTAACAAGGATCTTGTTATAGGCATAAAATTTGACAAATATGGAGGTTTCAAATTTGGAAACGATGAAGTCATGAAAATTGTTGGCTTAGGAAAAGCCAAGTTTGGGGGAAAAGAAATGAGACATGATGATGTCTTGGTAGTAGAGGATCTTAGTCATAACTTTCTCAGTGTGAGTAAATTATGTGACTCTGGGAACTCTATCTGATTTACTAAGAAGATATGTGTTGTGAAAGAAAAATATAGAGTAGTTGTTCTACAAGGAAAATGGACAAAGGGAAATCTTTACCTTGTAAGTTGAGAAAAATATATGTGCCTTTTATATAGGGATGAAGAAAACCAGATGTGGAATAAGTGACTTGGTCATCTATGCCAACCATCCATGGAAGATCTAGTAAAGTGTGATGCTGCTAGAGTCCTTCCCAAACTATCATGTGATCTCACTCATACATGTGTTGCTTGCCAACAAGATAAGATAATCAGAAAAACATGTAGGCCAAAGGAACATAAATCAACTAGAGTGCTCGAATTGGTGCATGCTGATTTATGTGAATTATCTCACCATGAGCTATAAATGGGCAAAGGTACTATGTTTTTTTCATTGATGATTATAGCAGAATGGCTTGGGTATTTTTCATTACCCATAAGACAAAAGTGTTCAGTTGTATCAAGCAATATAAGAGGGAATCATAAAGGATGGTTGGGTAGAAAATTTTGATGTTTCGTACAGATAACGGTATAGAATTCACAAATAGTCAAGTGGATGACTATCTTATGAAACACGAGATAAGGAATCAAGTTTCATCAGTGAAAAATCCCCAATAGAATGGAGTTGTTTAAAGGAGATATAGGATCATCAACAACATGGACAAAATAATTCTTATTGAAAAAGGCCTACCAGAGAAATTTTTGAAGGAATCAGTTTTGACATCAGACTATGTTTCGAACAGGTCTCTATTGTGTCCGAACAAAGGGAAGACTCCGTATGAAATGTGGTACAGAAAGAATCCAACGTTAAAATACTTTCGAATATTTGGAAGTAAGTGTTTCATTCCAAACAAATAAAATCACAGGAATTTTGAGTCATGATGATATGAGGGAATATTCCATGGATAATCAGGAAAAATCAAACCATATAAATGCTTCAAAAAAAGGCTGGGAAAAATGGTTAAGAGCAATGATTTCACTGTAGTTGAAAATGAACAGAATAATAAAAAACCTAGTGACCAGTTTCTAGATGAATGTGATGAGGATGTAAGAAACACATGGGGAGTATAAGTGGTATAAGCTGACTCAGAAGAAGATATTGATGAAGAGAAAATGGTAAAAAATGTATGTTCCTTCAAGTAATCCCAAGAGTCGAGCTGAAATTGTTAAGAAGAATATCATGGGTGATCGGACAGCTCCAGTTCTGACAAGAGGAATGAAATCACTGCAGTATACATCTTTCCTATCTCAGGTAGAGCATAAATGTTTTGTTGATGAATCTGAAGATGAAAATTCGGTTCAGGCAATGAATGAAGAGCTTGATCAGATAGAGAAGAACCAGACATGGGAGATTGTTTCGAGACCAGAAGATAATAATGTCATCAGGACTAAATGGGTCTATCACAACAATATGAATGAACATGGTGTAGTGTTTTGAAACAAAGCATGAATTGTGTGCAAAGGATACTCCCAGATGGAGGGAATTGATGTTGATGAGACATTTTCACTAGTTGCAAGGATGGAGACAATATGATTATTTTTAGCCATAGTAGTGCAAATAAAGTTCAAGTTGTTCCAGATGGATGTCAAATATACATTCTTGAATGGGGTTCTGGAGGAGAAAGTGTATATTGAGATTCCATATGGTTTCCTCATTCATGAGGATGAGAACAATGTTTTCAGACTGAATAAGGCGTTGTATGGGATGAAATAATCACCAAGGGCCTGGTACTCAAGGATTGATTAGTACTTGAAGAATCTTGGATTCCAGTGTGGAGGAGTTGATTAAAATCACTATTTCAGCAATGATAGTAATCAAAGGATGATGGTTTTGGTTTCTATTGATGGCATAATTTTTGGAGAATCAGATGAAGCTCACTGTAGAAAGTTTTCGGAATTCTTGAAAAATGAGTTTGAAATTTCAATGATTGGAGAGATAACGTTTTTACATGGACTACAGGTGAATCAAGGAAGGAATGGAACATTAATTTCTCAATCCAAATATACCAAAGAGGTTTTGAAAAGGTTTGAAATGAAAAATTCCAAAGAGATTAAGACTCCAATTGCTACCTGGATGAAACTTTCAATAGATGATGATGTCAAGGCAGTAAATATCACAGAATACAGGCAAATCATTGGTAGTATATTGTACTTAACTGTGACAAGGCCTGAAATTGTTTTCACCACATGCCAAGGAGAAATATATCAGAGTAATCCCAAGGAAAGCCACATTCTTGCAATTAAAAGAATACTTCGGTATATCAATGGTACGGTGGACTTCGTCTTGACATATAATGATAAATCTCAGACAGAGTTATTGGGATATACTGATGCCGACTGGGCCGGTTCAACATATGATAGAAAATCAACTTCAGGTGGTGCATTATATCTTGGTTGATTGTGTATTTATTGGCTGAGAAAGACACAAGATTGTATTTCATGGAGCACCACGGAAGCTGAGTATTTACGACTACTCAACCAAGCGCACAATTATTATGGATGAAGCAGAAGCTTGAAGATATGGGAGTTGAAGTAAAGTATCCGATCGGAATCCAGTGTGATAACTCAAGTGTTATCAATCTTAGAAAAATACCATCCATCATTCAAGGACAAAGAACATTGAAATAAAGTATCCTTTTATCAAGGAGAAGGTAGAGTAGGGAATCGTGGTGTTAAAGTATGTGCCTACAGAGCTACAGGTTGCAGACATTCTGACAAAGGCCTTACCCAAGAATGCTTTTGATAGACATCGTCTGGCTCTGGGATTTCAGTAAACTCCCCGCACTTGATAGAGTGTAGATGTGGAACACCCCCTCTCCCTGAGGTTTGATGTGTTTTTTCCCAACTTGATGATATGTGTTCTCCACTCTATTACAGACTACAAATGAGTGATATTTGGGTTTGTTGACAAAGGGGGTGAAATTTTTGACTGTTCAAGGAGGACACAATGTGGCTATTTGAGAAATCATGATAGATATGGAGAGAAGTTGATAGGTGGAGCAGGAAGATTGGAGGAGTAGAGACTGGTTCAAAGTGCTTAGCTAGAGGTTAGCTTGGAAAACACTGGAAATAGTGATGAATAGGATTTGCAGCTGACATGAGTTAATGATGTCAGTAGATAGGGGAGCATTTCAAATCTGATTATGCTAGAATTGATCAATCAAATAATAGGTATCATGAAATCTGAGGATCATGATAAATCAGAAGAGTGGTGTTGGAATGTGCTAAGAATATTTCCAAAAATTTGTATCATTTTGGTGTCAACAGTGGGTGTCATAGATGAAGTGATTCATTGATGAACATTTCATTTAATCTTGTTTCTCATGTCGAGCATTGCACATGTGGGCTTAGAGTATGTGTTGAGTAAATCCTTGATCGCTATCAAAATTGAAAAAAGCGAATGGTGGATAAAGAATTAATAATGTATCTTTTTATGGATGATTTTTCAACAAACCCAAAGGAGAGATTATTGGGAAAAAATCCCTCATGGTATCATTGAAGAATTTTTGAGGTGATTGTGTTTGTTGACAAAGTGGAAATTTGTTCTGTGATTGTTGAAAAAGAAAACAATGAGATAAAATGTTATTGAAAAAGGGGATTTCATGGTAGAATGGAGAGTTCAAGATCTGTGGTCCATGATCCATGTTCGATTCAAGAACATCGACAAAGGAATGGATGATCTGGAGGTTGTACAAAAAGAACAGATACAAGGTGGCGGGATTATCCAGTGTTTGCAAAATTTTTTGGCCTGAAAATTGACAAATGAAGAAAAGTGGTTTTTGGAAAAGGGACTTGAGCGCCATGTACTTGAAGAAGAGGAAACATGCACACCTAATGTTTTTCATGATCAGAAGGTCAAAATATGGAAAAGGAAAGAGGGTCGCATAGGTATTGGTGTGGTCGCGCAGGTGACCTGCGCGTCATGAAATGACATGTGCACCGGTGCCTAGGATGGTTGGAAAGTTGCGCACCATATGTGTTTCAAGATCAGAGCTTCGAAATATGGAAAAGGAAATAGGGTCGCACAGGTGTCTTGTAGGGGAAGAAACCTGTGCACCGGGACTTGCGTTCCAATGGGAGACTGGCGCACCGTCGTGTATTTTGACCAAATGCTTATAAATACAAGACAATCCCTCCTCATTTTTAACGGATTTCAACACTTTGAGAAATCAGAGCTCCCATCGCGCTGGGGTGGTGGTCATAAAAGTTTTGTGTGGTCGCGCAGGTGGACTTACGCGCCAGTGTTTGAAGTTGCATGTCGGTTGGTTGTTGCACACCAATATTAGTTTGGGCGTAAAGGGGGTTGAGTCGCGTAGGTTTGGAGTTGCAGAAGATTGGGACACACATGTGTTTGAAGTGACTTGCGCGCCAGTTGTGACCTGCGCACCGAGACATGCGTGCCAGGTTAGACTTGCACACCATGTAAGGTTGATTCACGACATTTATTTAGGGCAACGTGAAAGCTGAAATATTGCCCGATACCTTCAGTGCAAAGTGAAATTCATCTATGGGTGAAAGTTGGACATCAACAGAGCATCTGCATATGAGAGATGATTCATTCATTAGAGATAATGAAGAGACATACAGGTTTATAAACTGTGAGTGGATTCTATGTGGAGTAGTGGGCAAAGGAAGAGCAAGAAGGTGATCATCTCCACCGGCAGTGAGCCAGAGAGTGAGAAACAGAGAGTGAACCTCAACAAAGCAATGAGCTGACCCTAAACATTTTAAAGGCGTCGATCATGGGAATAGAAGTGATCTATCCCGAACCTTGTAAATATCAGTGCACTTTTAGTGGATTTGGTACATCGACACATTGTCAGTGTATTCTCCTTGGACAGAGCCCAGTGAGGGTGAACCAAGAAAAAATTGTTGTGTCATATGCATGCTTTACATTATGCTTATATTATGCAATGAGAATGGGAGAGAAGAGTGTTTGGATTAACATCGAAACAATATTAGAACGGGCTTTAATTTTAAATTAGTCATACCCTGATTCACCCCCCATCACTCAGGGTATTCATCCTTGTAGACCTAACACCTACCAAGATTCATATCAATCACTTATGAAGAATGGTCTCACCATCAATTCCTTAGGAAAGATCCTTTGAATTCATGGTGCATCAGTCGTCGATCCATGGTCCGTCACCGTCTCCTGAGATAGAATAATCAAATCTCCCTCGATTAGATCACAAAGGATTCTATGTTTATGTGACTATCCCTGAAAATCGTCCTTAATAATTTTTTTAAATATTTTCTGCCAGTATTTCAACAAAATTATTTTTATTAAATTATTTTATTCTTGTTACCACCCATGATAGATTTTTCAAAAATTGACCCATACTGAATAGTGTTAGGTTATACCTATACAAAACACCACATTACGAAATCAATGGTGGAATAATATTTCTAATCAGAATCACATTTCAAGAGTTATTAAGAAATTTTTTAAAAATAATTTTATTTAATTATTATATTTACGATTACATCCTTGGTGACTTTTTCTACAGATGACCCATGCCAACCAATGTTAGGTCGCACCTAGGGTAAAGTCGGTATTCTGAGCTCAATAGTGCCCTTTGATTTCAGATCTAGGCACTCATTTAATATATATTCTCCTTTTTTAGGAAAACTACATGCACGTGCTATTAAATTTTTTATTATTTTTCTAAAACAATTTCTATCACACCTGATCTCATAATCACACGTTGTCTCAACTCCTAGTCTCTAAATCAATACATACAATATCTAAAAATAGCACTTGTAAAATCCATGAAATTACATATTTCTACCAAACAGAGGCTACAAAAAGTAAAGAAGGTATTTTTGGTAGATATTTGGGAATATTTTGGTACATACAAAGTTTCTTGAGAGGTGTGAGGAAGTGGGAGGAGATGAGTCCATTTATAATGGAAGAGGAGTGGAACTCTTGTAATTTTTTTTGAAAAAGGAAATACCACCAATTTTTTTTTAAATGGATCCAACAATGGTCCAATGTAGATCTAAAGGAGGATAAAGTCAAAATATGTCCATAAAATGTCTTTAGGACAAGTTTATAGGTCTTTTTGGGTCTTATGATTGTGATTTAGTCCCTTATTAAGTTTAATTTAACCTTAATCTTTGTAATTAATTTTAATTACATACCCAATATTTTTATTTAAAAAATAATTTGAACATAATAGAAATTATAAATTATTATGATTCTAAACATTGAATCTATTTTTCCAAATTCCAATCAAATAAGTGGTAAAATTAATTTCAATTTAATCTTATAGTCTAGTAGACAATGCATGTTTTTAAAGTAAAAATTTTTAAAGGTTTCCTGAGTTTTTATATCCAATTTCAATGTGGAATTGGTTATAATGTACTAAATTGGATTATTGGATACACATATTATCTAATTAATCTTTGGAAAATATTTAAAATTCAATTTATCCATATAAATACTTTACATGAAAAACAGTTTGGAACTAAAATACATTATTTTTCACTATTAAATAAAAAATAAAACTTCACAAAAAAATATAAAAATTCACTCTAACCTAATTTTTGATATTATATTTAAATGTGGAAGTTTATTTTGACATATAATATTTTTAAACGTTCTATGTTTTTATTTTTAAATAGGTTCTCCATTATAAGGTGATAAAATTACCTTGATAAAATATTGGGTTTTTTGAGTAAAATTGGTTTTATTCTTATCTTATGATTATAAAATCTATTGAATGAATATAAAA
The DNA here is from genome assembly GCA_963277665.1 of Viscum album. Lineage (NCBI taxonomy): Eukaryota > Viridiplantae > Streptophyta > Magnoliopsida > Santalales > Viscaceae > Viscum > Viscum album. Next base: position 1,790,345,917 of record OY728143.1, on the reverse strand, counting down.
AAATATTTACCTAGATATATAACAAATATATTACATTAAAATTTATTAATAATTGTAATTAATTTAATTTATTATGATTAAAAAAACTTTGGGATGATAATAATATTTTTCTATAAAAATACATTTTTTATATTCAATTGGTTCTTATATTCATTTCTAAAGAATTTGTAACTAATTAATTCAATTCATAATTTTTGAAAACCATATATTTACTTATTTTAGTTAATAATATTCTTAAATTCCAATTTAATAGATAGGTTATATATTAGTATATAATATCTTATTGTTTGGTAACACTAGGTCTTCTCTATTACGAAGCCATCGAGGAAAGTAAGTCTTGCATGAAAAGTAAGATTACATTAGTGTTCTATAAAGTAGAAAATAACCATTATATTATGTGTAGTGTATGAGTAACTTATCATTGAGAATATAAAAAATCCAAAAATAGTGTTTTAATGTATATAATATAACTATTTTGGGTGTTACGTGAAATAAACAAATATCAAAAACATCAAATTAATTCGGAAAAAATATTTCACAAAATTTCAAGGTATTACATTATACCCCTTATAAAATGAATTTCATACATTAAATTCTTATGGGTTATCAAGAGTTTAATACTTGATAGTTCCTTTCATAGAAACCCACATCATAAAAATGAATACTAAAACTTCAATTTAAAAAAGAAACCTGGAACCATAATGGTAACCCAAGGTTACTCAAAACATACTTCTCACATAGGAGAATATAGATGAGAAGTTAAAACATAGACATATAAGTGAAATATAATCATATAGTTATATGAGAGAGTGATAGGGAATAATGAGAATATAACTTTAACAATAACAAAGCCATAAATGTTTGATGACCTAAAGGACCATATGATCCATAAAAACAATGGTACCAAGATAACATTTTATTTGTAGATTGTTTTCCTAATGATGATTAATTTTCAAGAAAATATATACTTGCATGATTTCAGGATAATCTCACCCTTTGTAGTTACTTGACCCACTTCACCTCTCTCTCCAAAAAGGATATTGATTTTTTCATTCCCTAAGCACTAACAGATCATGAGAACCATGATAAGTCATCCCATATCTCTTTAGTTACCATAAATAAAATTATTAGATAAGGTTATCCAATATTCATGAATCCTCATGTGGTGAAATAATTCTTTATTCTCAAACACATCATCTAAGGTTTAATGTCAACATCCCATAAATGGTTAACCTTATAACCATTTTAAATGATGAAAATCTAAACCATTATAAATAAAGTCATAAAATCATCTTAACATTGACCCCCGACACATAAAAATATAGATCTTAGTTTTTAAATTACAACATATGAATACCATCATCATATATTACATTGAAACATGGTAATAACCTTAATTACCAAAAATAATTTTGGAAAACATGAATGTTTACTTTTTAGAATGGTTAATGGAAGCATCCATATAAGTATTGAACATTATCCATGATGACATGACCACTTTTTCAACGAATCAATATTCAGATCTTGGGTAATCAACATCGTAAAATTCTCTTATTTATATCCAACATGTACCTTATACAAAAATAATTATCTTAACAACAAGAACACATTAAGGTTTATCATTCCCATAATCTTTTTTTTCCCATGAACATCACCTTGTCATTAGATCACTTTTCCTATCCATTATAACTATTTAACAGATTCTTAATTTTTTAGAAAAAACCATATAATGAATAATCCTTATATAATTCACCATTCAAAAATATGGGATCCAAATACATACATACTTAAATCCTTATAATTTAATGGTTGGAATGTAATAGGACATTACTTGGTTTAGAATTAGATTCTTATGTCTGGGAATTGAGTATGGTAATTCTCGTGTTCTCTATAGACGATACATTAAACTCCATGATAATTCAGCACTCAATGACCATTTTCCCCCAAAGATAACAAATTCTTCTCTATTTGAGGTATTCCTCTAGGTTTTTTATTCCTTTATTCATGACATATATGAGTCCAAATATTCATTCCTATAGGCTCCATAGAATTTGAACATTTATAAAATTCCATATTCCTCTAATACAATGTGCTAGAAATATCATAAAGTTATCATTTTTTATCATATATCGTGATATCAGATCCGACATAATCACAATATCATTATCTCCAAGAATTATCCAATGTTTTTGTTCTTAATCACCAGATTGTCTATCAGAATCAATGTATACCCAATTCTTTCTGGTTTCCTACATTAATTAAAACTGGAAAGCATGGGGTGATAAACACATATCACAGAAGAAAACCACATAAACCTGAAACATTACTTATAGAATGTCAAAATCATGAAACCAACATTTTAATCTGTTAAACATATGTTTTTTCCTAAATTATTCATATTGATATTCTATTCATTTCCATTATATTACTTTGTGAGGAGTTTGTGAATTTTGAAATCATATCTTTTGGGAGTGTCAGACTAGGTGTGCATCAAGGCCTATTGTTTTGTACATGATTATCCCATGTTAGTACCATGTAATCTTGTAAGATTTTTTACTCCTAGGTATATCTATGCTACAACGACATCCACTTTTAGTATCTACATTGGGTTTTCCTCAACCAATCCTTTACCAAATTTCCAAGTCATTTTTCTATGATTTTTTCCTATACATAGACATGTCCTTATGGTTCTCACTAAGGTTTTCTCATACCAATTTACAGAGGTTAAATAAACCTTTTTTATAATAAAAACTATAAATACCCATTATTTATATACATAGAAATTACATCACTTTTGTTGGAGAGTTTAAACATTATACAGACAGAAACCCAAAGAATGAATTAGTATAGTGACTTTGGAAACATATATTCATAAACACTGGTACATAAGTGATCTCCAATATCTCCCACAAGGTTCTTCGTGACCAGAACCCTTAGGAGACCCAACATACCCAATACATATCATCATAACCTGGGGAATGAAACATAAAAATGGGTGATCTGAGATTCTCAGTAAGGGTAAAAAATGGATACATGCAAACTTAAACATGAGCATAAGTATATCAAAACAAGATCACATAAATAGAAGATCATATCCTAAATATAAAATATAAAAAAAATAATTATGTCTTCGTGATTGGAAGTTCATAATACATGATTCATAAGTAAATTAAGAACATAAGACATGAAATATTAACATAGGAATAAAATAAGGAATTATATCAGACACATTACATATAATATGATTTACATGGTAGCCAAAGAAATGCTACAAAGTCCATTTTAATGGACAATGTCTTTTACCAAAACAGGTACTCTCCCCGTTATGGCCCTGTATTACTGAACTTAGTTCACTTCTTATTCCATCCAAATAATAATGATCCATGTTCACTCTTCTTTCTATCCATTTCTATCTCTTGGGATATTAATCATTACCCAATTCATTAGGGAGAGATATATGTCCCACTCATCCCCTAATTAAATAATCCATACATGTGAAAAAAATAATAAATAGTAATATCTTAATATGTGAAATGAAATGGGTATCATAAACATATAATCTTATCATAAACTCTATAAAAAGATACAAATTTTATAATCATTTCATAAAAAACATAACCCATAAAATAAAAATGGATTTCATAATCATATAAACCATGAAAGAAAAAACTATTTCATAATGAAAATTACATAAAACATAAAAATTTTAGAGAAATAATATGAATTTAACCTTTAGATAATTTGAATGAAAGATATTAGTAACCTCAATAGATTTCATCTTAGATGGACACTAATTTAGAAATATCTTTCAACAACACTTCTTTAGGGAAAAATCAGTTCTTATTTGAAAAATATTTTTTAAAAACATAAAACACTTTAAAAACCTTTTTCATGAGAATAAAACTTATAAAGAAATATTGAAAATAAATATTCAATGATTTTACTTAAAAAATATAGAGGGATATGAAAAATATTTTTAAAACATTTTCCATGAAAACATATAAAATTGATGAAGAACGTTTTTCAAAACATTTTTCTTTGAAAATACATTGAAACATTGAATTTACATAATATTAGAAGAATATTTTCTTTTTTTTTAAAAATGAAATAACTTTTTAATTGTGTAAAATAAATATGAAATGGAATTTCAGTAATGACGGCAGATAAACCCGAACACACCGAACATTCCTTTTACACCATATTTTTTTTTGAATGTTGCCTCGACCGAAAAGCAACAAGAAGATTCCTGATTAAAAAGCCTTTTTACGTTAAATCATGGGTAAATATGTATTTTAAATATCATATGAGAATAATAGAATATTTTTGGAAACCTTTTAGATGACATGGTTTTGAATTAACACAAATTTCAGACTGAAGATAGAGGTATTGTTAGACATTATTAAAAACACTTTCTTAACTATCTTATGTTCCAAGAGTAAAACAATGATACCAATTAATGAATATATCTTGATTAACATTATTATAAAAAATTCCATGAGTGTTCTTGAGATATGAATAATTATATTTCATCAAAGAAAGCATTCTAAAAAATTGTCTGAAAAAGTGAGGAGATTATTTCAATAAACAGTTATAACTTAGTAACTTTAAACCATGATCCCCATGTAAGAAAATGAAATTACATGTAGATTAAAATATAATTAAATGATATTCATGATATAAAATTTAAAAGGCATCATATACACCTCATATTAAAATATTGTTACATAACATGGCATGTGTTTCAAAGAACAAAAATTGAGACAAATATTACTTTATTGATTTGGTAAATTTTAAAACATAAAAATTGTGATAAAAAAGTAAACAAATGGTTATGTAAATAAACATAGATTGATTTATAAGAGGAATAGAATAAATTAATGGGTAGTATATACACCACACATAAAAAATTGGGTGGTGAATAAGACATATCTCTCACATAAGTGAGGAGTGAGATGAAATTCCCTTACCTTGTGTCTTGAATCTCGTTATACTTGTTCAAAAATCCTATATAATAAACATTAATTTATTATAAATCTATAAAATAACCATATAATTAATTCTCATACTGTATATGATTTGATTATGCATTTGTATTACCCACTTGTTAAAAATTCGATGTTAAGGTTTCTGTTTGGTTAATATCCTCTTCGTTATTCAAATGTGTCTTAATTTGCTATATCTTTTTCTTTATATTCATATCATGATTTAAAAATTATAAACCATGATTTAAATATAATTTATATTAAGTATAATAATATTATAATAATACATATAGTACATAATTATGAAAAGGAATATACCATTCATGTAGATGGTAGTTCGTAAGTCGGTTGGAACGCTCTTTATATTTAATTATCAGGTTGAATGAAAGAATGTTAGGTCTAAAAGCGGCCTAAATACCATGATGGAGGGAGTGAATTGGGGTAGGGATATTCTTTTTTAAATTATTTCTTCATCACTAGATCTTGATCTCTTTATCAAAATGGTCACTTGGATTGCAATTATGTGTTTATTATGATCAATTATTTCTTATTTATCTGATGATTATTATTTGGATTCAATTTAGGGAAGAAAGATGGAATACACAAATATTTTTACTTGGTTAATTCTCATTGGGACAAGTCTACAGAGCATACAATGGTGATGTCCCATTGTACCAAACCCACTAATGCTAACTTCAAATAATGTTCTATCTAGATCACATATCTACCAAGGCCCACTAGCATTAAAATGTTTATGGTAATCTCACCTCCTTCCTAAGGGTCACTCCATGTTCCTCTCTCTCTGGCTCACTACTAGTAGGAAGGATCAACATCTTCCTTTTCCTTTTATCACTAATCTGAAAAGGATCCACTCACATTTTATGGGCTTGTGAGTCCTTTCATTATCATGAATACCCTCATCTACAACTAAAGATAGATTCCTTATTGAAGTTCCAATTTCATACATAGATGAATATCACTTAGCCACTGAACATCGAGAAATCCATTTTGAAACTCTTTCATAATGCACATTGCCTTTGAAAATCTCCCACTTTTGAAAATCTCAGACAAGCCTTCGCAATTCTCTAACCTCTTCAGGAAGCTCATAAGTTCGTAGAGATCATAGGTTTTCAAAGCATAATAGATCAAATAGCTCTCTTCATCGTAGAGCTCACTACATCATAGAGCACACACTGGTCTTTGCGATTTCACAACGCTAACCAATCCTTTATGAATCACACCACCACCACAAATCCAAACCAGCCTTTGTGGCGCGCCTTCTTTTCCCAAAGATCTACCGCCTTAGTGAATTCCCTATACTTTTGTGAAGCTCCCTAATTCTGGAATCTCCTTCACAATTTGAGAGCAAAAGGCTTTTCCTTTGATCTCTATTATCTTTTGGAGGGAGTTTGGGTCTATTTATAGGTGATTCCACTGACCCTCGAGCCTTCCGCGCAATGTAAGTTCCACATCATCTCAAATAAAAAAGCTCTGAAATTTCCTCTGAAATTATCTCTATATAAAGATTCACCAAGGAATTTTTTAGATTACAGAGCTTTTATTAATTGCAAATAATTATGTCAATTCATTTGCACTGCCGCCGCAATTCTCCCTATGCTTTTCACCTCTATAAATTCAACTCCTCGACCCTAGATACCCAGAGTCAGTGCATTAATTCGTAATATTGGCATGATCACAAAAGATCAAGTCTTGAAAGACCGATTAGTTTAGTAGTCGAGGAAACGCTAGATATATTCATAAGTCTTACATTACATCATAAAGTGAAAAATCACAATAACATAGTCCCCATTTTCAACACTCATATCCCCTTCAGACTATCCCTGCAGGTCATTCCTAAAATACTTCTTCACATCCTGGAAAAATTAAAACATTGAAAGGGGTGAGCTCAGATGCTCAGAAAGGATAACAATATAGTAGATGCTTTCATAAATAAACATAAACATTTAAGGCAATGTATGACTAAAACAAAAGCCTTTTCAACTTGAACTTCAACATAATATGGCAAAAGAAAAATGAGATAATTCCATTTCTTATTCACATGGATATTCTACTGGTCGAATAATCATATTTAATATCAATAACCAATTTCATAATGATGAAATGCTTAATGCCAGACTATCATAACTATATAGCCATGGCCTCGTGCCAAGACTACAAATAAGATTTTTTCAAGGCCTCATGCGAAGACACTAGTTTGTCTCATGAGACCTACCGATGCATCGAGGTGCTATAGCGGGCTCCACCCGTCACTTATTAAGTCCAATGCATTCCACATATGAACAGGTTTAAACATATCATAAACCAAAACATAATTGTATCGCATAAAATACAAATAATGGAAACATAAGTTTTACACACTTCAATCACAAGATATAAACACAACACATTGATATAATAAAAACTTTATCAAAACCATTTTCAATACCAAAATAAAAGAAAAGTAAAACATGGTATTTATTTTTCTTTTTTAAAAAATTATGGCTTATAGAGGAAGCCGAAACTCAAATAATAGTCACGGCGGTGGAGAAGTCGTTGTCGCTGCATATGTAAGAAAAAAATTCCTTTTGTCGTTTAGTAAAAACGATTCATATAAAAAGATTCCTTCTGAATAAGACTCAACGAAAGGAGATTGAGACAAGGTCCTTACAAAGATCATTTTTAAAATAAAATAGATCTATTATTTTTATTACTATAAGTACACGTAATGAAAGTATAAATACAAGATAGGAGATAATAATATCATGACATAATTGGAAAGTAGGAGATTAAACCAAATAATGGAAATTGGGTTAAGAAATTCCCTTACCTCATGTCCGACATGACTTGACTGCTCTTTAACCTCCTAAATAATAAATTAGGGTTAATCTCTACCTTCTTAAGAACCATTTTCAAGTTCATTATTCCATTTCTATCACTTGTTACCATGTTATGAACATTATGTAATTATTTAAGTTAATAACGGCCGTTTTTTCGAACTTAGGTACTTGAGTCAAAAATAAAATTCTTATAATTACACATTGTTCATGTGGTAAAATATACATTATATCCATAATTATATTCATGATTTAGATATCATATAAATCATATATATCATGTATATACAATCATTTATAATATTACATAACATTTAGAGGTAAGAAATGAAATGCATCGTTCATGGAGATGGTATGCCATACGTACGCATGAACACTACTTTCATTTCTATTTAATATTTAATGGAATGAAGTTATAATTATATAAATGTATAATATAATTCCAGTATAATATAATGTATTATACCATTTACTCCATCCTTTATACATCCCACATATGGCATTAATTATTCAATTCACTTTGAGGGGGCGGTAGTCCGCACTTCCTAAAATGAAGATATCACGTTTACCCATAATGGAAACCATAAAGGTATTCCATAAATGAAAAATACAGAATCATAAGGAAAACAAAAACATAATATATATCATATATAAAAATAGTGTCATCATAATGGCCACCATGATAGGTGTTAAAAGAATATTGAACAATCATCATTTCGTGAGGTAGAAATTTTCCAACCACAGAAACAGTATGTTCTTTAACCTTTAGATGAAGGTTTGTGTAAGTGTAAATCAAATACTTCTCATAAAAACATCCTATTATTTTTGTTAAAAAATAAAGGAATAAAAAGAGTTTAGGGGGATGGAGAAGCAAAATAAAACAAAAGAACATAAAAGAAGACATTTCCTTAAAATCGGGTAACTCTTTTTGATTTGAGCCAAAGGCTTCTGTTGGAAGAATTCTGCCCAAAGTGAGGCTTCTAGGAGTAAGAGAGGGAAGATGAGAGACTATTTGGGCAGAGTTTATCTGATCCAAAAGGCATTGATGGTGTGAATAAGGTGGTAGTGGTGGGGGCCTTTTATAAGAGGAGAGGAGGGGTACTCTTGGAAAGTCGTGAAATGTTACATTATTATGAGATGATTTTCGGATTTCAAGGGACCCAAAATAATATATTTTGAAGATAAAGTGATAAGGGTTCGAAATATACTCATAAAATATGTTTTTTACATGTGTAAGTTATATATTTTACATTATCTGTTAAATTTATTTAAATTGTTAATTAATTAGGTAATCGCTGTATCATTATGGTGACATAAAAAATTTAATTTATATAATATCTAAAAATTATAAAAAAATTATCATGATGTAGGAAATAGTTTTGTCTTTCTAATGAATATTTATAGTCAATAATATTACTTGTATAACCCCATTTAAAAATTGTTTTAGTAAGACAACTCATGTTTGTCAAAGTTTTATTTTAATATTAAATAAAAAGATTTTAATGTCATTTTTCTAACAAAGTGGATCCATGGGGTCCCCAAGGTGACCCATGGGTTGTCTTTGTCGGCCATGACTCATCCAATAGTGGTAGGACAAGTGTAAAGGTATTTTCATATTTTTATAATATTATTTTTACCTTAAATTTCACGAATTAACTTTAATCGCGATTAATTAAACTTAAAATTTACTATTCACCAAAAAAATTATTTTAATCCGATTGAACCACATTTTACTTCTTAATGAAAAACATGTATGTCGGATTTTAAAAAATCAAATCACAGAAGTGGTAATGTTTCATTTAAACGAAGAATCAGTTTTTTAACTACCACTTAGTGGTTTCACTATTCATCAAAAATTGATGTTTTTCAGAACAATGCCAAAATTTCACCCTAAGATATAATAGATATTCCGAATTCAAAAATGATGTCTATTTTAAAAAATTAAAAACATATAATTTTCATTAATTAATTTTATAATTAATTCCCTTTGTCAAAACAAATAGCGTGTTTTTCAGAAACAATATATATCAAAATATTGACAATTATTTATGTCCAATTTCAAAGTGAAATTAATTCTAATGAAAAACATTGGATAAAATGGTAAAAAATTATTCTTATTATACTTTAAAACCACTCAATTGTATAATTTATCACGATAAATTATTTTGATTAAAATAATTGTTTTTAAGTATATTCTCTATTCATAGAAAATAGGATGTTCTCAGAAAATTACAAAAATTTCAACTTTGGATAATTTTGATATACCGAATACAAAAATGATGTCTATTTTGAAATTTAAAATTTATATAATTTCAAAAAGTGGGTATTACTATTCATAACTGATACTTTGATTGGTCGCGGTGTGTTAGAATCTCGAACTTGCATACAATGCAAGCTATTGCATTATTGAAAGAGAGGTGTATCGTGGAAGATCAGGGTGTTACATTCTCCCCTCCTTCAATAAATTGCGTCCTTGAAATTTGAAATTTTTCTTTGAAAATATAAGTTTGAAAATGGAAAATACCTTTCTGTAAAACCCACATCGGAAATAGGGTTAATAAAAATATAACTTTAAAAGAAATAAAGAGAAGTACAAAGGTCTCCCGAGATAGCCCATACTAGGATTCTATGAAAATATGGATATGGAGGAGAAAAAAACCATCAATGTCTGATGGATAGTTGTAGAAAACAGGATTAGGAGAAAGTTTACTAAAAGAAAATCACAAACTTGTGATTGGTTAAACGATCATTGCTTCCCCAGTAGGAAAAGTTAACCGACAAATTTTTTTTTTTAAGTTACTTTTTATAAAGTTGAGGAATTTATTTAGGAGATTAACTAATAAATTAAGGAAATATACATACTTGTCATGTAGACTTTCATTCTTTAATAAATGTTTTACCACAAACCCATCTTTCACTCTAAAATGTAATAGAACTCAAAAATATTATATTTACCCTAATCATACAAGGTTCAAAATATTATCACATACCATATAGATTAGGAAAACTATTTTGTAATAACCAGGGACTTCCTGTAGGCTAGTGGTAGGTAACAAAGGCATGTCACACTATGGTTGTGGGTTCGATTCATGCAACATTGTCCGACGTGATGGGTTATCCCCCATCCTGTAGGTTGTCCTTTTCCTAAAAGTATAGTATTATAATTTTCCAAAAATAATCTTCATAAATGTTTTAACCTTAAACAATACTATCCAAAGTTCAACTTAATTCATTCCAACCTTTATAGTTATCCAAAATACCTCTATCCAAACTTTCTCTAAAAGTTTCCTAAAATCCAAAATCAATTGTGACATCAAATTCCCCAAAAAAGTAAAGTTTCTATTATTGTCACATACTAAAAATATTATTACCATCATCATATTAAATCATTAATGAAAACAACAAGTACTGTAGTACAATCCTTATATATATCACATTATTATTATAACCAAAATATAATCCTTGAGTCCAAAAGCACCAATACATTAATTATTCTACTTCAACTGTAGTAACAACATAAGATTGTCCTTGATCCCTTGGCCTTTTCTGAGGTAAGCTTCCCTGATTCTTAGGACATTCATTTGCATAATGCGCCATTTCCCTAAAATTGTAGCAATCAACATTGATATCCTCTTTCTTTCCCTTGCAATCACGAGCCTTGTGACCTTTTTCTCCACAATTATAATAAAGTCCCATTCCTTTTAGGCAAGCACTGAGGTGATTCTTCCCACAATTATTACATAATGTAAAATCCTTCTTTCCACTTTTCCCTTTATCTGTCTCTTTTTCCACCGTTCTCTTCTTCTCTTGCTTTACTTTGTAGTCATAAGACTTAGAGAATTCGTTTTCTGTCTTCATAGCACACGAGGCAATATCTTCGTACGATGAGAAGGATTTTGATACTAAAGCTCGACGGAGAAATGGTTTTAACCCATAAAATAAATGATCAATCTTAACTCTTGGGTGACATATATAATCTGTAGCATACCTCTCTAACCTTGTAAAGTTGGCCTCATACATTGCGACATTCTTATCCTCCTTTTGTCTGAGACTCAAAAATTGTCTTTCCATATCTGCTCGATGGTCACAAGGATAGTATTTTTCTGAGAAAATTTCCTTAGACTCCCTCCATTCCATACTTGATACTTCTTCATCTTCCTTTGGGTTTTGAATTAGCAACCACCATTGAGCAGCATCTCCAGTGAGGCGGTAAACTGCCATGATAACCTTTTCCCTTTCACTACTCCCCAAGGCATGGAATATTTTCTCTAAGGAATTAATCCATTCCTCAGCTACTAATGGATTTTTACCCTCATTAAATTTTGCGGTTTTTGCCTCATGAAGTGGTCTAACATTGATCCTCCATGTTGCGGATCAGGGTGCTCCATACGAGTAAGGTTGTTATTCATAGCTTGAGTGAGTTGTCCCAGTATGGTGATAAGTTGATCAGCACCAGTTGTGTCTCCAACTCCACAATAATTATCTTCAGCAGGAGGGAAATACCTACACGGAGTGCATGAATTGATACGGTTTCAATTTCTCCCACTAGGCGCCATTTCTAGACAATGGAATAAAATTGATTAGTTAATGAATTTAAATACATAATTCCAAACTTGTAAAACACTTAACATAAATTGAACTATTTATGGATATAATCCACAATAATAAAAATGTTTTCTTTAAGGAAGTATGTACTCATAATCCCTTCATAATGGTTTGTAAATAAAATGATAATTATCCTAAGCATATCCATCGGGAGTGTCGTAACCAAGAGTGCAGCAAGCCCCGTTGTCGTGCACCAGTTCCCGTTCGAGTCTAGCTCAAATCGGTGTTTTCGGGTTTTACCCCTACGTACATCTATGCCAGAGCTGCCTCTACCTGGTCGTATCTAGACAGGGATGTATTTCTCGAAAAACTCATAACATATCTATAATACCAAAATTCTAGAAAGTTCTTCTATACTAATCCTCAATGTCAATCTTAGGGATATGTGCTCTAATCAGAGTTTATCTAAATCTAGTTTCTAAGGTTAGTACTAAACTGCCTCTAATACCAACTGTAATGCCCCAACCCCAGATACCCAGAGTCGGTGCATTACTTCGTAACATTTTCATGATCACAAAAGATCAATTCTTGAAAGACCAATTAGTTTATTAGTCTAGGAAATGCTAGATATATTCATAAGTCTTACATTACATCATAAAGTGAAAAATCACAATAACAGAGTCTCCATTTTCAACACTTATATCCCCTTCAGACTATCCCTGCTGGTCATTCCTAAAATACTTCTTCACATCCTGGAAAAATTAAAACATTGAAAGGGGTGAGCTCAGATGCTCAGTAAGGATAACAATATAGCGGATGCTTTGATAAATTAACATAAACATTTAAGGAAATGTATGACAAAAACAAAAGCCTTTTAAACTTGAACTTCAACATAATATTGCAAAAGTAAAATGAGATAATGAAATTTACTTATTCACGTTGATATTCTACTGGTTGAATAATCACATGCAATATTAATAACCACTTTCATAATGATGGAATGCATAATTCCAGACTATCATAACCACGTAGCCAAGGCCTCGTTCCAAGACGAAAAATAATATTTTGTCAAGGCATCATGCCAAGACACTATTTTGTCTCATGAGACCTGCAGATGCATCGAGGAGCTATAGAGGGCTCCACCCGTCACCTATTAAGTCCAATTCATTCCTCATATGAACATGTTTAAACATATCATAAACCATAACATAATTGTATCACATAAAACATGAATAAAGGAAACATAATATTTACACACTTCAATCACAAGATATCAATTCAAGACATTGATATAATAAAAACATTATCAAAACAATTTTCAAAACCAGAATAAAACAAAAGTAAAACATGGTATTTATTTTCCTTTTTAAAAAAAAGTTATGGCTTATAGAGGAAGTCGAAACCCAAATAATAGTCACGGTGGTAGATAAGTAGTTATCGCCACATACGTAAGAAAAAACATTCCTTTTGTCTTTTATTAAAAACACTTCTTATAAAAAGATTCCTTTTGAATAAAAGTAAAAGTCAAAGGGGTTTATACACCGTGTAAATGAAAGTTGTGTATAAAACCAAATATGCCTCAATGAAAGGAGATTGTGACGAAGTCCTTACAAAGATCATTTTTCAAATAAAATAGATATATTATGTGTATTACTATATGTACACATAAATAAAGTACAAATACAAGATAGTACATAATAATATCATGAAATTATTTGAAAGTAAGAGATTAACCCAATGAATGGAAATTGGGTTAAGAAATTCCCTTACCTTGTGTCCGACTTGAATCAACCGCTCTTTAACCTCCTGAATAATGAACTAGAGTTAATCTCTACCTGCTTAAAAACCTTTTTCAAGTTCATTGTTCCTTTTATATAACTTATTAACATGTTATGAACATTATGTAATTATTTAAGTTAATAATGGTCGTTTTGTCGATCTTAGGTACTTGAGTCAAAAATAAACTTCTTATAATTACACTTTGTTCATGTGGTAAAATATCCATTATATCCATAATTATATTCATGATTTATATATCATATACATCATATATATAAAGTATATACATTCATTTATAATATTACATAACATTTAGAGGTTAGAAATGAAATGCATCGTTCATTAAGACGGTAAGTCGTACGTACGCATGAACGCTAATTTAATTTCTATTTCATATTTAATGGAATGAAGTTATAATAATATATAGGTATAATATCATTACATTATAATATAATGTATAATACCATTTACTCCATCCTTTATACATCCCACATATGGAATTAACGATTCAAATCACTTTGAGGGGGCGGTAGCCCGCACTTCCTAAAATGAAGATATCTCGTTTACCCATAATGGAAACCATAATGGTTTGCCAGAAATGAAAAATACAGAATCATAAGAAAAAAAAACATAATATATATAATATATAAAAATAGTGTCATCATAATGGCCACCATGAGAGGTGTTCAAAGAAGATTGAACAATCATAGTTTCGTGTGGCAGAAATTTTCCAACCACAGAAACAGTAAGTTCTTTAACCATTAGACGACGGTGTGTGTAAGTGTAAATAAAATAATTCTCATAACAACATCCTAGTATATTGAATATACTGTTGTTGTTACAAAATAAAGTAATGAAAAGAGTTTAGGCGATTGGAGAAGCAAAATAAAAAAAGAACATAAAAGAATACATTACCTTAAAATCGGGTAACTTTTTTTGATTTGAGCCAAAGGATTCCTTGGGAAGAATCCTGACCAAAGTAAAGCTTCTAGGACTAATATAGGGAAGTTGAGAGAGTATTTGGGCAGAGGTTGGCCGAGCCTAAATGCTTTGATGGTGTGAATAAGGTGGTAGTGGTGGGGGCCTTTTATAAGAGGAGAGGAGGGGAACTCTTGGAAACCCATAAAATGATACATTATTATGAGATGATTTTCGGATTTCAAAGCTCCCAAAATTATATATTTAGAATCTAAGGTGATAATGGTTCGAAATATACTCATAAAATAGATTTTTGACGTTTTTAATGCTTAGATATTACATTATCTTTTTATTTTATTTAAATCATTAATTAATGAGGTAATCACTACATCATTATGGTGTCATACGAAATTTAATTTATTTAATGTCTAAAAATTATAAAAAAATTATCATGATGTAGGAAATCGTTTTACCTTTCTAATGAATATTTATAGTCAAAACTATTACTTTTATAACCCCATTTAAAAATAGTTTTTGTAAAACAACTCATGTTTGTGACATTTTTATTTTAACATTAAATAAAAAGTTTTTAATGTCATTTTCCTAACAAAGTGGCTCCATGGGGTCCCCAAGTGGCCCCATGGATTGTATTGGTCTACCATGAATCATCCAATAGGGTTAGTACAAGTTTAAAGTTATTTTCATATTTTTATAATATCATTTTTACCTTAAATTTCACTAATTACATTTAATCGCGATTAATTAAACTTAAGAGTTACTATTCACCAAAAAATTATTCTAATCCCATTGAAAAAACTTTTAACTCTTAATGACAACCATGTATGTCGGATTTTTTAAAATCAAATCATAGAACTCATAATGTTTCATTTAAATGAAAAATCAGTTTTTTAACTACCACTTAGTGGTTTCACTATTCATCAAAAATTGAAGTTTTTCAGAACAATGCCAAAATTTTACTCTAAGCAATAATTGATCTTCTGAATTCAAAAATGATTTCTATTTTAAAAAATTCCAAAAATATAATTTGAATTAATTAATTTTATAATTAATTCACACTGTCATAACAAATAGCGTGTTTTTAAGAAATAATATATATCAAAAGATTGACAATTTTTTATGTCCAATTTCAAAGTGAAATTAATTCTAATGAAAACCATTGGATAAAATGGTAAAAATATATTATAATTATACATTAAAACCACTCAATAATATAATTTATCACTATAAATTATTTTGATTAAAAATGTTGTTTTTATGTATTTTCTCTATTCATAGAAAATTGGATGTTCTCAGAAAATTACAAAAAATTCCACTTAGGATAATTTTGATATTCCGAATACAAAAATGAAGTCCATTTTGAAATATAAAATTTAAATAATTTCAAAAATTGGGTATTACTATTCATAACTGCTACTTTGATTGGTCGCGGTGTGTTAGAATCTCGAACTTGCGTACAATGCAAGCTATTGCATTATTGAAAGAGATGCGTATCGTGGAAGCTCGGGGTGTCACAATTATTTTCAAATTTATTCATAATAATAGAAATCACTGTCAACATTCTTCTTGTCTTTTCAAAATACAATTCATGTAGCCCATATTCATGAAATTCATGTATTTCATCTATTTTGATGATTTCGTCAAGGAAATCCACTCTTAAGGATTCTCAACAAATCCCAAATTTCGGATGCCAAAAATTTGGAAAAAATTGGAAAATGATGCCACCTTGTATCTATTATTATTTACCAACTCCAGATCTTTCATTCCATCTTTATGGTTTATTGTCAATATGTATTTTCACAAACATGTATAAAACACAACAATTCACCATGAAAACCTACATTGTCAACAAACACAACCAACCCCAAAAAATTATAATATTACCTTGAGGTATTTTTCCCTAATAATCTACCCTTTTGGGTTTGTTGAAAACTCTTTTGATAATAATTCTCTACACTTTGATACCTCACTGAATCTCTTTACATCATCTACCATCAATCGCCTTTCAGGATTTAGATATTGATTGAATATTCACTCACCATAGACTCTAAGATCACATGAACAATGCTCGATGTGAGAAACAAGAGAAGAATGAAAAGTTCATCAATGAATCACTTCATTTCTAATACCAATTGTTGATACCATACTGATACCAATAAACTACATTCATCATGAACCTTAACTATCATGATATCTATTCTTTGAACGATCACTTCAACCAGCGTCATATTTAAAACTCCTACTCATATTATGTTCTTAGTCTCCCCTATTTCACTGCTCCACATGTCAGCTTATCCTCATGACTTGGACTAAGACATTTTCTCTATTCCTTAAACACATTTTCTTCCCTTTTAGGGGTCACACTTTCTCTCCCTTTGTCACTGAACACAATGGTCACTCTTTTTTGGTATGAAAAAGAGTATAGAAAAACCCTCCATACCAATAGGTGGGGTGTACCACAAACACACTTTTTTAAGTGCAGGGATTTGACTATACTCCCATATCAAGTCAATGCCTCGCAAAAGTTTTCTTGGGTATGGACATTGTCAGAATGTTCGAAACCTGTAATTTTGTAGCCACATACTCCAACATCACAAGAACATACTCTACCTTCTCCTTGATAAAATGATATTTTATCTGAATTTTATTTTTTCTTGAGTAATGTTCTTGTTATTTTTTAAGATTGATAACACTAAAATCATCACATTGGATTCCAATCGAAGATTTCACTTTAACTACCATATCATCAAGATAATGCTTCATCCACAATAATTATGTGCATACTTGAGTGGCCACAATATACTTATCTTCTGTGGTGATCAATTAAATGGTATCCTATTTCTTTATTGGCCAATAAATAGACAATAAACCAAGATAGAAAGAACATCCCGACATAGATTTCATATTATATGCTGATCTGGCCCAATATGAATATATATATCCCGACATATCTTGTTAAGATTTGTCATTATACATAAAAATAAAATATTTAGTTTCTTCAATATACTAAATTATTATTTTCACTACAATCACGTGTATTTCCTTGGGATTGCATTGATATCGTGCTTCTTGGCTTGTGGAAAAAACAATATCAGGTCCTGTCGCCATCGGGTATAGCAAGATTCCAATAATCTTTCTGTATTTTATGATATTAACTGTTTCTCCATCATCATCTTTTGATAATTTCTTCCTGGTAGAAAATGGAGTCTTCATATCCTTGAAATTTAAAATTCCATATCTTTTTAGATCCTTCTTGGAATACTTGGATTGAGAAATTAAAGTACCACTACTTCCCTGTGTCACCTGTAAACCAAAGAAAAACGTCATATCACTAATCATTGACATTTCAAACTCACATTTCATGAATTCAAAAAACATACTACACTAAGATTCATTTAGTTCTCCAAATATTATGTCATCAACATAAACCAACATAATCATTCTTTGGTTTTTGTCCTTGTTGAAATAAATATTGTAATCACCACCACCCTGATGAAAACCAAGCTTCTTCAAATACTAATCAAGCCTCATGTGCCATGCTCTTGGTGATTGTTTTAGACCATGTAGGACTTTATTCTACTGAAAAAATTTGGTCACATCATCATGAATGAGAACACCATCTGGAATCTCAATATAAACATCCTCATCCAGAACCCCATTCAAAAATGAATATTTGATGTCCATCTAGAACACGTTGATGTTTCGTTTCACTGCAATGGCTTGGAATAATCTCATTGTCTCTAGCCTTGCAACCAGTGAAAATTTCTCATTAAAATATATACCCTCTATATTTGATTGTCCTTTGAATAGGAGTTGATCTTCCCCTATTATTCAAGGTTTGTTCAAAGTATCTATAAAATATATGTTCTGAATGTAATAGAGGAGGTGATGTATACACATTTTTTTAGACCCATGTGATTATTCTAAGGCTGTATACCTATTTTTCATCTCACCTTGTTGTCTTCTTGTATTGGATTTTTTATTATACACTTCATGTTATGGGGATCTCATTCTAGGTTCCCTTTCCTTCCCATATTTATTCTTACTACACTTCCTGGAAAAATTCCCATGATGAAAAAATATGAAACATATTTCATTAAAGGAATACCTCATTTCATCATTTCTCACCTGAGATATTGATTCTTCTTTAATTCTTCTTTTAAAATCGATATCCTAAGATTCCTAACACATACTCATGGTGTGTCTAATTCTTTAACAATGGAAGCACTTCATTGATACTTTCTTCTGAGAGAAACTTCTTTCATACATCTAAATATGCTTATTCTTATTCTCGTATGTTGGAAAATATCTTTATTCATAGCATGAAATATATTCCAAAGCCTCTAAATAACATCGTGATGTATGGCCATAAATCCCACAGAAATAGAACATGTTGTCACTATTTCGCTTAAATGTTCTATTCGGTCTATCTCCAACACCTATAGGCTTTTCTCCATTTTTGGAACTGTTCACGACTCTCTCCCTGTCATGCATAGTAGGGGATTCATCAAATCCAATACATATTTTTCCCAAACTGTATAGTCTTTGAGCTGAGATAATATACTATTTTTTCTCTTCATAATTTGTTTTTCATTTATTCATCACTTACTGATGGATAATAAAATAGTAAGTTCAAGGACTCTTTCATTTTAGGCTTTCCATTGGTATTGAATTTCTCCACTTCTTTCTTCATTAACTCTAGATATTCTTCTAACTTTTGAATCTTCATATCCATTTTTTCAAGTTGAGAATTGAGTTCTCTATATATATTCTTACTTCTACTCATCACATCCTCTAACTCATGTTTGAGCTTATTCACTATGTCACATTCCACCTTTACATTCAATTTTTATTGATCAATAAAATCCGTATTGGATGCACTATCTTTTTGTTGTCTTTGATTATCCCAAACTAGTTCAGTTGGCTATGTAGAAAGATCATCATTTCTGGCATCCAAATTTTGAATGTTATCTATGTTCAAATTCTTTCCCTTATAACCATATTTTCATTTCCCCCTATTTCAAGTCTTCTCTTGCAATTATTTATCTTGTGAATCGTTCATCTCTCTTGAGTCAAGAGCCACATCAATAAGCCTTTGATGTAATCATCTTTGCTTGTTGACCTAAATTTACAGTACATGGATCTGAATATCTTTATATTTATCTTCTTTGTCAAATTGTTGATGTAATTCCTTTTTCATGTAGACATCATTTATTAGTGGCCTTCTTGAAACTTATTCATCATCAGTAGTTTCAGAATAAATTCAAATTTCAAGTACTTCACTCATTCATACTTCATTATTGAGTGAATCTATCTTTAACCTATCTGATTCCTCCAAGACTTCCTTTAGCATGATTTTTTATTAATTTATATGAATAACACTTTTTATGTAAACACTTCCACACAGAGGAATACCATCTGACTTCTTCTACTCCTTTAATGTTTTTTCTTTTCTCATGGTACACTAAGATAAGATAAAATACATATTTAACTTTAATAATCGACTGAAAGAAGTCCGAGAAAACAAATATAATAAAAGTAATCATTCCCTCTAATACCATTTTTAGGTCAAACGGGGACCTAAATACCCTGAGGTGGGGGGGGGGGTTAATCAGGGTATGTATATTCTTTTCCAAACTATTCCTACCCCACTATATCTTGACATCTTTATCACAAGGATCGCTTTGTTTTAACTTGTGTGTTTATTATGATGAATTATTTTCTTCTTTATCTGATGATGATTATTTTTATGCAATGTAGGGAAGACAGAAGGAAAATAAAAGGATTTTAAGATGGTTCTACCACACTGGGATATGTCTATGGATAATGAAACAATGATGTACCACTTTACCAAATCTACTAAATCTCAATACTAATAATGTTCGGGCTAGATCAATTCTATGACCAGAATCACAAACTTTATAATGTTTAGGGTTAGATCCCTGCTTTCACATGGGTCACTCAATGTTCCCCTATCTCTATCGCACTACATGTAGAAAAGATCACCTTCTTCCTCTTCATTTACTCACTTGTTGGGAAGGGATTTACTCATAGTTTATGGACTTGTAGGTCCATTTATTATCATGAATACATATATCCACAACTATATATATATTATATATAGAAGTAACAATTTAATCCATATATGAATACCACATTTACTCTTTGGAACTGTACAATTCCTTTTGAAACTCATTCAGAAAGTACACTCCCTTTCTAATGCTCCCACTTTTGCAAAGCTCAAACAAGACTTCACATTTCTCCAACCTCTTCATGAATCTAAAAGGTTTTTAGAGCTCATAGGTTCAGAATTATAACTATATTTAATAACTCTCTAGGTAGTAGAGCCCTCTACTTTACAAATATCACATTGTTCTTTATGATTTTACAAAGCTAAACAAGCCTTCGCAGAGCGCACATCCTCTATAAAGCCAAACTGGCATTTGTGGCACACCTTCCTTTCATAGAGCTCAATAGCCTCTGTGAATTCCCATTGATTTCCCAATTCTCATTGATCTATTAATCACCTTTTTAATTTGAGTGTTTAAGGTTTTTCATTTGATCCATCTTCTATTCTCAAGAGGGTTGAGGTATTTTTATAGGTAATTCCACCGACTGTCGAGCCTTACAGGCAAATTCAGTTCAATGTCAGCTCAAATCAAAAATCTCTAATATTCCTACTGAAATTATCTATATATCATGAAGCACCATGAATATATTCATACCAGAGAGCTTGTCATCATCACATAGTGTTTTGTCAATTACTTTATGTCGTCGCAGTTCTCCCTCACAGTGATATTAACCTCTATTGTTTACGAAGCTCTTCGTAATGTACATCTCACCATCACCATTCTTTATTTATTTGAAAAATACAATTCATGAATCCAATATTCACAAAATTCTTTTCTTTTCCCCATTTTTATGAGATATTAATGGGAATCCACTTTTCACAATGCTCACTGAATCACAAATTTTAGATCCCAAAAACTTGGAAAACACAGGAAAACTACACCACCTTGTATCTATTCTTTTGTATCACCTCAATATCTTCTATTCCTTTAGTATGGTTTTGTTTCAACTTATATTTTCAACAAAATCTTTGTAACTCAAAAATTCACCTTCAAAACCTTCTTTGTCAACAAACACAACCAACCCAAAAATGATGCAATGCTACCTTGAGGGATTTTTTTCCACAGAAGTAAATTAGAAGACACACACAAATATATCATTATTAAATTAGTTTTTTATATCATATATATAATATATATTAAATAAAATTATCCTTAATATGTTCCATATATTTTATGAATGAATCACACCTCTTTAAGGGGGCGTTAGTCCACGCTTCCTCAAATGAAATTATCGTATTAACACCAATGAGAAAGTATAATAATATATATTGTAAAATTATTAAATATGATTTAATACATAATAAATATAATATATTACATATATAAATAGAGTTTTCATAATAATTTCAATCATTTGAGAAAGTAAAGGAGAAATGAGAAATCATCATTTAGTGAGGCGGTAGTCCGTCGTACACGTAAACAATATATTTGTTACCCATTAGATGGAAGTTTGTGTAATTTTATGTCACATCCTTATCCTAAAAAAATCATAGTATATTTAGGATTTAGTTGTTTTAATAAAAGAATATAATAATAAGATTTTAGGGATAGGAGAAACAAAATAAAATATATGTGTTTGAGGGAGGTTGTTACCTCTTAATTGGGTAACTCCTTTTGGATTGCCCCAAAGAGATTCCTTGGAAGGATTTATGACTAGGGTAGGATTCAAAGATTACATTAGGGGTGTTTGTACTACCCCGACCTCAGTTACCTAGAGTCAGTTCATTATTTTAATACATTGGCATGATTACAAGGAATCATGTTTCGAAGGACCGATCGATTTAGCACTCTTGGAAAAAGGATTAGATACATGAATGTTACATTACACATCATAACATACAAAATAGCATAAATAATCTTTTATCAACGCCATTATTCCCTGGTATTAACCCTGCATATCAATCACAATACACTTATTGTAATCCTGGGAATAATAAAACATAGAAAGGGGTGAGCTCAGATTCTCAGTAAGGATAATAATATAGCGGAAACATTCATAAATAAACATAAACATTTAAGGCAATGTATAACTAAAACAGAATCCTTTTAAACTTGAACTTCAGCATAATATGGAAAATATAAAATGAAATAATGCCATTTGCTTATTCACATGTATATTCTACTCGTCGAATAATCACATGCAATATTAATAACCACATTCATAATGATAGAATTCATAATTCCAGACTATTATAACCATGTAGCCAGGGCCTCGTGCCAAGACTACAAATAGGATTTTGTCAAGGCCTTGTTCCAAGACACTAGTTTGTCTCATGAGACCTATTGATGCATCGAGGAGCTATAGTAGGCTCCACTCTTCACTTATTATGTCCAATGCATTCCTTATATGAAAAGGTCTAAACATAACATAAAAATTCGCATTAAAAATAGAATTCAAAATGTCATTACTTTACCCATAAACCATGAATGGTATAAAAATAACACATCCACAATCAAACATATCACAAAACGTTCAACACAATATGTTAGATTTTTACCATGATAAATCAACTTCAAAACAAGTTAAAAATCCATTAAATAATTTTGACATAGATTAAAATGATTTGTAAAACTCTTTGAGAGAAATACAACTTTTTCATTAAAACATTTAAAAGTCACACAATTTAGAAAAAAAATCATTTAAAGACATTTTTGAATCAAAGATTCCTATACCACTTTGAACCTTTTGAAAGGAATTACCATTTTAAAAAATTCATGTCCATATAAATAAATCCTTAAAAATCATTTTGAAGACATGGACACTAATGAGAAATATTTAGAAGAATAAATATTTAAATCCTTTGAAATGATGTTTTAGTAAAAATTACCTTAAAATAATACCTTTGAAAACTCTTTCATAAAATAGGGACATGTATAATAAATATGTCTTAGTAGATACTTACGTAAAAACAACCTCGGATAATAAAGAGATTGTGAAATTAACCCTTACCAATTTGGTAACATACGAAACATACACCACATGAAAGAGGCATCATACAATAAATATGTAAATACACATAAAATAAAGTGTATTACATAAATAATACAATTATGGGCAGTACATACACCACACAAAAGGTAATAGTGGCAATAAAGCATGAATCTCACGAGAATGAGTGAGATGAAAACCCCTTACATTGCACTTTCCTTTAGTTGAGGGTACGTTTAGCCTCCTGTATAAAGACTATAGTATGTTATTTAATTATAACTGAACTATATTAATATTTATGATATCATACATTATTCATTTATGACTTTATACTACCCATTTAATAATAACTTCCATGTTATATTAATAATTCGGGTAATAATCGCTTTCTTTATCGTACATGTTTTAACATGTTATTGTTGATTGTATCACTTAGATCAGGATTTAAATACTTCCAGAATATAAACCATGATTTATTTACCATATATATTTATAATATAAAATTTAAAATAGACGTATATATGAAATGTAAAACACCGTTTATGGAGACGGTAGTCCGTACGTACGCATAAACGCTGTTTCCGTTTTTATATAGTATTAAATGAAAGAAAGTGAATAAGATATATGTAAGTACATAAATACATATATATATATAAATATATATATCTCCAGTAGCATTATTATTTCATATATTACATTCTTATTAGTAATATATATTTTTTATAATCGTCGATGAATGGTGAACTTGGAAATGAATCTCATCGCGTCGTGGAGACGATAATCCGTACGTACGCACGCGACAATATAATTCATTTAAAATAATACATAATTGGATATTATATCATATATAAAGAATAATTTTCATGTTATATTTATTATTTACATGAATTACACATCATTATTGTACCCATCCGAGTAATAGTGTATTGAATAACAATTCCACCACGACGTGGAGACGGTAGGCCGTACGTACGCACGTATGGTGATATGTCATTCAAAGGATGGATAGAATACAGAATATGGTGGAACCATATTTATAATAATATCACAGTATATAGAATATACTGGAGTTATTTTTTTATAATAGATATAACAAAGAAACAAGAATTTTAATAAGAAAGGAACTTGAAAATGGCGGTGAAAACATTACCTCTTCTTCGGGTTCTTCATATTTATTTGATCAAAAGGGAACCTTAGGTTGGCTTTCTGATCAAACTAAGGCCACTAGGTTGAAGTGAGGGAAGTTGAGAGAGTATTTGGGAAGGGTTTGGCCGAACCATAAGGCTTTTATGGTGTGAATAAAATGTTAGAAGTTGTATCTTTTTATAAAGGGGGTGGAGGGTCTCTTTAGGAAAAACATAAAGTACTAATTTATAATAAATTCATATTCAGTTTATAATGGCTAAAAAAGGATTATTCAAAGTAAAATGTAGGTATGGGTCTAAATACTTTCAACCAATAGATTTTAGATATGTTTGGGTCATTATATTAACCTTATCTTTTATTTTTAACTCTTGGTTAATTAGTTTGACACGTACCATGTCACTTTGTATTATTATATTATATAGTTAAAAATCTTACTATATACCTAAAAGAGACCCCCAAGTGATCTATTAATGACACAAATATCATGATATAAGTCCTTTAACCAAACCATATATTTTTAGGAATTTAATATCAATTAATAATATAATATTTGTTTTAGAAGCTCTTTTATGTCAATTTTGACACTATTTAGTATTTGATTTTTGTGAAAATCATAACAACCTTATTACTTCTAAAAACGTTAATTAAATAAATTCTAACATGTCATATTAACCTATAAAATTCATGTAATTCATTAAAAGTCTCAAATTTTATTTATTTGGGTATTTATAATATCAATTCTTTTAATATTTCACTAATAAGGTAATTATTGCATCATCATTATGTCATAAATAAATAAAGTATTTAATGTCAAAAAATTTATAAATAAAAAAGAATTATGTAAGAAATCTTTTTATATTTATAATTAATAAATATAATAAAAAATATAACATATATAACCCTATGTAAAAATTGATTTTCTAAAAGATATAGGCTTATGTCATTTTTGTATTTACTTTAACTTAATTAATATAAAGTGTCATTATCACTTACAAGTGGATCCACAGGGTTCCAAAATCGACCTACAGATTCCCATGGTCGGAAATGTATCAACCAATAGGGTTAAGACACGTTTTAGGGTAATTTATTATTATTATAATATTATTTTTTTACCCTTATTTACCGGATTTACCATTTAACCATGGTAAATAAAATATTTACCAAAGTAATTATTCAAAATGTATAAAAATAAAAGTTACCTATTTAAAAAATTTGGAAATCCTGATTCCAATTATGGAGTCCATTTTTCCAAATTCAAAACACATAAGTGACGGAAATTAATTTCATATTAATTTCTGTTGTTAAAACATAAAGTGTGTTTTTAAGAGATAATAATTATCAAAAGATTGACACTTGTTTATGTCCGGTTTAAATGTGAAATTATGTCCAATGACAAAAATTTTCTTAAATAGTGAAAATATATTCTAAATATACTTTAAAACCACTCAAATTCATAATTTATCACTATTAATTATTTTGACTAAAAAAGTTGGTTTTAATTAAAATTTAGTAATTTTAACTATTCATCAAAATATAAAAGTTATCCGAAAAGTAAAAATATTTTACCCTAGGATAATTTAGATATTCCAAATCCAAAATTGAATTCCATTTTTAGAGATAAAATGTATAAAATTTTAAAAAGATGGTATTACTATTCGTAAGGGCTAATTTGATTGGTTGTGGGGTGTGTTAGAACTCGAAGTTGCGTGTAACACACACTACTGTATTACTCAAAGAGAAGCGTACCGAGGAAGCATGGGGTGTTAAATTGTAAATTTCTGATGTCCCCATTATAAATAATAAATTTATTTAGTCAAATTGAATATAAAAGTTTTAATATATTGGATTTAAAAGGGGTTCACCATTAAAAGTCGGTAAAAGTGCATT
The DNA here is from genome assembly GCA_963277665.1 of Viscum album. Classification (NCBI taxonomy): domain Eukaryota; kingdom Viridiplantae; phylum Streptophyta; class Magnoliopsida; order Santalales; family Viscaceae; genus Viscum; species Viscum album. Next base: position 1,790,318,748 of record OY728143.1, on the reverse strand, counting down.
TTTTTAAAAATATTACTTTTATCTGAATAAAAATGAATTTTTTCTCACATTATGTCTAAGAAACTCATAATATAGATTATAAAATTATAAGGATTATATAATGTTCAAAATTCAGTTAATACTATTCATAACCTCTTTTGAACGACTAGTTTGGTAAGTCATAGTGCGCTTGAACTCAGTGTTGCATGTAGTGCATGCTATTGAATTATTTTGAAGAAATAACACATTATGAAATCATGGGGTGTTATAGTTTTTGGAAGATATTTTGGCAGATTTTGGTCAAGCCAAAGTGGCTTGAGATATGTGAGGATGTGGGAAGAATGGAGGACTTTAATAATGGATAAGGAGTAATACTTTTGTAATATTTTGGAAAAAGGAAACCCACCCACATTGTTTTTGATACTAGAACCAATAATGTTCTAAAGTCGTTAAAATGGACTATATTGTTGAAATATGAGCATAAAATATATTTAGGAAAATCATATAGTTCATTTTGGGCCTTATGGTTATGGCATGGTCCCTTATTCTGTTTAATTTAACCTTTATCATTGTAATTAATTTTAATTAATTTCACTAATATTCTTGATAATAAACTAAGATGAACCTATTAGAAATTAGAAATTATTATTATTACATGTATTTAATCAATTTTTATAAATTCAAATAACATAAGAGTTAGAAATCAATTTAAATTTAATTCTGCAGTTGGGTCGACAATGCGTGTTTCTAAAGTAAAAATGATCAAAAGTTTGCTAATTATTTATATCCAATTTCAATACGGAATTGATTATAATGAAAAAAATTGTATCAATTGATAAAAATATTTTATAATTAAACTTTTATACCATTTAATTCTATAATTTAACCTTATAAATAAAATAGATGAAAAACGAGTTTTTAACTAAAATCTAATATTTTATGCAATTCATTAAAAAATAAATCTTTAAAGAAAAAATAACAATATTTCACCCTAAAATAATAATTATTTATTATTTTATCAGAGAATAAGTTTATTTTGAAATATATTATTTATAAAATTTCTAAAATTTATATTTAAAATAGGATTTCTATTAAAAGGCCGTAAAATTGCGTTAATAAATATATTGGGTTTTATAAATTAAATTGTTTTTATTCTTATTTTATACATATAAAATCAATTGGATGAATATCAAAAATATTTACTTAGATATAAAAAAATTACATTAACATTAATTAATAATTTTAAATAATTTAATTTATTAGGATTAAAACAATTATGTGTGCATAAAAATAGTTTCCTACAAAAATACTCTTTTAAATTCAATTGGTTCTTATATTCATTTATAAGGAATTTTTATATAATTATTTCATTTTATATCTTTCAAATACTATATAGTAATAGAAATTAGTTAATAATATTCATAAAATCTAATTTAATTGCTAGGTTATATATTATTATATAATATCTTATTGTTCAGTATCACTCGGTCTTGTGTGTTAGGCAAGACATCAAGGAAATTCAGTCTTGTATGAAATGTAAGCTTACCTCAGTATTCCATATAGGGAAATATAACCATTATATATATTTTAGTTCCTAATTAACTTGTCATTTCATATAAAACCCACCAAACTATGTGTTTTAATATATATATAATAACTATTTACGATGATGTGTGAAATAAAAAATATCAAAAAAATTAAACTAATTCAAAAAATATATTTCACAATATCATGAGGTGTTACATGTGAAAGGTCTCATATCTAAATAAAATGATGATATAATAATTATTTAATTATTTTAAAGAATAAATAAATGATATTAAAAATACTAAAAGAAATATAGTGTGATATAAATACTATGATCAATGAATTTTATAAATTATGTTCAAATTTTAGGTTTTATTAAATTATTTTATTTGAATTTTAGATGATTTTGTAACATTATTAATTTCATGAAATGAATAGTTCTAAAAGTAAATATTACAGATATTTTATAATAAATATTAGCTTATTTAATGATAAGAAATTACTAGATAATATTAAATTCTTCCAATCATTTGGACAAGGTTTTAGATATCAACCATAGTCTATTTATGGGCCTTTTTTATATTTTATTGTGAAAATATTTACGATAAAATAGAAAAACACTATGTTGTCAGGATAAGAGTTGAAGAGTTTAAATATGTGTTAAAACCAAAGTATAAGGGTAGATATATAGAAAAACATAATTAATTTTTAATGGATGATGGTAATTTGACCAAACACAATATTTTATTCAAAATAAAATAGTTTGGATCCATATGTAATTTGAAATTAGTTTATATAAATTTATTATTTTGGTAAATGTGATGATTTCCCCTCACCTCTTTTAGAAAGGGTATCATGTTATTATCATTTCATAAAACTCCAATATCATGGGTTTCAATCAATACCTATCCAAACCCCATCATATAATCCCTCCCTTCATTCTAGAGGTATTTATTTTTTGAGAATACCAATATTATATGTCTTAAGTTGTCATGTAAAGGATTTTTTTTGGAATAATATGTATTGATTTTATCTTCATGTTTTATTTTGTTTCTTCTTCCACAACCCTCAAACCTTTATAAAACATACTAAAATAATAAATATAATTCCCTCATTAATAATTATATTTTATTATATTAATGTCATTACCTGTATCAAAATTCACTTCAATCAAATGAAAAAGAATTCAACATTCGTTTTTACAACAAACTACCACATCCCAAACCGATGAAATTAGTTTTACATCACTATTTCTCTAGAACGATAATAATTTTGGAATTAATATATGTATATGATATTTTGAATTATTTATACTACAATAAAAACAACATTTCATTTATTTTATTTTTCCATGCATATAAAAATGATATTGTCATTCTTGCGTACATGGGGACTATCGCCTACACTAGGCAATGTGATTCATTTTCCATGACCACATCAAATGAGTGATATACATAATTAAATTTAAATAATTAGTAAGATATATATGATATTATTATCATTATATAAATATAAAATAATTATTATCTTTTTCCATAATAGTTTTTGAAAAATGGATATGTTACTCATGCGTAAGTATGCTTTATTGTATCCATGATTGTAAGGTAGCTCATTTTTTAAAAACATATGTAATATATGATTTTAAATGAAAAATGTATGAATAAAAATTATAATTATCTCAAGATTAATTTTCTAGATAAGATGGAATAACGAACTCTTAGACCATAGTTAACTGACTGATGTCATTTTTGGACCTAAGGAAATAATATTTTCAAGACATCTGATATGAACATAAGTGATTAATTAATTCTATGTAACATAATAATAAGTGATAAAAATAAATAATAGACATTATAATGGTTCTTAATAAATAATTTTATAAACATAATTTTATTTTTCATGGTAAAAAAGAACATATGTGACATGTCTGACTATAGTCATGGGATTATTCCATAATTACCTTTCATTGATTCAAATTTCTATGTTATGAACCCAATTTCATTTATATGATGTATGAACTACTCCTTTTACATAAAATACAATGAATACAACATAATTAATTTTTTTAATATTAAATTTCAATTGTTTTATCTGTGTATAAATAACATGAATGTTACTATGTGGTAAAATATTTCATAACAAAATTTCATTTCGTGGAGTTATATTACATCATCATTTTATTTGATATTCCAAGATTATGTTTGCAATGAATTTTTTTTATATTACATTAAATTTACAATTATTTTATATAGATTTAGATTTTATACATATAATAAATTAAATTATTAATCATCACTTCAATTTTATGATTATTGAAAGTGTTTCTCATCTCAGTGTTACATATGTGAGACATATGTCACATTAATCACATAATTATTTTGTTCAGTGTATATAATTCCCCCATTAATGTCTAATTACATAAATATTTTTATCTTAATTTAATTTGAATAATAATTTTTTATTAATTCTTTTATGTGGATTACAATTCAAATGAATCCTAAGTGGATGGGGAAATTCTATTAATAACCCTCTTTTAAAGATCATTTTCAACACTTTTTAAAAATTTCAGAAGGAATTGTTTTATCATATACTTCTAGTGTAGATTATCTTTCCATTAGTTCTACTTAATTATTTTATTATTCCTTTATATGTTACCATCATTATTTGAAAACTAAATTTTTTATTTTTATAAGAAAAATTTTCAAAAAAATGTGTTTTACAATTTAAAAGGTTATTTTCAAAAAAATGTTATTATTATGTAGGAATTCATATTTTTTGTTCTATTATGGTTCATGTTACTTTCTTAAAATGATGGTTGATTACATTATAAACAATTTATTTTTGGATTCATGATAATCCACGGATGAGTGGTCACATTATTAACCAATGACTAGTGATTCCGTGTTAATCCCAGGATTGGTGGTTACGTTATAATCTTGAATGAATTGTGTGCTCTTGAGATGGAAGTTGACCATAACGGTTATTCCACATGTAAGAGTTATATTGAAAATTATGTCCTAATATACCAACATAACATATATATTATATTTAACGAGTGTTCACATAAATAGTTTTATTTTCAAAAAGACATGGAAATGATATTTTTGAATAAATATGAAACCCAATTTGAGATAAAAGGCAATTTTTTATAAAATTATTTTATGTGTTGACACTGGGATAATGGTTTTATTTATTTTATGTTCCTTACTAATATTTTATTCTCATCCGATATTTTTAATTTTTTTACTTCGGATTAAGGATTTGTAAGAGGAAAACAATAATTTGTTTTGAATGTTGTGAAAATTTATTATGAAAAGAATTAATGATTTATTTTAATTAATTTTGATATGTAGAAAAAATATATACTATATAGATGTTCTCACTTAAAATATATGGTTTTACAGTGTTATAGTTAGTCCTACTTCACTAAAAAACTAGACCTAATAGATAATTTTGGATTTCAATAATGTAAATTTCAATTTTAAAACAACAAAAATGTGTAATGATTAATGTTGTGTCCTTGTAGTGGATACTCCCACCACCATAATATAATAATTCATTGAATATTACTTTAGAGGATTTTATAGTTTATTTTTATGAAATGTTTTTCTTTGTTTTGTAAAAAATAAACTTTAAGAATGGTTTCTAATTGAAAAGAGTAGATTTTTATATATAAGCATTTGTCACATGTATTTAAATTATTTTTTATGGTTTTATTCAAGATATTGTCCTTGGAAATTTTTTATGACGGCTTGATCACCAGTATAGCTCATTGGTGAGCCCGCAATTTGGTATATGATTTGTTTTCTTAAATAACACTCAAATAAATATTTTAATGACTTTTTCTCTTCAAAATTTTATTTGAAGTTAGTCGTAGGACTATTCCAATTTGTAAGTGTGTGTGTAAGGATTCTGTATGGGTAACATGATTATTTTTATGAAGGAACCTAGATAACATTTCTATGTGTAATATTGATTTATTTAGGGAATGTTTTTGGTTTCAATGTGTATCATTTGAATCTTTTAAAATTAAAATTTATTCTCGTTTTAGAATAAAAAGTAAGTTTATTGGAAAATTATTTTCTGGGGATTTCATGTTTTACTGTAGACTGATGGGTTTATTTTTTCATATAATTTAGTTTTATTTTTATTATCATCCCAATGTTTTATTAAAATTATACATTTTTAAGGATGGGTAACAGAAAATGCTCGTTTTATTTAAATTTTTTAATGAATTTTCATGAAAATAAATCAAATTTATTTTAAATGATTTATATTATAGAAAAATTAGATATTAAATAGAATTATCCACTATTTAGTTTATTGTTTTTATATGAATTATGACCCAATATTATAAAACTCTAATCCTAAAATAATCATCGGGATTCTAATAAATCTAATTCTAGTTTAATGTTACTTTAAAATGAAGTGTTTATTTTCAGGTCCTCACAGTGGGTTTTAGATAATGTTTAAGAATTTTTTTTATATTTAGACATTTTATTATGAATAGGTTAAGTTTCTACTTATGTTTTTTTAAAATTAATCTTTTTCATCTTTTTCGGAGCATGTAAAATCATTAAAAAATGAAAGGAGGAGGATCCCAAGAAATATTTTTGTATTTTTTGGATGCATTTCTTGCAATAATTATTGGAAGGTCTTGTCCTTATGATTTTGAAACATTTGATAACATTAAAACCTCTTGGAAACCATTTTATAAAATATCAAACACATCCTATATAACTCGAAACCAACTTTGTTTTTGGTTCTTTTAAATAAAATCATAAATTACCAATTGCATCATATTTTCAATCAATGAATGTATTATTAAGTAATTTTAAAATATTTTAACCTATTATAAAAATTTTATGAATACTTTGATTATACTATAGTAGAAAATGAAGAACCATGTTCTACCTATTTATATTTGTAATTCAATTCTATTATATTGAGTTTCACATTATATATTTCAGAAGGACTTTGGATTGAATGTTTTAAAAAAACTATCTCTAAATGTTTAATAAAAATTATATGTTATGAGTTGTTTTGAAATTATATGTCTTACTAAAATAATTTTCAAAACTATTTTTCTACCAATATATATATGAACCAAATTGTAATAGGTTATTTTAGAAATAGGAAGTGGTTGAATTTGACGAAGCTCTAAATCATTGTTATAGTGAATATACATTCTGTTAGTGTGAACAAAAAAACAATAAAATCACGTATAAACCATGATCAAACTATGCAATGATCTTATTTTTTTCTTTTCATAGTGGTATTTAAATCATAGTGTGATGAAATGTAAAATGATAGTATATAAAAGAATTTTTTAATTAAGAGGTAGAGGTAATTTTGGGATATTATATTTCTGAAAAAATAAATGTAATTAGACATGATTTTTAGTTAAAATATTACCATTAAGGATGAATATATTATGGTTATTTTATACTATGTTTCCCAAATTTCTATGAATTTTATAATTATTATTATTTTAGAAAAACGTAAATATGTATGTTTGGTGAAAAACCATCACATCCTACAAGACTAATATTTTTGAACCCAAAAATGAATGGAAATAAGGGTGAATCAACTACCACTAGCCTATATGATGTTTGAGTTAGTAATAAACTTATTTTCATTATTTAAATTATCTGATAGGGGAAGGATAACTTTATTTTTTGGAACATATGAATTATAATATAAAAACCCATTGATTTTAATGTGATTTGGCGGTTATGGGATTAATTTTATCATAATAAAATATAAATGTTTATTTCAAAAGAAATTTTTTTAGAAAATGTAGGAAACCATATGAGTCAAAAAAAGATAATTACACATAGAACGAACATAAATATATTATTAAATTCCAGACTAAGATTATTCGACTTATTTGACCTATATTACTCAAAATTAAGTAGACCTACCTTCATATCCAAATCATCATTGATTAGATTTAAAATTGTTTTTCTATATTGTACAATATATGTATATATTACTCAATGTTGATCTTTCATTCATTAATGTATTAAGTCAAAACATGGAGTTGTTTATTTATCCACAGCCTTTTATCCTCATTTGTATCAACATGAAGATTTTTCTCAAAAATTCAACTAAACTCATCCTTCAAACAATTAATTTGATAGACTACATCAAAAATTTCTTTTGTAGAGTGAATTTTTAGTTATAAAATTTCCAAATTATCCATTACATCTTTTCCTACTATTCCATTATATATCCAGTACAAATTATTTCATGGACGAGAACTATGGCTTCATATTCTGGATCCCTACTGACCCCACTTGAAGCCTACTCACACACCTTATTATGAATCTAATTAATCACATCAACAATTGTAGATTCATCTATCTCTATTCCAATACAAAATTTCATTTCCTTAACTGAGGACTACATTACAATAGTATTTAGTAGATTCAAGTATAATTGTTGAATCCTTAGCCACCCCTTTAAATATAAAAAGTTCCATATTGAATATTTCATTTCATTCCAATATTTAATTGGTACTAAACAATTATTTTCCCATAGGGATCCTTTTTAATATTTGAATCTTAATGAGAGTCTAGGTTTTTTCACTCATCTCAGAGTCATAAATGGACCTTTCCCATATATGTTTCTTTTTCCATTTTTGTACAATAGTATGAACCATTCAATGTCAAATTATTTTTTTCAATTTACGTCAATGATGTAAATATATTTTGAAAATGGATCGATCATAGATAATCCTCTAGTCAGAAGATATCCATTTCTGAAAAAGTTTTTTATTCTCTCTAAGAGAAACCGAAAATGATAGGGACAAACCAGTAAGATAATTCATATTATCAAAAACCATTATAATATCACCAGGTACCATATTATATCCATTAAATTGTTTTATATCTTTCAGGAGATTATCAAAGTAAGTAGAATAAAATTAAAGGATCAATCAGCACTCTTCAAAGAACTGCATTGCTGGCTTGTTTGCAACAAAATCATTCTTCAAAATAGAAAAAATATCAGCAACCCTTATATCATAATTATCATGTCCATTTTAATTTTTAATATGGTTAAGTGAATAATTTTATTTCAAAATAAGATCACTATAAATTTTTGGTGAATTTTGGGATGAAATATAATATAACATGGTGGTATTTTATTAAAGAAATAATGTAGAATTGAATTTTAGAGTAATATTTGATTTTAATGTTTCCTTATATGTATTTAGGTTGTTTTTTTAAAGTATTAACATATCATAGAGATCATTTTGTCATAGATGTACAATTTCATTTATGATAATTCATGGGTAATTATGTTATCTATATAAAAATTATAGAAATAATATATTAGAGTATGTAACTAAATCTTTATATTTTTTTGAAGAGTTTTAAGTATAATTATATTTTGAATGATCAGTGCTTATTTTTATTTTTACTTATAAAAAAAATTATTTTTATTACACACTAAAACATGATTTATTACATAAACTCTTCACTTGATAATAAATTTATGATCGAGAGGCCTAGTGTCTTTGGGGATTAGGATCATTACATAACAAATTAAAACCTAAAACACCCAACATAATTATTGAAAACATCCTTTACATAACCACAACATTCCCTCATACATAGCATTGAATGGGATAACATAAGGCCACACATGTGAAAATGGAGATCTTTAAATCCAAGTTATTGGTTAAACAAGGCATAACATGATGATTACAATACATGTTAGGCAATAGGCATATCAATTGAGCATAAAATAACCATAACATGAAAATGTGGCAACAAAACTTAACATGGTTTTAGCATGAGCAAAGGTTCATTGCAAATGTAGCATGATTAAACCCTAATTTCACATTATTTAGAATGATTAAACTCTCATTTCACTTGAAAAATCATGATATTAAACTTTATCCAATGCATTGGAGCGCTATCAGGGAACATCCATCTCAATCATTTCATTTCATGTATAATTGTGCCACATGGATCATATAACATGTATTAATTAAAAATAATCAGTTATTCCACGATTAATGAATGTGAAATTAATACATGAAACTATATAATAAATATTTAATTGTGTATAAATCTGAATACCCTTGATAATGAAATGGGTATGGTATTCACTACACAATGACTTTGACATGGAAAAACACGGTGCAATTTCGACATCAAAACGGTGTGACATAAGAATTAAAAAAAATGGTTGATGATATATAAATGAGTGTATCATCATATATTCATGAAGTGTAAATTAAGGGGGCCATATATATACATGTTCCAACATAAGTAATTGAATTTGGGTTCATAATACAAAAGTAGTTCTTGAATGTAAATGAGGAGAGAGAAATACCTTACGAAATTTCGGCATGGAAATGGATATACATGGAAGGAATATATGAGAGATAAAGGGGTCCCGCATCATTCAAACATAAATAGGACAGTATAGGGGAGGATTTTAATAATACACCAACATTTATGTTTGAAAATAAAATGTCATAAACATATTAAAAAACATTGATAAAATGAGAAATGATGGAATCCCTTATATGGATGTGTGATCCCAAAGGATTGGGGGAGGCCTCGTAGAGGATTATTGGGAGTTTAGGGCACCTTGGAAGAATTATAGAGAGATAATTGAATAGGTTGGACTAACTCCAAATTCATTGAGTGAAGAGGATGTGGGAGCTTGGCAGTTTTATATAGGAAAAGAGTGGGAATTCTTTATTATTTAGGGTTGGGACACCACACATTAAATAAATCAAAACCACATAATAACCCATGGTTTTTGCCCATGGTTTTTGTCAAAGGGGAGTGTAAATAAATATTTTATATTACCAATTCCCAAACATCATAAATTAATAGGGTTGATATGTGATGGTGATTCACACTCTCAAGGAAATCAATTTAAAAAGATAAAATGTTTTATATGTCTTGGAGGGTCCACTAATGCTTTGTAAAATAAATCAAGAAAACCTCAAATAAAATAATTTTAATGATAAAACATATATTGGCCGAACATAAACTTTATAGTATTTTATTAAATAACTATTAGGTCATTATGATGTCATAAAACACATTATATAGTTAAACGATATTTAATTTTTACCCAAAAATTCATCTGTCTTAGAAAATTAAGAAAAATTAACTATTGGATAATTTCAACATCCTGATTCCAAAAATAATGTTCATTTTATCAAAATAATTTTATAAATATGTGAATTTTCACTTTTAAAATAAAAACTGACATTTATCAAAAATTCACGGGTTTGAAAAAAATAGCTTTCAAACCTTAATAAAAATTTCAATTGTATTCATAAAAAATTATACGATCATTTATATTTAATAAAAATTAATTTAATAACAATAATATTTTTTTTAAATATTATTTAATTCCAAAATCCATTAATTCATCAAAATTGAATTTTTGTAGTTTAATATTAACTAAAAATACAATTTGTTCTCTAAAAAACTATTTAAAAAGTATCAGAAATAAAATGAAAGAATATTCATTATTATATACAAAAATAATGCACATAATCATAGTTCTATATTCTTGTTACATAACCTCTTAAACCACCTGCATAAGACCGAAAGATAAGGTGTACGATGGTGATAGACTCTTAGGGTGACTCATATAACATCGCTCGGGTGGTAATCTCAATCAACATCCACTTCTCCCTTAGGCGGTTCCATTCAAGCTTAACATATTGAATATTTTCTTGGGATTGGTAAACATCGAAGCCCATTGACACCACCTCCTTTCCGAGCTCCGACAAATGGGATTCATATGGGGAAAGTCTACTGGATGAGGCCATCGCTTCCTTTGTCTAGGTAAATTGGATTTGTAAAAGCCATATATTAATACTAATAATGTGATCATTGTTCAACAATTATATTAGCAATAGTCACATTTATTAATGGTATTTAAAAAAATCTGAAATCATAAAACCAAAGAAGTGCATATTTAATATAACCACTTCACATAAAAATACATATAATTAGATCAAGAAGAATTTACTTTAATAAATGTTTTGGTCTTTAAAATATTCCCCCCTTATGAAATTTCACCCTTGAAATTTTGTTTTACATTTTATTCTAGAAACAGGTGTAGGTACTTTTCCTTTATTTCCTCCTCCAATTCTCATGTCACCTCTTTGTACTTATTGTATTTCCATAGTACCTTGACAAGGTGGGTAGTCTTGTTACGTAGAACTTTATCTCTATGATCAAATATATTCACTAGTTTCTCCTCGTAGGAAATACCATCCTCTAACTGTACTACCTTTGAAAAGAGTACATGTGAATGGTCTATTATGTACTTCCTAATGAGGGATCCATGAAAGATATCAGTTACATTGTCCATGGTGGGTGGAATTTCTATTCGATAGGCCACAGCCTCGACATGGTCAAGAATATTGAAAGGTCCAATGTACCTCGGACTTAACTTCCCTTTATTTCCAAACCTAATGAACTCATTCTATAGAGATATTCATAGAAATACCTTATCTCCAACTTTGAACTCATGGTCTCTTCAACGGTTATTTTCATAACTCTTCTATCTATTTTAGGCTTCCTTGATATAATACTGAATGGTTTTCACCATCTCCACAATTTCATCAACCATTTAAGGCCCTAGATTTTTACGCTCCTCGACTTCATACCAATACATTAGTGCTCTACAAATTTTCCCTTAAATGGATTCATATGGTTCCATTTAGATGCTTGAGTCGAAACTGTTATTGTAGGAGAATTCAACCATTGGAAGTTGTTGGTCCCATAATCCTTTAAAGTCCATAGAACATGATCTTAACATATATTCCAGTGTCTGAATAGTTCGCTCAAGTTGGCCATCATTTTGAGTATGATAGGCCATATTGAAGTTCCATTAAATTCATAGAGTATATTGGAGACCTTTCTATAGTTTGAGGTGAATCTAGAATCACGATTGGATACATTATATAGTGGTACTCCATCCAGCCTTACCACTTCTTTGATGTAAATTTGTGCAAGTTGATCCAATGGGAAGTCCTCTCAAATCATAATAAAGTGAGCTATCTTTGTAAAATGATCCACAATGACCCATATAGCATTGTTTGTTCGAGATTTCCTTGGAAATCCAATGAAAAATCCCGTGGTAATGTTTTCCCACATCCATGTTGGTATGGGTAGTGGCAGAATCATCCCCTTAGACCTTTTCATCATAGCCTTCACTTGCTGACATACCAATCACATTGATGTATATTAAGAAATATCCTTTTTTATATTGTCCCACAAATTATTTTCTCAGATATCTCGATTCATCTTTGTGCTCCATGGGTGAATAGAGAAGGATGAGCTATGCACATCATTCAGAAGCTCCTTCTTTATCTATGGATTGGATGGTAAACATAATCATGACCCAAATATCACAATTCCATCCTTGTAAACCATGAACTATGAGGATTTCCCTTTTCTGATAGCTTATAACTTTTTCAGAATTTCCATATCCTTTCTTTGAACATCCTTTATTTTCTCTATGAGAGATGGTTGAGAAATCATTTGACAAAGGATTGATGGTGTCCCTCTTTTAATGATTCCCATCTCTATCATCTTCATGTCTAATAAGATTGGATCCATTTCAATTCTCAACATTGATAAAGATGATGGATCATTTCTACATAGAGAATCCTCCACCTTGTTTTCCTTACATAGATAGTAGTGTATCAAGTAGACATAATCCTTGATGAGTTATATCCATATTTATTGGTACATATTAATCTCTTTTTGTGTGAGTATATATTTGGGGCTCTTGTGATCAGTATATATCTCACACTTCTCCCCATAGAGATAGTGCCACCATATTTTGAATATAGAGATCATAACCGCCAACTCCATATCATGAGTGGGACAGTTTTGCGCAGGGAGATTCAGCTCCCATAAGGTATAGGATATCACTTTATCATTCAGAATCAACACACAACCCATTCCATTCTTCGAAGCATCACTAAATACCACAAACATTTCTCCACTTGTGGGTAAAGTGAGAATGGGCGCAGTGATAAGCCTTCTCTTCAACTCCTTGAATCTTTCTTCACATTCATCACTCCATGAAAAATTGATTCCCTTCTGATTTAGCATGGTAAGAGGGTTTGACAATCATGAAAAAATTTCTCACAAATCGGAGATAGTATCCAGGTAACCCCAAGAAACTATAGATATCTGTTACCGATGTTGGACCCGACCATCCCTCAATTGTACATGTATTGGAGGGATCCACAGATATCTCATTACTCATGATGAAATAACCCTAGAATGAGACCTCATTCAAATAGAACACACACTTTCTGTACTTTTTATAGATATTATCCTTTCTCAAGGTCCCTAGTACAATTGTTAGATACTCTTCATGATCCTATTTAGTTTTGGAGTATATTAGAATTATATTTATAAAGACTACCAAATATTTTTCTAGGAAATATCTAAATACTCTATTCATAAAGTCCATGAAGATTGCTGGATCATTAGTGGGTCCAAAACGCATTACTATGAATTTATAGTTCTTGTATCTTTTATGAAAAATATTCTTGTGTATATCTTCTTTCTTCACCCTTAATTGATAATATCCCAACCACAAATCTACCTTAGAGAAGTATTTTTCTCCACAAAGTTGATCGAACAAGTCATCAATTCATGGAATAAGATACTCGTTCTTTATCATGATTTTATTGATCCCACGATAATCAATTCCAAGATGCATTGACCCATCTTTCTTCTTGATGAAGGGGACTAGTGCACCCCATGGTGAAGCACTTGGGCATGTAAATCCTTTATTCATATTCTCCTGTAGTTGTTCCTTCATCTCCTCAAGCTCCCCAATAGCCATTCAATATGGAGCCCTTTATATTGGCAATGTCTCATGTATAAGGTAAATTGAGAATTAAACATCTCTTCTAGGAGGAAGACCATGAAATTCCTCGGGAAACACTTCATCAAATTCCCTCAAAATAGGCATGTCATCAAGGATGGTTTCCTCCTTAGACTCAATCATCTAATCCAAATATACATGTTCATAGTGTAGTAATATCCATGCTTGAGATAATTATGCTAAAAAAGACTCATCTTCTTCCTTGAACTTGTATAGAATTGGGGGGGTCAATTCTCTATATGGAGAGTGATTTCCCTCTTACCTTAATTTATGTTGGCTCTCTATAAGGAATGTAAATCCATGCTGAGAAATGTCATCAAATTCCACCAGAGGGAGTATGATGTGGTTCACTAGGAAGTTTAATCCTCCGATTATGACAGGGGTGGAGTTATATTCATGGGATTCAATGATTGACACATTCTCTATACTCACTGACATATTTAATTCCATGCTTTGTGGTGGTGTTAGGATTGTTTTACTAATCTTTTGAAGAAGAAAAAAATCTTAGAACAATAATCAAAAAGTACTTTCTCTATTATTGAAGGAATAAATAGTGTACCTATCACCACTTCATTTTCGGGGATCACTTCGGTACTAGTGATGGAAAAAGTTCTCTCTTGATGCCTTGGAGGTTGTTGGTTACCTCCGAAAACCCTTGGCTTTGAGAACTGATTTGCAAGGTACCTAGTTTCATTATAGTTGAAGCAATGAACAACACGTTGTGGGTTGAATAAAGTTTTTCTATCCTCTGCCCCAGCCTTGGTTCTTTCTTTTCAGCAATTAACAGGTATCTTCCCCTATCTTCTTCATATAAATCATTTCCCCATCCACTTCAGGAAATTTTCCGGCTGCTAGATCCTTTAACACCGTTGGATTTATCCATTAGACTGCCAGAATTGATGTCCACCTTATGATTCTTATCCCCATGATATCCTTGGGATTCTCTAATCTCAATTTCCACTTTCATGGCACATCAGACAATTTCCTCATAACCATCTAAGTAATAGATCACTTGGGATTTCTGTAGGCTAGGTTTCATCCCACCAGAGAAGCGGTCAACCTTGCATTCAGGGGAAACAACAAAGATGTAAGCATATCATGCAATCCTTGTGAAGTTTTCCTTGTATGCTCCGATGGATTTTACAGTTTTTCCGTGGGGGCAAGGAAGTCCCATTCTATATTATGTTAAAGGGTGAACAAAAAATATTTATCAAAAAACATTTTCCGAAAATAATTCCATTCCAACGCCATGATATCCTCCTCAGACTTCGTATTTTTTTATGAATTTCAACCATTGATCAGCTTCATCCTCCATACGATAAGAGTCCATAAGAACCATCTCATGTTAAGAACACTAAAGGATGGAGAAGAACTATTCCATGGAGTTGATCCATTGCTCGAAAATTGAGGTATCAGATGATCCATTAAAATTAGGAGGCCTTTGTATCCCGAAGACCTCGATTGCAACAAGTTATTTCATAGGTGGGCTTGAACGTTCCTCTTGACCCATGTTTTTTTTCAATTCCTGCTTTAACATAGAGAGTATTGTGAAAAACTTCTTGATTCTAACTCCAAATGGATTGGGCATCTCATTAGAACTATAATCACATGGATATTCACATTGGTTTTTTGCTTGAGTCCTCCTATTACCAGCCATTGGATGGAATAAAAAGAAAGGTAGGGATACCACATAAAGGGTAATCCAAGGACCAAAATAGATGACTTTTAAATTAATTTTATTTCATTAACATATGAATCTATAGGCTTTAATCTATGTTATCCATGATCTACTTTCTAATATATATTCTTAGGGGTATTTTTTAAAATCCCTTAATAATAGTTCATACAAAGCTTGTGAATTTTCAAAAGCATATCCCCTGGGAGTGTGATAACCATGTGTGTAGCAAGGCCCATTTTTGTGCACCAAGATACCCCGAGTTAAGCCCGAAACTCCTTGTCAAAGATTATACTCTTAGGTACATCTGTGCCAGAGCCTCCTCTATCTGCTCATATCCAGGCATGGATGTATTTTCATGATAAACCACTTAATCAATACTCACCCAAATATAGGGATGTTTTTTATTATACTTAGTCTTGTCTCAAATTATTCTATAGGGTTTCCAAATCATAATCCCAAAAATAACTAAACATATCTTCTAATACCAACTATAACAACCATGATTTTTATTACACACATAAACATGATTTATTACATAAACTCTTCAATTGATATAACATTGAAGATAATTATTATTTCCTTTTTGGGGATTAGTAAAATTACATAATAACTTAAAACATAAAACACACAACATCTTTATTGAAAACATCCTTTACATTACCAAAAAATTCCCTCGTACATAGCATTGCATGGGATAACCTGAGGACATACATGTGAAAAAGGTGAGATATAAAGTCCATTAAAAGGGTAAAAAAGAAATAACATGAAGAATATAATACATTTTAGGCAATAGTCATATCTATGGAGAATAAAATAATATGAACATAAGGGTATGATATAGCATGATTATCATAATATGGAAATGTGGAAACAACACTTAACATGGTTTTAGCATGATCCAAGGATCATTCCACATGGAGAATGAGTAAAACCTCATTAGACTTCAATTAGCATTTGTAAACCCTCATTTCTCTTGAAATATCATGATACTAATCTTTACCCAATGCATTGGAGTGCTATCAGGGCTCACCCTTCTTAATCATTTCTTTTCATGCACAAGTGTACCACATGGATCATATAACATGGATTCATTAAACACCATAATTTATTAAATTATAAAGGATTGTTTAATTAATACATGAACATATAAAATCAATAATTAAATGTGCATAAATTTGAATACCCTTGATAAATAAATGGGTGAGGTATTCACTACACAATGACTTTTTCTTGCAAAAACACTGTGCAATTTCGGCAGCATAACGACGTGAAATAAGAATTAATAAAAAATGGTTGATGAGAGAGAAAGGAGTGTATCATCATATTTAAATGAAATGGACAGTAAGGTGGTCATGTAGATACATTTACCAACATAATTAATAGAATTTGGGTTCATAATACAAAATAATTTCTTGAATGCAAGTGAGGAGAGAGAAATCTCTTACAGAATTTCGGCATGGTAATAGGTATACATGTAAGGAATCGATGACAGATAAAGGGGTCTCTAGTCATTAGAACTTAAATATTAAAGAATAGGGGAGGTTTGAAATCGTACCCCAATATTTATAATTGAAAATAAAATCATACAACAATATTAAGAAATATGGATAAAATGAGAAATGAAGGAATCCCTTACTTGGAAGTGTGATCTCAGTGGCTTGAGAGAGGCTTGAGAGAGGATTAATGAGAGATTAGTGCACATTGGGAGGATTCTATATAGAGGACGGAAGAGGTTGGATTAACTCCAAAGTAATTGAGTGAATAGTAAGTGGGAGGTTGGGTGGGATTATATAGGAAAGGAGAGGGAATTGTATATTATTTTAGTTTGGGACACCACACATTAAACTAATCAAAACCACAAAAAAACCCTGGTTTTTCCCATGTTGTTTTAAAAAGGGGAGTGTAAAACCATTTTTTATAAGGCCAATGTAATATCTACTTAAAATTACAGGGTTTCTTATGTGGAGATGAGTCATACTCTCAAGGAAATCAATTTAAAATTCTATATTGTTTTATAAGTCTTGGAGGGTCCACAAAATATTTGTAAAATAAATTAAACAATCCTAAAATCACATTATTTTAATTTAAAAACATATATTTTCTGAACATAATGTTTATAGTATTTTATTACAAAACTACTGGATCATTATGATGTCATAAAACACATTATATATTTAAACATTATTTAATTTTTACCGAAAAAAATCGAGTGTCTCAAAAAATTATGAAAAATTCGCCATTGGATAATTTTGACATCTTGATTCCAAAAATAAAATTCATTTTATCTAAATAATTTTATAAATATGTGAATTTTCACTTTTAAAATCAAAACCGACATTTATCGAAAATTCACAGGTTTAAAAAAATTGCTTTGAAACCTTAATAAAAATTTCTACTATATTCATAAAATATTTTACAATCATTTATATTTAATAAAAGATAATTTAATAATAATAATATTTTATAAAATATTATTGAATTAAAAAATCCATTAATTCGTCACTATAGATTTTTTAGTTGAATTTTAACTAAAAATAATATTTGTGCTTTAAAAAACTATTTACAAAGTAAATGTTATAAAATGAATGTATGTTCCTTATTCTATAAAAAAAGTAATGAAAATAATCATTATTCTAGGGTTTTTTTTACATAACCCCTTAAAACACCAGCTTAAGATAGAAAGATAAGGTGTGCAATGCTGAAAAACTCTTGGGGTGTCTTAGATAACATCGCTCGGGTGCTAATCTCTATCATCTTCTACTTCTCCCATAGGCGGTTTAGTTTGAGCATAACAAGTTTAAGATTGGCTTGGGATTGGTCAAGAGAGAAGATCAATGATGCCACCTCCTTTTCAAGATCTGAAAAATGGGCTTCATACTGGGAAAGTCTATTGGATGAGTCCATTTCATTCTTTTGCTATGTAAATTGGATTTGTTAAAGCCCTATATTTATACTAATCACGTGATCACTGTTCAAAAACTATGTTAAAATAGTCACAATTATTAATGTTATTTTTTAAAAAATATAAATCATTAAAACATAGAAGTGAAATGGTTATATAACCATTTAACATAATAATAAATTTAATTAGAGCAATAAGAATTTCCTTTATTAAAGGATTGGGTCATTACATTACTATTGGATTTTGGATATTAAATGTTATTTTACATAATTTTAAGGTTTATTCCTTTTTGTAATCATCTTATCATGTGTAATCATTTTAGGTTTCGATAAATGTGTGAAGATATGAGAAATATTTTTTTCCTTCTTTGGATTACGTGATTTATAAAATATTGATTCTAGTTTTTTCATAAGAATACTAATTTATCTTCAATACTCATTATTTTTTAAAAAATATAAAATTATTAAGGGAATTTATATAATGAAAAAACTATACCCATAAATAAATTACATTACACTATGATCGTAGAATCAAAAGTAAATAAATTCCTAAAATAATGGAAAATGAACTAAAAACAAAAAATTTTATCAGTTTAATTTTCTTTTCATGAAATTAGTTTACATTTAACTAATTATAGATTTATTTTTTGGTGATGATAAACATTCAACTGACTATGTTCTCTATCACACTATATCTGACCTTGGGCATATGTTTTCATTTTTAATTTCATTGATTTCACATTCTAAAATTGTTTTCTAATATTGAAACCATGTTATGAGTTATCAAAGATGACCTTCATACTCAAAATTCTCAATTTTTAAGAATATTTTTTATTAACACATTTTACAATGTGGGTTTTCAACAATTGAGTTTTGATAATGGAAACCCCTGGTAACTGAGACTCCATCCATATTGAGAGGACACAATTTCTGAAAGTGGGAATAATTTAATATACCATGTTTTCAAAGAAAATTATTATGTTTTGTAACATAAAAGAAACACTATTTCGATTATAAATGAACTTAAAAATATTATTTTTTAAATGAGACTATTATAACATAGCTATTAAATTTTGAGGTATGATTTATAATAACATATTTATGAATTAAATAAAAATTTACTACTTATATAAATTTATTTGAAAATGAATAGGAAATAAACACCAATTTTTTTTATTAATTTCATGTCATTCATCAAAAATAAGTTTTCTTCACAAATGGAATTTCTTGTTTTTTTTGAGTGGATATAATAATTAATTTTTAGGAAACATTTTTTTTCAAAATTAATTTCATTTATGAATAAATAATGTAAATATTAACTTATTAATTTTTAATAATTTTATGAAGAGATTAATCTTTAATTAAATATTGAAATATACCGATTTTTACTAAAAATTAATTTTTTAATATTAAAAAGTAATTTTACGGTTATGATTTTTTCTAAAAGTAACATAATTATTATCTAGATAGATGTAATATAATTAATTTAATTTTTACCAGTCTTGTAACTTAATTTGGTATAAGTACAGTTTGTGGGCTTTAAAATGATTTTTTAAGAAAAATCCTTTTCAATGCTTTTTGTAGGATTGATTTTGAAATTAACTTATTAAGGTTCGGTGTTCCGAAATTTGAAAAATAGATTTCATATTTGGAATAAGTGGGTCCAATTTTAGTAAATATATCCCTATCATTTTTTGGTTAATATGGATAGTGAGCTTAATATTTTTTGTTGCAACGGTAAATCGCAATGTTAATTAAAGATAAAAATAAAATCATATAGATTCTAAAATGAACATGATAGTTATTTACTAGTTAATATCTTCAATATTCATCGTATAATTAATTTTATGTGATTTTATGTTTATTTTGATGGTATTATGACCGTTATAATAGTTTATCTCAACAAAAGTAAAACATGACACACTCTTATATTTGTAAGTATAATACTTTTAAGATTGTGATAAATTGAAGAAATTAATGGTTATAAATATTATTTTAAAATATAATTTATTTATTTTCATTATTGTGATTTTTTATTTATTATTCATGAAAAAATTACGTTAAATACATACCCAAAGCTGATGGAGTGATTATTAATTTATTAAAAAAATCAAATAAATGATATCAAAATTAATAAAAGTATCATACCATGAGATAATAATTGTAATCCACCAATTAAATATATTACATTGAAATTATAGGGATGTGTTAAAATAAACCTTTTAAATTATATGTATTATCTGGATAATATTAATGTTAAAGTAATGAATACTTCTACAAAATGACATTAATGATAATTTATAATAACTAATAATTTATTAAATGATACAAAACTCTGAATAATTTTAAATTGTTTTAGGTTAATATTATATGATTTATACTATAATCCATGGTCCATTTATTGGCCCTTCTCAATTTATATTTACTATATTGAACATCAAAGATTAAAAATTATTGTTGTCCAGGTAAGTTTACAAAGTGTTAGCGGGGCATCAATAAAAAGTGATTTGTGTAAAAATGATCTCAAATCATGTCAAAAAATTATATTTTGAGATTATTTATACCCTTAATGTTATTTGATTATATATAAATAATATTTGATCTATTTTAAATTAAAAAATAAATTATATTAATATAATATTTTGATGAATCTCAACTGTTCCCCTCCCCTCTCATTTAAAAGGGAACCACTTATTATCAATTATACGCATTTGAAAACTGATTTTGATATATTAATTAGTAAATAAATAACTTCCTAAAATATCGTCCATAATTATAATGTTCTTGGGTTTTTCATAAGATCAATTTTATTTTTTATTACGTGTTAAGAATATTGGTTTTTAAAAGAAGAGGTGCAGTTTTAACCACAAGATTAGTTTTATTTCATCTTATACCTCAATAAAATAATCATAAAAATTTATAAAATATTAAATACAGTATAATAGATACAATAACATGTAATTATGATAATTTAATGATCAATTAAAATTTCATATTCCATCAAATGGTAAAGAAAACCATTGTTCGCATGTATAACCTAATACCCTCTCATGGACCGATATTACTTTGTTTCCATCACAAACAGTAAATATTGGTTATAATGGTGGAATTAATGTTTATGTATGATAATAATGTAATATTACGCATTATGAAAATATAGTATATAAATTACCATCATACATTCCCTTTCAATGAAAAATGATACTGTAGTCTGTGCGTACATGTGGACTACCACCTCATTAATGCAATGTGATTCATTTTCATCACAAAAACCCATGGATAATAAATATAAGTAATATAATTAGATTTTTTATAATATTCTAGTGATATAATTATAATTTTTAAAATAGAATTAATAATTGCATTATTTCCCTACTAATTATAGAAAAATTAAAACGTTAATTATATGTACGTATGGACAATCATATCCATAATTTTAACAAAATACAATTTTCATGACCATATTTAATGGTAGAATTTAAAATTATCATTGAAATAAAAATTTTGTAATTATGAAATGATTATTATTTATGAGATTATGGAATAATGGACTTCTAACCATTTTCAACCTCCGATACTTTTTTCGGACATATGAGTCAAATATCGTTAAAATGCCCATCATAAATTCAATTGACTATGTAATTATGTATTACATGGTATTAAATAAAATAAAGGAATAATGAACATTTAAAATGTTCTAAATAATGTAAAAATAAAGCATATTATTTTATTTAGGTTGATAAATAACATATGAGACAATTTGGAGTCATGGTTAAGGAAATTATTTTAAAAATTGTCTTTTAATGTTTCTCGTAAGAAATTTTTTATTCTATATCCATATATTCTAAAAACTGTTTAAAATTTCTCTTTTATTGTCCAAATAATAATGTTAATTTTGTTTTTTTGGACATGGTAAACTTTTTAGAATTTTTTTTGAAAAGATTATTTTTTTGTTTTAAAAATGTTGTACTTTGTGAGATTTCTGATAAAACTAAGGAAGTAATGTTTTTTTAACTTAAGGGACATTTGATACATATTCTACCATCATGAAAAAAAAATTAATATTTAACATATAATATTTTTTTATTTTATTAGATAAAAAATTGGCTTTTATTATGGGTCTTGGTTTTATATTTTAAAAACATGTTTCTAGGAAAAGGAAATTTTTATATCTAAATGTTTATTTCACATGGGTTTAGAAGAGTATTTAAAGGTTTTTTTCATGATATAGAACTTTTTTGTTGTTTATAAAGGTTCCGACCCCATTTTAGATTATGGGTGATCCTTTGATGACTTATATTATGGTTGTACCCAGATAACACTCCAATGCATTTGGTAATGATTTTGTTCTTCAAAAAATTATGTTGGAAGTCATCCATATGGTTATTAATATATGTAAGGATTCTTGTAGGGAATATCTATGTGATATTTGATGATGATTTCACAAGGAACCTATATGAAATTTATATTCTTATTAACAAGTTTTTATGGAAATTTTTTATTTCAAAAGGTATGATAATTTACATTTAAAATTAAAAATGATTCTCTTTTTAAATGGAACACTACTATTAAATACACTTATACCCATGGATTAAAACAATGGGTATATCCACTAAAACCATTGTTATAGGATACACCCACAGTTTTAAAAACTATGTCCTCTTAAGGCATCGTTATAGCTCTAAGATATACCCACAATTTAAAAAATTCAATACCCACAGTGATGAAATGTGGAAATTGGGATATGATAAATTTTACAATATTCCAATAACCCTATACCCGTGGTTCTCAAACCATGGCTAGAGGATTTAAAAAAATCCCACCGCCAGATTCAAACCATGGAAGACATCTTCCAAGTTAGCACGCCTAACTACTATATGAAATAATTTTATGCGTATATAAATATATATTTACTCATATATTTTTATAAGCCATGGAAGTACAAAGAAAACCCTGGGAAAGTATTTTCCAATTGAAATTATTTTTTCCCTGTAGAAATATGTTTACTATTCTTATACAGAAGAGCTATACCCACGGTTCGAAAACTAGTGGGTATAAGGAGAATTATACCTATATTTTTCCAAAAATATGGGTATAGGTTCTGAAACAGTCCATATACCCATAGTATTTGGAAATCATGGGAATAATGTCATACTATATCCATGTTTTGATCAAAAATTGTAGGTATTGGTTCATTTTCTAGTATGTAAAATGCATGTTTTTAAGAAAATGGTTTTCATGTGTTTTCATGTATTAATCTAGAATAATAGATTTATTATTTTGTGTCATTTACTAATAAATTTATGGTTATCCCATATAATTTAAATTTTTTTTCATTGGTTTTAAGGATCAGTATGAGAATATATGAATTTAGTTTGAATGTTGTGATTGTTTTTTATAAAATTTAATCATGTTTTATTTTAAAGGATGAATATTGTGGAAACAATGAATACTAAATAGAAGTGTAAAATTTATAATCTAAGGGTCATGCATAAATTATCAGATAATTCTATAAAACTATAATTCTAAAAAGATCTTTAGGAATTTAAGAAGGTTAATTCTAGTATATTGTTAACTGAATATGAAAATGGATAATGGAAACCTAAGGGTTTAGCCATATTATCAAAATTTTCCATGACCATGATTATATGGGAGGTAATCATTTGACTAGATTGGTTTTCGAATCCATGATGGGTTTCATGAATTTAAAATTTTGTGAATGGAAAACTAAGTTTTAAGTTATATTATCATCTTATAACCCTATTGGTAGAAATCATAGTTCTATTTTAGGAATTCAACATAGCAAGAACTACACATTGGGAGACAAGATGTAATTAATCAGATTTGTTTGTTGATCATCAACCATATCGTGGGTCACCTATGTCAATTCAACTACAGATTTTCAATTTCGTTCAATGTTGAAAGGGGGAGCGCATTGAAAAACTCTATATTTAATCATGAGTATGGAAGGTATGAGAAGAATCGCTGTCCATATATATTTTTTATTGTATAAATGGCTGCTATTATAGTTTAACACATAGAATTGGGTCCCTGACCCTTTGTCTCTAAGGACACTATGGTGAAAATTTTGATCTCACTATGATTTAAATTACTTTTTCTACCCTGAAATAAATTTTTAATCTAATTTTGTATTTTAAATTAAAAATATTATAAAAAATCCACATCTCATTTGGTTAAAATATTTGATATTTATTTCTCGTAAAAATTTCAATGTTACTTGTTTTCAAATTTTCATTCATTGATTAGGTAATTTGGAGATCCCCAAATGATTTGGGAGAAAATGTTGAAAACTATATTGAATCCTTAGAAAAAATCACCAAATTTCACACATTAATAAAAATCAATCAATCTAACATGGATGAAACCTTTTTGGATGGACCCATAACTATTTGGTATTAAACTATTCTGATGTATCCTAATTCTAATATTTCTAATTGGGGGCCCAAATAAATTGATATACCTAGAAAATTGAATATTCCAAAAGTTAGTATAATTTCTTGATATTATTATGATCTCATATTATTGTAGTTTTATATCCAAAAATGATTACAGGGAGATATTGATGATTTGAGAAAATTAATAATCTCTTTTTTCTAGGATGATATTCATCCATATATCCATCAAAATATTATACACAATCAAAACTTCAAAATCCAGACACCAAAAACCACATTCCACATTACCTATAAAAGGAAACATTGCAAAAATCATTTATATGATTGACTAAGGTGTTTAATGTCAATATATTTGGGTTAAAAATGTTTTTAATCATCACCTAAAAGGTTGGTTGGATCCCAATTATAATTGGGATTTTTTTATTGATTTGAATATAATGTTGAACTTTGTACTCCTCTTAGTGGATATAAATGTAGTTAGTGGCAATTGTGAGGGGAAAATATTTCATAAAAATAGTTTTCCAATAAATTATTCAGCTTTGAAATTATTATAGTTTTTCTAATGTAATCATTTCATGTGTTGGTATCTTTGTCTGCATTATGTTTTTAAATTAATATTATGTATCAATCATATAACGGGTGTTATCTCTTAAGTAATTGGCACTAAGATTTCACATGGGAATGTTATGTTGTTCTGACTGGAAAATAATAGATTACATTAAAATCCATATCACATTAAATTTTTATATTATCTATTACCCCAAAAAACATGCATAATATGTGGAACATGGTTTGATGGTTGTTTAAAAAATCCCATATCTAACTTAATCAATCTAAAAATATATTGGATAGTCATGATTCTAATTAATCTCAAATAATGAGTTACACTATTCCTAATTATGTTTTTATAACTTTTTACTTGAGTTTTTTTAAATTTTTAATTATAACCACTTTATATTTCAATTAAATATGACTTCCAATCATCCACCACTTATATATTTTATTAAATATTTTACATAAATCAATTTTCAAAATAGTGCATCTCTTTTGTTCTTTTTATTATAATTTCACACTCTAAACTCCTAGAAAATCCTTGAGAGATAACACTGGGTATTAACTATAAATTAATATCATTTTAAGAACCTAATAAATTTTACACATAAAGAAAGTAGTAAAATTTTGGTACTGATTTTGAGGAGCTACAAATATTTTTAAGGGAGTTCTGATCGAAAATTAATCTACTTATTTCCTATTGTTTTTAATATGTAATTATATCATGAGATTATTTTTTTCGTTGAAATTTAATATCAAGAAATTATATCATTTTTCTATCATAAAACTAATTTTTTCACATAACCTATATGAAATATGATTTCATATTGTAGAATTATGTTTTTTGATTTTGAAACATAGGATTACATCTCTATCACACACAAATTTAATATATAGATAGGTATCTGAAAAACATTGTATAATATATGGATCATTCGTTGATGATGGTTAAAAAATAGACCATGTATATGTGCATAACATTTAAGGGATATTGTGTAATATTGATTCCTATTAATTTCAAATAAAATTGATAATATAAACATGGTGATGTTTTTTATAACTATATACATAGAATATTATGTGAAAAAAAGCAAAAAAATACTTCTATTTATTTTAATAATATATTTCCTTATTTCTACTATTAAATTAATTAATTACATTGTTCTCATATAACTATATAAAAAAACAAAAATATTTTTTTTATTTTATTTGATAATATGTTATCTAAACTCTTTAATTTAATTTAAAAGAGGACTTATGACTTGTCTTGTACTATAAAACCATATTTAAAGTCAAATCAGTTTGATGTGTCACGAAAACACAGTTTTTTTCAATTCTAGGGTTTCATTTGGTTTTTAGTTTTTGTTTTCTAATTAAACATAGTTTATTTTGTAAATATTTCAATGATTCCTTTTTTTAAATTACTGATTTTTTATAATTTCATATCCTAAACTCTATTTCTAAAATTCATATGCATCACATTTTCTGAATCTATTGAACTATTTCTTTTCAAACATAATCCATAGAGGATATTCCATCATCTACACTAAGATTCACTGATTCTTAGGACATTTATTTGCATAATGCGCCATTTCCCTAACATTGTAGCATTCAACATTGATAGCCTCTTTCTTTCCCTTGCAATCACGAGCCTTGTGACCTTTTTCTCCACATTTATAATAAACTCCCATTCGTTTTAGGCAAGCACTGGGGTGATTCTTCCCACAATTATCACATAATAGAAAATCTTTCTTTCCCCTTTTCCCTTTATCTGTCTATTGTTCCACTGTTCTCTTCTTCTCTTGCTTTACTTTATTTTCATAAGACTTAGAGAATTCGTTTTCTGTCTTGTAAAGTTGGACTCATACTTTGCGACATTCTCATCCTCCTTTTTTCTCAGACTCATAAATTGTCTTTCGATATCTGCTCGACAGTCACGAAGATAGTATTTTTCTATGAAAATTTCCTTAGACTCCCCCCATTCCATACTTGATACTTCTTCATCGTCCTTTGTGTTTTGAATTAGAGACCACTATTGAGTAGCATCTCTAGTGAGGCAGTAAATATCCATGATAACCTTTTCCCTTTCACTACTCCCCAAGGCATGGAATATTTTCTCTAAGGAATTTATCCATTCCTCAGCTACTAATGGATTTATACCCTCATTAAATTTTTGCGGTTGTTGCCTCATGAAGCGGTCTAACATTGATCCTCCATGTTGCGTATCAGGGTACTCTATACGAGTAAGGTTGTTATTCATAGCCTGAGTGAGTTGTCCCAGTATGGTGATAAGTTGATCAACATCAGTTGTGTCTCCAACTCCATAATAATTATCTTGAGCAGGAGGGTAATACCTACACGGAGTTTGTGCATTGATACGGTTTCAATTTCTCCCATAGGGCGCCATTTCTAAACAATGGAATAAACTTGATTAGTTTATGAATTAAAATACATAATTCCATACTTGTAAAACACTTAACATAAATTTAACTATTTATGGATATAATCCACAATAATAAAAATGTTTTCTTTGAGTAAGTATGTACTCATAATCCCTTCATAATGGTTTGTAAAGAAAATGATAATTATCCTAAGCATATCCACCGGGAGTTTCGTAACCAAGAGTGCAGCAAGCCCCGTTTTTGTGCACCAGTTCCCGTTCGAGTCTAGCTCAAATCGTTGTTTTCGGGTTTTACCCCTAGGTAAATCTATGCTAGAGCTGCCTCTACCTGGTCGTATCCAGACAGGGATTTATTTCTCGGAAAACTCATAACATCTCTATAATACCAAAATTCTAGAAAGTTCTTCTATACTAATCCTCAATGTCTATCTTAGGGCTATGTGCTAAATCAGAGTATATCTAAATCTAGCTTCTAAGGTTAGTACTAAACTGCCACTGATACCAACTGTAATGCCCCAACCCCAGATACCCAGAGTCGGTGCATTACTTCGTAATATTGGCATGATCACAAAAGATCAAGTCTTGAAAGACCGATTAGTTTAGTAGTCTAGGAAAAGCTATATATATTCATAAGTCTTACATTACATCATAAAGTGAAAAATAACAATTACATAGTCTCCATTTTCAACACTTATATCCCCTTCAGACTATCCCTGCAGGTAATTCCTAAAATACTTCTTCACATCCTGGGAAAATTAAAACATTGAAAGGGGTGAGCTCAGATGCTCAGTAAGGATAACAATATAGCAGAAGATTTCATAAATAAACATAAACATTTAAGGAAATGTATGAAAAAACAAAAGCCTTTTAAACTTGAACTTAAACTTAATATGGAAAAAGTAAAATGAGATAATGTCATTTACTTATTCACATTGATATTCTACTAGTCGTATAAACACATGCAATATCAATAACAACTTTCATAATGATGGAATGCATAATGCCAGACTATGATAACCACGTAGCCAAGGCCCCGTGCCAAGACTACAAATAAGATTTTGTCAAGACCTCATGCCAAGACACTATTTTGTCTCATGAGACCTGCCGATACATTGAGGAGCTGTAGCGGGCTCTACCCGTCACTTATTAAGTTCAATGCATTCCTCATATGAACAGGTTTAAACATATCATAAATCATAACATAATTGTATCACATAAAACAATAATAAAGGAAACATAAGATTTAAAAACTTCAATCATAAGATATCAATAAAAGACATTGATATAATAAAAACATTATCAAAACAATTTTCAATACCAAAATAAAAGAAAAGTAAAACATGGTATTTATTTTTCTTTTTAAAAAAAGTTATGGCTTATAGAGGAAGCCGAAACCCAAATAATAGTCACGGTAGTAGATAAGTAGTTATTTCCGCATAAGTAAGAAAAAACATTCCTTTTGTCTTTTAGTAAAAACACTTATTATAAAAAGATTCCTTCTGAATAAAAGTAAAAGTCAAAGGGGTTTATACACCGTATAAATGAGAGTTGTGTATAAAACCAAATATGCCTCAATGAAAGGAGATTGCGATGATGTCCTTACAAATATCATTTTTAAAATAATATAGATCTATTATGTGTATTACTATAAGTACACATAAATAAAGTACAAATACAAGATAGTACATAATAACATCATTACATAATTTTAAAGTAAGAGATTAACCCAAAGAATGGAAATTGGGTTAAGAAATTTCCTTACCTCGTGTCAAACTTGACTCAACTTTACCCACCTGAATAATAAACTAGAGTTAATATCTACCTACTTAAAACCCTTTTTCAAGTTCATTATTCTTTTTATATATATTATTACCATGTTATGAACATTATGTAATTATTTAAGTTAATAACGGTCGTTTTGTCGATCTTAGGTACTTGAGTCAAAAATAAACTTCTTATAATTACACTTTGTTCATCTGGTAAAATATCCATTATATCCATAATTATATTCATGATGTAGATATCATATACATCATATATATCTGGTATATACATTCATTTATAATATTACAAAACCTTTAGAGGTAAGAAATGAAATGCATCGTTCATGGAGACGGTAAGCCGTACGTAGGCATGAACGCTACTTTCATTTATATTTCATATTTAATGGAATGATGTTATAATTATATAAAGGTATAATATCATTAAATTATAATATAATGTATAATACCATTTACTCCATCCTTTATACATCCCATATATGGCATTAACGATTCAAATCACTTTGAGGGGGCGGTAGCCCGCACTTCCTAAAATGAGGATATCGCGTTTACCCATAATGGAACCATAATGGTTTTCCAGAAATGAAAAATAAAGAATCATAAGGAAAACAAAAACATAATATATATAATATATAAAAATAGTTTCATCATAATGGCCACTATGAGAGGTGTTAAAAGAAGATTGAACAATCATCGTTTCGTGTGGCAGAAATTTTCCAACCACAGAAAACGTAAGTTCTTTAACCATTAGACGAAGGTGTGTGTAAGTGTAAATAAAATAATTCTCATAACAAAATCCTAGTATATTTAAGATACTGTTTTTGTTACAAAATAAAGGAATGAAAAGAGTTTAGGGGGTTGGAGAAGCAAAATAAAAAAAAGAACATAAAAGAAGACATTACCTTAAAATCGGGTAACTCTTTTTGATTTGAGCCAAAGGATTCCTTGGGAAGAATCCTGACCAAAGTGAGGCTTCTAGGACTAATAGAGGAAGGTTTAGAGAGTATTTGGGCAGAGGTTGGCCGAGCCAAAATGCATTGATGGTGTGAATAAGGTGGTAGTGGTGGGGGCCTTTTATAAGAGGAGAGGAGGGGCACCCTTGGAAACTCATAAAATGTAACATTATTATGAGATGATTTTCGGATTTCAAAGGTCCAAAAATTATAGATTTCTAATCTAAGGTGATAAGGGTTTTAAATATACTCATAGAATAGATTTTTGACATTTGTAAGGCTTAGATCTTACATTATCTTTTCATTTTATTTAAATCGTTAATTAATGAGGTAATCACTGCATCATTATGGTGTCATAAGAAATTTAATTTATATAATGTCTAAATATTATAAAAAAATTATCATGATGTAGGAAATAGTTTTACCTTTATAATGAATATTTATAGTCAAAAATATTACTTATATAACCCAATTTAAAAATAGTTTTAGTAAAATAACTCATGTTTGTGACATTTTTATTTTAACATTAAATAAAAAGTTTTTAATGTCATTTTCCTAACAAAGTGGCTCCATGGGGTCCCCAAGTGGACCCATGGATTGTCTTGGTCTGCCATGACTCATCAAATAGGGGTAGGACAAGTTTAAAGGTATTTTCATATTTTTATAAGATCATTATTACCTCAAATTTCAATAATTATATTTAATCACGATTAATTAAACTTAAAAGTTACTATTCACCAAAATATTATTCTAATTCCATTGAACCAAATTTTAACTCCTAATGACAACCATGTATGTCAGATTTTTGAAAATCAAATCACAGAACTGGTAATGTTTCATTTAAACAAAAAATCAGTTTTTTTACTACCACTTAGTGGTTTCACTATTCATCAAAAATTGAAGTTTTTCAGAACAATGCAAAAATTTCACTCTAAGATATAATTGATCTTCTAAATTCAAAAATGGTTTCTATTTTAAAAATTCCAAAAATATAATTTTAGTTAATTAATTTTATAATTAATTCCCACAGTCATAATAAGTAGCGTGTTTTTATGAAATAATATATATCAAAAGATTGACAATTATTTATGTCCAACTTCAAAGTGAAATTAATTATAATGAAAACCATTAGATAAAATGGTAAAAATATATTATAATTATACTTTAAAACCACTCAATAGTATAATTTATCACTATAAATTATTTTTATTAACAAAGTTGTTTTTAAGTATTTTCCCTATTCATAGAAAATTGGATGTTCTCAAAAAATTACAAACAATTCAACTTAGGATAATTTTGATATTCCGAATACAAAAATGAAGTCCATTTTGAAATATAAAATTTATATAATTTCAAAAATTGGGTATTACTATTCATAACTTCTACTTTGATTGGTCGCGGTGTGTTAGAATCTCGAACTTGCGTACAATGCAAGCTATTGCATTATTGAAAGAGATGTGTATCGTGGAAGCTCGGGGTGTCACAATTAGTTTCAAATTTCTTCATAATAATAGAAATCACTGTCAATATTCTTCTTGTCTTTTAAAAATACAATTCATTTAGCCCATATTCATGAAATTCATGTATTTCATCTATTTTGATGATATCTTCAAGGAAATCCACTCTTAAGGATTCTCAACAAATCCCAATTTTCGGATGCCAAAAATTTGGCAAACATTGGAAAATGATGCCACCTTGTATCTATTATTATGTACCAACTCCAAATATTTCATTCCATCTTTATGGTTTATTGTCAATATGTATTTTCAGAAACATGTATAAAACACAACAATTCACCATGAAAACCTACATTGTCAACAAACACAACCAACCCCAAAAAAATTTCATATTACCTTGAGGTATTTTTCCCCAATAATCTACCCTTTTGGGTTTGTTGAAAACTATTTTGATAATAATTATCTACACTTGGATACCTCACTGAAGCTTTTTACATCATCTACCATCAATCACATTTTAGGATTTATATATTGATTGAATATTCACTCACCACAGACTCTAAGATCACATGAGCAATGCTCGATGTGAGAAACAAGAGAAGAATGAAAAGTTCATCAATGAATCACTTCATTTCTAATACCAATTGTTGATACCATACTGATACCAATAAACTAATTTCATCATGAACCTTGACTATCATGATATCTATTCTTTGATCGATCACTTCAACCATCATCATATTTAAAACCCCTACTCATCTTATGTTCTTAGTCTCCCCCTATTTCACTGCTCCACATGTCATCTTATCCTCATGACTTGGACTAACACATTTTCTCTATTCCTTAAACACATTTTCTTCCCTTTTAGGGTTCACACTTTCTCTCCCTTTGTCACTGAACACAATGGTCACTCTTTTTTGGTATGAAAAAGAGTATAGAAAAACACTCTATACCAACAGGTGGGGTGTACCACAAACACACTTTTTTAAGTGCAGGGATTTGACTAGACTATCATAGCAAGTCAATGCCTCGCAAAAGTTTTATTGGGTATGGACATTGTCAGAATGTTCGAAACCTGTAGTTTTGTAGCCACATACTCCAACATCACAATAACATGCTCTACCTTCTCCTTGATAAAATGATATTTTATGTGAATTTTCTTTTCTCTTGAGTAATGTTCTTGTTATTTTTTAAAATTGTTATCACTAAAATCATCACACTGGATTCCAATCGAAGATTTCACTTCAACTCCCATATCATCAAGATAATGCTTCATCCACAATAATTATGTGCATACTTGAGTGGCCACAATATACTTATCTTATCTGGTGATCAATTAAATGATATCTTGTTTCTTTCTTAGCCAATAAATAGACAATAAACCAAGATAGAAAGAACATCCCGACATAGATTTCCTATTATATATTGATCTGGCCTAATATGAATACATATATCCCAACATATCTGGTTAAGATTTGTCATTATACATCAAAATCAAATATATAGTTTCGTCAATATACTAAATTATTATTTTCACTACAATCATGTGGATTTCCTTGGGATTTCATTGATATCGTGCTTCTTGGCATGTGGAAAAAAACAATATCTGGTATTGTCTCCATCAGGTATAGCAAGATTCCAATAATCTTCCTATATTTTATGATAGTAACTGTTTTTCCATCATCATCTTTTGATAATTTCTTCCTGGTAGAAAATGGATTCTTCATATCCTTGAAATTTACAATTCCATATATTTTTAGATCCTTCTTGGAATACTTGGATTGAGAAATTAAAGTACCACTGCTTCCTTGTGTCACCTGTAAACCAAGGAAAAACGTCAGATCACCAATCATTGACATTTCAAACCCACCTTTCATGAATTCAAAAAACTGACTACACTAAGATTCATTTAGTTCTCCAAATATTATGTCATCAACATAAACCAACAGAATCATTCTTTGATTTTTGTCTTTGTTGAAATAGATATTGTAATCACCATCACCATGATGAAAACCAAGCTTCTTCAAATACTAATCAAGCCTCATGTGCCATGCTCTTGGTGCTTGTTTTAGACCATTTAGCACTTTATTCTACTGAAAACATTTGTTCACATCATCATGAATGAGAACACCATCTGGAATCTCAATATAAACATCCTCATCCAGAACACCATTCAAAAATGAATATTTGATGTCCATCTAGAACACGTTGAAGTTTCGTTTCACTGTAATGACTTGGAATAATCTCATTGTCTCTAGCCTTGCAACCAGTGAAAATGTCTCATTAAAATATATACCCACTGTCTTTGATTGTCCATTGAATAGGAGTTTATCTTCCCCCTATTATTCAAGGTTTGTTCAGAGTATCTATAAAATATTTGTTCTAAATGTAATAGAGGAGGTGATGTATACACATTTTTTTAGACCCACGTGATTATTCTAAGGTTGTATACCTATTTTTCATCTCACCTTGTTGTCTTCTAGTATTTCATTTTTTATTATAAACTACATGTTCTGGGGATCTCATTCTAGGTTCCCTTTCCTTCCCATATTTCTTCTTACTACACTGCCTGGAAAAATGCCCATGATCAAAAAATATGAAACATATTTCATTAAAGGAATACCTCATTTCATCATTTCTCACCTGAGATATTTATTCTTCTTTAATTCTCCTTTTAAAATCGATCTCTTGAGATTCCTAACACATACTCATGGTGTGTCTAATTCTTTAACAATAGAAGCACTTCATTGATACTTTCTTTTGAGAGACACTTCTTTCATACATCTAAATATGCTAATTCTTATTCTCATATTTTTGGAAAAGTTCTTTCTTCATAGCATGAAATATATTCCAAAGCCTCTAAATAACATCTTGATGTGTGGCCATAAATTCCACAGAAATAGAACATGTTGTCACTATTTCTTGTAAATGTTCTACTCGGTCTGTCTCCAACACCTATAGGATTTTCTCCATTTTTGGAACTATTCACGACTCTCTCCCTGTCATGCACAGTAGGGGATTCATGAAATCCAATACATATTTTTCCCAAACTGTATAGTCTTTGAGCTGAGATAATATACTATTTTTTCTCTTCATAATTTTTTTTTCGTTTATTCATCACTTACTGATGGATAATAAAATAGTATGTTCAAGGACTCTTTCATTTTAGGCGTTCCATTGGTATTTAATTTCTCCACTTCTTTCTTCATTAACTCTAGATCTTCTTATAACTTTTGAATATTCATATCCCTTTTTTCAAGTTGAGCACTGAGTTCTCTATAGATATTCCTAATTCTACTCATCACATCCTCTAACTCATGTATGAGCTTATTCACTATGTCACATTCCTCCTTTACTTTCAATTTTTATTGACAATAGAATCATTATTGGATGCACTATCCTGTTGTTGTCTTTGATTATCCCAAACTAGTTTAGTTATCTATGTAGAAAGATCATCATTTATGGAATCCAAATTTTGAATGTTATCTATGTTCAAATTCTTTCCCTTATCACCATATTTTCATTTCCCCCTATTTAAAGTCTTCTCTTGCAATTATTTAGCTTGTGAATCATTCTTCTCTCTCAAGTCAGAAGCCACATCAATAAGCCTTTGATGTAATCCTCTTTGCTTGTTGACCTAAATTTACAGTACATGGATCTGAATATATTTAGATTTATCTTCTTTATCAAATTGTTGATGTAATTCATTTTTCATGCATACATAATTTATTAGTGACCTTCTTGAAACTTATTCATCATCAGTAGTTTCAGAAAAAATTCAAATTTCAAGTACTTCACTCATTCATACTTCATTATTGAGTGAATCTATCTTTAACCTATCTGATTCTTCCAAGACGTCCTTTAGCAAGATGTTTAATTCATTTAGATGAATAAAACTTTTTCTGTAAACACTTCCACACAGAGGAATACCATCTGACTTCTGCTACTCCTTTAATGTTTTTTCTTTTTTTCATGGTACACCAAGATAAGATAAAATAAATATTTAACTATAATAATCGACTGAAATAAGTATGAGAAAACAAATATAATAAAAATAAAATTTCCCTCTAATACCATTTGTTAGGTCAAAAGGGGACCTAAATACCCAGAGGTGGGGGGGGGGGGTTAATCGGGGTATCTATATTCTTTTCCAAAATATTCCTACCCCACTATATCTTGACATCTTTATCACAAGGGTCACTTTGTTTTAACTTGTGTGTTTATTATGATGAATTATTTTCTTCTTTATCTGATGATGATTATTTGTATGCAATGTAGGGAAGACAGAAAGAAAATAAAAGGATTTTAAGATGGTTCTACCACACTGGGCTATGTCTATGGATAATGAAACAATGATATACCACTGTACCAAATCTACTAAATCTAAATGCTAATAATGTTCGGGCTAGATCAATTCTATGACCAGAATCACAAACTTTATAATGTTTAGGGTTAGATCCCTGCTTTCACATGGGTCAATCCATGTTCCCCTTTCTCTATCTCACTACATGTAGAAAATATCACCTTCTTCCTCTTCATTTACTCACTTGTCAGGAAGGGATCTTCTCATAGTTTATGGACTTGTAGGTCCATTTATTATCATGAATACATATATCCACAACTGTATATATATTCTATATTGATGGAACAATTTCATCCATATATGAATACCACTTTTACTCTTTGGCACTGTACAATTCCTTTTGAAACTCATTCAGAAAGTACACTCCCTTTCTAATGCTCCCACTTTTGCACAGCTCAAACAAGACTTCACATTTCTCCAACCTCTTCATGAACCTCAAAGGTTTTTAGATCTCATAGGTTCAAAATTATAACTATATTTAATAACTCTCTAGGTCGTAGAGCTCTCTACTTTACAAAGATCACATTGGTCTCTATGATTTTACAAAGCTAAACAAGCCTTCGCAGAGCGCACATCCTCTATAAAGCCAAACTGGCATTTGTGGCACACCTTCCTTTCGTAGAGCTCAATTGCTTCTGTGAATTCCCATTGATTTCACAATGCTCCTTTCTCTATTAATATCTTTTGTAATTTGAGAGATTAAGGTTTTTCATTTGATCTATCTTCTATTCTCAAGAGGGTTGAGGTATTTTTATAGGTGATTCCACCGACTCTCGAGCCTTACATGCAAATTCAGTTCAATGTCAGCTCAAATCAAAATGCTATAAAATTCCTACTGAAATTCTCTATATATCATGAATCACCATGAATATATTTATACCATAGATCTTGTCATCATCACATAGTGTTTCATCAATTACTTTATGTCGTCGTAGTTCTCCCTCATAATAATATTAACCTCTATTGTTTACGAAGCTCTTTGTAATCGTACATCTCACCATCACCATTCTTTATTTACTTGAAAAATACAACTCATGAATCCAATATTCATAAAATTCATGTCTTTTCCCCATTCTTATGAGATATTCATGTAAATCCACTTTTCATAATGCTCACCGAATCACAAATTTTAGATCCCAAAAATTTGGATAAAACAGGAAAACTACACCACCTTGTATCTATTCTTTTGTACCACCTCAATATCTTCTATTCCTTTAGAATGGTTTTGTTTCAACTTATATTTTCAACAAAATCTTTGTAACTAAAAAATTCACCTTCAAAACCATCTTTGTCAACAAACACAACCAACCCAAAAATGATGCAATACTACCTTGAGGGATTTTTTCCACAGAAGGAAATTAGAAGACACACAAAAATATATCATTATTAAATTAGTTTTATTATATCATATATATAATATATATTAACTAAAATTATCCTTAATATGTTCCATATATTTTTTGAATGAATCACACCTCTTTGAGGGGGCGGTAGTCCACGCTTCCTCAAATGAAATTATCGTATTAACACCAATGAGAAAGTATAATAATATATATTGTAAAATTATTAAATATAATTTAATACATAATAAATATAATATATTCCATATATAATTAGAGTTTTTATAATAATTTTCATCATTAGAGGAAGTAAAGGAGAAATGAGAAATCATCATTTAGTGAGGTGGTAGTCCGTCGTACACGCAAACAATATATTTGTTACCCATTAGATGGAAGTTTGTGTAATTGTAGGTCACATCCTTATCCTAAAAAAATCATAGTATATTTAGGATTCAGTTGTTTTAATAAAAGAAACTAATAATAAGATTTTAGGGATAGAAAAAACAAAATAAAATAAATGTGTTTGAGGGAGGTCGTTACCTCTTAATTGGGTAACTCCTTCTGGTTTGCACCAAAGAGATTCCTTGGAAGGATTTATGACTAGGGGAGGATTCAAAGATTAAATTAGGGGTGTTTGTACTACCCCGACCCTAGTTACCTAGAGTCGGTGCATTATTTTAATACATTGGCATGATTACAAGGAATCATGTTTCGAAGGACCGATCGGTTTAACACTATTGGAAAAAGGATTAGATACATGAATGTTACATTACACTTCATAACATACAAAACAACATAAATAATCTTTTATGAATGCCATTATTCCCTTGTATTAACCCTGCATATCAATCACAATACACTTCATTGAATCCTGTGAAAAATAAAACATAGAAAGGGGTGAGCTCAGATGCTCAGTAATGATAATAATATAGCGGAAACTTTCATAAATAAACATAAACATTCAAGGCAATGTATAACTAAAACAAAATCCTTTTAAACTTGAAATTCAGAATAATATGGAGAATATAAAATGAAATAATGCCATTTACATATTCACGTGTATATTCTACTTGTCTAATAATCACATGCAATATTAATAACGACTTTCATAATGATGGAATGCATAATTCCATACTGTTATAACCACATAACCAGGGCCTCGTGCCAAGACTACAAATAAGATTTTGTCAAGGCCTCGTGCCAAGACACTAGTTTGTCTCATGAGACCTACCGATGCATCGAGGAGCTATAATAGTCTCCACTCTTCACTTATTATGTCCAATGCATTCCTTATATGAAAAGTTCTAAATATAACATAAACATTCGCATTAAAAGTAGCATACGAAATGTCATTACTTTACCCATAAACCATGAATGGTATAAAATTAACACATACACAATCAAACATATCACAAAACATTCAACACAATATGTTAGATTTTTATCATGATAAATCAACTTCAAAACAAGTTTAAAATCCATTAAATAATTTTGACATAGATTAAAATGAATTGTAAAACTCTTTGAGAGAAATACCCTTTTTTCATTAAAACATTTAAAAGTCACACAATTTAGAAAAAAATTCATTTAAAGACATTTTTTAATAAAATATTCCTATACCAATTTGAACATTTTTAAAGGAATTACCGTTTTAAAAAATTCATGTCCATATAAATAAATCCTTAAAAACCATTTTGAAGACATAGACATTAATGAGAAATATTTAAAAAAATAAATATTTAAAACCTTTGAAATGATGTTTTAGTAAAAATTACCATAAAATATTACCTCTGAAAACTCTTTCATAAAATAGGGACATGTATAATAAAAATGTCCTAGTAGATATTTACGTAAAAACAACCTCGGATAATAAAGAGATTGTGAAATTAACCCTTACCAATTTGGTATCATACGAAACATACAACACATGAAAGAGGTATCATACAATGAATATGTAAATACACATAAATTAAAGTGTATTACATAAATAATACAATTATGGGCAGTACATACACCACACAAAAGGTAATAGTGGCAATATGGCATGAATCTCACGAGAATGAGTGAGATGAAAACCCCTTACCATGCACTTTCATTTAGTTGAGGGTACGTTTAGCCTCCTGTATAAAGACTATAGTATGTTATTAAATTATACCAGAACTATATTAATATTTATGATATCATACATTATTCATTTATGAATTTATACTACCCATTTAATAATAATTTCCATTTTATATTAATAATTCGGGTAGTAATCGCTTTCTTTATCGTACATGTTTTAACTTGTTACTGTTGATTGTATCACTTAAATCATGATTTAAATACTTCCAGAATATAAACCATGATTTATTTATCATATATATTTATAATATAAAATTTAAAATAGACTTATATATGAAATGGAAAACATCGTTTATGAAGACGGTAGTCCGTACGTACGCATAAACGCTGCTTCCGTTTTTATATAGTATTAAACGAAAGAAAGTGTATAAGATATATGTAAGTACATAAATACTTATATATATAAATATATATATCTCTAGTATCATTATTATTTCATATATTACATTCTTATTAGTAATATATATTTTTTATAGTCGTCGATGAATGGTGAACTTGGAAATGAATCTCATCGCGTCGTGGAGATGATAATCCGTACGTACGCACGAGCGACAATATAATTCTTTTAAAATAATAAATAATTGGATTTTATATCATATATACAGAATAATTGTCATTTTATATTTATTATTTACATGAATTACACATCATTATTATACCCATCCAAATAATAGTGTATTGAATAACAATTCCACCACGACGTGGAGACGGTAGGCCGTACATACGCACGTATGGTGATATGTCATTCAAAGTATGGATAGAATAAAGAATATGGTGGAACCATATTTATAATAATATCATAGTTATAGAAGATAATGGAGTTATTTTTTTATAATAGATATAACAATGAAACAAGAATTTGAAGAAGAAAGGAACTTGAAAAAGGGTGGTGAAAACATTACCTCTTCTTCGGGTTCTTCATTTTTATTTGATAAAAAGGACACCTTAGGTTGGATTTATAATCAAAGTAAGGCCACTAGATTGAAGTGAGGGAATTTTATAGAGTATTTTAGAAGGTTTTGTCCGAACCAAAAGGCTTTTATGGTGTGAATAAAATGTTAGAAGTTGTATCTTTTTAAAAGGGGGTGGAGGGTCTCTTTAGGAAAAACATAAAGTATTAATATATAATAAATTCATATTCGGTTTCTAATGAATAAAAAAGGATTATTCAAAGTACAATGTAGGTATGGGTATAAATACTTTCAACCAATAGATTTTAGATAGGTTTGGGTCATTATATTAACCTTATCTTTTAGTTTTAACTCTTGGTTAATTAGTTTGGCACGTACCATGTCACTTTGTATTTTTATATTATATAGTTAATAAACTTACTATATACCTCCAAGAGACCCCCAAGTGGTCCATTAATGACACACCTATAATGATATAAGTCCTTTAACCAAACCTTAGATTTTTAGGAATATACCATCAATTAATAATATAATATTTGTTTTAGAAACTCTTTTATGTCAATTTTGACACTATTTAGTATTTGATTTTTGTGAAACTCATAACAACATTATTACTTCTAAAAAATTTAATTAAATAAATTCTAACTTGTCATATTAACCTATAAAATTCTTTTAATTCATTAAAAGTCTCAAATTATATTTATTTGGGTATTTATAATATCAATTATTTTAATATTTCACTAATAAGGTAATTATTGCATCATCATTGTGTCATAAATAAATAAAGTATTTAATGTCAAGAAATTTGTAAATAAAAAACAATTATGTAAGAAATCTTTTTATATTTATAATTAATATTTACAATAAAAAATATAACATATATAACCCTATGTAAAAATTGTTTTTCTAAAAGATATAGGCTTATGTCATTTTTGTATTTACTATAACTTAATTAATATAAAGTGTCATTATCACTTACAAGTGGATCCACAGGGTCCCAAAATCGACCCACAGATTCCCATGGTCGGACATGTATCAACCAGTAGGGTTAAGACACGTTTTAGGTTAATTTATTATTATTATAATATTATTTTTTTACCCTTATTTACCGGATTTACCATTTAACCATGGTAAATAAAATATTTACCGAAGAAATTATTCAAAATGTCTAAAAATAAAAGTTACTTATTTAAACAATTTTGAAATCCTGATTCCAAGTATGGAGTCCATTTTTCCAAATTCCAAACACATAAGTGATAGAAATTAATTTAATATTAATTTCCGTTGTTAAAACAAAAAGAGTGTTTTTAAGAGATAATAATTATCAAAATATTGACACTTTTTTATGTCCGGTTTAAATGTGAAATTATGTCCAATGAAAAAAATTGTATTAAATGGTAAAAATATATTCTAAATATACTTTAAAACCACTCAAATTCATAATTTATCACTATTAATTATTTTGACTAAAAAAGATGGTTTTAATTAAAATTT
Organism: Viscum album; assembly: GCA_963277665.1. Classification (NCBI taxonomy): domain Eukaryota; kingdom Viridiplantae; phylum Streptophyta; class Magnoliopsida; order Santalales; family Viscaceae; genus Viscum; species Viscum album. The sequence continues at coordinate 1,790,275,971 of OY728143.1, read as the reverse complement.
AGTAATTTTAACTATTCATCAAAATATAAAAGTTATCCGAAAAGTACCAAAATTTTACCCTAGGATAATATAGATATTCCAAATCCAATAATGAAGTCCATTTTGAGAGATAAAATGTATAAAATTTTAAAAAATGGTATTACTATTCCTAAGGGCTAGTTTGATTGGTTGTGGTGTGTGTTAGAACTCGAAGTTGCGTATAACACACGCTACTGTATTACTCAAAGAGAAGCGTACCGAGGAATCATGGGGTGTTACATTATAAATTTATGATGTCCCCATTCAAAATAATAAATTTATTTAGTCAAATTGAATATAAAATTTTTAAAATATTGGATTTACAAGGGGTTCACCATTAAAAGGCGGTAAAAGTGCATTTTTTTAAAAATATTACTTTTATCTGAATAAAAATGAATTTTTTCTCATATTATGTCTAAGAAGCTCATAATATAGATTCTAAAATTAGAAGGATTATATAAAGTTCAAAATTCATTTAATACTATTCATAACCTCTTTTGAACGACTAGTTTGGTAAGTTATGGTGCGCTTGAACTCGGTGTTGCGTGTAGTGAAAGTTATTGAATTATTTTGAATAAATAACGCATTATGAAATCATGGGGTGTTACAGTTTTTGGAAGATATTTTGGATGATCTTGGTCAAGCCAATTTGGCTTGAGATATGTGAGGAAGTGGGAAGAAAGGACGCCTTTAATAATTGATAAGGAGTAACACTTTTGTAATATTTTGGAAAAAGGAATCCCACCCACATTGTTTTTGATACTAGAACTAATAATGTTCTAAAGTCGTTAAAATGGACTATATTGTTGAAATATGATCATAACATATATTTAGAAAAATCTTATAGTTCATTTTGGGACTTATGGTTATGGCATGGTCCCTTATTTAGTTTAATTTAACCTTTATCATTGTAATTAATTTTAATTAATTTCACTAATATTCTTGATAATAAATTAAGATGAACCTATTAGAAATTAGAAATTATTATTATTCCATGCATTTAATAAATTTTTATAAATTCAAATAAAATAAGAGTTAGAAATAAATTTTAAGTTAAATCTGTAGTTGGGTCGACAATGCGGGTTTTTAAAGTAAAAATGATCAAAAGTTTGCTAATTATTTATATCCAATTTCAATATGGAATTGATTACAATGAAAAAAATTGTATCAATTGATAAAAATATTTTATAATTATACTTTTATAACATTTAATGCTATAATTTAACTTTATAAATAAAATAGATGAAAAACGAATTTTGAACTAAAATATAATATTTTATGCAGTTCATTAAAAAATAAATCTTTTAAGAAAAATTAACAATATTTCACCCTAAAATAATAATAATAATTATTTTATCAGAGAATAAGTTTATTTTGAAATATATTATTTATAAAATTTCTAAAATTTATATTTAAAATAGGATTTCTATCAAAAGGCCGTAAAATTACGTTAATAAATATATTGGGTTTTATAAATTAAATTGTTTTTATTCTTATTTTATACATATAAAATCAATTGGATGAATATCAAAAGATATTTACTTAGATATAAAAAAAATATTACATTAACTTTAATTAATAATTTTAAATAATTTAATTTATTAAGATTAAAACAATTATGTGTGCATAAAAATAGTTTCCTACAAAAATACTCTTTTAAATTCAATTGGTTATTATATTCATTTATAAGGAATTTTTAAATAATTATTTCATTTTATATTTTTCAAATACTATATATTTATATAAATTAGTTAATAATATTCATAAAATCTAATTTAATTGCTAGTTTATATATTATTATATAATATCTTATTGTTCGGTATCACTCGGTCTTGTGTGTTAGGCAAGACCTCAAGAACATTTAGTCTTGTATGAAATGTAAGCTTACCTCAGTATTCCATATAGGGACATATAACCATTATATATATTTTAGTTCCCAATTAACTTGTCATTGCATATAAAATCCACCAAACTAAGTGTTTTAATATATATAAAATAACTATTTACGATGATGTGTGAAATAAAAATTATCAAAAAAAAATTTAACTTATTCAAAAAATATATTTCACAATATCATGAGGTGTTACATGTGAAAGGTCTCATATCTAAATAAAATGATGATATAATAATTATTTAATTATTTTAAAGAATAAATAAATGATATTAAAAATACTAAAAGAAATATAGTGTGATATAAATACTATGATCAATGAATTTTATAAATTATGTTCAAATTTTATGTTTTATTTAATTATTTTATTTGAATTTCAGATGATTTTGTAACATTATTAATTTCATGAAATGAATAGTTATAAAACTAAATATAAAAGATATTGTATAATAAATATTATCTTATTTAATGGTATGAAATTACTAGATAATATTAAATTCTTCCAATTATTTGGACAATGTTTTAGATATCAACCATAGTCTATTTATGGGCCTTTTTTATATTTTATTGTGAAAATATTTACGATAAAATAGAAAAACACTATGTTGTCAGGATAAGAGTTGAGAAGTTTAAATAAGTGTTAAAACCAAAGTATAAGGGTAGATATATAGAAAAACATACTTAATTTTAATGGATGATGGTAAATTGACCAAACACAATATTTTATTCATAATATACCAGTTTGGATCCATATGTAATTTGAAATTAGTTCATATAAATTTAATATTTTGGTAAATGTGGTGATTTCCCCTCACCTATTTTAAAAAGGGTATCATGTTATTATCATTTCATAAAACTCCAAAATCATGGGTTTCAATCAATACCTATCCAAACTCCATCATATAATCCCCCCTTCATTCTAGAGGTAGTTATTTTGTGAGAATACCAATATTTTATGTCTTAAGTTGTCATGTAAAGGATTTGTTTGGAATAATATGTATTGATTTTATCTTCATGTTTTATTTTGTTTCTTCTTCCACAACCCTCAAACCTTTATAAAACATACTAAAATAATAAATATAATTCCCTCATTAATGATTATATTTTATTATTTTAATGTCATTACCTGTATCCAAATTCACTTCAATCAAATGAAAAAGAATTCAACATTCATTTTACAACAAACTACCACATCACGAACCGATGAAATTAGTTTTGCATCACCATTTCTCAAGAACGATAATAATTTTGGAATTAATATTTGTATATGATATTTGGAATTATTTATACTACAATAAAAACAACATTTCATTTATTTTATTTTTCCATGCATAGAAAAATGATATTGTCGTTCTTGCATACATGGGGACTATCGCCTCAACTAGGCAATGTGATTCATTTTCCATGACCACATCAAAGGAATGATATACATAATTAAATTTAAATAATTAGTAATATATATATGATATTATTATCATTATATAAATATAAAATAATTATTGTCTTTTTCCATAATAGTTTTTGAAAAATGGATATGTTACTCATGCGTAAGTATGATTTATTGTATCCATGATTGTAAGGTAGCTCATTTTTTAAAAACATATGTAAAATATGATTTTAAAAGAAAAATTTATGAATAAAAATTATAATTATCTCATGATTAATATTCTACATAAGATGGAATAATGAACTCTTAGACCATAGTTAACTGACTGATGTCATTTTTGGACCTAAGGAAATAATATTTTCAAGACATCTGATATGAACATAAGTGATTAATTAATTCTATGTAACATAATAATAAGTGATAAACATAAATAATAGACATTATAATGGTTCTTAATAAATAATTAAATAAACAGAATTTTATTTTTCATGGTAAAAAAGAACATATGTGACATGTCTGACTATAATCATGGGATTATTCCATAATTACCTTTCATTAATTAAAATTTCTATGTTATGAATCCAATTTCATTTATATGATGTATGAACTACTCCTTTGACATGAAATACAATGAATAAAACATAAATAATTTTTTCAATATTAAATTTCAATTGTTTCATCTCTGTATAAATGACATGAATATTACTATGTGGTAAAATATTTCATAACCAAATTTCTTTTTGTGGAGTTATATTACATCATCATTGTATTTTATATTCCAAGATTATGTTTTCAATGAATTTTTATTATATTACATTACATTTCCAATTATTTTATATGGATTTAGATTTTATACATATAATCAATTAAATTATTAATCATCACTTCAATTTTATGATTATTGAAAGTGTTTCTCATCTCAGTGTTACATATGTGAGACATATGGCACATTAATCACATAATTATTTTGTTCAGTGTATATAATTCTCCCATTAATTTCTAATTACATAAATATTTTTATCTTAATTTAATTTAAATAATAATTTTTTCTTAATTCTTTTATGTGGATTACGATTCAAATGAATCCTACATGGATAGGGAAATTTTATTAATAACCCTCTTTTAAAGATCATTTTCAACACTTTTTACAAATTTCAGAAGGAATTGTTTTAACATATACTTCCAGTGTATATTTTCATTCCATGAGTTCTACTTAACTATTTTATTATTCCTTTATATGTTACCATCATTATTTGAAAACTAAATTTTTTATTTTTATAAGAAAAATTTTCAAAAAAATGTGTTTTACAATTTAAAAGGTTATTTTCAAAAAAATATTATTATGATGTAGGAATTCATATTTTTTTGTTCTATTATGGTTCATGTTACTTTCTTAAAATGATGGTTGATTACATTATAAACAATTTATTTTTGGATTCATGATAATCCAAGGATGAGTGGTCAAATTATTAACCAATGACTAGTGATTCCGTGTTAATCCCAGGATTGGTGGTTACGTTATAATCTTGAATGAATTGTGTGCTCTTGAGATGGAAGTTGACCATAACAGTTATTCCACATGTAAGAGTTATATTGAAAATTATGTCCTAATATACCAACATAACTTTTATATTATTTTTAATGAGTGTTCACATAAATAGTTTTATTTTCAAAAAGGCATGGAAATGATATTTTTGAATAAATATGAAACCTAATTTCGGATAAAAGGCAATTTTTTATAAAATTATTTTATGTGTTGACACTAGGATAATGGGTTTATTTATTTTATGTTCCTTACTAATATTTTATTCTCATCCTATATTTTTAATTTTTTTACTTCGGATTAAGGATTTGTAAGAGGAAAACAATAATTTGTTTTGAATGTTGTGAAAATTTATTATAAAAATAATTCATGATTTATTTTAATTAATTTTGATATGTAGAAAAAATATATACTATATAGATGTTCTCAGTTAAAATATATGGTTTTACAGTGTTATAGTTAGTCCTAATTCACTAAAGAACTAGACCTAATAGATAATTTTGGATTTTAATAATGTAAATTTCAATTTTAAAACAACTCATATATGTAATGATTAATGTTGTTCCCTTGTAGTGGATACTCCCACCACCGTAATAGAATAATTCATTGAATCTTACATTAGAGGATTTTATAGTTTATTTTAATGAAATTTTTTTCTTTGTTATGAAACAAATAAACATTAAGAATGGTTTTCTAATTGAAAAGAGTAGCTTTTTATATATAAGCATTTTTCACATGTATTTAAATTATTTTTTATTGTTTTATTCAAGATATTTTCCTTGGAAATTTTTTATGACGGCTTGATCACTATTATAGCTCATTGGTGAGCCCGATATATAGTATATGATGTGTTTTCTTAAATAACACTCAAATAAATATTTTAATGACTTTTTCTCTTCAAATTTTTTTTTGAAGTTAGTCGTAGGACTATTCCAATTTGTAGGTGTGTGAGTAAGGTTTCTGTATGGGTAACATGATGATTTTTATGAAGGAACCTGCATAACATTTCTATGTGTAATATTGATTTATTTAGGGAATTTTTTTGTTTCAATGTGTATCATTTGAATCTTTTAAAATTAAAATTTATTCTCTTTTTAGAATAAAAAGTAAGTTTATTGGAAAATGATTTTCCAGGGCTTTCATGTTTTACTGTAGACTGAAGGGTTTCTTTTTTCATATAATTTAGTTTTATTTTTATTATCATCCCATTTATTTTATTAAAATTCTACATTTTTAAGGATGGGTAACAGAAAATGAGAGTTTAATTTAAATTTTTTAATGAATTTTCATGAAAATAAATCAAATTTATTTGAAATGTTTTATATTATAGAAAAATTAGATATTAAATAGAATGATCAACTTTTTAGTTTATTGTTTTTTATATGAATTATGACCTAATATTATAAAACTCCAAACCTAAAATAATCATCAGGATTCTAATAAAGCTAATCCTAGTTTAATGTTACTTTAAAATGAAATGTTTAATTTAATGTCCTTATAGTTGGTTTTAGATAATGTTTATGAATTTTTTTGATATTTAGACATTTTATTATGAATAGGTTAAGTTTATACTTATGTTTTTTTAAAATTAATTTTTTTTATCTTTTTCGGAGCATGTAAAATCAGTAAAAAATGAAAGGAGGATCCCAAGAAATTTTTTTATATTTTTTGGATACATTTCTTGTAATAATTATTAGAAAGTATTGTCCTTATGATTTTGAAACATTTGATAACATTAAAACCTCTTTGAAACCATTTTATAAAATATCAAACCCCTCTTATATACCTCGAAACCAATTTTGTTTTTGGTTCTTTTAAATAAAATCAAAAATTACCAAGTGCATCATATTTTCAGTCAATGAATGTATTATTAAGTAATTTTAAAATATTTTAATCTATCATAAGAATTTTATAAATACTATGATTATACTATAGGTGAAAATGAAGAACCATGTTCTACCTATTTCTATTTGTAATTCAATTCTATTATATTGAGTTACACATTATATATTTTAGAAGGACATTGGATTGAATGTTTAAAAAAACTATCTCTGAATGTTTAATAAAAATTATATGTTATCAGTTGTTTTGAAATTATATGTCTTACTAAAATATTTTTCAAAACTATTTTACTACCAATATATATATGAACCAAATTGTAAGAGTTTATTTTAGAAATAGGAAGTAGTTGAATTTGAAAAAGCTCTAAATCATTGTTATAGTGAATATACATTCTGTTAGTGTAAACAAAAAAACCATAAAATCATGTATAAACCATGATCAAAGTATGAACTGATTTTATTTTTTCATTTTCATAGTGGTATTTAAATCATAGTGTGATGAAATGTAAAATGATAGGATATAAAAGAATTTTTTAATTAAGAGGTAGAGGTAATTTTGGGATATTATATTTCTGAAAAAATTCATGTAATTAGATAAGATTTTTAGTGAAAATATTACCATTAAGGATGAATATATTATGGTTATTATATACTATGTTTCCCAAATTTCTATGAATTTTATAAGGATTATTATTTTAGAAAAACGTAAATATGTATGTTTGGTGAAAAACCATCACATCCTACAAGACTAATATTTTTGAACCCAAAAATGAAGGGAAATAAGGGTGAATCAACTACCACTAGCCTATATGATGTTTGAGTTAGTAATAAACTTATTTTCATTATTTAAATTATCTGATAGTGGAAGGATAACATTATTTTTTGGAATATATGTTTTATAATATAAAAACTGTTTGATTTTAATGTGATTTGGCGGTTATGGGATTAATTTTAACATAATAAAATATAAATTTTTATTTCAAAAGAATTTTTTTAGAAAATGTAGGAAACCATATGAGTCAGAAAAGATAATTACACAAAGAAAGAACACAAATATTTTATTAAATTCCAGACTAAGATTATTCGACTTATTTGAACTATATTACTCAAAATTAAGTAGACTTACCTTCATATCCAAATCATCATTGATTAGATTTCAAATTGTTTTTCCATATTTTACAATATATGTATATATAACTCAATGTTGATCTTTCATTCATTAATTTATTAAGTCAAAACATGGAGTTGTTTATTTATCCATAGCCTTTTATCCTCATTTGTATCAACATGGAGAATTTTCTCACAAATTCAACTAAACTACTCCTTCGAACAATTAATTTGATAGACTACATCAAAAATTTCTTTTCTAGAGTGAATAATTAGATATAACATTTCCAAATTATCCATTATATCTTTTCCTACCATTCCATTATATATCCAGAAGAAATTATTTCATGGACGAGAACTATGGATTCATATTCTGGATCCCTGCTGAACCCACTTGAAGCCTACTCACACACCTTATTATGAATATAATTAATCACATCAACAATTGTAGATTCATATATCTCTATTTAAATACAAAATTTCATTTCCTTAACTGAGGACTACATTACAATAGTATTTAGTAGATTCAAGTATAATTGTTGAATCCATAGCCACCCCATTAAATATAAAAAGTTTCATATTGAATATTTCATTTCATTCCAATATTTAATTGATACTAAACAATTATTTTCCCATAGGGATCCTTTTTAATATTTGAATCATAATGAGAGTCTAGGTTTTTTTCACTCATCTCAGAGTCATAAATGGAACTTTCCCATATATGTTTCTTTTTCCATTTTTTACAATAGTATGAACCATTCAAAGTCAAATTTTTTTTTCCAATTTACATCAATGATGTAAATATATTTTGAAAATGGATCGATCATAGATAATCCTCTAGTCAGAAGATATCCATTTCTGAAAAAGTTTTTTATTATCTCTAAGAGAAACCTAAAATGATAGGGACAAACCAGTAAGATAATTCATAATATCAAAAACCATTATAATATCACCAGGTACCATATTATATCCATTAAATTGTTTTATATATTTTAGGAGATTATCAAAGAAAGTAGAATAAAATTAAAGGATCAATCAGCACTCTTCAAAGAACTGCATTGCTGGCTTGTTTTCTACAAAATCATTCTTCAAAATAAAAAAAAATATCAGCAACCCTTATATCATCATTATCATGTCCATTTTAATTTTTTATATGGTTAAGTGAATAATTGTATTTCAAAATATGATCACTATAATTTTTTGGTGAATTTTGGGATGAAATATAATATAACATGGTGGTATTTTATTAAAGGAATAAATGTAGAATTGAATTTTAGAGTAATATTTGATTTTAATGTTTCTTTATGTGTATTTAGGTTCTTTTTTAAAGTATTAACGTATCATAGAGATCATTTTGTCATAGAAATACAATTTCATTTATGAGAATTCATGGGTAATTATGTTATCTATATAAAAAATTATAGAAATAATATATTAGAGTATGTGACTAAATCTTTATATTTTTTTTGAAGAGTTTTAAGTATAATTATATTTTGAATGATCAGTGCTTATTTTTAATTTTACTTATATTAAATTCTTTTTATTACACACTGAAACATGATTTATTACATAAACTCTTCACTTGATACAAAATTGATGATCGAGAGGCCTAGTGTATTTTGGGATTAGGAACATTACATAACAAATTAAAACCTAAAATACCCAACATAATTATTGAAAACTTCCTTTACATAACAACAACATTCCCTCATACATAGCATTGAATGTGATAACATAAGGCCACACATGTGAAAATTGTGATCTATAAATCCAAGTAAGTGGTTAAACAAGGCATAACGTGAAGATTACAATACATGTTAGGAAATAGGCATATCAATTGAGCATAAAATAACCATAACATGAAAATGTGGCAATGAAACTTAACATGGTTTTAGCATGAGCAAAGGTTCATTGCAAATGAAGCATGATTAAATCCTAATTTCACATTATTTAGAATGACTAAACTCCCATTTCACTTAAAAAATCATGACATTAAACTTTAGCCAATGCATTGGAGCGCTATCAGGGAACATCCATCTCAATCATTTCATTTCATGTATAATTGTGCCACATGGATCATATAACATGGATTAATTAAAAATAATCAGTTATTCCACGATTAATGAATGTGAAATTAATACATGAAACTATATAATAAATATGTAATTGTGTATAAATGTGAATACCCTTGATAATGAAATGGGTATGGTATTCACTACACAATGACATTGGCATGGAGAAACACGGTGCAATTTCGACATTAAAACGGTGTGACATAAGAATTAAAAAAATGGTTGATGGTAGATAAATGAATGTATCATCATATATTCATGAATTGTAAATTAAGGGGACCATATATATACATGTTCCAACATAAGTAATTGAATTTGGTTTCATAATACAAATGTATTTCTTGAATGTAAATGAGTAGAGAGAGATACCTTACGAAATTTCTGCATGGAAATGGATATACATAGAAGGAATAGATGAGAGATAAATGGGTCCCACATCATTCAAACATAAATAGGACAGTATAGCGGAGGATTGTAATAATACACCAACATTTATGTTTGAAAATAAAATGTCATAAACATATTAAGAAACATTGATAAAATGAGAAATGATGGAATCCCTTATATGGAAGTTTGATCCCAAAGGATTGGGGGAGGCTTCGTAGAGGATTATTGGGAGCTTATGGAACCTTGGAAGGATTATAGAGAGAGAATGGAATAGGCTAGACTAACTCCAAATTCTTTGAGTGAAGAGTAAGTGGGAGCTTGGCGGTTTTATATAGGAAAGGAGTGGGAATTCTTTATTATTTAGGGTTGGGACACCACACATTAAATAAATCAAAACCACATAATAACCCATGGTTTTTCCCATGGTTTTTGTCAAAGGGGGGTGTAAAAAAATATTTTATATTACCAATTCCCAAAAATCATAAATTAATAGGGATGATATGTGATGGTGATTCACACTCTCAAGGAAATCAATTTAAAAAGATAAAATGTTTTATAAGTCTTGGAGGGTCCACTAATGCTTTGTAAAATAAATAAATAAAACCTCAAATAAAATAATTTTAATGATAAAACATATATTGGCCGAACATAAAGTTTATAGTATTTTATTACATAACTATTGGTTCATTATGATGTAATAAAACACATTATATAGTTAAACGATATTTAATTTTTACCCAAAAATTCAACTGTCTTAGAAAATTAAGAAAAATTAACTATTAGATAATTTCAACATCCTGATTCCAAAAATAATATTCAATTTATCAAAATAATTTTATAAATATGTGAATATTCAATTTTAAAATAAAAACTGACATTTATCGAAAATTCATGGGTTTGGAAAAAATAGCTTTCAAACCTTAATAAAAATTTCAATTGTATTCTTAAAAAATTATACGATCATTTATATTTAATAAAAATTAATTTAATAACAATAATATTTTGTTAAAATATTATTTAATTCCAAAATCCATTAATTCATCAAAATTGAATTTTTGTAATTGAATATTAAGTAAAAATACAATTTGTGCTCTAAAAACTATTTAAAAAGTAGCATAAATAAAATGAAAGAATATTCTTTATTATATACAAAAATAATGCACATAATCATTGTTCTATAATCTTGTTACAGAACCTCTTAAAACACCTGCATAAGACCGAAGGATAAGGTGTACGATGGTGATAGACTCTTAATGTGACTCGTATAACACCGCTCGGGTGGTAATATCAATCAACTTCTACTTCTCCCATAGGCAGTTTCATTCAAGCTTAACATATTGAATCTTTTCTTGGGATTGGTAAACATCGAAGCCCATTGACACCACCTCCTTTCCGAGCTCCGACAAATGGGATTCGAATGGGGGAAGTCTACTGGATGAGGCCATCACTTCCTTTGTCTGAGTAAATTGGATTTGTAAAATCCACATATTTATACTAATAATGTGGTCATTGTTCAACAATTATATTAGAAATGGTCACAGTTATTAATGGTATTTAAAAAAATCCGAAATCATAATACCAAAGAAGTGCATATGTAATATAACCATTTCACATAAAAATACATTTATTTAGATCAAGAATAATTTACTTTATTAAATGTTTTGGTCTTTAAAATATTCCCCCCTTATGAAATTTCAGCCTCGAAATTTTTTTTACATTTTATTATAGAAACAGGTGTAGGTACTTTTCCTTTATTGCCTCCTCCAATTCCCATGTCACCTCTTTTTACTTATAGTATTTCCATAGTACCTCGACAAGGTGGGTAGTCTTGTTATGTAGAACATTATCTCTATGATCAAATATATTCACTAGTTTCTCCTCGTAGGAAATACCATCCTCTAACTGTACTACCTTTGAAAAGAGTACATGTCAATGGTCTATTATGTACTTCCTTAAGAGTTATGCATGAAAAATATCATGTACATTGTCCATCGTGGGTGGAATTGCTATTCGATAGGCCACAGCCTCAACATGGTCAAGAATATTGAAAGGTCCAATGTACCTCGGACTTAACTTCCCTTTATTTCCAAACCTCATGACCTCATTCTATAGAGATATGCGTAGAAATAACTTATCTCCAACTTTGAACTCATGGTCTCTTCGACGGTTATTTTCATAACTCATCTATATATTTTAGGCTTCCTTGATATAATACTGAATGGTTTTCACCTTCTCCACAATTTCATCGACCCTTTAAGGCCCTAGAATTTTACGCTCCCCGACATCATACCAATACATCAGTTCTCTACAAATTTTCCCTTAAATGGATTCATATGGTTCCATTTAGATGCTTGAGTGGAAACTGTTATTGTGGGAGAATTCAACCATTGGAAGTTGTTGGTCCGATAATCCTTTAAAGTCCATTAAACATGATCTTAACATATATTCCAGTGTCTGAACAGTTCGCTCAAATTGGTCATCATTTTGAGTATGATAGGCCATATTGATGTTCCATTAAATTATTAGAGTATATTGGAGACCTTTCTATAATTTGAGTTGAATCTAGAATCACTATTGGATACAATATATAGTGGTACTCCATCCAGCCTTACCACTTCTTGGATGTAAATTCATGCAATTTGATCCAATGAGAAGTCCTCTCAAATCACAATAAAGTGAGCTATCTTTGTAAAATGATCCACAATAACCCATATAGCATTGTTTGTTCGTGATTTCCTTGGAAATACAATGAAAAATCCCATGGTAATGTTTTCCCACATCCTTGTTGGTATGGGTAGTGGTGGAATCATCCCCTTAGAACTTTTTCTCTTATCCTTCACTTGCTGACATACCAATCACATTGATGTATATTAAGAAATATCCTTTTTTATATTGTACCACAAATTATTTTCTCAGATATCTCGATTCATCTTTGTGCTCCATGGGTGAATAGAGAAGGTTAAGTTATGCGCATCATTCAGAAGCTCCTTCTTTATCTATGGATTGGATGGTAAACATAAGCATGACCCAAATATCACAATTCCATCCTTGTCAACCATGAACTCCGAGGATTTCCCTTTTTTGATAGCTTATATCTTTTTCAGAATTTACATATCCTTTCTTTTAACATCCTTTATTTTCTCTATGAGAGATGGTTGAGCAATCATTTGACAAAGGATTGATGGTGTCCCTCCCTTAATGATTCCCATCTCTATCCTCTTCCGGTCTAATAATATTGGATCCTTTTCAATTCTCAATATTGATAAAGATGATGGATCATTTCTACATAGAGCATCCTCCACCTTCTTTTCTTTACATATATGGCAGTGGATCAAGTAGACATAATCCTTGATGAGTTATATCCATATTCATTGGTGCATATTAATCTCTTTTTGTGTGAGTATATATTTGGGGATCTTTTGATCAGTATATATCTCACACTTCTCCCCATAGAGATAGTGCCACCATATTTTGTACATGGAGATCATAACCTCCAACTCCAGATCATGAGTGGGACAGTTTTGCTCATGGATTTTCATCTCCCTTAAGGTATAGGCTATCACTTTATCATTCAGAATCAACACAAAACCCATGCCATTCTTCGAAGCATCATTGAATACCACAAAAATTTCTCCACTTGTGGGTAAATTGAGAATGGCCGCAGTGATAAGACTTCTCTTCAACTCCTTGAATCTTTCTTCGCATTCATCACTCCATGAATAATTGATTCCCTTCTGAGTTAGAAAGGTAAGAGGGTTTAAAAATCATGAAATATTTTCTCACAAATCAGAGATAGTATCCAGCTAACCCCAAGAAACTACAGATATTTGTTACCAATGTTAGACCCGACCATCCCTCAATTGTACATGTATTGGAGGGATTCACAGTTATCCCATTACTCATGATGAAATAACCCTAGAATGAGACCTCCTTAAAACAGAACACACACTTTATGTACATTTTATAGATATTATCCTTTCTCAAGGTCCCTAGTACAATTCTTAGATACTCCTCATGATCCTCTTTAGTTTTGGAGTCTATTTGAATAATATTTATAAAGACTATAAAATATTTGTTGAGGAAATATCTAATACTCTATTCATAAAGTCCATGAAGATTGCTGGATCATTAGTGGGGCCAAAACGCATTACTATGAATTTATAGTTCCTGTATATTCTATGAAAAATAGTCTTGTGTATATCTTCTTTCTTCACCCTTAATTGATAATATCCCAACCACAAATCTATCTTAGAGATGTATTGTGCTCCACATAGTTGATCAAACAAGTCATCAATTCATGGAATAAGATTCTTGTTCTTTATCATGATATTATTGATCCCACGATAATCAATTCCAAGGTGCATTGACCCATATTTCTTCTTTATGAAGGGGACTAGTGAACCCCATGGTGAAGCACTTGGTCATTTAAATCCTTTATTCATATTCTCCTATAGTTGTTCCTTCATTTCCTCAATCTCCCCAATAGCCATTCAATATGGAGCCCTTCATATTGGAAATGCCTCATGTATAAGGTCAATTGAGAATTAAACATCTCTTCTAGGAGGAAGACCAAGAAATTCCTCGGGAAACACTTCATCAAATTCCCTCACAATAGGCATGTCTTCAAGGATGGTTTCCTCCTTAGACTCAATCATCTAATCCAAATACGCATGATCATAGTGTCGTAATATCCATGATTGAGATAATTTTGCTAAAAAAGACTCATCTTCTTCCTTGAACTTTTATAGAAATGGGGGTCAATTCTCTATAGGGAGAGTTATTTCCCTCTTACATAAATTTATGTTGGCTCTCTATAAGGAATGTAAATCCATGCTGAGAAATGTAATCAAATTCCACCAGAGGGAGTATGATGTGATTCACTAAGAAGTTCAATCCTCCGATTATGAGAGGGGTGGATTTATATTCATGGGATTCAATGATTTCCCCATTCTCTGTACTCACTGATATATTTAATTCCATGCTTTGTTGTGGTGTTAGGATTGTTCTACTATTCTTTTGAAAAAAAAATTAATTCTTAGAACAATAATCAAAAAGTACTTTCTCTATTATTAAAGGAATAAACAGTGTACCTATCACCACTTCATTTCCGGGGATCACTTCGGCACTAGAGATGGAAAAAGTTCTCTTCTGATGCTGTGGAGGTTGGTGGTTACCTCCGAAAACCCTTGGCTTGGAAAAATGATTTGCAAGGTACCTAGGTTCTTTATAGTTGAAGCAATGAACAATACATTGAGGGTTGAACGAAGTGTTTCTATCCTCTGTCCCAGCCTTGGTTCTTTCTTTTCAGTAATTAATAGGTAGCTTCCCTTCTCTTCTACACATAAATCATTTCCCCATCCACTTCAGGAAATTTTCCGGCTTCTAGATCGTTTAGTACAGTTGGATTTATCCATTAGACTGCCAGAATTGATGTCTACCTTATGATTCTTATCCCCATGATATCCTTGGGATTCTATAATCTCAATTTCCACTTTGATGGAACATCAGACAATTTCCTCATAACCATCTAAGTAACAGATCACTTGGGATTTCCATATGCTAGGTTTCATCCCACCAGAGAAGCGGTCAACCTTGCATTCAGGGGAAACAGCAAAGATGTAAGCATATCATGCAATCCTTCTGAAGTTTTCCTCATATGCTCCGATGGATTTGACATTTTGTCCTTGAGGGCAAGGAAGTCCCATTCCATATTATGTTAAATGTGAACAAAAAATATTTATCAAAAAAAATTTCCGAAAATACTTCCATTCCAACGCCTTGATATCCTCCTCAGGCTTCGTATTTTTTTTATCAATTTCAACCATTGATCAGCATCATCCTCCATACGATAATAATCCATAAGAACCTTCTCTTGTTCAGAACACTAAAGGATGGAGAAGAACTATTCAATGGAGTTGATCCATTATTCGAATATTGAGGGATCAGATGATCCATTAAAATTAGGAGGCCTTTGTATCACGAAGATCTCGATTGCAACAAATTATTTCATAGGTGGGCTTAAACGTTCCTCTTGACCCATGTTTTTTTTCAATTCTTGCATTAACTGAGAGAGTATTGTGACAAAGTTCTTGATTCCCACTCCCAATGGATTGGGAATCTCATTTGAACTATAATCACATTGATATTCACATTGGTTTTTTGCCTGAGTCCTCCTATTACCAGCCATTAGATGGAATAAAAAGAAAGGTAGGGTTACCACATAAAGGGTAATACAAGGACCAAAATAGATGACTTGTAAGTTAATTTTATTTCATTAACGTATGAATCTATAGGCTTTAATCTATGTTATCCATGATCTACTTTATAATATATATTCTTAGGGGAATTTTTTAAAATCCATTAATAATAGTTCATACAAAGCTTGTGAATTTTCAAAATCATATCCCCTGGGAGTGTGATAACCATGTGTGTATCAAGGCCCATTTTTGTGTACCAGGATACCCCGAGTTAAGCCTGAAACTCCTTGTCGAAGATTATATTCTTAGGTACATATGTGCCAGAGCCTCCTCTATCTGCTCATATCCAGGCATGGATGTATTTTCATGATAAACCACTTAATCAATACTCACCTAAATATAGGGATGTTATTTATTATACTTAGTCTTGTCTCTAATTATTCTATAGGGTTTCCAAATCCTAATCCCCAAAATAACTAAACCTGTCTTCTAATACCAACTATAAAAACCATGACTTTTATTACACACATAAACATGATTTATTAAATAAACTCTTCAATTGATATAACATTGAAGATCATTATTATTTCCTTTTTTGGGATTAGTAAAATTACATAATAACTTAAAACATAAAACACACAACATCTTTATTGAAAACATCCTTTACAAAACCACAAAATTCCCTTGTACATAGCATTGCATGGGATAACCTGAGGACATACATGTGGAAAATGTGAGATATAAAGTCCATTAAAAGGGTAAAAAAGAAATAACCTGAAGAATATAATAAATTTTAGGCAATAGTCATATCAACGGAGAATAAAATAATATGAACATAAGGGTATGATATAGCATTATTATCGTAATATGGAAATGTAGAAATAACACTTAACTTGGTTTTAGCATGATCCAAGGATCATTCCACATGGAGAATGAGTAAAACATCATTAGACTTGAATTAGCATGTGTAAACCCTCATTTCTCTTGAAATAGCATGATATTAATCTTTACCAAATGCATTGGAGTGCTATCAGGGCTCACCCTTCTTAATCATTTCATTTCATGCACAAATGTGCCACATGGATCATATAACATGGATTCATTAAACACCATAATTTATTAAATGATAAAGGATTGTTTAATTAATACATGAAAATATATAATCAGTAATTAAATGTGCATAAATGTGAATACCCTTGATAAATAAATGGGTGAGGTATTCACTACACAATGACTTTGGCTTGCAAAAACCCTGTGCAATTTCAGCAGCATAACAGTGTGACATAAGAATTAATAAAAATGGTTGATGAGAGAGAAAGGAGTGGATCATCATATTTAAATTGAATACACAGTAAGGTGGTCATGTAGATACATTTACCAACATAATTAATAGAATTTGGGTCCATAATACAAAATCATTTCTTGAATGCAAATGAGGAGAGAGAAATCACTTACAGAATTTCGGCATGGTAAAAGGTATACATGTAAGGAATCGATGAGAGATAAAGGGGTCTCTCATCATTAGAACATAATGATTAAAGAATAGGGGGGGGGTTTAAATCTTCCACCAACATTTATAATTGAAAATAAAATGGTACAACAATATTATGAAATATGGATAAAATGAGAAATGAAGGAATCCCTTACTTGGAAGTGTGATCTCAATGGCTTGAGAGAGGCTTGAGAGAGGATTATTGAGAGATTAGTGCACATTGGGAGGATTCTATATAGAGTACGAAAGAGGTTGGATTAACTCCAAAGTAAATGAGTGAATAGTATGTGGGAGGTTGGGTGGGTTTATATAGGAAAGGAGAGGGAATTGTATATTATTTCAGTTTGGGACACCACACCTTACACTAATCAAAACCACAAAAAAACCATGGTTTTTCCCATGTGTTTTTAAAAAGGGGAGTGTAAAACCATTTTTTATAAGGCCAATGTAATATCTACTTAAAATTACAGGGTTTCTTATGTGGAGATGAGTCATACTCTCAAGGAAATCAATTTAAAATGATATATTGTTTTACTAGTCTTGGAGGGTCCGCAAAATAATTGTAAAATAAATAAAACAAACCTAAAATCACATTATTTTAATTTAAAAACGTATATTTTCTGAACATAATGTTTATAGTATTTTATTACAACACTACTGGATCATTATGATGTCATAAAACACATTATATATTTAAACATTATTTAATTTTTACCCAAAAAAATCGAGTGTCTCATAAAATTTTGAAAAATTCACCATTGGATAATTTTGACATCTTGATTCCAAAAATAAAATTCATTTTATCTAAATAATTTTATAAATATGTGAATTTTCACTTTTAAAATCAAAACCGACATTTATCGAAAATTCACAGGTTTGCAAAAATTTCTTTGAAACCTTAATAAAAATTTCAACTATATTCATAAAATATTTTACAATCATTTATATTTAATAAAAGTTAATTTAATAATAATAAAGTTTTATAAAAAAATATTAAACTCAAAAATCCATTAATTCATCAATATAGATTTTTTAGTTGAATTTTAACTAAAAATAATATTTGTGCTGTAAAAAACTATTTACAAAGTAACTGTAATAAAATGAATGTATATTCCTTATTCTATAAAAAAAGTAATGAAAATAATCATTATTCTAGGGTTTTGTTACATAACACCTTAAAACACCAGCTTAAGACAGAAAGATGAGGTGTGTGATGCTGACAAACTCTTGGGGTGGCTTAGATAACATCGCTCGGGTGCTAATCTCTATCATCTTCCACTTCTCCCATAGGCGGTTTAGTTTGAGAATAACATGTTTAAGATTGGCTTGGGATTGGTCAAGAGAGAAGATCAATGATGCCACCTCCTTTTCGAGATCTGAAAAATGGGCTTCATACTGGGAAAGTCTATTGGATGAGTCTATTTCTTCCTTTTTCTAAATAAATTGGATTTTTAAAGCCCTATATTTATACTAATCACGTGATCACTGTTCAAAAACTATGTTAAAATAGTCCTAATTATTAATGATATTTTAAAAAAAATATAAATCATTAAAACATAGAAGTGAAATGGTTATAAAACCATTTAACATAATAATAAATTTAATTAGACCAAGAGGAATTTCCTTTATTAATGATTTGGGTCATTACATTACTATTTGATTTTGGATATTAAATGTTATATTACATCATTTGAAGGTTTATTACTTTTTGGAATCATCTTATCATGTTTAATCATTTTAGGTTTCGATAAATGTGTGAAGAGATGAGGAATATTTTTTTCCTTCTTTGGATTATGTGATTTATAAAATATTGATTCTAGTTTTTTCATAAGAATAATAATTTATCTTCAATACTCATTATTTTTAAAAAAAATATAAAATTATTAAGGGAATTTATATAATTAAAAAAACTATACCCATAAATAAATTACATTACACTATGATCGTAGAATCAGAAGTAAATAAATTCCTAAAATAATGGAAGATGATCTAAAAACAAAAATATTATTAGTTTAATTTTCTTTTCATGAAATTAGGTTATATTAAACTAATTATAGATTTATTGTTTGGTGATGATAAACATTCGACTGACCATGTTCTCTATCACACTATATCAGACCTTGGGCATATGTTTTCATTTTTAATTTCATTGATTTCACTTTCCACCATTGTTTTCTAATATTGAAACCAAGTTTTGAGTTATCAAAGATGACCTGCATACTTCAATTTCTCAATTTTTAAGAAGATTTTTTCTTAACACATTTTACATTGTGGGTTTTCAACAATTGAGTTTTGATAATTGAAACCCCTAGTAACCAATACTCCATCCATATTGAGAGGACACAATTTCTGAAAGTGGGAATAATTTAATATACCATGTTTTTAAAGAAAATTATTATGTTTTATATCATAAAAGAAACACTATTTCGATTATAAATGAACATAGAAATATTATTTTTTAAATGAGACTATTATAACATAGCTATTAAATTTTGAGCTATGATTTATAATAACATATTTATGAATTAAATAAAAAATTACTACTTATATAAATTTATTTGAAAATTAATAGGAAATAAACACTAATTATTTTTATTAATTTCATGTCATTCATCAAAAATACATTTTCTTCACAAATGGAATTTCTTGTTTTTTTTGAGTGGATATAATAATTAATTTTTAGGAAACATTGATTTTTTCTAAAAATTAATTTCATTTATGAATAAATAATGTAAAAATTAACTTATTATTATTTTTTTATAATTTTATGAAGAGATTAATCTTTAATTGAATATTGAAATATACCGATTTTTACTAAAAAATAATTTTGTAATATTAAAAAGTAATTTTACGGTTATGATTTTTTCTAAAAGTAACATAATTATTATCTAGATAGATGTATTATAAATAATTTAATTTTTACTAGGCTTGTAACTTAATTTGGTATAAGTACAGTTTGTGGGCTTTAAAATGATTTTTTTAAGAAAAATCATTTTCAATGCTTTTTGTAGGATTGATTTTGAAATTAAATTATTAACGTTCGGTGTTCCGAAATTTGAAAAATAGATTTCTTATTTGGAATAAGTGGGTCCAATTTTCGTAAATATTTCCCTATCATTTTTTGTTAATATGAATAGTGATCTTAATATTTTTTGTTGCAATAGTAAATCGCAATGTTAATTAAAGATAAAAAATAAAATCATATAGATTATAAAATGAACATGATAGTTCTTTATTAGTTAATATCTTCCATATTCATCATATATTTATTTATATGTAATTTTATGTTTATTTTGATGGTATTATGACCGTTATAATAGTTTATTTCAAGAAAAGTAAAACATGACACACTCTTATATTTGTAAGTATAAAACTATTAAGATTGTTATAAATAGAAGATACGAATGGTTATAAATATTATTTTAAAATATAATTTATTTATTTTAATTATTGTGATTTTTTATTTATTATTCATGAAATAATAACCTTAAATACATACCCAAAGCTGATGCAGTGATTATTAATTTATTAAAAAAATCAAATAAATGATATCAAAATTAATAAAAGTATCATAACATGAGATAATAATTGTAATCCACCAATTATATATATTACATTGAAATTATAGGGATGTGTTAAAATAAACCTTTTAAATTATATGTATTATCAGGATAATATTAATGTTAAAGTAATGAATACTTCTACAAAATGACATTAATGATATTTTATAATAACTAATAATTTATTAAATGATACAAAACTCTAAATAATTTTAAATTGTTTTAGGTTAATATTATATGCATTATACTATAATCCATGGTCCATTTATAGGCCCTTCTCAATTTATATTTACTATATTGAACATCAAGGATTAAAAATTATTGTTGTCAAGGTAAGTTTACAAAGTGTTAGCGGGGCATCAATACAAAGTGATTTGTGTAAAAATGATCCCAAATCATGTAAAAAATTATATTTTGAGATTATTTATACCCTTAATCTTATTTTATTATATATAAATAATATTTGATCTATTTTAATTTAAAATATAATTTCTATTAATTTAAAAATTTGATAAATTTCAACTGTTCCCCTCCCCTCTCATTTAAAAGGTAACCACTTATTATCAATTATACGCATTTGAAAACTGATTTGGATATATAAATTAGTAAATAAATAACTTCATAAAATATCTTCCATAATTATAGAGTTCTTGGGTTTTTGATAAGATCAATTTTATATTTTATTACGTGTTAAGAATATTGGTTTTTAAAAGAAGAGGTGCAGTTTTATCCACAAGATTAGTTTTATTTCATCTTATACTTCAATAAAATAATCATAAAAATTTATAAAATATTAAATACAGTATAATAGATACAATAACATGTAATTATGATAATTTAATGATCAATTAACATTTCATATTCCATCAAATGGGAAAGAAAACCATTGTTCGCATGTATAACCTAATACCCTCTCACGGACCGATATAACTTGGTTTCCATCACAAACATTAAATATTGGTTATAATGGTGGAATTAATTTTTATGTATGATATTAATGTAATATTATGCATTATGAAAATATAGTTTATAAATTACCATCATACATTCCCTTTCAATTAAAAATGATACTATAGTCTGTGCGTACATGTGGACTACCACCTCATTAAAGCAATGTGATTCATTTTCAACACCAAAACACATGGATGATATATATAAGTAATATAATTAAATATTTTATAATATTCTAGTGATATAATTATGATTTTTAAAATAAAATTAATACTTACATTATTTCCCTACTAATTATTGAAAAATTAAAACGTTAATTTTGTGTACGTATGGAAAATCATATCCATAATTTTAACAAAATACAATTTTCATAACCATATTTAATGGTACAATTTAAAATTATCATTGAAATAAAAATTTTGTAGTTATGAAATGATTATTATTTATGAGATTATGGAATAATGGCCTTCTATCCATTTTCAACCTACGATACTCCTTTCGGACATATTAGTCAAATATCGTTAAAATGACCATCATGAATTCAATTGATTATGTAATTATGTATTACATGGTATTAAATAAAATAAAGGAATAATGAAAATTTAAAAGGTTCTAAATAATGTAAAAATAAAACATATTATTTTATTTAGGTTGATAAATAACATATGAGATAATTTGGAGTCATGGTTAAGGAAATTCTTTTAAAAATTGTCTTTTAATGTTTCTCGTAAGACATTTTTTATTCTATATCCATATATTCTAAAAAAATGTATAAAATTTCTCTTTTATTGTCCTAATAATAATTTTTATGTTGTTTTCTTGGACATGGTAAACATTTTCGAATTTTTTTTGAAAGGAGTATTTTTTTTGTGTTAAAAATGTTGTAATTTGTGACATTTATGATAAAACTAAGGAAGGAATGTTTTTTTAACTTAAGGGAAATTTGATACATTTTCTACCATCATGAAAAATAATTAATTAATATTTAACTTATAATATTTTTTTATTTTATTTGATAAAAAATTGGCTTTTATTATGGGTGTTGGTTTTAGATTTTAAAAACATGTTTCCAGGAAAATGGGATTTTTATATCTAAATGTTTATTTCACATGGGTTTAGAAGAGTTTTTAAAGGTTTTATTCATAATGTATAACTTTTTTGTTGTTTATAAAGGTTCCGACCCCATTTTAGATTATGGGTGCTCCGGTGATGACTTATATTATGGTTGTACCCAGATAACACTCCAATTCATTTGGTAATGATTTTGTTCTTCAAATAATTATGTTGGAAGTCATCCATATGGTTATTAATATATGTAAGGATTCTTGTAGGGAATATCTATGTTAAATTTGATGATGATTTCACAAGGAACCTATATGAAATTTATATTCTTATTTACAATTATTTATGGAAAATTTTATTTAAAAAGGTATGATAATTTACATTTGAAACTAAAAATGATTCTCTTTTTAAATGGAACACTACTAGAAAATACACTTATACCCATGGATTAAAACTATGGGTATATCCACTTAAACCATTGTTATAGAATATACCCATAGTTTTAAAAACTATGTCCTCTTAATGAATCGTTATAGCTCTAATCTATACCCATAATTTAAAAAATTCAATACCCACAGTGATGAAATGTGGAAATTGGGATATGATAAATTTTACACTGTTCCAATAACCCTATACCCGTGGTTCTCAAACCATGGCTAGAGGATTTAAAAAAATCTCACTGCCTGATTCAAACCATGGGAGACATCTTCCAAGTTAGCATGCCTAACTACTATATGAAATAATTTTATGAATATATAAATATATATTTACTCATATATTTTTATAAGACATAGAAGTATGCAGAAAACCCTGGGAAAATATTTTCGAATTGAAATTATTTTTTCCCTGTAGAAATATGTTTGCTATTCTTATACAGAAAATCCATACCCACAGTTCAAAAAGAGGTGGGTATAAGGGGAACTATACCTACAGTTTTCCAAAAATATGGGTATAGGTTCTAAAACAATCCATATACCCATAGTATTTGGGAATCATGGGTATAAGGCCAAACTATATCCATGTTTTGATCAAAAACCGTAGGTATTGGTTCATTTTCCAGTATGTAAAATGCATGTTTTTAAGAAAATGGTTTTCATGTGTTTTCATGTATTAATCTATAATAATAGATTTATTATTTTGTGTCATTTACTAATAAATTTATGGTTATCCCATATAATTTAAATTTGTTTCATTGGTTTTAAGGATCAGTATGAGAATATATGAATTTAGTTTGAATGTTGTGATTATTTTTTATAAAATTTAATCATGTTTTATTTTAAAGGATAAATATTGTGGAAACAATGGATACTAAATAGAAGTGTAAAATTTATAATCTAAGGGTTAGTCATGCATAAATTATCACATAATTCTCTAAAACTATAATTCTAAAAAGTTCTTTAGGAATTTAAGAAGGTTAATTCTAGTATAATGTTAACTGAATATGAAAATGGTGAATGGAAACCTAAGGGTTTACCCATATGATCAAAATTTTCCATGACCATGATCATATGGGAGGTAATCATTTGAATAGATTGGATTTCGAATCCATGATGGATTACAGGAATTTAAAAATTTGTGAATGGAAAACTAAGGTTTAAGCTATATTATCATCTTATAACCCTATTAGCAGAAATCTTAGTTCTATTTTAGGAATTCAAAATAGTAATATCTACACATTAGGATACAAGATGTAATTAATCAGATTTGTTTGTTGATCATCAACCATATCGTGGGTCACCTATGTCAATTCAACTATAGATTTTCAATTTCGTTCAATGTTGAAAGGGGGAGCGCATTGAAAAACTCTATATTTAATCATGAGTATGGAAGGGATGAGAATAATCATTGTCCATAGATATTTTTTATTGTATAAATGGCTGCTATTATAGTTTAACACATATAATTGGGTCCCTGACCCTTTGTCTCTAAGGAGACTGTGGTGAAAATGTTGATCTCACTATGATTTAATTTACTTTTTCTACCCTAAAATAAATTTTTAATCTAATTTTTTATTTTAAATTGAAAATATAATAAAAAACCCACACATCATTTGGTTAAAATATTTGATATTTATTTCTCGTCAAAATGTTAATGTTACTTGTTTTCAAATTTTCATTCATTGATTAGGTAATTTGGAGATCCCCAAATGATTTGGGAGAAAAATGTTGCAAACTACATATAATACTTAGAACAAATGACAAAATTTCACACATTAATAAAAATCCATCAATCTAAGATGGATGAATTTTTTTTGGATAGACCCATAACTATTTGGTATTAAACTATTCCGATGTATCCTAATTCTAATATTTCTAATTGGGGGCCCAAATAAATTGATATACCTAGAAAATTGAATATTCCAAAAGTTAGTATAATTTCTTGATATTATTATGATCTCATATTATTGTAGTTTTATATCCAAAAAACGATTACAGGGAGATATTGATGATTTGAGAAAATTAATAATATCTTTTGTCTAGGATGATATTCATCCATATATCAATAAAAAAATATACACAATCAAAACCTCAAATTCCAGACACCAAAAACCACATTCCACATTACCTATAAAAGGAAACATTGCAAAAATCATTTATATGATTGACTAAGGTGTTTAATGTCAATATATTTGGGTTAAAAATGTTTTCAATCATCACCTAAAAGGTTGGTTGGATCCCAATTCTCATTGGGATTTTTTTATTGATTTGAATATAAATTTGAACTTTGTACTCCTCTAAGTGGATATAAATGTAGTCAGTGGCCATTGTGAGGGCGAAATATTTCCTAAAAATAGTTTTCCAATAAATTATTCAGCTTCGAAATTATTATAGTTTTTCTAATGTAATCATTTCATGTGTTGGTACCTTTGTCTGCATTATGTTTTTAAATTAATTTTATGTATCTATCATATAACGTGTTTTCTCTCTTAAGTAATTGGCACTAAGATTTCACATGGGAATGTTATATTGTTCTGACTGGAAAATATTAGATTCTATTTAAATCCATATCACATTAAATTTTTATATTATCTATTACCCCAAAAAACATGCATAATATGTGGAACATGGTTTGATGGTTGTTTAAAAAATCCCATATCTAAATTAATCAATCTAAAGTTATAGTGGATAATCAAGATTCTAATTAATCTCAAATAATGAGTTACACTATTCCTAATTATGTTTTTATAACTTTTACTTGAGTTTTTTTTAATTTTTAATTATAAAATCATTATATTTCAAATAAATATGACTTCCAATCATCCATCACTTATATATTTTATTAAATATTTTACATAAATCTATTTTCAAAACAGCGAATCTCTTTTTTTCTTTTTATTAAAATTTCACACTCTAAACTCTTAGACAATCCTTGAGAGATGACTCTGGGTATTAACTATAAATTAATATCATTTTAATAACCTAAAAAATTTGACACATAAAGAAAGTAGTAAAATTTTGGCACTGCTTTTGGGGAGCTACAAATATTTTTAAGGGAGTTCTGATCGAAAATTAATCTACTTGTTTCCTGTAGTTTTTAATATGTAATTATATCACGAGATTATTTTTTTGTTGAGATTTAAAATAAATAAATTATATCATTTTTCTATCATACATTTAATTTGTTCTCATAACCTATATGAAATATGATTTCATATTGTAGAATTATGTTTTTTGATTTTAAAACATAGGATTACATCTCTATCACACACAAATTTAATATATAGATAGGTATCTGAAAAACATTGTATAATATATGGATCATTCTTTTATGATGGTTAAAAAATAGACCACGTATATGTGCATAACATTTAAGGGATATTGTGTAATAATGAATCCTATTAATTTCAAATAAAATTGATAATCTAAACATAGTGATGTTTTTTATAACTATATACATAGAATATTATGTGGCAAAAAAAGCAAAAAAATATTTCTATTTATTTTAATAATATATTTCCTTGTTTCTACTATTAAATTAATTAATTCCATTGTTCTCATATAACTATATAAAAAACAAAAATATTTTATTTATTTTATTTATTTTATTTGATAATATATTATTTAAACCCTTTAATTAAATTTAAAATAGGACTTATGACTTGTCTTGTACTGTAAAACCATATTTAAAGTCAAATTAGTTCGATGTGTCACGAAAACACAGTTTTTTTCATTTCTAGGATTTTATTTGGTTTTTAGTTTTTGTTTTCTAATTAAACATAGTTTATTTTGTAAATATTTCAATGATTCCTTTTTTTAAATTACTTATTTTTTATAATTTCATGTCCTAAACTCTATTTCCTAAAGTCATATGCATCACATTATCTCAATCTATTGAACTATTTCTTTTCAAACACGATCCATAGAGGATATTCCATTATCTACACTAAGATTCACTGAATAATTAATAGGAGTACACAGAAAACATTTAATATCTTTTAAATCCTTTTTATTCATTGAGAAAAACATTATTGAATGAAAAAATTAGAGTAATATTTTTAAAAGTATTTTTACATTAAATGAACTCACATCACATTATATTATATTTCAACCAATTTATATTAGAATAAAAGTCGTAGATGCATAAATATAACTAAAATATGGTTGTATTTTCTTATTGCAATTGGGAAATAGACATATAACAAAATAAAACAAAAGAATTTAAATGAATTTAAATTTTTTTGATCAACATCAATGCATTATTATTTAGACTAAAAACATTTAAAACTTTAGAATTTTATATTCACATTAATGTAATATTAAATGATGTTTTTATACCATGTTATAATCTTAATTAGACGGTCAGTAGAATTTTTTTTGTTTTCTAAGAAAAATATCTTCCATATTCTCAAATATAAAATATATGAGAAGAAATCAATGGAATAAATAAATCTCAAAGTATGAATATAGGTAATTTTTTAAAAGACATTTTTCATTTTTTCCTCACAACCAAATAATTTATCAACTATTAATGAAATTTTATATGATTTTTTAATTACAATTGGTTAATATATGACTATGGTGCTTTATATAGATAAATATTAACAATTAAAATGATTGATTCCATAACCCCCATAAAAAATATGACATCAAACACTCAATATTTTTTTCGAGGTCTATCATACCCATCAATGGTAAATATGAAGTGAAATGTTCTATATTTTAGAAAAACACTCATATAATGTTTGAAAACAAAATTACAGTCCTCTGATAGAAATATCCTTTTCAATGGATATTTTAAACACATACTCCTATTAATCATTTTTTTGTGTGAAACATACACCCACTAATCTAAAAACATCCCTCAATTGAGATAATAATTTAAAAGTAATATGAAAATCATACTAGGAAATCCATATAACCAAAATATTTGTAAGTAATTGTATTATACAGAAAACATTTTATGGAATGATAAATAATCTTATATATAGGGATTGGTGTCCAAAATGACCTAAACAATCATGGAGTTACACAAGGAATTATATTCATCCCCTCACTACCACACATAAGTTCTAGAACACTATAAAGTTCATTAAAACACACCCCCACACACAAACAATTATCCTATATGTGACGACAATTTTAAACATATGGATAATCATAAAAGACTAAAAAAATAACCCAACCATCAAATCAAGACCTAAAAACACTATTACAGATTCATTCTAATGTGCTGGGTGGAATATAATTTCAAGGGTATGGTGACGTTCTTACTCAACAAATAGTAATCTCTATAGAAAAAGAAAATTTTAGTTCCATGACACTTTAGAGTTGTACCAAACATAAACTCCAAATGGTTATTCAATTATTGTTGTAATGTCAAGAGGAAACCACCATTATAACAATCATAAATGATCCAAATAAAAGAAAGTTTACTCCATAGAGAATCCCCTATAATGGAAGGGATGTATCCTTCGAGGAGATATTTGGTATATCAATTCCTCTTACATTCCCATGAATAGATACCCAAAAATAAATCTAAAAGAAGACAAAGATGATGAAAAAATATATGATGGATTTAAATACATGTCGGATAACATTCCATTAATGTTTTTCATGAAGATAATTCTACAATATTCCATGATTATAAATAATGATAATACACATTAAATTTATCTTCAAGGGGATGAGAAGGTGAACGTAGGGTGGAATGTCTCTGAATAAATATATCCATCACATCTCACCAATTTTAGTGATCTTATAACATTCTCTATTCTTTTCACCATAAGTTAGTATTTCTTTTCTAATGATTTTAATCATTTCGGTCCATCTATTAATGTTATTCCCCACTCTATTTTCTCTCCATTAGAGGTTCCAAAAATTACTCCCATTGGAATGGTTATTAAAAAATAAAATTAAATTATTAAACTACCCAATATTATATTAGATGATATTATTGTAAGGTTAAAAAACATAATCCATTATATATATATTTGAGTGAATAAAATTTAATATGATAAATTTAATATGCAAGAAAAATTATTTTAAGGATACCGTCCATAAAAACTACAAATACCATAATTATTAAACTCAATGAAATATTATATTTTGGGTTTGTTGGTGAAATTTTCCAATTATACTTCCTTGATTCTATAAATAACCCAACGGAAGAGAGTTACCCACCTTTAGTAAATTTAAAATATATAATCCCTTCCCCATAGGATCTTTTATTCATTCACCTAATCCTATTTCTATGTTTTCATTATAAATAGTCATGATATGAAATGATTTATGTGTTTGTTTTTATAACGGTATAGAGAAATTCAACTCATATATGTTAGTTGATTATTTATTACATAATTTTGGTTTTGAAACCATCAATTATATTTCAATGACTATAAATACAAACACTCTTATTTTCGATAGGAACACTGGGAATATATAATGTATAACTAATATTATTCTAACAAAATATTTCCTTCTATTCTCAACCCACATTCTCCTAAATTGAAATCCCTTTCAATTAATTAAAAATATTCTTTTGTGATTGTACACCAATTACCAGCCATTATTAAAAAATATATATCTTTAGATCATGAAATTAAATTACATGAACTTTTCATACAGTGCAAAAAAAAGAATTTTGATATACTTTATGTGATATCCATGTTATAAGACCATCAATATACATACATATAATTCCAATTTATTATTAGTATAAACTAATAATAAAGAACAATATAAAATAAACCCCACCTTCCATGAATGTTTCAGAAAATGAGTTATGTAATCTCCTAGAATTTGGGATCATATAACCTATTTAAGATAGTTTAAGTTCAATAGGTTCATAATAACCACTTACAAGAGTGCTAGGGATGAATTAGTGTCCATATTTTTTAAATTTAAATTATATTTAATATCAAACCTTGGAAATAGATATTTTTTATCCTTATAAACATTATATAACAATATCACATGTATGAAACTATTTGAAACTAGTTGCATAGGAAACATAATTTAAAAGGTTATTCCCTAGTGTGGGAGTCTTCACCTTTTTCTTAGAATCTCTTATAAGTTCCTAGAATTTTACTATAATAAAACTTTTTCACCATGAATAAAATCCAGATGGAATCCTTTTGTCTAGTGATAAGTATGATTATATTGGCTCCAATCAGTTACAATGTTTACATTATCGAACTGAACTGACACAATAGTGCGACACATCATAAAAAATATTCAATTAATATCATCCAAAAATTGTATTTCAAAATTTATCTATCTTGTAAGAGTATATATGGTTTTCCAAACCTTTATTTAGAGTACATAATCTGATATTCCACACAAATGGAATTTTTTTGTGTGTTTTATCTGATGAAAAAACCGATGCACTTGAAAATATACTTGTAAATTCTTCTCGATAATAACTCTTCTCAAAATATTATAATATATCGCTAGTTCAAATATCTCTAATCGAATACAATATCTAGTTAAAAATTATCAATAAACCTATATATAATGATAAATAACATCATAAAAATACAATTCTTGTTGGAAAATTCTATTTCTCATTTTATTCCATTAAATCATATTATGGTATCTTCATCTAATACATTTTCTGTTGTATATGGGATTTCTAATTTATTTGAATAGTAATTTCTGGGTACTATACATTCTCACCAGTTTATAGGTTCTCATATATGATAATAGGAAATAAATATATTTTACATTCCCAAATAGTTAATAATTGAATATTAAAACTATAACTTATCATATATTCCATTAATTATTCTCATATGTTCTAGAGCATTCTTGGAAAAATATTTTTTTTAAAGAATGAATATTTCACAATCTCTTTAAAAACTTTTAACCTCATCATCACGGATCATATGAAATATTCCATATATCGGTAAGACAAAAAACAATGTTATATCAGCTCAACATCATCATTGTAATGGGATTCATTATACTATGTAAACTTCCTCAAAAAGACTTCCTAGAATATGTGTTTCTAGTGCATTGATTATCCCTTATATAAACATTATAAATTTATATGAACACTGATTTACCCTATTTGACTTCTATCTATATGATAATCATCGATCGGTGTGTTGGTATAATTTTTCAGTTATATATTGACATAGGAAAACATCCTCGAATTAAGAAGACTCATCACAGTTTGACATTTTTAAATCATCATTCTGATGAATTTGTTATTATGTTTCCAATATTCATCAGTCTTATATAACATTACATCCGAGACTAAGTTTCTAATATAATTTTATATACTGTAATTATTTTTTTTCTTCTACTTCTAAATAGTTAACTCATGTTATTTGATTTTTAATAAAGGACCTTTATCCAAATAATATACAATCTCTCAAACTTCAACATATTAGAAATTTGTATCCAATATATTGTGTTATTGTATATTTTATAATTTCATTCAGGTGATAAGTTTCATATAGTATCATTCTTTTTGGTCTATCTAGTACATCATTTTTCACTATGTATAGATAATCAGGTTTAAATTTATAAACATATATCTGTGAATTTTAATTGATTGACTTTAACCACTTTGTTTATAAGTGTAGAACTTTATACCTGATCAAAAAAATTTATTATGTTAGTGAAAAGTGATAAGCATATAATCATTTGACTTAAAGAATGTTTCCCAACCTAGTAATATAATCATCCTTCACCTCATATAATATAATTTTTGGGATGGTTCATAACCTTAATAAAGATAATATTCACATCAACTTTAGAAAATCTTTCTTACCTTCTTTACATATACATTAACATTAAATTAATTTTGAAAAAATAAAAAACCTAATATAAAACCATTCCAAATGATCATAAATAACCTCCTTTGGGTTTTGTGAAAACGTTCAAAAAAATCATAGTTTTTTTCTAAAATAAATCTTCTCATTGATAATTATAAAACTACATCCATTCTCATAGATAATTATTTAAACCCACACTTTTTGACAAATAAATGTTTATTAGAGAATTTAAATTTAATCATTTGGCATCATTTTTTTAGTAAACATTATCACAAAAAGTATTCCCACTAAACATTTATACAAATCATATTTGTACAAGAATTGGTGGTAGCAACATATTCTTAATCCATTATACAAAATGTTAAAAAACATTATTTCATACTATTTATGCTCTAATAATATTTATATAAGGAAACTTTTCCTCCAAATGATGAATTTATATAATTTAAATCTACATCCCAATAACCAAAATGTAATAATGAAGACAATTTCACAACTTACTTTTTAGAACAAGCCATAAGATGATATTATCAAACATTCTGGGGTATTGTTCTTTGCTACTAGAATATGTCATTCATTTTGATCACTTTGACATATTTAACACAATTTAATGGAATATAAAATGTACAGAATTTTATTTGTAATGGAGATAAATATTCCTATAGACATTTAGTATTCTTTTAAATTCACACTTATCCCAACGTTGTCATTTCTCATTTTTTTACAACAACAGATATATGTATAGAAACATACCATTATCCTACCAATCCAATTTTTTATAAAAACTCATTTGAATATTTTTCATATGATAAAAATATATATCACTACTTATTTTGAACCAGTAAGTATATAATTATAGTTAACTATCCAAGAATTTAAATTTAAACATTTGGAATCATTTTTTAGTAAATTTATGACATTTTTTAATCTTCTCACCGACAAAAAATACATCATCATAATAAACAATGAAAATAATAGTACATGTTATCACATCTATAACATGTAGTTTTATATGAATATTTCCATCGTAAATGTTCATATGTTTTACAAAACTATAAAAATTATAGTTTAATTCATGATTATCATGTTCTAACCCACTTAGATCATTATTTAGCTTATACACCATGGTTTTATCTTTATCAACTAAGAACTGACTAGCCTATCAATACAAAATTATTCCATAATTTATATATTTAAGATGGGTGGATGTTTATCCATCTGATAAAATTTTTGACTATAAATTAAATTAACTTTTAATAATATTATTATATTATCTGGTCTCAGAACAGTGAAAAATGTGTCTTCAAAATCAACAAAATCAACATATATATAACCTTTACAAATAATTGATTCTTTATTTAATGATACTTTCCATATTAATTTAGTTTGTTTTAATTTTTTTTATAAAACATTCAATCATTTTATTCAAGGTATAAGTTCTTATGTTTCATTTTTCACTATCTAATAACACTCTTCATTCATCACGTTTATACACTATTTCTGTTAAACTACCAAGAAAATTGATTATTTCCCCACTAGTGAGATAAACAATGTATAATTTGTAAATATTCATTTTATAATTTTTTGTATATAGAAATTTTTATTTTCAATAACATTTTCATATATATCTTATTATTTTAATGTTTAATATTTTACTCATTTTCATCTAGTCCCACATTTTTAATCAAAAGATTCATTTTATTCATCTTGTGCACACTATGGTTTGTACATATTATACATTTTATAATATTATTTGAAAATTATCTATATATATTCTATAGAATCTTCAATAACACTAGATTTTGAGGTTCTATTTTCATGAAATTTCGTATGATACAAGTCAACCACTTCATGATGTTTTTTGAGACATTAATAACCCCTTTAATCGGGTGTGTAACCCATCATAATTCCTTAATTTTCCTTCTCATAAAACTCTATTAGTTTCATATTTTTGATATTCATTTGGCATGGAATCCCAAACACATTACATTATTTGAAAAATGGTTTTTTCTTTTACAATGTATCTTTGGGACACATTTTATTATATGTATATAATATACATATTTTTTTAATATAAATAGGATTACAAATTGATTCTCTCTCTAAAAACACAGACTATTTATATTTATCTAGTAAACTTCTACACATTTCACCTAAACATTGATTTTTTTTTATTCCACCATTCGATTTTATAAAGGAGTGTATTAATCACTATTTCGGTTATTTATTACATGAATATTAATATATATTTTAAAATATTTCATGTTTAATTATTTTTATTTTTAGTTCTTATCATTAGTATATAAACAACCACATCTCTTTCAGCTTCCGTTCTAAAATATCAAAACATTTTTATGAACTCTAATTTATGTTCCATGAATCTTATGTTTTCTGTATGAATAAATTCATAAATGAATATAATTACGTAACACACTCCATTTTTATTGATTTCACATTAGCCTACAAAGACCATATTCAATTATATCAATATTTCTGATGGATTGGATTTCAAATATCTTTTTATTTCTACTAATGATATCTCCTATCTAAAATATTAAAAAATAAAAACTTTCATTCCCATTTTATGGTAAATTTATTATTGGATTATATTTTGATAGTGTTATAATATAATTCTATCCATTATTATATATTTATCAATGTGAAAGATTATTTTTGTCCTCTAAACATATGTACCTCAAGGTATAAGGATCTTCAATATAGAGAATATTATCATCAGTTCATCATCCATTAGAAACTAATTCCCTATATTTCAAAAATTTAACCATACACGAATCATTATAGTATATAAATTCATTACAATCATCATAATGTTGGATAATATATAGTGATTTGTTCTTTAGCTTATCAACAGAAAAAATAACCTTCGACTTTAGTCTCATTACTTCAATCTCAACTTTCCCAATTTTCTTAATTTTAATAATCTATCATTTCCAATAGTAACAAATCCTCATTCATTTTATTCAATATTTTTCAAATTTTCATACCAAAAATCATTTTTGGGTAACCAACTCAACCACGAATCCATGTTTTGTTCTTTTTGATAGCCTTTAGAGTGGTCTCAATAATAAATGATATTTTTTTAATTCTAGTAATTCTAAATTCCTTTTCATTCATTATATACAAAACTTTTGTTGGAAGTTATACCATATATTATTTATAAATTTAATTTACTAGATCACATATTAAAAAAAATCTTCTTGGAAATGAAGTAATTTTATTCATTTTAAACATCCTATCAACGAATTATTTTTTATACTTTCATCATATATCTTGTAAAATATAGTCACCTTTTATCCATTATTTCTCCCCTTTGTTAATTCGTATTAAAAAAAGTTATTTTATTTTAAAAAAATTATATTCATTATTCACATATATAAATTGGAATTAAAATATCTGCTTAATAATTATATTCTATAGAAGTAGGATATTTCTATACAAATTTTCTGATGGGGATTGACCTAATTTTAAGTACCTAATTTCCTTAGTGATGTGGAACCCAATTATTTGATATTATTTTAAAATTCTTTAGTTATGATGTGTTTTTTAAATTTAAAATCAATACATTTTCCCATTATTATTATCATATATACTTGACTATTAAAATTTGATAAAATTTTATATTTAGTGCGTGTAGGCTTCACCTGATTCTAAGATTGAGTTTTTATTGTACCGTGATTTGTTTCACTATTTACCTCTGTTGCCTTGGGTAAATTTTAATTCATATTCTTTAATATATATTCAACGTCATGAAAACTCCACTGAGTTTTATATATATTATATTTATTTTTAGTTAGTCACCTGATCTGATCATCCACCATAATTCATTCTTCTAAAAATATAATATTCTCATTAAAAATCTACTAAATGCGCCCGAATTCAATTTTAATAATATATTTTTATCCAAAATTATTTTACTCACATGATTTATTCATTCTTATAATTTCATTATTTAGTACATTTTTCACAGGGAATCTCATGAGTTTTGAACTCAAATGATATTTTCATATGGTGTCATCCCCTTCCTAATATTTTAAATTTAATGGAAAATACATTCATTAATCATTTTCCAAGAATATTGGAACATATCTGGTTTTTTATCTTATGAATAAATATTTTGTGTAAAGTTGTACTAAAATTTCTTAATCAACATAACTATTAAATTCTATTTAATTATGCTTCCTTATGTCATGTGGATTTCTTGTATTCATTTTTTTGTTTTCACTACTTCTTAAACCTTGGATGTTCTTCATAATGATCATTATTTTAACAAAATTTATTATTATGTTAAATCATATAAAAATTACAAATAAATCACATTAGAAACATTTAAGTAGTTGTTTTCACCATATATTTTTTCTACCTTTCCCTAAATATTTAGATATGAGGGACCTGGTTTTTTTAATTTATTTTATAACATTTTTTTATATGATAAATAAATGAGGTTAGTAATCTTATGATTCATATCATATTTTTTTTCTTTATCATATCATCAAAATCCATTTCATGCTTCATATATTTTTTTTAATTCCAAAAATTTACTAATTTCATTTACAACATGGTGGATATGTTATTCATCAAGTGATAAATAATTATTATAATCTAAATAATATATTTTATAAAAATAATCCTGGAAAATTTATTATGAGTTTCTCAATAAGGGTGGAATGTACTAAAATATATCTAAATCATATCGTGTGGAAAAAAATTTCATATACTCTATTTATATCTATATCAAAATGTTCATCATCTTCTATTCTAATATTCTTCTAACATTATCCACAAGATTTTTTAATTTTCTTCCTTTACATTTTTATTTTCTTTTAAGATATATTAAAATTTTTACCATGCTTACTTAGCTGTTTTTAGACCACTCAACATCATGGAAAACATATCTTATAAAGAGAGTCAAATAAAATTTTCAGGTATCCCATCTACCTCATGATTTAATATTTTATAAATCTTAGATTTATTTTTTCATTGGGTAGAAACCCAAATATATCTACAAATATTGACTCCATTCCAATAGTAAGAATATAGGGTATTCTTGTTTTTATCAAAATTGTTATTTTTCCACACAAGGTTTGAATAATTTTACTGGTGATTGAATAATTATTTTCCCTAAAATGGATAAGGCAAGGGGAACTCACTCACATACCACAAGATTTTTATTAATGATCTAGAAACAACATATATGGTGGATGAATGTTGGGAGATATATTGATATTTTAAATTTATTTTATTATTAACCATTGTAACTTTTTATTATATTATACATATTAGAATTATATGAAAATATTGTAAGTATTAAATGATAGGAATGTAGTTCAATGAACACAAAAATTACTATGTTCACCCCTATTGTGGGTGGCTACATCCATTCTAGGAAAACTCCAGTTGGTCGATTAAAATTCACTATAATAGAAAAGTCAATATAGTGACTCAACTACCATTTAACTCCTTCAATCTTCTGATAGGTATGACTATATAGACTCTCAGATTTGATAATGTTTTTATTATAAATCTAATACAAAATAATAATTAAATCATTATAAAAAAGCACAAAAAATTCATACAAAATTTGCCTATATAAATTTTAACATCCAGTAAGATTCTTTCTTGTTCATCCTACTTTCATCTGATACAATCGATCTGATGAGCTGAAAAAATTGTACATATAATGTATATTTTTTATAAAAAATAGATACTTTTCATATCAAAATTAAAAATTCTATTTGATACTCTCCTTTTCGATAGTTATTTGATTGATTAATATTTCTAATATCATTTATCGACTACTATGTCTAGTTAACAATTATCACTAATCATATGATCATTGTTCTTAAACATCAAAAAAATATTATCCTAGTTGGAAACATCCCATTCTCACAATATTTTATTTTGGATCTTTGAATAATATATTTTTCATATTCCTTTTCTAAAACACTTCATCTTTCAAACATATGTGAATAATAATTTCAACATATTGTAATTTTACCCCTCTTACTGATGAACTCACTAGGGAATAGGGAGTAAGTCCATTTTAGAGTCCTCTAAATAACTACTCAAATATAATAACTCTCATTCATCATAAGATCTATGTTTGTTTATTAAATTTTCTAGATACTTCTGTAATACAAATGAAGTTTCTTGAAATACTATATCCTCCACAATCATCTTCAAAGATCGATTACCTCGGCATTATAGAACCTATGTAAAAATACTTATCTCATCTAGATAACCAAACATGATAGAACAACTTACAATCATTAATAAAAGGGCTTTACAATGTAATGAGGATTTTACTAATAAATATATACCGTATATATGTTTCTAGTGATCTAATTCTATTTCTGATTTACATTTCTTATTTCTATAGCTGGAGATCTTCCATATTTGGCTTATCTATAATAGATTTTGTTCGACAAATATGTTGGAAATATTTCATCTGTTATGTATTTCCATTGCATAAACTCTATGAGTTTTATAAAATGAAGCTCGGTTAAACTTCATTGAATCAATGTTATAATGAAATATTTAATTTTTGTCTAATTTTTCCCCAATTGATGAAACATTAATGGTAAAGATAACATTATAAACTCATTTTAACATCTTCAAATATTTTACATCCTCTTCCTCTTTAAGGTTACCTTGTGTCATTAGATTTCTGCTAACATTGTTGCAAATTATTCACAACTTTTCTACAAAATCCTTTATTTATATAGTTATAGTATCCCTGACCTAGAAAATAACATTATGAAACATGTTTTTCTGATCATAATTTAAACTTCAACATTGAAATACCTTAATAAAATAAATATTTTCAATCAATTATACTTATGCTTCCTTTATAATTCATAGATATTGTATAAGTTTATAAAAACTAACTGAAATTATTTTCTTAAAACTATTTTTCTAGTAACATTGTTGTGAATTATTCATAATATTTCTAAAAAATCCATTATCTGTCATGTTACAATGTCCCTAATCTATACAATAACTTTGTGAAACATGTATTTCTATTCCTAATTTCAACTTCATCATTGAACCACCTTACTAAAATCAATATTCCCACACCATTATATGTATTCTTACTTAATAATTTATAAACATTGTATAACTTTATAAAAACTCAACAACCTCATATTATTAAAACTATTCTTCTGGTAACATGATCCAATATTATTATTATCTCATTAAATTTTGGACATTATTTACCTAAAAAAATTTGGAATACAACCCTAATGTAACTCATAATTATTTTTACCTTTACTCGAGCTTCCATATGTAACGTATACCTTTATATAGACCTAAAAACATTGTATGTACCTTTACACCACTAATGAAAGACCTTTAAATAACCTTTTTAATGGATCATGAAAATAAACTTCACAAAAATAACAATAGGATAAATTTAACTCTAATTCATCTGACAAAATATATCTAATAGTCCAAGTTCATTACACTCAATATATTTGGTCCATCTACTAATCATGTTTTCACCTTATATAGCCACTCAAAAATTTTAAATACCTATATATATCTTGCTGATGTAACTGATTTACATCACTCTTTTTTTTTGAAATTGTTCAAGATCATCTTGGATCTTATAAATCTTGATGATGTTGGGAATATTAGATCAACCTAGTATCATCTGACAGAACAAATATTTCTTGACATAGTTTAGGAAACTTCATAAAACTCCTTCATAAATATGGTTTGAATGTTTCTTGACATTCATATATTAAACATTCTTAAAAAAGTCAAAAACTATTTCCCACCTATTGAACTAAAATAATTCAAAACTAAAAATATTGAAAATGAATAAAAAAACATATTTTATTATATTTATAAATAATCATAAATATGACATCAATTAGTCTAATAAAATTGTGGCTCAAATGGATGGTCTTATAGTCATTAATAATGCTTATAAAGAATGACTTTCTTTAAGAGTGAAAAATATTTTACAGTACTTGAATATTATAACATGCATATCCATTTCACTCAAATTGACCAATTTGTATTTTTATATGATATCAAAATGTTGGAATGGTTTTTGGGTAAGCTCCATTATTATATATATTATGGATTATAATATAGATATTATATACATATATATATACACATGATTTATTATTTCATTTCATTATATTTTGAGTAAAAATTATATATGATTGCCTGATCATATTGTAATGATATCGAGACTAGAATCATAGAGTTGGTGGATACATCATTGAATTTTTACTAAATACAATCTATTGGATCCTAAACAGTATAATAGTTTACCAATATTCAAAAAATAGAAAAATATATTAATTTCCAATTAAATTTTAGATCATAAAATAAATCATTGAATTTTCTTTGAGAACACCCCTATTATCTTTTTCATATCCCTCCATATCAACCATAATACATTTCATGGAATCTAGGTAAAGGGAACATAAGAAGGGGACTATCCCAGATACTCATTAAGTGTTATTTACAATGGATTATATCATGTTTAATTGAATATTAATCAATATGTAATGGTAAATAACTGAAATCACAATCCATTAAATCAGAAAATTAACAACGATGAATATTTTGGTAAAACAAAATGATGATAAAATAAATCTACATAACTATTCATATGAGTTTGAAAAAATATAAATGAATATCATGAATAATAGCATAATAAAGTAAACATGAATAATTGATCTCATTATGATGGAATTCTAATTCCTGAAATCAAAAATATATTTCCAAGGTGTTGTTCCAGGAAATAATACATAAAATGGTAAGACCTCAGCTATACACCCAAGCTAGTTTTTCATATGAGATACATCGATGTATTAAGGGGATATAGTGGGTCTCACCCAACACATACTTTGTCCAATGCATTCCCTATATTAAAGGGTATAAATATAATAAACTTATCATTCCAAGACATTACCATATTTTCCTTTTAGATAAATTTAATATAGACAACACTCGAATTAAATAAAACAAAACATAGTCACATTTAGTATTGTAAATTAAATTTTAAAAATTTTAGAGGGTATATATAGTGAATTGATATATTATATA
Source organism: Viscum album (assembly GCA_963277665.1). Classification (NCBI taxonomy): domain Eukaryota; kingdom Viridiplantae; phylum Streptophyta; class Magnoliopsida; order Santalales; family Viscaceae; genus Viscum; species Viscum album. Next base: position 1,790,234,156 of record OY728143.1, on the reverse strand, counting down.
ACCAAAAAAATATTTTCACACTCATATAATATATTTTATAAATGTATAATACCATAACAAACCCAATATTAAACATAAAATACTATATTTGTATTGAAAGAAGTATTTCTATCTTTTGATGGAGAAATAATTTTAAATACAAATTTTGACCCTATTATAAAATTAATATTCTGAAACAAACTTATTATTTGAAATTGTAACAAAAAAATTAGGTTTGGGTGATTTTTTTTGTATTTTTATGTTACGTTTCATTTTTAATGAATATTGAGAATATTGAAATTTAGTTCCAAACTGCTTTTTCATCTAATTTATTTATATTGTTAAATTATTTTTTATACTGTTATAAAGTTATATTAGAAAATATTTTCAAAAATTAATTATATTTAGGTTATTATAATAAAATTCACTTTAGAAATTGACTATTAAAACATAGCAATCTTTTTGGACATTTTTAGCTTAAAAACATGATTTTTCATCCTGTATGTGGGATTAAATTTAAATTAATTCCTGAAAATTATATGATATAAATATGAAAAAATGCATTATATGTTTGGAATAAAAATAATTTACAATTTATAATAATTTCAACATTTTTTATTGAAAATATTAGTGAAGGTAATTAATATTATTTATATTTATTAAGGTAAAATTAAGATTAAAAGGGATTAAACCTCATTATTAAGGTCCCAAATGACGTAAAACCCTATCCAAAAAACATTTTATGAAAATATATAGACCATATAATACCATTTATAAAATTGGTTACATTATTAGAACCAATTTTGACCTGAAAATTGTGGGTATAATTCCTTTGTTAAAATATTACAAGAGTGTAAATCCTCTTCCACTATTAAAAGACACCAATTATACCCAAACCTCACAACACTCAATGAACTTATGTTTAGAAAATATATTAAAAAATAGATTCCAAACATACCAAACCTATACCTCTAAGCCTCCCATTGGGAATAAATTCTTCAAATTTAATCGTTTGGTATAATCCAAAAAGTATTGCATGATTTTAATGTATTGTTTTCCAACAAACTATTTTCTTTCATTTTCTTATCCACTCCATATACGATACTGGTTCAATTGTTATATAAAAAACCTTATATCCTAAATATTCTATGATTTTTTTTTCTATTATTTCTACATTTACTTACATACACATCCATCTAATGGGTAACAAATATACTATTTCTATGTATGGTGAACTACTACCTCACGAAATGATGATTGTTCATTTTTTCCTTTAACTAATATCATGGTCTCCATTATGATGGAATCTATATTTATATGTGATATATAATATATTTATTATGTATTTATAAAATTTTAATCCTTATATAACACATACCTTTAGTACTTCCCATTTTTCATTAATACAAGGACATCATTAGAGGAAGTGTGGACTACCTCCCCCTCAAAGCGATGTGATTTGTTCAAACTATACATGGAATGTACTAAGGATAAGTTGAATAATACTATATAACATATTTAAAACTTATTTTATAGTATATTGATAATATACATATGTATCATTTATTTATCATTCTTTTAATATGACAAAGAAATGAATGTGGCGTTCATCTGTACATACGACCTACCGTCTCCATAAACGGTGAATTTCATTTATTATATCAAAATATTATAGACTATAAATACATATTTACAAAATATATATAATAATTAAGTCATGTTTTAAACTCTAGGGATTATAAAATCATGATCTAATAAATAATAATAACAATTAACAAGTCAAAGAAAACATCATAAAACTAGGCAATTAACAACTGAAATAGTTAAAATAATGAAACAGGGTTATCAAAAGGGTACTAAAATATTCTAAGAAGATAATATATTATATAATAAACATGATTATGGTTCTATTAAAATTAATTAACATATTTTAAACCACTATACATGAGGATAAATACAACATAATAAAAGGAAGTATAAGGTAAGGGATTCCATCACAATTTATATTCAATTGAGATGTATTTGTTATTATACACCAATTAAATTTTATTTGGTATATTTAGTAAATATTAACATGTTATTTCGTGAATATACTTTCCCTCGTGATATTATACATTTTATTTAATTATATTCTTTCATGGGGTTTATGATTTAAATGTTTAAATGTGGTATGAGACACATTAGAATGTTAAAATTTTAATTTCCCTCAAGATTTATTTAGGATCATTGAATGATATTTACAAACATTAATGTCAACATACCATTTTTTTTATTTATACTCCAATGGGGAATTATTTATTAATAAATATCTTTTATTAAATTTGGATGTTTGGATAAGGGACATTTTTCATGAATATAAGGAATTCTTTGGACTGGTACGACATGGTTGGGGCCAAATTATCGATAACCCCTTGATGCTTTGGTGGTCTCATGAGACGAACCCTTTAGAAACATTATATGGGGTTTTACCAAATATAATTTTAACCTTATTTGTAATGGATTTTATGGTGATGCTATAATGTACCTAGGAAACATGTCATCTGATAATTAAACATTTCCCTCATTTTGATTCAGTTATTATACAGTAGTGATATTTTTCATCGATATATCTATGGATACATATATATATCATTTTATTGATTTATATTTTATGATTTTATGTTACTCACCTTTCCATATTGATATTTAATTTTCTACATATTTTAATAGCATGTGAAATCCATTATTTACCTTACTATGTAAATTTATTTCTATTTATTCGTTATTTCTTCCAATTTACTTACCCTTACAGAGTGTTTCCGAACACCCTTATTATGTTTTATTTCCATAGGTTGTGAAGAAGAAATATTTTAATAGGTGTTCAAGGATTCTAATTTTTTAGTTTTATTATGTATCTTGATTGTATTTCCTATTTCCCAATGTGTTATGGATAACATGTATGTAATCATGCTTTCCAAGACTAATAAACTGATCAAACCATCAGGATTTTATTCCTTGTAATCATGAAAAAGTCATAAAATAATTCACCAGCTCTAGGTTTCTATTTAAGGGGCATTAAAGTCAATATAGAAATCATATTTAAAAATGAAATGTTAATACTTCCTCGAGTCAATAATGATAATAATAAATTGAACATTCAAATTGTGTGAATGGAATCCAAATAGTACATCTCCAATTAAAAAAATATAAAAAATCAATATAAATAATAAGGATTGTATCATTAAAACACATCCCTTGGATAGAATATTTAATATGTGGGTTTTTTGTTGATTAATTGGAATAGAAAAAAATTTGTCAAAACATTATTGAGGAAATTAATTGTTTAATATTTAAAAAAAATTAAAAATTAAAAATTTCCAGAATATTATTAATAAATGTAGATTTTAAATGGAATAATTGAAAAATGTAAGGGAATAATAAAATGAAATGATAATTCAAAATTGAGGATAATTCTGTACAAGTTGTATAAGTTAAATAAAACCTTTCTTTCACACTGTTACAAAATGTTTAAAAAGTTCTTCGAACCAAAAATTAAAACATGATTTCTTTATAAAATATTGGTAATGAGTATCAAAGGGGAAAACATTTATTAGAAAATTCATTCACATAATTTTGAAAATATAATTGAAAATATTTTAGGAATATATAGATATGTATGAAGAATGGTTTTCGATTGTAGAAATAAATAAATTATGGTTCTCTTAAAAACATTTTCTCAATTATTTTAAGTAACAATGTGAGTATAATGGTAATATTAAATGAAATATTCATGAATAACCAGATATATATATAATAAATTGAGTTTTAGATATAAATATCAGTAAATTCACCCAAGAGAGACATAAATATACACAATCTCAAATATTGATGAGATTGTGATATAATCCATTTCCACAAGTTTGATTTCTGTCATACGTATATTAACATCCAATATAATAAATATATATTTATTATGATTATATTCCAGAACCATAATCATAAATATAATATAATATATGATTTTATTTTAACATTTTATCACTATTTTTCATAAATTCATTATTAAATAACTATTTTGGCAGATAACATCTTCATTTTTCATGTATGACTTGGTTTTGTAGTTTTTCTCCTTATACTTGTATAATTGTTTCTTCATTTTGAGAATGTTAATAATGACATAGAATATATATATATATATTTATTATATTCATGTTTATATTTATCCATAAATGTTATAATTAGTGAAATGAATTACATTGTTCTTGGAGACGGTTGGTCATATGTACATAAGAATACTATTTTCATTTTTAGATAAATAGAATGACGCTAAGGTATAGAATAAATAATTATTATAGAATAAATATTATATAATTTATATAATTTATATTTATTTGCTCTTTTATTTTTTATAATCCATGTAAAATTTAAATTAAAAATAAATCACATTAGTTTATAGACGGGGTAGTCCACACATACACACAAGTGACATTATTATTTTAACAAAAATTGTGAGGTAAGAAGGTAAATTTGATATTATAATTCCACAGAAATTATTATTTTATAATTATCATATATTATCTCCAAACCTATAATAATAACCATCAATGAAATATGGCAGTGGAAAATTATGTGTATCTCTCTGGGGATACTATAACCCATACGTATGAATGAGCTATAATTTCATATCACATTTGAAGTGAAAGATGAATGATAATTGTAATTTCATAATCATAATAACATTTAAATATATTAAGGATTATAAAAATATTATTTATTGATAAATTCCATAGATTTAGATAAGGTAATGATAATTTCAAAAAAATTGATCAATTAAGGTGATAAAATCTTCTTTAAAAGAAGTCTTTACATATACTCTTTTAGATTATAAGATTGATATATTTGAAATACCAGAAGCTATATAAGGTTTCTAATATATCTATTAAGGTATTATGTCATATATTTCTGGTTCTATAAGGAAAAATGGGGAACACGAATGTGATGGAGGATCATCACTTTTATAATTGAGGTGAAGGGAACTTTTAGGATTTCATGAAAGACTAAATTATAAAAATGACATTTTATAGCTCTGATACCACCAAAATTCCATGAATTAGATGTTAGAATTTGACAGGATTGATTTCCCTTTATTCATTAAAATTTGGGTAGCTTTAAGTGGTTTTTTTAAAAAACATCATTTTTAACCCCCTCATTGACTTATTTTAATGTTAACCGTCATTTTGTCATTTTGACACATGAAGTGTTATAATTATACATATAAGTTATAAAATTCATAATTATAAATATTCGACAATATTTTAGACTGTATATTATCCACCTTCTACTATTTAATGATTTTTATGATTTTTAATTAATTTAATAAATATTATTTTGATAAAATATTATTAATTTCAATTTCGAAACCATTTCGTTAATTTTAATTTAAAGACAAAAAAGGTGGAATTATAATATATTAAAAGTAATAAAAATTATTATTACATTTTCATCTAAAAAAATCTTGGAGCACTCTATTCACTTAAAATTATACTACATTTAATATTTTTATTGTCATTTATTTTATTCTTGCATTAATTTTTGAAATATTATATCAGCCTTGAACAATATATAATTGTTATTAAAAAATATATAAAAATATAAATAAAGTTATTCATGGAAATAATTTCATTATTATTAGAATAGATATATGTAATAATTCACATATTTATTTTTACCCCATATGGATACATAATAGATACTTAAATCTAAGAAATTGACTATGTAACTTTCTTGGATATAAATTATATATATATATTATCATTGAAATGTCTCAATTAATAAACTAAATTTATATCCTAAGGTGATACAAGTAGATATTCCTTCTTTTAATAAGAATTAAGTTGAAATATTAAGAACTTATCACTTACTTTTATCCTAGATAAAAATAAATTACCCTTTTCTAGGGAAATAAATTTTATTAATGATAGAGTTAAAATTGAAAAAATATAAATAATACCTATTTACCACATTTATCCCACCTATTAAAAATATGAAATAAATTTTTTCAAAATAAATTTGTATAAGTAGTATAAATTAATTTTTTTTAATGATTAATTGAAAATATGTGTATTTCAAAAAACTACATTTTATGTAAAAAACCCATATCTATACTAAATTCAATGATAAGATTTATTCTAATTAAAATAATAAAATTATTAATAATAGACTATATTTTATTTTATTTTGAAGTAATTTTATATGCAAATTTATTTTTTATATGCTTGAAACAAACATACATTTTTAAATGAAAACCAATATTTTCCACTACTCAATAAAAAATCAATCTTTTAATAAATATCTCAAATTTTCACACAGTTTTATGTTTCTATTTTGATTTGAAAAATTATATTATTATTATAATATAAAAGTTTTTAAATTTTCAAAAAAGAAATTATTATATTATCTAAAACAATGGAAAAAATATATTGTTTTAAAAAAATATTTCAAAAGAAGAAAATAAATTTGGTGAATATTGTGTAATTATTTCAAAAGAATTTATCAATTACTTTTTATTATAAAGGAAATTTATATATATTTCATAATTCAGTTAATATTATTAATACCTTCCAATTTATTATCTAGGTGAAAACTTTTAAATAATAATATTTTAATTGTAGATTAGTTTTTCCTTAAACTCAATGTGGTGTATCATATATACTATATAATACAATGATTATTTAAAAACATAGTTTTATATATTTTCTCCAATTAAATAATTTTCTTTGTAAAATTTTAAAATTTTTCTCGGTAATAATAATTTTGACTTTAAAAAATTATTTTATTGAAAAAATTGATCATAAAACATGTTTAATAAACCACCCGCTTAAAAAGAAGAAAAGGGACATTTTACCGTCACCAATAAATTGGGATTCCATATAAGATAACATTAATGAGAAGTAAAATTATGGAAATAAGAAGAAAATACTAACTCCTGATGATTAATATCGAATTATAGAGAACTTGGTTTGGATAATGATAACAACCACAAAACTATGAATCTATAATGGGTGAAAAGACCATAAAATCATTTGGAATGATTGTAGTAGTATAAAATTTCTATTTATATATAATTTTTACATGATTTGAGAAAATTATTTAACATATAGCATATGAATATAAGGAAATATATTTACCAGATATATTTCTATTTAATAAGTACAATATCAAACATTGTTTGTACATTAATCAATTTAAATTTCATATCTTTATCTAATAAATGACAATCCACTATGACATTTTTATGTGTGATGAAATAATACTAATATATAATAGATCATATATTCCACAAAACCATAGAAACTGCTTACTCCTATCTGTACATATTTTACAAAAAAATGGATAGAATAAGTCGTCTAATTTTATTAAGTCCCTAGAACTGCAAAAATAACACAAAAAGATCACCTTAATCTATTCAATTAATTGTTAACCTAAAGACTGTTGCAAAATATTCTTGAACAAATTCAAAATCAACATTTCATTAATCCTTAAATGAGCTCTAAATTATGACATTCCAAATATGTGAATAATATGATCTCACATTTCCCTAAAATATGGTAATTGTCATATATACTGAGTGCAAAACATTAAAGTTTCTAAAAATAAATTCTCTCATCATTACATAAAAATATCATATTATCATGTATATATCTTAATACAAATTTTTTATAAACTCTATTATATATTAAATTTTCATCAAATTGAAAACTAATTCCAAGGTCACCAATACTACCCCATTTACTTTATTGACTTCAATATTATCTATATCTCAAATGAAAAAAATTCTCATTGTCTATTAAAAATTAAGGGTTTTTTTCCTTATTCATTAATTCCATAAAAATACCACCTTGAACTAAATCACTTTTCTTAGTTATTATTACCATTTAAAATATGATTTTATATCATTAATGAAAAACTAATGTAGTAAATCTATGTAAATTTCATAATCATTATAAACATCATATCCTAGAAAAAATAAATATACAAAAAATTATTGAATCCACAAACCAAATAAATTTAATCATTCTACTTCGATTATAGTAATAAATTATGCTTAACATTGATCCCTTATCTTGTGAGGAGGTAAATTCCCTTGATGTATTAGACATTTTTTTTATAATACCTTATATACTTATAGTTTAAAATTTTATCATTATACATATTTTTCGTACCCTTACATTCATTCTCCTGATTTTTGGTCTATACATACTTATAGAAAACTACCAATGAATTCCAGAAATTACTTGTGTGATTCTTTCAAAAATTATCTCATGTGTGAAAATTCTCATTTTATTTCATACACTGGTACAATTTTTTCATCTTCTATCCTTTTTTTTATTTTTTTACTTCAAATTGAATTGACTTGGTGTATTCTTTCCCTGACCAGAGAGGAAATGATACTTTATCATCATACGATGTGACTATTATGGAGACTAATTACCTTTGAATTATTATATTTACACCATAAAATAAATAGTAAATAATACTCTTTATATAAGAGTCTTATTCCAAGACATGCCTTTATAACCTTTTCATGGTGGCTTCATACATCAAAAATTGTTTCTATTTATTTTTTAGAATAATAATGATTTGTCATTCCAAATTCTATCTTTTCAAATGTTGATTTTATTTCAAGAAGGGTACCATAAAATCCGTCAATTTCATGCCCATTATTTCTTATTCATCCCTTTTTTCATGAATCAACTTCCACTATTTTGTCAACATCCCATTAGAGACCATAAAATCCCATTAAACCCATCTTCCATTGATTACTTTTTATTATAAGAAATATATTATCTAATTAAATTAACCATTGATAAGATACAAATATATTTGTATTCTCATTAAATTTTGCATGTTTCTGTTGAATAAAAAGGTCTAACATTGTCACCCCATGTTGTGGATTGGTATGTTGTATCCAAAGGGAAAGGTTATTGGGAATATATTGATTCAGAAACCCCAATATAGTTATAAGTTGTTCCTATAAGTTTGCATATCTAGATCCAAAATCATTAAATTTCATATGAGGTAAATCCCTATATGGGTTATGTGCATTGACATGGTAAAACTTTATTCAAAAGACTTCCAATTATAGTTATTAGCATTCACTTTATTAGAACAAAACATTATATGATATAATATATAATCCCAAAACTAATAAAACACTAAACAAAAATGGAGAAATATTATAACTAATATAAAATAAATACCCTTTTAATCTTTAATATTATTATCAATGTTTATCATGGGGTGAAATTTCAGAATCATTGTTTTCAGATATCTTGTTCCCACTGATTCTAAAAAACATTATCTGAAACCTACTATAATATTCTAGAGAATGGTAGCTTAGAGCAAGAGGATAATTCATTATGTTGGTTCTGGATTCATGTGCTCGCATAAAAAAGAACCAAATGTTATATTAATGTTGTATAACTATATTAATTTCACATAAAAGTTGATAAAATAAATTTAAAAATACAATTTTATTTTACAACACCATTATACCCTTTATCATATCCTAAAATATCAATAATAATACAATACCTAGAACCACATGGAAAGGGAATATAAGAATTTGGTGAGCTAAAATACTTAGATAATGTAATATAAAATAGAATATATCTTGATTTAATAAAACATAATCAATATGGGAAGGGAAATAACTGAAAAAATTCCATATAATCAATTATCTCAATATAACGTATAGTATAAGAAAAACAAATAATGATCCAACAATGGAAGATAACTAATCACATGATCATGATAATTTATACAAGGATATAATAACTAATAAAATAATCAAATAGAATTTATTAAATATTCCAATAATGATGGAATTATTGATGTTGAACATCATAATCATATAGTCTAGGCATCGTTCAAACACATTTAGCATAAATGATTATGGCCTCAAGAAATACACAAGCGAGTATGTCTCATGAAACCTACCGATGAATAGAGGGGATATATAAGGTCACATACATCACATAGTAAATGTAATGAATTCGTCATATAAAATGGAGGAATCATAATCAGAATAAATGTTTTTATTTAAAAACTAGAAAAAAAATGTTGACAAATTACATAGTCAATAATCATAATCATAACCAATCTAGTCAAAAATATTAAATGGTATAGAAAATTACATACCTAGTAAAACTAATAATAAACCATCCATATAAATAGTAAGGATAATATCATTAAAAAACATCACCATGTGAGCATAAGTAAAATGAGTGATGTTGTTTTCAATTGATAGAAATGCCATAAAAATTTCATTTAAAACATTCTCAAGTAATATTCAATTTTTTACATTTAAAATCACAAATAAAACATAAAAATAAATAAAATATTATGAAATACATACCACACCCATGATTTATTTTGAGGTTTTCACCATTTATTTTTGGTCTAGAATTTCTCTTTTTAGATTTCTTTTGAGTTTTGGATAAAAATGAAAAATGTGGGGAAAATTGAATGGTACACAAGGTTAGCCCATGGTTTTACAAACCATGCAACATTTACCAGGTAACCTTGCAGCCATGTAGTGATTTTTGATAATGGATTATTTTAACTCCTCATTATTTTATAGTACATTATATTTTTAATGAAATTCAACAGCTTATATTGCACGCAACATCAACTTGGCTTGTGTTACATGGAAGATTAAGATTCTATGAAAAAACGATTTACTATTATAATGATTTAAAATATATATATTTATAATATTTCCATTAAATATAGTCAATGAAATAGTAATAAATAAATATTAAATGTTATTTATAATTTTTTCACATATATAAAACAAATTGATAATGAAATGTATAATTTTTGATAAAATAGTTATATATTTAGAAATAATATTTCCTTAAAGGAACCACTTTTTAATGTATTTCTTGAATAGTGATAAAATTAATTTTATACAATATTGGAAATATAATTTTGTAGAATAGAATTTCTTTTTATATCCACAATATTGAAATTTTCTTAGGGTAAATTTTTGATAGTTTTTTCTGAAAACATTCAATTTTTGATGAATACTGAAAAACACAACATTATTGTAAAAACACATAACATTTATTTTAAGTATTATTATAATTTAAATTTATTTTAAAGTCAAAATAGAAAAATAATACATATATTAACCCATTTTTGGTCATTGGAATCATTTTTAAAATAAAATTAGATATAAAATTTCATTGATCACTTTAACGTCATTTTACCTACCTTCAACCCCCTTTTGTAAATGGGCATTAAAAGTAAATTTCTTGTTTCTTTGAATTTAATTTCTAAAAACATAAATACATGGATATAATTAGTATGAAAAATTTGGTCTCAAATGATGAAAATTGTTTTTGGTGAACAATAACTTTGGAATTTTATTTACCACAGTTAAAGTAAATAGGGAAATTAAAGTTAAAAATAATATTATAATAATATATTACTACCATAACACTTGTCCTAAACTTATTTTATGAGTCATGGATGACCAATAAAACACATGGGTCAAATGGTTTCCCCTTGGAAGCCACTTGTGTTTCACTATAACATTAATAACTTTTTATTTAATGTAAAAATAAAACTATCATAAACATGTCTCTTAATTTTAAAATAATTATAATGTAGGATTATATAAGTTATATATTTTTATATAAATATTAATTATAAATATAAATATATTATCTACATCATGGTAATTTTTTATTCATTTGTAGACATTATATGACTAAATTTAATAATGACACAATGATGATGTAGTTATTTCTTTATTAAGGAAAAAATTGAAATACTTGATTATAAATATTAAAATAAAACAAAATTGACTAACTTAATGAAATACACTTATTTTATATATATATTATACATGTTGGTTAACCATTTGAAGTATTTTCTTGAATTTATCATTTTATTTCTTATTTTAAAAAATGAAAATATTGAATAGTTATAAAATTTACATAAATAATATTTTAAAATAAATACAATTTTGTTAAATGATATAAAAGTCATAAAAATATAAGGTCCAGAAAAATAACTTTTATAGTGTTTAAAATTTCATAAATTATCCACTTGAGGTTCTTTTGTAATTTTATAGTAAATATATTAACCATATAGTGTAAAAATACAAGAAGACATGGGAAAACCTACCCAAATATACTAAATACTTCAGTAAATTCCTATTTTTATCCACACATTGGATATAAATGCAACTTATGGAGTCCTTTTGTGCAAATCAAAAGAAGATACCAGAAGAAGAGGTAATCGTTTTATTACCTATTTCAAAAGTTCTTTTCTTCTTAAAATTCCATTTTCAATGTTGTTTACATAAAAAAGAATAAATAAATTATCATACATATACTTATATTTTATTATAATCATGGGAAAACCATACTACTAAATTTATCCATCTTATGAATAAATGTATCACTATGTGTGTGTACGTATGTCTTACCACCTCCATGCCATTGTGTAGCCTATTTTTCATGTACATTTTTTTATATGGGTATAAAGATGAATAAAAAGTATTTAAATAATAAATATAACATGTTACTAATTATTTAGAATTCATATTCCATCAAATTTTATACCATTTAACCATTATGAAAATGATATTGTCGGTCGTACATTTGTACGACTTACCGTCTCCATGCCGCGATGAAATTCATCTTCCACGTTCACCATTCTACAATGATTATAAAAATATATATTATGAATATGTATGAAATCATTTAAAGAATAACTATATTATAATAATATATATATTTATGTACATATATTTCATTCACTTTCTTTTATTCAATATGATAAGAAAACGGAAACATCGGTCATGCGTACACACGACCTACCATCTCTATGGACAATGTATTCCCTTTCATCTATCTATATATTATATATATTTTTATTATAAATATATATGATATATAAGTCATGTTATAAAATTTTTAATTAAGTAAATCATTATCTAATTAATACAATAATGAATAACAATTCAAAACATGTATGATAAACAAAGCAGTTGTTACATGAAACGTTGCTTTAACAAATAATTGTTAATAAATAGGTAATATAAAGTCACGAATGAATAAAATATGATATAATAAATATTATAATTATTTTGGTACCAGTTTATAAAATATTTAGAACTATTGTACCGTAGTTTTAGACACATATGAAGAGTATCAGACATATGGAAATTGAATTCTTTCTCACTTTTAATTTTCGTGAAAGCCATGTTCACCATCTATTTATTATATATGGTGTATGTACTGACCATATTATATTTTATATCATGAATAAATTTATATTCATGGTATTTAAATATTCATTTGAATATATTGATATTATAATTTTAATGTAAAAATTGGTATGAAACGCTTTGAATGTTAAAATAGTTAATCCTTCATCTGTTTCAATATTCTATATATGATTATACATATCTATTTATATAGATATAAAACTATTATAAAGAAAACCTTAGTTTTATTTCAATGTTCATTCAAATGTATTCAGAAAGGAATCTTTTAATGGTTTTACTTAATGGACTCTTTATGTAAAAAATCATTTTAATTATTTAAAATATTTGTTCTTCTAAATCATTCTCATTAATGTCCATTTTTTCAAAATTGTTTTAAGAATTAATTTATATGGACATGATTTTTTTAAAATATTTATTATTTTAAAATGTTGCAATTTTTTATGGGACACATTGATTCAAAAATGACTTTTTAAATGTTTTCTTTTATATGAGACTGATTTTTTGAATAAATAATATCATAGAAAAATGGGTTATTTGTCTCAAGTTATTTTTTATGGGTTTGTTAGATTATTTTTTTCTATGTCAACATCGTTTGATGGATTTTATTATTAATTGAGGTTTATTTTTTATGATAAAATATTCCATATTTAATGGAAGGGTTTATGTTATGTTTGACAATGGAGGTGTTATCTTGAAACAATTTATTGTTTATGATTAAAGTACTAAAATTTTTTAGGCTAGTTTTCATATAAATGTTTATGTTGTTTATGTTTAATCTTTTTTATATTAGGAATGAATTGGACATTTTATGTAACGGGTTGGGAGCTGTTCAATGAAATCCCCTTGATGCATCAATAGTAATCACGAGACAAACTAGTTTGGGTTTTTACCCGTAAGTATGAATTTGGCATGAGGTCTTGACAGTATGTCTGAAAATATGTATTCCATTATTATAAGATTATTTATTGATATTTCATGTGACTATTCGACTAATAGAATATATAAATGAAGGTTTAAATGGAATTATTTGATTTATTCATTCTTTATTAGGTTCAAATTTATGTTTAAAAGGGTTGTGTTTTAGTTTCATAGTTTATTTAATGTTTATGGTTATTTATGAAAGATTGTGCTATATTTTTTAACCTTAATATGCATATTAGATCACCCCTTTCTTATGTTTTATTTTACCAAGATGTCAAGAAGTGTATTATGATTTATATGCAGGATTACTATAGGAGGAAAATGTAATTCTTAGAGGATTATCTATGTCTTATTTTATGTTTTTAATTGAAATTTATTGTTCATGTATATATTATATTTTACAAGACTACAAAACTGATTGGTCCATTGGGATTTGACTCCTCGTAATCAGGTCAATGTATTAAAATAATGCACTTTCTTCAGGCTTCTAGGGCCGGGGTGTTACACTTGGTATCAAATATAGTTTAACAATAACCTTGGAAATAGATCTATAAAACTTATATTAAGGATCATAACCCTCATATGTACTTTGAGGACAATCATATAGGACTATCCAATAATTTTGGTAAGGTAGAGGTTATGTGAGTATTCCAAGGAAATACATCCCAGTCTGAATACTAAATGTGGATGTGGTTCTCGAACATATGTCTTTAAGAGTAATAACTCCACCATGGTGTCCCATGATTGACTTGGGGTAACCTAGTAGGTGACAATGGGCCTTATTGTCCACCGAGTTTGACACACCCAGGGCATATGTTTAGGATAATTCAAATTTTCTCTACAAAAAATAATAAAGGATTTAAAAGTAAATATCTTCCCAAAGAAACCGTGTTTACGATTATGAGATTAGTTATCAATAAAATGTTCAATTTATGTTAAGTTTTTCACTATTTTTTGGATTATACAATATTTTTTGAATTAATATTGTATATGTGATGGTGTAGAAATGGAGACTAGAAAAAATATTAACTCAACCAATGAACGTGATCTAAAGAGTAATAAGGATCATATGTTTAATGGTCTTAATCCAACATATTGAAGGGAAATAGTCTCCCTTGTATTCTCATCATATAAAAAAATATCACATGTTAATAAGATAATTAAAAAATATCAATGTTCTATGGATTTGATGGGAAGCAAGAAAATAAGATAATGGCAGAGGAAAATATCGATAAAGGGAAGAAGGGAAAGAATGATTTTCACACATGTGATAACTGTGGAATGAATCACCCTGGTTAATGATTAAAGTTAATAGGAACATATTATAAGTGTATAGAAGAATGACACCAATTTCCTGGTTACAAGGGTACAAAAAAGGATTCCAATGTACAATTCTTGAACTGTAAGGATATAGGACACTATGCAAATCAATATCCCAATCGTCAAAGGAATATACCCTAGATTATGCAATATAATAATGATCAAGTTATGATACTACCATTGATTACCATGAATGATTAATATTCCTATTCAATAATAATTTTATCTGAATAATTTATTATAAATTTACTGGTTATAAAATTTTTGGAGTATATAAGGAATATACGACAATACTATTTAATTAAGGATTTGGAAGCATAATTGTTTTCATTAAATATTTATAGGTGATCATAAATTTGGTATGGGATAATAAGAGCTAAAATATGTTTTTTAGAGAATTATATATTAATATTGATTTTGGAAATTTAGAGACCTTTTGTTATAGTGAATTTGAATGGAAGTATTTTGGTTGAGTCTTATGGTTGGAATAGAGTAAGTCAAAAATTGGATATTATTGATTGAGGATAAAACATGTCTCTAATTTAGAATATAAAAAGATATTTCTAGAATGTTATAATAAAGTAGTTTTAGAAAAATGAGAACCCATTGGTCGGGTGACAACCCATCACTTTGGACAATGCTACGAGAATCAAACCCACAACCAAAGTGTGACAAGGCATTGTCACCTAACACTGGCCCACGGGAAGTCTCTGGTTAGTAAAACACTGTTTTCATTATTTAAATGATATAATTTCATTTTTTTACCTTATATGATTAAGATAAATGAAATATTTTTTTAATTTTATTATCTTTTGAAAAGAAAGATAAATTTGTGGTAGATATAAGGTAAAGGATGAAACTCAATAGGTTTAGTAAGTATGATTCATTTTGTTCTTATTATATGATGTAAATTAATTATTAAACACTAAGTAAAGGATCTTAAAACCAAAAATTCTTTCCTAGTACATTATTTTGTGATGAATCGAATGGCCCCTTAGATCATCATGGATTTATAGCTTTGTGGTTGTTCACTTTTTCATAATCATGTTCTATATCACTCTTAATCCGAACTTGATGGTTACATTTTCCTTCATGTCCAAGTTTTCCTACATGGAACCCTTGTATGTGTTATATCTAGTGACCAATGCATGTATCACACCAAGCTTCCACTATAACGACCCGAAATTTTGAATAAATCTTATTTCCTAATTTTATATGTTATTTTATTTTTTATACTCAACAAAAATGTTTCATTTGATAACATTAGTATAATTAAAATAAGATTGTTGGGTTTATGCGGTTATATGACCATTGGTCAATATGATCGCTGGAAACTAAACGTTTTTATTATTGTCTCTAAATACAAGTAATCTTGGTTAATTTTTATAGAAATAAGATTCGATGGCCTCACCCTGTAGTCTTGGACCGATCGAAGCCCATCTAATAGAACTTGGGAAAGAGGTAGCACCATTGGGCTTTGCTCTAGACCAAACCCAAGCCGAACTTCATCGTGTGAAACTAGAACAGAATTGCCTTTGTGAGAAGCTCAAACTAATAGAAATTACTACTCGTGCGATGTTATCCGAGCCTCCCTCAGATTCTCTCACCTTAGTACACCTTACACTTAGGTCCTATGTTGGTGTGATAAGGGGCTATGTAAGGAGACCATAACTTCCTTGTGTAATCCTTTGTTTTAAATAAAAATTGGGATTTCTTCTTATGAAGTTTATGAATTTCCAAAAGTCTGGATAAATATAGTATTAATATTTTTGGTAAATTTTAGAGAAAGGATATTTTTAAAAAAAAATGTTTATGTAAACCTTAAATAAATAGAAATGTGTAATGATTTTCAAAAAATGGTCTTCTACAATTCTGTTCAGTACGAAATTTCGAGTCTAATAAGATCAACGTGATTTTTGATTAATAGTAAATTATGAATAGTGATTTTACGCTTAGGATTAGTAATGTGACCGAATGGATTTTTAATTTCACTCAAAGAAAGTTTTAATATAATTTAGACACCTAGATTAAGTAATGAGATTCAATAAAATGGGTAAATAACAGTTTCATAAATTATTATTCAAGTATTAGTTTTTTTCGGGTGAATAGTTTTTTTTAATTAAAAATTAAATTAAAAATATTTAGAAAATTATTTTTATAAAATGGATTTCATTTTTGAACTCAAGGGATCGATATTATGTTAAGTTAATTTTTGGGGATTTTTCTGAAACAAATGAATTTTTGGTGAATAGTGTGTTTATTTAAAAAATGAATTAAAAATATTTAGAAAATTGTTTTTCTAAAATAGAGTTCATTTTTGAAATCAGAGCATTGGTATTTGGTTAATGTTAAATTTTGAGATTTTTCTGAGAAAGTTGAATTTTCAGTGAATAGTAAAAATACAGGTTTAGGGTTTCGGTATGTTTAATGACATCATAACTGTGTCATGATGATGTCATGAGATATTTTAAGGGATGGTAGACTAAAGAGGATGAATTATTGTGTGGGGGTCCCCATGTGGCCTAACTCTATGGGAAGTACCATGGGGAGGGCCCATGCTTTTGAGAAAACCACTTTTGAGGTGTCCCTTGGCCATTAATGCATTGTCCCCTCACTTTCCATATAAATACCAAGACCTCCTCTCATCTTTTCGACTCCAAAACCATCATCAACTAAGTTCCGGTCTCCTTACCTCCCATGGAGTCCTCCCAAGGTTCCCCCATGCCCTCGAGGTCCAAACCTTTGAGTTTTAAGAGTTACATTTTAAGGTAAGGGATCTGATCCCTCTCTTTCTTATCAAGATATCTCTTTTATTAATTTCTTCTATGCTCCATGTTCTTATGTTAAAGGGTGTTCTTTTATACTCCTCTTACATCCCTATTCATGTTCACATAATGATAGATCCCCTCTTACTCTCATTATTTCGTTTTATGATGTTTTAAGTGGCGTCGTTAGGCTGCCGAAAGTTTTGTAACGGATTCTTTCTCCCTTCTCATTTTTTTCAAGATCTATTTTCATGTAAAGTATTTCAAGTTATTTTTAATTATTTTGGGGTATGCTCTCTAAATTTATCATACTGATCTTTTATGATCATATGATGAGAGACCCCATTTGATCTATTCAATTCAGTATTTTGATGTTTTATGTGGCATCGTTAGGCTGCCGAAGTTTTAAGTGGTTCTTCACCCTTCTCGTTTGAAGTTCTACTTTCATGTCAATTCTTTCAAGTTCCTTTTTGTTATGTTGGGGTATGATCTCTATATCTATCATACTGATATTTTATGATCATATGATGAGAGACCCCATTTTATCTCTTCAATTCAGTATTTTTATGTTTTACGTGGCGCCATTAGGCTGCCGAATGTTTAAGTGGTTCTTCACCCATCTCGTTTTGAAGTTCTACTTTCATGTCAATTATTTCAAGTTAATTTTTGTTATGTTGGGGTATGATCTCTATATCTATCATACTGATCTTTTATTACCATATAATGAGAGACCCCATTTGATCTCTTCAATTCAGTATTTTGAAGTTTAAGTGGCGTCGTTAGGCTACTGAATTTTTAAGTGGTCCTTGCACCTTTCTCCCTTTTCAAAGTTCTAATTCCATGTCATGTCTTGAAAGTTCCTTTTTATTATGTTGGGGTATGATCTATATATCTATCATACTAATATTTTCTTTTCATATGATGAGTGACCCTATTTGATCTCATCAATTCATTTTTGGTTGAAGTTTATGTAACGCTGTTAGCCTGCCGAATTTTCATAAGAGAAATCTTATTTTTGTCTTCCTTTAATATTCTTCATTTCATATGGTATATTTTAAAATTTCTTTAAAATGTTCTTAAATCCCTTAGATTCTGTCCCTCTACTATTTTATGGGTCATTTATGAATGATTGACCCATGCCCCCTCTCTTTTCAATTTTTTCTAAAAACCTTGTAACATAGACGTTATGCTGCAGAATTTTCGTCTCAAAATGTCTCTCTCATTTTTTATAAAGATATTTTATTTTATTAAGTGAATACTAAAATCTCTAAATTCTATATGGGTATTCAAATATATATCATAATGTTCTATTTTAAATTCTGGTATTTACAAACATGAGACCCGCTCTCCCCTTCCGTGGGTTTAAAGTGACGTAAATATCATGTCTATAAAGAAGTTTTTAAAACGTTGTGATTATGAAATGAAACAAATTTATTTTATTCTATATGGGCTATTTATGAAATTTTTGATGATTATATATGTGTCTCACATGATAATAAAGGAAAATTTAAGGTTTCACCCTGCTAGCGCTCTAAAGCATTGGGTAATGATGTAACCATTATAGATTACAATTTTCACAATATCTTGGTGAATAACCTTGGTAATTTTCAAATGACACCTTGGGGATGGACCTTCGTGATATGTTCATGATTTTCAATATTAAATGTTGCAGCCACATATTCAAGTTATGAAAAATGTTATTTTTATTATGAAATGCCTCATGATTTCTTTCTCATGCCTTAAACTTTTTTTCATGTCCTTATTGAAGTATATCAAGTTCACATGTAAAATGTTCCTCTTGTTTCCCTTACTAGGCCTTCTGCTCACCCTTTCTTTTGATGTATGTCCCCAGGTTATGAGATGCAGTAATGAACCTAGAATGAACATGAGGATAAGCCTTTCAAGTTTTTAAGAAGAATTTTTTACGTTTTCATGTATTATGTTCCTGGTTTCCAAGACACTAAACCATAAAGATCCTGAGTTTTGTGTAATGAAATGAAAGTTTATGTTATAAAAAGGGTGGGATGCTATATCCACGATATGTTTTCCTTTGAATAATGCAATAGCTTGCATTGTACACAATTTCGAGATTCTATCACACCGTGACCAATCAAACTAGTTGTTATGAATAGTAATACTCACTTTCTAAAATTTTATTAATTTTATCATTCAAAATGGACTTCATTTTTGGATTCGGAATATTGAAATTAGCATAGGGTGAATTATTGGTATTTTTCTAAAAACATTCTGTTTTTTATGAATAGTGAAAAACACTCAGTTATTGGTCAAAACCGACTTTTTATTTAAATAATTATTTATTTTTTTTCAAATTATATTAGGTAAAAATAGATATCTAATACCTATATAAGTTCAATGTAATTCATTGGAGTCAGTTTATAATAATTTTAGACATATAAAACTTTTATTGAAATTTTAACCGTCTTTTACCAATCTCCTAGGAAAATTTGAAAATTCACATAAAACATAATTTTACCACTTCTATGAGTGGAATTTTTAAGATATGAGAGACAATATTCATTTCAAGGAGTAAAATTTGGTTCAATAAGATAATAATATTTTTGTGAATAGTAACTTTTTACTTTTATTTACCACGGTAAAAAGTAAATAGGGTAATTAAGGGTAAAAATGAAATTATTATTAACCTAACACATGGCCTAATTTTATTGGATAAGTATAATTCGACCAAAAAAACCTTAGGAATAAAATATGAACCTATTTGGTCCACTTGTATTAGATTTTGACATTTATTATTATTTAATTCAAAGAAGAGGTAAAATAGTTGAAATCAATGTTTAATAACTAAAACATTTTTAATATAGGGTTATACATAAGTTAAATTCGATTATAAATATGAATTAGAAAGATAAAAATATTTCCCACATAATAGTATTTTATTTATAATTTTTAGACATTAAATAACTTAATTTATTTTTGGCAAAATGGTAATTCAGTAATTACCTAATTAATGAAATATTAAAGTAATTGATATTATAAATATCCAAATAAATGTAATTAGAGACATTTTATGAATTACAATTTTTTTAAAGATTACTATAAAATATTATTATTGGTTATATGAATTGTATTATAAGCAATAATGTTGTTATGAATTTATCAAAACCCAAATACCGAATAGTGTCAAAATTGAGATAAAAGAGTTTTTAAAACAAATATTATATTATTAATTGATATCATATTCCTAAAAATATAAGGTTCGTCCAAAGGACTTATATAATTATATTTGTATCATTAATTAACCACTTGGGGTGTCTTGGAAATATATAGTATGTTTATTAACTATATAATATAAAAATACAAAGAGACATGGTAAATGTCAAACTATTTAACTAAGAGTTAAATCTAAAAGACAAGGTTACTATAGTGACCCAAAACTATCTAAAATTTATTTTTTGAGTGGTTTTCGACCCATACCCACCATATAATTTGAATAAATCACTTTTACTCCATTAGACACCGATTATTAATTTATTTTAAATTAATACTTTACGTTTTTCTTAAAGAGACCCTCCTCCCCTTAAAAAAGGACACCACTTCTAACCAATTCTTCATTCCTTAAAAGACTTTTGGTTAGGGAACCCTCTTCCCAATTAAGCTCCCTATATCCCTCTACTCCTCTTATAATCCTTACCTTAGGCAGAAAGCACTTCAAGAGTCCTTTTTGGTTCAAACCAAAGGTAGTTAGCTAAATTAAAGGTAACGATTTCTCTTAGCTTCTTTTCTTTAATTTTAATTCTCCAACCACTAAACTCTTATTATTATTTTCTTTTGTAAAAAAATAAGTATACTCAATATACTAGTATATTGATATAATAATTATTCGAACTACACTTACAAACACCTCCATCTAATGGGTGAAAAATATAATGTTTCTGTGGATGGCAACCAAACGCCTCACGAAATGATGATTGTTCAATTATCTCCTACCACCTCTCATGGTGGACATTATGATGGAAGTACAATTAAATATGATATAAAAATATTTATTTTATGTATAATCTTCTGTAATTCCATTTTATAGGATACCATTATTCGTTTCATGTTGTATATATATATATATGATATTTTCATTTGAGGAAGTGCGGACTACCGCCCCCTCAATGTGATATGACTCGTTCATACCATACATGGAACGTATAAAGGATGGTGTTGATGAACATAAGTAACATTTATAAGATATTATAATATACTAGAATAATAATATACCTATGTATCATTTGGTTTTGATTTCTATTAAAATGAAATGGAAGTAACGTTTGTGTGTACGTACGGATTACCGTCTCCACGAACGCGATGAGATTCATTTCCCCGTCATATCCATTCAAGAATAATTATCATTTGATGATTAAAGTTAATGTATAAGGACTTGAAATCATTCTGGATATAAATAAGATATAACCTATCCATAACAAACACGTCTTACGTAACAAAGCATATAAAGGAAAATGAATCAATTAAACGACCATAATACAAATATATTATTGACAAAGAAATATTAAAAGATCATATATGATATCATATTTATGTATATGATTCTTTTATAATTTAATAACAATGATTTAACTATTATATAGTAGTTTAACCTACCCTCTACCAAGGAAAAGTACAAAGTAAGGGTTTATTTCACAATCTCTTCACTATCTGAGGTTGTTTATATATAATTACCTACTGGGACCACTTTATCATCAACATCCATGTTTCTTAAAAATGTATTTCAAAATATTCTTACTATTTTAAAGAATATGGGTTAAAGTAATTTATACCCTCATATGACTTTTTATAAGAATTTTATAATGGAATCTTTACGTCGTTATCCAAACAAGGTCTTTTTTAACCTTTTCGACAAAATTAAGGTAAAAATGTCTGTTTTTATCTTATATGGTGGGTGCGGCTATTTTCCACCATTGTAAAATCTTCAAATATTTTCTTACAAGCTTATTAGTATATTTTCAATGTAAATATTTTATTTTATAATAATGTGACTTTTAAATGACATAAAAAAGGAGATATTTCTCTCAAATGGTTTTGATTTCATCTATGTCAACTTCCTTTGATGGATTTTAAGCTTATTTGAAGTTGATTTGTTATGATACAAAACATCCATATTGTATTGAAGGTTTTGTGATATGTTTGACTGTGGATGTGTTATTATTTATACCATTCACGGTTTATAAAGAAAGTATTGACATTTCGTATGCTAGTTTTAATACGAATGTTTATGTTATGTTTAAACCTGTTCATATGAGGAATGCATTGGACATAGTAAGTGATGGGCGGAGCCCGATATAGCTCCTTGATGCATCATTAGGTCTCATGAGACAAACTAGGGTCTTGGAACGAGGCCTTGACAAAATATTATTTTTATTCTTGGCACGAGGCCTTGGATACGTGGTTAGGATAGTCTGCATTATGGATTCCATCATTATAAAAGAGGTTATTGATATTGCATGTGATTATTAGACTAGTAGAATATCCATGTGAATAAGTAAGTGGCATTATTTTATTTTATTTTTTCCATATTATGCTGAAGTTCAAGTTTAAAACGATTTTTTAGTTATACATTGCCTTAAATGTTTATGCTTATTTATGAATGTTTCCGCTATATTGTTATCCATACTGGGCATCTGAGCTCACCCCTTTCTATGTTTTATTTTTTCCAGGATGTGAAGAAGTATTTTATGAAGGACATGTAGGGACAGTATAAGGGGATATTAGTTTGGAGACAATATTTTGTTGTAGTTTTTCATTTTATCATGTAATGTAAGACATATGAATGTATCTAGTGATTCCAAGGCTACTAAACTAATCAGTCTTTCGAGAGATGATCTTTTGTGATCATGCCAATGTTATGTAAAAATTCACTGACTCTGGGTATCTAGGGTCGGGGCGTTAAGGTTGGTATTAGAGGGAGGTTTAGTACAAACCTTGAAAGCTAGATTTAGATAAAATCTGATTAGAGCACATAGACCTAAGATAGAATTTGAGGATTAGTATAGAAGAATTTCCTAGAATTTTTGTTACTGTATAGATTTTGTGAGTTTTCTGAGAAATACATACCTGTCTGGATATGAGCAGGTAGAGGTGGATTTGGCACAGATGTACCTTGGGGTGAAACCCAAAAACACCGCTTTGAGCTAGAGTCGAACAGGAACTAGTGCAAAACAACAGGCCTTGCTACACTCTTGGTTATGACACTCACGGGGGATATTCTTAGGATAATTCTCATTTTCTTTAAAAACCATTATGAAGGGTTTATTAGTATATACCTGATCAAAGAAAACATTTTTTTATGATTATGGATTATATCCATAAACTGTTCAATTTATGTTAAGTGTTTTACAAGTTTGGATTTATGTATTGCGATACATAAACTAATCTAGTATATGCCATTTTTTAGAAATGGCGCCTAATAGAAGGAATGGAAACCATATCAATTCATTCACTCCATGTAGGATATTTTCAAAGTAAATGTTTTATTTTATAATTATGTGACTTTTAAATGATTAAAAAAAAGAGATATTTCTCTCAAATAGTTTTGATTTCATTTATGTCGACATCCTTTGATGGATTTTAAGCTTATTTGAAGTTGATTTATTATGATACAAACATCCATATTGTATTTCAAGTTTTGTGATATGTTTGACTATGGATGTGTCATTTTTTTATACCATTCATGGTTTATAGAGAATGTATTGACAGTTCGTATGCATGTTTTAATACAAAGGTTTATGTTATGTTTAAACCTGTTCATATGTGGAATGAATTGGAATTAGTAAGTGACGGGTGGATCCCGCTATAGCTTCTCAATGCATCGGTAGTTCTCATGAGACAAACTAGTTTCTTGGCATGAGGCCTTGACAAAATTTTATTTGTTGTCTTGTCACGAGGCCTTGGCTACGTGGTTATGATAGTTTGGAATTATGCATTCCATCATTATGAAAGTCGTTATTGATATTTCATGTGATTATTAAACTAGTATAATATCCATGTGAATAAGTAAATGACATTATTTTATTTTATTTTTTCCACATTATGTTGAAGTTCATGTTTAAAAGGATTTTTTTAGTTATACATTGCCTAAAATGTTTATGCTTATTTATGAATATTTCTGCTATATTTTTATCCTTACTGGGCATCTTAGCTCACCCCTTTCTCTGTTTTATTTTTCCCAGTTTGTGAAGAAGTATTTTATTAATGACCTATAGGAATAGTATAAGGGGATATGAGTGTAGAGACAAAATGTTGTTGTATTTTTTCATTTTATCATGTACTGTAAGACATATGAATGTATCTAGTGATTCCAAGGCTACTAAACTAATCGGTCTTTCGAGACTTCATCTTTTATGATCATGCCATTGTTATGTAATAATGCACCAAATCTGGGTAACTGGGGTCGGAGAATTAAATTGACCTTCCATTTCTTTATATAAAATGATACCTTTTTTAACCGTATTTCCGATGTGGGTTTTCCCAAAATGTATTTTATAGTATCAACATTTTATTTTAGAACAACAATTTCAAATTGTGAGGATAAAATTTGTTAAAGGGGGTGACAATTTAACACCTCAAGATATCATTGTATTTTATATTTTTAAATAAATTCAATACCTTATATTACAAGGAACAGTAACTTGACTAGTGTTACATGCAAGATGGAGATTCTACGAAACAACACTGTAGTATTATAATTATTTAAATGATATATTTATGACATGTCCATTAAATATAGTAATATGAATCGTAATAAATAAATTTTAAATGTTATTTATATTCTTTTCACATAAATAAAACTTGTTTATAATGAATTTTATAATTTTTGGTAAAATAGTTATGTGTTTAGAAATATTATTTCCTTAAAAGACTACTTTTTATATCCTTTTTGAACAATAATAAAATTAATTTTTGAATCATAACAATTTAATATGGTAAGATAGACAACATTTTTGATTTTATAATATCAAAATTATCATAGGGTAAATTTTTAGTATTTTTCTGAAAACATTCTATATTTGATGATTTATGAAATACACTCCATTAATTTTAAAAAACCGACTTTTTTATTTAATTAATTATTTTTATTTAAATTGATTTTAATGATACAATAGATATATAATAGATATATTAATACAATTTAGGTAATTAGAATCATTTTTAAAATAAAATTTGATATAAAAATTCATCTAACTTCTTAACATTATTTTATCAACCTTTTAGCCACTTTTACAGATTATCATTAATCGTTATTTTATCTCTTCTATGAATTTAATTTCAAAAAATATTCATACATAATTTTATTTAGTATGAAAAATGTGGTCTAATAGGATCAATTTTTTTTGTGAATAACAACATTGAATTTTTTTTACCATAGTTAAAAGTAAATAGGGAAATTAAATGTAAAAATAATATTATAATAATATAAAACTACCCTAAAACATCTTATAACATTTTTGGATGATTCATTTAAGACCAATACAGTCCATGAAACTATAGTTTTTCCTTTGGTAGCCTCTTGGGTGTGATAATGACATCAATTACCTTTTATTTAAAGTAAAAATAAAAATATCAAAAACATGTCCCTTATTACTAAAAAAATCTTAATATAGGGTTGTATAACTGATCTATTTGACTATAAATAGTCATTTTAAATATAAAAAATTTATATCCATCAAGGTAATTTATCTATAATTTTTAGAAATTATATAACTAAATTTAATTATGATACAATCAGGATGAAATGATTACTTTATTAATGAAAGAATCGAATAAATGATATTATAAATATTAAAATAAAAATAATTTTACTTAATTAAGGACATACACGAATTTTATGGATATATTATACATCTTAGTGAAATATTGGAAGTTTTGGTTATTAGCTATCATGTTATTTTTTTTTTCTTACAAATTAAAAAATTGAATAGTATTAAAATTGACATAAATGATATGTTTAAATAAATACTATTTTATTAAATGATATAAAATTCATACAAATATAAGTCTTAGAAAAAAAACTTTTATAGTGTTACAAACATCATAATTGTTCTACTTGAGGTTCATTCAGAATTTTATTGTAACTATATTAACCATAGAGTATAAAAATACAAGAAGACACTCTAAGAGTAAAATTATTTAACTTAGGGTTATATCCAAAATAAAGGTTAATGTGGTGACCTACATATGTCTAAAATTCATTAGGTGAGATTATTTTGACCCATACTCATCTTATCCTCGAAATAAATTACCTTAGAGCTATTATAAAGCAAAAATAAATTTATAATAAATTATTATTTCAAGAAATTCCTAAAGTGCCCCTCACCTCTCATGTAAAAGGGAACTTCTCTTTCCCCTTTATTCAAACATACAAAGCCCTTATGCTTGAAAAAACCCTTACCAACTATAATGAGATCATATTATAATCATGGTACAACCATATTACTCATTTTATAATTACAATTTCTATGTTTTTTATCACCTCTTTCAATGTTCTTTTCTTCTTATAATTACAATTTCTATGTTTTTATATACCAAGGTAATTTCTACAGTATCATAAATATAATGAGATCATATTATAATCATGGTACAACCATATTACTCATTTTACCCATTCTATGGATAACTATATCACCATGTTTTTGTGTGTACGGCTTACCATATCTTTGCTATGGTGTAAATAATTTTTAACGTTCACATTATTTTTCAGGGTATAATGATGAATTTAAATGATTTAACTAACAAATATAGAATGTTATGTTTTCTATTAAATTCATATTCCCCCAAATTTTAAACCATTTAACCATTAAAAATGACATTGTTATTCATGCGTAGGTACGACTTACCGTCTCCACACTGTGAAGAAATTCATATTCCATGTTCACCATTCAAGAATGATTATAAAAATATAGATTATTAATAAATATAAAATATATGACAAAATAATTCTATTTGAATAATATATATGTTTGTATGTATATATATATCATTCATTTACTCCCATTCAATATGATAAGAAAACATAAACAATGTCCATACGCACTATGACCTACCGTCTCCATGAACGGGGTATTCCCTTTCATATATATATATATTGTATTTATATTAAAAATATATATGATATATAAATCATGTTATGAATTTTGGAAGTAAGTAAATCATGATCTACAAAATATAATAAACAATAACAATTCCACACATGTACGAAAAACAAAGCAATTATTACCTGAAGCGATGCTTCAACATAAAATTGTAAATAAATAAGTAATATAAAGTCATAAATTAATATTATATGATATAATAAATATTATTATTATTTATGTACAAGTAAATAAAATTTTTAAAACCACTATACCAGATTTTCAGACACAGGTGAAGAGTATCAGACCTACGGCAAGGGAATTCCATCTCGCTTTTCATTTTCATGAGATATAAGCCATGTTCACCACATATTTCTTGTGTATGGTGTATATACTACCCCTGTTATTTTTAAAATCATGATAAAATTTATCTTCGTGGTATTTAAATATTCATTTGAATATATTCAGCTAGTTGATTAAATGTTTAATGTGGTATGAGATGCTTTGAATGTTTAAAAAATCAATCATTTCTCCATTTCAATATTATCGATATGATTTTACATAACTATTTACACACAGACAGATATATATATATATATATAAGTATTAAAAATGGGGACAGAATCTATATGTAAATTTTAAATATATGGGATATCATCTCTCCTTAAACCTTTGAGTGATTAGGGTTCTCTAACCCTCGATACTCTTCTCCCATGGCTGACGTGTTTCTTGCTCCGAGGAGATTCAACTCCCTCCACTGCAGGAATAAGAATAATGATAGGTGGGGTGAAAATGTCATGCAAAATGTACGAAAAATGATCAATGGAACTCCCAACCACATGACTGTGGGTAGATATCGAAGTATCTCTTTCTTGGATGCGCTTAAAGTTATAGATCCAAGTAAAGATTTTATAGCGACGAATCCTCTTTTTTCAAGAGGCATGAAGATGGATGATTCTCAGTGGATCTAGATCCAGATGAAATCAAATAATTTGCACTATTAGGAAAATTCTCCATCTTGGTCTGCATATCATACATGAATGGTGATCTCCCCTGGACTTTAATTGATTTAAAACCCAGAATTTCACACTATTGGGGTTTATCATATTGGAAATTCATACCCATAGGCCGCTGATACATTCATAAAATATTTGATTTTCAATGTGACCTTGATATAGTATGGAAAATAGGTAACATCCATCTTAAACCTAGTCTACTTGGGATTTCTTATTGAGACTATGCATTGGACCAATACAATCATAGGAATACAATGGCACAAATATGGGTTAGATTTCATTGCCTGAATTAGTACTTTTGGCATCCTAAAATTTCTAAGGACATTGTTTCCTATATTAGATTCCCCATAAAAAATGACTAGAGAATACTAAATGCTGAATTGGGCCTCTTTGCGAGGGTTATAGTAGAGGTCAACCTTCTTTCACTGCTCCATAATTGAATAAGTTTCAATGACAAAGAATAGAAAATAAAAAATATGATACAGTATGATAGAAAACCACCATACTGTGAAGTTTTCAAACTTATTGGCCAAACCATAACAAATTTTATGGTGATTAGGAAACAACAAGTGTTACAACCATTGAAGAAAGAATAGAAAGAAATAAAAAAACAAAAAAAGAATCACCCAAAATTGATATTCTAGAATCTTCTAAAAGAAGGCATGAGGTATGGGTGAATAAACCAAATAAATCAATGGATTTAAAAATTAACTCAAATTCCACCTAGTATGACCATGTAAAAGAGAAATAAAATAATTATCTTCAACTTCTCAGTGTGATTAAAACCCTAGTTATGGATGTTATTCATCAACAGAACATTGGACATGGAATGAATGAAGGTATGACCTCAACTCAACCCATTAGTACTGTTTCTTCTAATATTTATGTAACGAAAAATGTTCTATTGAACCTTAATGTGGATACAATCACCATTAGAACTGAAGGTACGAATATTGAAAAAAAATTTGGAATCTTGTTGAGGTTTTGGTCAGTGAAGGGACATAACCCATGAAGATTGTTTTATCTAGCTTGTAAGGAAACCCAAACCCAATTTCGTTTTTAGATAGATATTTGTAATTAGCTTCAAATGTAAGAGCTCATACAGAATATTGTCTTTCTAGAGACTTTCACATTGCAACAAACACTACCTTATAAGATTAGGCTATAAGGGGGACTATTTTGGACTCCTCTAAAGGTACTATTTCACAACACATTTATAGTGAGGTTTTTAATGGTATAAAGATTGACATTGGTCATTATTCAAACCCTTATTAATATTTGGGATGTGCATAAAAAATAAGTTGACATAATTCATGATAAAAATGATGACCATAACAAGTAGGTATTGAAGTATGACTCTAAGAAGATAAAATGAAACCCTCCTGTGGGTTTAAACTCGAGCAATGCCACTTATTTTATTGCTCAGAATAGCCATCAACCCTCATTTGGTTCAAATAGTGCATCTTCCAAGGAGATGGCCTTGGAACCTGTTCTTCAGGATGCTCTAAAAACTACTCTAGATAGTTTTGGATGGAAGTGTCACTCAGGTATTTCACATTTCAATCCTAATACAAATATTTTTAGTAAAAATTCTCCCAATTTTACCAATCATACTTTTAATACTTCTTATATATTTGATAAAACAAATATTCTTGATAAATATGACAACATGATTACTAACCACGATGCTGACCATATTTTTTGTAGTAGTAAAGATTCTATGAACTTACCCATGATGAAAACCTACAATTATCCATCAAAGGATAATATTAAGGTAGGAAATTCAAACAGCCCCATGCTACCTCTAAAATCAATTAGGAAGAAACCAATAGCCCAAACAGTATGAATAATCTTAGAATATCTCCTAGATAAAAGGGATCTATAAATAAAAAAAAGGCATTTTTAACTCAAAATTTAGGTTTAAATAAAGATCCTATTTTGGAATTGTTAGGGTATTTATAACTATGGAACCTTTTCTATTTTAAAAGGAATGATTAACACCCACTATCCAAAATTGTTTTCTATTGCTGAACATAAAGTTAAACTTTAATCAAAATACCATCATTTGTGTCAATAAAGTTATTCTATTATTGGTGCCATAAATAACAACTATGTTTATTCTCTCTTTATTTTTTGCACTCTTACATTGATAATATTTACATTTTTAACATGTTAGAGCAATCCATCTCTTGTAATTTTGTTTTTGATGGAACTCTTATTTTTAGCTCCTTTATTTATGCCAAGAAGAGATAAGAAGATATAGGACCCCTCTAGGATAACTTTTCCGACCTAGGTTCTTGTATAAAAACACCTTGGTTTGTTATTGGGTACTTCAATGATGTACTCAATTCAAGTGAGAAAATTGGTCCCTCATAGGCCATGATCTCCATGAGGGAATTTAAACCCTCAATTGAAGAAAATAACCTGATTGAAATAAAACTTATAGGTTCCAAATACACTTGGTTTAGAAAACAAAACAGCAGGGTGGTTGCATCAAACTTGAATAGAGCCATCATGAATGAATGTACATTAGATAAATGGGACATTATCTATAGAACCACCCTTCACAAGCTCCACTCTGATCATCATCATATTTTGGTTTATGTCACCACCAAAACTGTGAAACTCTATCTTCCGTTAAGATTTAACAATTCATTGTTCTGCAACACTAAATTGAAAAAAATCGTCCAGAATTTTTGGCATTCCATGAAACAATGAAATGATACAATTTTATTATTCTATCAAGTTAAAATCACTTAAACAGATTATCAAAGGATGGTGCAACTCACATGACAAAAAAATTAACAATTAAATTCACTTTCTTGAAAATAAACTAAATCAAATTCAAGACATTAATACTAGATCTTATTTTAACTCTAATCTGAATCATGAAATCAATATTTCAATAAAGCTAAATTCCTTTCTCACTTTTAAGGAGAATATAAAGAAAAAATCCTTCATAGTAAAATAGTTATCTGAAGGTGATAGAAACACTAAATTCTATATATCTCATCAAAAATCTGGGAAAGCCTACAGACCGCTAGTCTCTCAAAAAGATGGAGACAACCTTTTATAAAATGATGATGACATTGTTAATCAAATTGTATCCTATATTGAATGTATCTTTAATGGCCATGATAATGACAAGGACATATTACCTAAGATCATACCAATGGTGGTCAATAATGATGACAAAAACTTTCTTCTTAACATTATTATTGATCATGAAATTAATGAAATTGTCTTTAGTATAAATTTTGATAGATCTCATGGTCCTAATGGCTTCAATAATGGTTTCATTCAACAGTATTAGGACATTATCCAATTGGATGTTTGCAAGGTTGTCAAATATTTTTTTCTCCAATGGTGTTATCCCTTATGGAATTATTTCCCAATTCTTCTCTTTAATTCCATAATTTAACAATGCTTTAGAAATTCACTTTTTAGGCCCATTGCTCTCATTAACACTCTTTACAAAATTATCACAAAAATAATTTCTAAGAGGCTTTAATATATCACTAAAAATCGTCACATGGAATCAATTTGGATTTACTAAGGGTAGATCCATCTAAAAATATATATGTATTGCTTCATAATATATTAATAACTTAAGCAAATCTAATAGTAGAGGTAGTATTTCCATCAAAATGGACATAAAAAAAGATTTTGATACCATGGATTAGAGTCTTATCTTCAAGGTGATTCAATATTTTGGTTTTAATGATACCTTTATCTATACTATTACAGAATTGTTCAAATCAGCCTCCATTTTCATTCTAATCAACATATCACCTAGGGGATACTTCAAATGCACCAAAGGTGTTAGACAATGTGACCCCTTTATGCCATCATTTTCTCCATTGTAGAGGAATTTCTTAGCTATTTTATAACTTTTCTTGTTGATCAAAACGTACTCAATCCCATTCATGTGTCACAGAATCTTAATGCTCCTACCCAACTGTTGTATGCCGACAATATCATTCTTTTTCACCAAGGTGACAAAAGAAACATTCTAAACCTCAAAAATGACCTCACTCACTATAAATAGATTTATGGAAGAAATCTTCTATCTTCTTTGGGAACACCTTTCCCACTAATAGGAAGTGAAATATTATAAATTACCAATGTATCAAAGGGGGTTCTCATCATTTTACATACCTATGGGTCCCCATCTTTTAAGGCCAACCCCAATCCTGTCATTTCTCTATTATTGTCAACCATGTTATTAACTAGTTAACCTCTTGGAAGAGAAAATCTATTTCTATGGTGGGTAGAATATATCTTATCAAATCTACTATTGTATCTAAATTTGTTTACTCTATGATAGTATACAAATGAACTGCTGGTATAATAAAAAAAATAAACATCTCAATCAAATTTTTTTAGATTGGTTTCACTATAGAAAGGAAACTAGTAACCATCCACTAGTCGACTTGTTTCAAACCAATCGATAAAAGATTTATAGGTATAACAAATCTCAAATATTTCAATGAGTCTCTTCAAGAAAGGCTCACATGGGATCTTCTCTACAAAAAACATAACTCCATTTCTTTTCTATAAAATAAATATATTGAAAAAACAATGAAAGGAAACTAAAATTTTCCCACCTCCTCAATTTTGACATACATAAAATAGTCATTTTCCACCATCATGAACAACACTAGGTTGATAGTCTTTAAAGACTATTCCCTGAACTTCTGGTTGGATAAATGGACATAAAATCCTTTAATGTCTATGGTTCCTCCTAACCAAAGTCCTATGAACACTAACCTTTATATCAAAGATGTTCTAAATTCCAAAAATGATTAGCTCCATGAAACCATTACGAAGTTTATAGAAAACTACCCTTTCTCTAACAATGGGGATTTCTTAATTAGAGATCCCGCACATAATGATATGCTCAATTAAAAACACTTTTACAACAATTATTTTTACAACTCATAAAGTGAATTTGGTTGGATAAAAAGCATTCAAAATCCATGGATAAAACATTCCATATTTACTATCATTTGGGGCCTTTCTCACAACAAGATCCCAACAGATGAACATCTTCAATTGTACGGTATTCAACTCTGCTCTAAATGTAGCCTCTGTAATCAACACAGAGAAGATACAAACGATCTCTTTATTTCTTATTCCACTACTTATGCTATTTGGAACTATATATTTGACATTTTTTACTGTAGATGTTTGACTCATGACTCTGTCAAATCTCAACTAAAGAGATGTGCAGATATGGATAGATCTCATTAAATTAATATAATTTTCCATTCTATTGTTACGGAGAATCTCCATGTGATATGGAATGATAAGAATTCTCTACTTCATAAAAAATACTCACTTATCCATAATGTAGTTCTGATGAAGATCCTCATTTCCATATGTGAAGCTTCTTTGATCCAAAAAGCCCATTGTAACAAAATAGTGAATGATTTTAGTATACTATGACATCTTCGTGTGGATTTGAACATCTGGCAACCCCACAGTACTTTTGAAGTTTTATGGCATGCTCCTTTTCCTTGTTGGGTTATGGTCAATGTGGATGGTGAATCTAAAGAAAATCTAGGCCCCATGGGCTACAGAACCAACTTCAGGATCCATCTCAGTCAGATCCTTGGGATTATTTTTAGGTAGATTTGGCATTGCTTCTTCGTTGGAAGCTGAGAGGATGAGTATGATGCACACTGTTTCTTTTTCCAAACAACATGGGGTGAGAAACCTATGGATTGGGAGGGACTCGACCACCATTATACTAGAAATATGGAATGTTGTGATACACCTTGCATGGTCGTTCACCTCCTATTGGATGGACAACACCCACTCAATTCTCGTTATTAACATCATCATCACTCATATATATCAGGAAGCCAACATGGTTGCTGATGGACTTTACAACAAGGGAGTCAACCAAGATATCAGTTGGCTTGAAGAACATTCTAGTGATTTACTTCCTCTTTATCATAAGGATTGTAATATGTTTCCGTCTTTTAGAATTTTCTATACTCACTCTTTTATAATTAATATGCCTCAGTTTTCTGGACAATGAACCATTATCTTCAAAAAAAATTATTATAGAGTAATTTTTATTTTATTTCTATGTTCATTCAAATGTTTTCAAAAAGGATTATTTTGATGGTTATTTGTTTGTAAATCTTTATGTAAAATATCATTTTAAATGTTTTAAATATTTATTCTTCTAAATATTTCTTTTTAATGTACATATTTTCAAAATGTTTTAATGATTTTTTTTATATAGAACTGAATTTTTTAAAATATTATTCATTTCAAAAGTTTCAAAGAAGCATGGAACACTTTTATTCAAATTATCATTCAAAATTCCAACTTTTATAAGTGATTTTTTTAATAAATGATTTAATGAAAATCTGTATTTATCTCCTGATATTTTTAATGGTATTATTAGAGTATTTTCATCTATTTCAACATCCTTTATTGGATTTCTTTCATAATTGAGGTTGATTTATTATGATACAATATTCCATATTATATTGAAGGGTTTATGATATCTTTTTATTCTATTTTAATACAATTCATTGTTTATTGTTAAATTGTTAACATTTAGTATGATAGTTCTAATATGAATGTTTATATTTGTTTTGTTTCACCTTTTTCATATGAGTAATGAATTAGACATAGTAAGTACTGGGTTTGGAATGGGTTAATGAAATCCCTACAGGTTGGGGACTAGTTATTGAATTCCCTACGGGTTGGGGATTAGTTAATGGAAGAACCAATATGAATCCATAGTTATCATGAGACAAACTAGTTTGGATTTTCACCCATATGTATTTTCTTATCATGAGGTCATAATGGTATGTCTGACTTTATGTATTCCCTCATTATGAGATATGTTATGGATATTACATGTGACTATTCGACTAGTAAAATATCTATGTGAAAGTTTAATTAAAATGATTTTATTTTAAATGGAATAATTTGATTTATTCTTGCCATATTATTTTTATGATTATGATTAAAATGCTTGTGTTTTGATTTCATACTTTCCTTAAATTTTATGGTTATTTATGAATGCTTATTCTATAATTTTAATCTTACTAAGAATATGAGGTCACCATTTGCCTATGTTTTATATTACTAGGATTCCAAGAAGCGTTTTATAGTTTACATAGATGATTAATCATGGATAATAATGGAATTATTAAAGTATCACTTATATTGTATTTTATGTTTTGAATTGTACTGGAATGTTCATGTATATAATCTATTTTCCAAGACTATTTAACTGATCAGTCCTTTGATATTTTATTCCTAATAATCATGCCAATGTATTATAATAATACATTGGTTCCAGGCTTCTGGGGTCGGGGTGTTACACTTATCCCACATTTAGTGTGCAGTTTCTAAACCATGATAGATAAACTTGATGCATGTCCTGCTTGGATAGTAAGGGAAACACATTTGTTACACGGTTTGGAAAACTATGATGGAAGACCATGTGGCATGACCTGGTCATTATAAATATTATTTTTATGTTTCTCTCTCCCTAATTTTTAACACCAAAAACCTCATTTCTCTTCCCCTTTAGGCTTTCTCACCCTAGTTGTTCCTCTTCCTTCCTCCAACCTCCCTTGGGCTCTATTTTGGTGGGTGTTGCGCCTCAAAATCTTCAAGAAAATTACATTAAAGTTTCTTATCTCTTGGATTATTTACCTTTTCTAGGGTTCTCTTCATCTTTATTTGGTGTTTCACATCTTCAGCGGATTATGTGTCATTTTTTTAAAGTTATATCTTAATTGTGGTTTTAATGTTGATGGTTTAGGTTCAATATTTCCTCCTTAGGGTGTGATTGAAGTGCGGTTGAATTTTTTCACCGTTTTTCGAAAGCCTTTTGGTTCAAGGTATGTTATTTTTTTATTAAAAATTATTTTATAAATTTAATGTTCTTTTTTTAGGGTTCTAACATGTTCTATGATTCAAGTGTGTTGTGTGAAAGGCTTTTTTGAGAGGATTTGATATGTGTATGGGTTATAAAGTTTTTTTCTAACGGTAATTGGGTATATTTATTATGAAACCCCTAATTGTGATTTTTGAAAATGTTATATAAAATTTTCAAGTTGGTTATTAAATTATGAAAGTTATGTAAATCATGTTTTAAAATATTTTTGGTATGATTTTAGTTATAAAATAGGTTTTGAGTTATGGAAGTGGTGGAATATCTTGTGTGTATAATTTTCTAGCTTGTGTATTGTGAAAATGATGTGCTATATGATATGTAGAATGTGATTGAGAACAAAGTGAAACCTAGGAATCTAGGTGGGAAGACTAGTATTGTACTCTAGATGAATCAGAAGTGGTTCATCCCGAATTCATCTAGAATAATTGAAGATACATTTCTAACTATATGATATCAATGATTAGAGAACATTGGGCCCATGGGGTTTCCCTTCATAGTGGCTCATTCATGAGAACACTATTAGTCATGGTTTATATACCACATTTCACTAAGATATGATGTACCTAGTGTCCCGTTACTAGCTAGTGCCTAGAGGGTTCTCCCATTACTTACTTCTATATAGTGACAATGTACTTCCCAAAATAATATAGTAAACTTTGGTGGTTATTTTAAAAGTAATATTGTCTTATTTTAAAGTGTTTCCTTTAAAAATTATTTCTATAAAATTTACCATGTTTCCTCTTTTACAAAATCCACAAGTTTACTTATCTTATAATGATTATATCATGTAATCTCTTATTGGGTTGCATCCTATTGGGCTTTGGATCACTCCCTACATATACCCTTTGGTGTAAGTAGACTTGGATATGTTTGATAATGGTAAAGGAAAGATGTACCATGATGTCAGAGTTGGATTCTAGAGGTATTTCCATGTAGTTGTCATGGTGGTGTAATGAATGTGATGCTACTCTTATAATATGGTGATTTTGTGCTACTTATTGTTCCCCGTTTGGTGTATCCTGTTTTCGGTTTTTTTAATTTTTGTAAACACAAATTTGGAAATTAATTATGCCATGTTTGGTCTTGTATTTTCAATTTTGTTTTTTTTTGATTTCGTATGTTTATAAAGTCTGGTGAAATCATTTCCAACACATTCTATTAATACCCAGTCACAAGTTTCCAACTTGTGTGGATCATGAACACCCTTCAAGCCATGACATGAACTAAGTCAGGAACAGGTTTAGATGAAGTCCCATCTTGGTTCGTGAAAAAAGGTTATTAGATGGAGCTTCACTCTATTGCTTTATGATATTTGGAATGAGTCAAAAAAACTAAAGTTTTTATTGTCAGGGATTAAGGTTTTGGTTGTGAGTTGGGTGCCTTTCCCGAACACATCATGATAGATCATGAGTAGCCATTGTATGTTTGAATTATTTTTTGAGTTCTCATGTTGGTGAGATTTATAGGTTGTGAACTGTATATAGAAACTGGGTGGGGGTGGAGAGGTTTGGTTTTTAGGTTATTATGATAGGTTTGATTTGTTTGGATTCA
The DNA here is from genome assembly GCA_963277665.1 of Viscum album. Classification (NCBI taxonomy): domain Eukaryota; kingdom Viridiplantae; phylum Streptophyta; class Magnoliopsida; order Santalales; family Viscaceae; genus Viscum; species Viscum album. The sequence goes on along the minus strand of OY728143.1, from coordinate 1,790,195,280 downwards.
TGGAATATTGGTATTTTTATTTTTTTATGATAATTTTTACAATAATTGTATTGATGATTCTTCTTTTGATTGTTTCTTCTTGTATAAAAATTCTTCCTTAGAGACTTCCAATGTATCCATAGGAAGATGCCTGAGAGTGTTCTCCTTCATTGATTGATTAGGGATTAGTGGAAGCTGTAGTCCAGGCTGTTCACTCTTTGTTACAAGGAGCAGGTCTAAGTCCTAGTCTAATTAGATAATCGGAACAGGTACTAGGAAGGTTAAAGGCTATAATTTTCATAAGGAAAAACTTCCCTCCTTCTGAGGTAACAAGTAACCTCAGGAAGCTATGTAATTTTTTGAGAAGATGGATATGATGTTCAAATTCCTCAGTACACTAGAAGAAGTTAAAGTGAAATGTGCCTCATTCTTACTATAAGGTCCTAGTTGGAGGTGGTGGTACTTAGTGGTTCAATCTGGGAAGTGTTAGAATGTCTAGTGGAAAGAATTCAAGTTTTTTTTTCAATAACCAATACTATGTTGAGGTATTGGATTATGCTAGATCCCAATAATTTATGGATCCTATTCGGGGGAGATATTTATGTGATGGATTATGCCAACCACATTGCTTATCTAGTTCCGTATACACCCAAAATTGATTCCAATGAACAGATTAAGGATAACAGGTTTGAAAGGGGTTTGTGGAAAGAGATATATTCTCAGGTATTTTTTCGATATAAAGATCTATGCCAAAGTTGTTTTCAATTCATGTATGGTTGAGATTGATCGAAAGGGAAGGTCTAGTTCATATGGGGCTATGTCAGCGGTGGGATGTGGTGGTTCATATTAGAAGTATAGGAAGTGGCACAAGAAGGAGAAAAGTGATGTGGTAGTTCAAGGCACCCTTCCTAGTAGTCTTTGTCTGTGGCTTCTAATGCAGGGTCAGTTGGGTGCCATTAGTGTGGGAAGGTAGGTCACATTCAAACTGTGTGTACATATCCTCCCAAAAAATAACATTAGTGTAGAATTATGGGACACCTATATCAATTCGACATAGATATGATCCAATATTAGAGTGGTGAAGGGACTATGAAATCCAGGGAAATGTTGGCCTAGTTATAGCCACTAGGGATGATGGGATATCAGTTCGGTGGCCATGGCAGTAGGATTGGATGATCTTATGGTTAGATTATATTCAATGTAGAGCCATAGGTTAGTGGCCATGTTTATACGTAGGAAAATACCAGAAATATTCATGATTTAGACCAATAACTAGCAGAATCAAATGTCGGTCCTTTAACAGTTTGAGGTACAATATTGATCGCTTCATCTATAACTACTGTTCTATTTGGAATTGGTTCTTCTATTTCATTTATCTCTTCCCTCCATGTGAACCTTTAGAGTTTCCCAACCGAGATAATGTCTTATGAGAGGGAGTTGGTAATGCCTCTTATTAAAAAGAAAGATCAAGGTCTCAAAGGTCTTTCATGTGCCCTCACTGTGTCTGGGGTCGAACTGGAGTGAAATTTCATAACATTGAATTTTATCATCTTTAATGTAATCCTAAAAATGTATTGGATTGTGATATTTCAATGAAATGTCTACTTATTTAGGTTTTCGGTGAGTTTCTTACAACCTTATGGGATTACTTAGGTTTATCTTGGAGAATGGGATCCTTAGTCGAGTTGTACTGGACCTCCACTACCAGAGCTGGGCAATATATTTTTTTAGTTATCATCTCTTTCATTAGATTCCAATGGTAGTGATACTGGTGTTGTATTAAATCTAATGGTGGATGAATTTATAGACGTTTTTCTTGGGAAATTTTAGGGTCCACCTTCGAAGTGGGATAGAGAGTTCTCGATATATCTGGTATTGGGAACACAACCAATATCTCCCACCTCATATCATATGGAACCCACTGAATTGAGAGAATTAAAGTTATAATAATATGTTTTCAAAACCAAAGGACTCATTCACCCAATATTCTCTCCTTGGGCCGCCCCATTCTTGTTTGCAAAGAAGGCTGACATATCTCTCTGGTTATGTATTGATTACTGAATGATGAACATGTTTAGCATAATGATAGAGTATCCTTTTCCCTCAATTGATGACTTATTTGATCAGTTAAAATGGGAAGGTGGTTATAAAAAAATTTAATCACATTCTTTTTACAGACATGTTAGGGAGAAAGAGGCAGATGTCTGGGAATCAGATTCCTAAAGCCGATACATCCATTTGGAGTATTTGTTCATGCCTTTTGGGTTGATGATTCCTCCATCTATCTTCATGAATCTCATGAATATGGTGTAACACTAGAATCTCGATTATTTTTTAATGGTATTCATGGATGAAATCCTATTTTTTTACAAATCTGATTTGGGGCATGAGTGGAATTTGCATATAGTTTTTGGCACTCTTCAGGACCATCGTGTCTGTGAGATGTTCTCAAAGTTCACCTTATATATTAAAGAGGTGAAGTTTCTAGTCCATGTGATTTTTAAATGAGGGGTTTTAGTAGACCCTAAGATGATTAGTTACATTACAACATTGGAGAAATAAAATAATATGTTTAAAATCTCATTCATTCTAGTTATGGTTAGATATTACTGGAGATTCCTTCAGGGCTTCTCTTAGCTTTCTTCACCCATGACGGTGATCACTCATAAATGAGTGATGTTTTAATGGAGCCTATAATTTCATGTGTCCTTCAAGGAGATAAGGTAGTGTTTGAATATAGATCCTATTTTGGTAATTCAAAAATTTGTAAGGGGGTATGTGGTTTATTATGATGCCTACAGTATGTGACATGGGTGTGTCCATAGGTAGGATGATTATGTGGAGGCATATGGCTCTCACCATCTTTGAACTAATGAAATGAATAAACCAACACAAGATCTCAAGTTAAAAGTGATGATGCATACCCTAGAGACATGGTACCATTATCTTTTTAGGGAGACATTTCTTGTTTATTTTGATCAAAAGATATTTTATTATATTTTCTCTCCAAAGGATTTGAATCTAAGGAAGTATAATTGCGTGGAGTACTTTCAGGGGTTCAAATTTTATATCATATATACCCTAGTTAAAGGTAATGTCTTGGAAGACAATTTGAGCAGGACGGTTCCAGTGTAAGATTTGAAGGATTCTAGTGATGAGTGGAATTTAAAGGGGAACATTCCTCAAAGCAAACCATGGTGAATAGTGGTGGGGTGTTCTTGGATAGTGTCCAGTTAAATCATTCTCTTCATTATCTAATTTAGTAGGTGAATCCTAGTGATGAGAAATTATAGTAGTATATGATGTCTCTACATGGTGGTATGACACCATGGAATTGGTTATTGTTTATCGAGGTAATTTGGTGACTTAAGGGATGCTTTGTGCTGCTGTTATCTCTAAGGAAGGTGGTGGTGCAGGACAACCACTAGTCATAGTGAGTTGTTTATCCTAGAGCCACCAAGATGTATTATTATGTGTGTCAATAGTTTTGGAGGCTATGTGTGAGGCAGGATATAGAAAACTTTAAGTCATAGTGTTACATGTTTCATTTTCTAAAATAAGAGCATTGAAGGAACTCTATTTTTCTTCATCCACTACCCAAACATACCCAAAAGTGGGATGAGATATCCATTGATTTTACTATCGGAATAAGTCATACAAGTTGGTGAGGGAAATTTGTATGGGTACTGATTGATCATCTAACCAAATCAACCCATTTCATTCCGATAAGATATTCAACGAAGGTGGATGATTTGTGATGGATTTATGTTCAGGATGTTGTGAGGATTCATGGTGTTCCATAGGTAATTTTTTCTGACAGGGACCCTCACATTACCTCTTAGTTTTGTGAAAACCTTAAAAATACATTTAGCCAACATGTTCAATTGATAATAGCATATCAACCTCAAGAAGTTCATTAGACGGATTGGGAGATTCATATTTTGGGATACATGATCCTTTCATGTGTCTTGAATTTCAGAGGATCATGGGATATACATTTTGGATTGGTTTAATTTTAATACAGTAATAGTTATCAATCTTTGATCTGAATGACACCCTTTGATGCACTATATGGTCAGGCATGTTGGTCAACTTTGTGGTGGACTAGGGTAGGGGATACCTCACTTTTGGGACCGAGCATAATACAATAGAAATTTGAAAAGGTAAATTTGATCGAACATTGATTTTTTACATCTAAGAGTCACAAAAAATATTATTCCAATTAATGACACAAAGTTCCTGAGTTTTCCATGGGTGAGTGGGTGATCATGATAGTGGCACCTCACTTGGGTGATCATCATTTGGGTAAGCAAGGGATGATAAAACGAAGCTATGTTAGACGCTTTAAAATTACTGAGTGGGCCAGTAAGGTGCTATATAAAATATCTTTTCCCTAACTTTTGACCCAAACCAAAGATGTATTCCATGTTTCTCAGTTGAAGAAATATAACCAAGATCTTTATCACGTGTTCAATTGTGATTAATTGGAGTTGGAGCCTAATTTTTCTATGTTTGAGAGGCCAATGCAAATTATAGATTCCCAATATAAATATATTTTTGTGATGTATAATTCATAGGTCTATGTTATTTTGAAAAATGGAAATGATACACATGATACATGGGATCATAATTCATGGGTTTAGTGAGAGTATCCCTTTTTATTCTCTGATCAAGCTTCGAATTGACTTTTTGGGGGTGGAAGGTTTTCATAGTGGGGAGAATTGTCACACCCATTATTTATTTTGAGTTATTTCTCAATTTATTTTTTGTCTTGAATTTTCCATTTTAGGTTTCCTTTGAGTTTTAGAGAAAAATAAAAAAATTTAGGTAAACAAAAGGTCATCATGGTTAGTGAATAGTTTAAGAAACCATGCTCCCTCGACTGGGTAACTGTACAAAAAAGTAGCGGTTATGGATAGTGTATTATAACATGATTAAAACATGGTTTACAAAAAATGTGTGCTAACTATGTGACATTTCCTACTAGGATAGTAAGGGGAGAATAATTGCCGCATGTTTTTGGAAAATCATGTGGCTTGCCTATATCTTTAAAATTATAATTTTTAATTTTCTCTCCCCCAAATTTTAACCCTAAAACACTCATTTATCTTCACCTTAGGGATTAATCACCCTAGCTGTTCCTCCCCAGTCCTACAAAATCACTTGGGCTCTATTTTGGAGAGTTTTGTGCCTCATATTACTCAAGGAAACTCCATGTAGGTGTCTTATCTCTTGGTTTCTCTCTATATTATACGGTTTTATACTTATTTATTTAGGGTTTTACATCTCCAACATGATGGGTGACATTTTTAGGGGTAGATCAAATTTTTTGGGTTTAATATTGATGGTTTGGGTTTGATCTTGCCTTTTTATGATGTGATTGAGGTGTGGTTGATGTTTTTCATCATTTTACAAAAGTATCTTGGATTATAGTAGGTGATTCCATGTTTAATCACTATTTTTTGAATTTTGTATGATTTCTTGAGAGTTCTTCTGTGTTCTATGATTAATTTGTGTGGCGAGAAAGATTTTTATAAGAGGCATTGATATGTGTATGGATTAAATAGGTTTATTTCTAAAGTTAATTTGATGTATTTTCATGTAAATTATTATTGTGATATGTGAAAATGATTAATAAATTGTACAAGGTGATTATTAAATTGGGAAAGTGATAAAAATCGTGTTTGAAAATATTTTTGGTGTGTGTTTGGTTTTAAAAGAGGTTTTTGGTTTTGGAAGTGGTGGAATATGTTGTGTATGGAATTTGTTTCCTTGTGCATTGTGAAAATGATGTGTTATGTGATATGTGGAATGTGATTGGGCACAAAGAAAAACTAGGGATTCTAGGTGTGAAAACTAGGACCAGTACACTAGATGAATTAGATGTGGTTCTTCCTGAATTTTCCTAGAATGATTTATGATACAATTTGAACTAAATTATATTGATAATTGGATACAAATAGACCCATGGGGGTTCCCCTCATTGTGGCTTGTGAACGAGAACATTTTTATTCTTGGTTTCCGTACAAAATTTTACCCAGATAAAATTTACCTAGTTTCTATTTGCAATCCAATGCCCAGTGGGTTATCCCAGGACATATTACTCTATGGTGAAAATGTACTTACCATTGGTATAAAATAAAATTTGGTGTTTATCATAAAATAAATCATGTATTCTTTTAAAATGTTTCATTTCAATACAATTTCAATAATATTATACCTTGTTTAGTCATTTTTAAAACCAGCATGTTTATTTATATTATAATTTTTATAGCATAGAATTTATTGTTGGGTGGAATCCTTCTTGGATTTAGCTCTCATCCTACTAAAAAACTTGGGTATAATTAAACATAGTCATTTATGATATAGGTAAAGGAAATATGTATCGTGATGGTGGTTCATGATGCTAGAGTTCTTCCATTTTTTGTGTCATTGTGGTGGGTTGAGGGTGATTCTCCTATTGTCTTTTGGTGTTTTGGGGTAGTTATTGTTACCATTTTGTTGAAGACCATTTTGTTTTTTGTTTAATCATTGTAAACATAAATATAAAAATTCATTATTCCATGTTTGGTTGTGTATTTTTATTTCTGGTTTATTTATTTATTTGTTTTTTTATGTTTATGAAGTTGGCTGAGATGATTCCAAATACATTTTGTTGATAACCAAGAACTAGTTTCCAGCCTGTGGGAAATAGGAGAGTCCTTTGGGACATTCCATGAACGGTGTCAGGCATTAGTTCGGATAACATCCCAGCTTGGTTTGTAAAAATGATTTTTTTAAAAAAATATACATGGGAAATTGTAAAGAAAAATTCAAATAAATGAATATATTTAATTGTGGTTAATTAAATACATTCTTTATAAATTAAATATTTATTCATTCCAAACTACTGTAAAAAGATAAAAAATTAAATTATTAATAATATTATAACAACATTCCATTCAATATGTTTTATAGAATAAATAATGGGTAAAAATTACACAAATAAATCACTTAGAGTATTTTAAATACATTCATGAAAATAATTTTAGAAACTTGGACATATAGGTAATATGTTTTTTGACATAAGAGATAAATAAATAAATCATTTATTTAAAACATTTTCCAACCATTTTCAGTACCCTATAGAATAAATTTCTACTATTTCATTAAAATTTAATTTATAAGTAGTGGAGGAAAAAATATATTTTTTTTATGAAACAAATACTATGAAATTAATTTAAAAATATCTTTAATAGAACCAATCTCGAATAGGAGACAATATAAAATACACCCTTACTTCATTCATGATTTCCATCATATGTCTTTGAACCTACATTATAGTAAATATCTATTTGTAAAAAATCTATTAAAGAATCATAATGTTATATATCATACCATAAATTATTTACTTTTAATATTTTATATCATATTTATTAATAAATCATTATTAAATAATTATATTGGGAGATTACAACTTTATATTTTCTGGTATGTTTTTATTTAGAAGTTTTAGACCTTTTACTATAATTATGGTATATACATCCCTATATTTGTAATGATGATATATAAATCATATATATTCATTATATAAATATTTATATTCATTCATTAAATGAATATAGAGAAACAAGATTTGCACACTTCATAGAGATGGTAGACCATACCTACATATGAATATTATTTTCACTTTATGATGAGTGCTACATAAGAAAAATAATAAAAATTTAGACATTCTAGAATAATGATTATATTATATATATCATTTAAAATAATAAAATACTTCCCTATTACCATCCAGATAAAATATTAATGATAACCGTATTGCTTCGTTGGGGTGGTAGTCTATTTATACACATGACAGACAATATTGTCTCCCAACAGATTGAATTATAAGCAGGTAGATGAAATATTATAATTAAAGAGTTTAAATTATTTAATAATTATCATATATAAAAATTAAAACCATTATAATAAAAATATATCAAATATAGTTTTAGAAAATGAACTTTATCTCTATGTGGAGATAATAAGCCATACATATGAAAAAGTGATTCCTTCCCTTCCATTTTGATTGGAATGTGGGTGAATAATGATGATTTTAAAATTATAATGAAATTTAAATATATTTATGATTAATGTTTTATTATATTATTATAAATAATATATATTATGAATATTTTGTGAATAAGTTTAAAAGAATTTGAACGGTTATGTTGATTACCTCATCTATGAAGAAACTATATTATATCCCCTATTAAGGATCCTATGGTTGTTATTTCAGAAATATGATATGATATGGGATTTGTTTGAGGTATATAATATGGTTCTATTGAAAACATTTCATTGAAAATAAGGATGAATAAGGTGTAATGAAGTGATGGATGAGGTGTTCTATAATAATTTAGGTGGGGCCACTTTTGGGTTTTGATAAATGATTAAATTGTAATGATGTCATTATAAAAAACAAACACATATAAAAGGTAAGGGATTATAATTTAATAAAGTATGGGCTTTAAATCTAAATAACCAATAAAATTTTCACATGATTAATTATTTTTTAAAAACTTATATTTTTTAACCCCATTATTAAACTATTTTAAAATTTACTATATTAACACCCTTTCAATCTTAAATAGTTTTAATTTTACAAATAAAATGGCAATTGGTTGAAAAATAAATAATGTGAAATAATTTAGAGTATATAATATATTCATTTTATAATTTAATTAATTTTAATATTTTTAAATAATTTAATATAATGTTAATTTTAATAAAGTATCATTAATGTAAAATTTTAAAATATTCAGTTCATTTGACATTAATAGAAACCAAAAAATAGTAAAATTAAATTAAAATCAATTTAATCCTATTAAATATTACTTATTGTGTATACTAAATTCATGGAATACTAAAAATTAATCAAATTATATTAATTTTAGTTTTTTTAAAATAATTAATTCAATTTTTCCATTAATTGAAGAAATACAATTTTTGAATTTTGCAAGATGTAAAGATAATTAGATAATTAATAAAAAGAAGAAATAAATTTATATAAATAAAATTATTTCTTTATGTTTAGAATAAAAACGTATTTTTTAATAACTTTCTTCTTTACCTATATTGATAGATATTATATATTTAATGATGATAGAGTGACATTCATTAACTTTAATTTATTAAAATGTTGTTTTGATCATTTTTTTTCTAATTGGCCTCTTAAAAAACTAAATTTCAATCCTAATGATATAATGATAGAATTTCCTTCATCTAATTAAAATTATGTTGAAAAATTATGACTATATAAATTACTTGTAATTGAGATTATCCTAATTTAAACTTTATTGGGGGGAACTTTTTTACTTAAGTTTTTATAACTATTCAGTAAAAAATAAAGGGGACTACATACTAATTTTGAATCCCTCGATTAAAAATATGATGTCTATCTTATTAAATTTAATTTATATAGGTGGGATAAATTATTAATGTTTTCTAAATAAATGCCTTTTTATATATAATAAATGTTTGTATACCAAATTCAATCATAAAAATCATTTCATTGAATTTAATTATATTATTATTAGAAAAATGATACTATATTAATATAATTTTAAAATAAAATCATACTTAATTAATTTATTCTTTCAAAAATAAAATTTTTAATAAAAAGACGAATTCTTCACTATTCACTAAGAATTCAATGACAAAAAAACATAAAATTTCATCCTAAGAAAATATTTATATTATAATTTAAATAATGGTATTATTATTATAAAATAAAGTTATTATAAGTTTGATAAATTAATAACAACATTTTTTCAGAAAAAAAGGTGAAAACTATTTTCCAAAAAGATATATTTCTGAAGAAAAAACAACATTATTAAAAATTGAGTACTTATATCCTTGGTATTAATAATGAAATTTTTATTCTGAATGTACTATATATATACCATAATTTGGTGAATATTATTCCTAAAATATAGTTTAATGTCTAGGATATAAAAGTTACATAATAATATTTCAACAGTATATCTCAGTTCTCTTAAACACGGTTTTGTCTGTCATATAGGCTTTCAAGCATTTTGTGATTTTAAAATATCAGGATGTTAAACATATTATGTTATTTTTTTCAAATTTATATATATAATTTCCATGAAAATATGTAATTTTAGTAACATAAAGACACTTCATGCCATGATATGATAAATCATTTTGGGACACAAAAGGAATGAGTTTTAATCTAAAATGGTGGATTAATGAAAATAGTGTTTCATAGCGTGCATCACCACTAAAACCATAAATAAATATGATAATAATGAAAGTAATTTTATAAACATCAAATAATACATGAACCAAACGCCTCAACCCACAAAGGAATTAAAAATATACAATTTTTTGAACTAATCAGGGGAGGAAATAGAGAGTTTGAAAACATAGGAAAAAATTAAAATTGTTGTGACTATAAGCATTACTACATTTTATTTTTTATTTTTTATTCTTGGGATTATGTTCTAATGTATAAATTAATTTTTTCAGTTAAATTTAATTACTTTTTCCCAAAAATCTATTTTAAATTAACTAATCTATGGTCTATGGTTTATTATTCACAATTGATAACTTGATGATGATTGGATCGATCAGCAAGACATAGTGGTTCTTAGTAAAGATGTTGTGTACAAAACTATATTAAATTTTTCTCTCAATTATTAACATGATCTAATAGTGTTTTTTTATATAACTTTGTTTATATTCATTATCCATTATTTGAACCAATGATTTTAATAGTGAATGAAACCTAGAATTTTTATGTTGATTATTATATGATCTATGGATTATATTTCAATTATATTTTTTAAATCAAATAATTATAATATAGATATTTATGATTTTGAGACCAATAGGGCCATAATGATAAGGTTTATTTTATATGAATGTACCTATATACTATTAAATAAATTTAATGATAATGAAACTATCATATTATGTTGTTTTTAATATAGAGTTTAATTTATCTATTAACTTATAAACACTTGGAAACTGGTTCCACTCCCTTATATTTTTTTTCGTATTCATTTTACATCCTTTCTCTTATACCATTATTTTAATAATTATAATTAAATTAAATTGGTCATTATTATCATGACATGATTATCGAGACTTAAAATTTCGTTGAGAGTTGTGGTTGAGAGTCCCCATTTTTTGTGGGATAATTCCCTTTATTTGTTTATCCTGTACTGCTGTAGTTTGTATAGTCTATCTATTTCTAATTTATTATTTGATATCTATAATGGGGAATTAGTTGCGCTATATAGGAATGCTATATTTTTTCACAACTATTATGGAGTAGTAGAACATAGTTAATGAATACATACAAATTTATTGGAACAACTTGCTTAGATATCTTAGTTATATTTGAAGGTTATAGTTTGTGATCTAATTTTTTTACCCTTAATAAGAATCATTATTCGTGTTAGATTTCTAGGAAGACTACACAACTCAAGGAAATAAGGTTTCACCATTAAAAAATTATATCAAAAACCAATATAATTCTACTATATGTGAAGAATTGAATTGAGATGCATTGTTTCAATTTGGATCTAGAGATAATGTTTAGTATTTTAACTTATAAAATGTATTTCATCCCCAATAATAGAATAAAACCTATATATATTCATATAGAGAATGTATTTAATTCCTTGATTACTAAGTAAGATACAAGAGTTTGTAAGATTATGAAGAATTGATTTATATTCATGTACCTCAAGATTTAAATAATGGTGAAAAAATAGAATTTTCCAAGAAATTCATTTTTTTTTCATAGTATAATGGATGATAATTAATTACAACTCACAGAATATATAGATATGAAAAACATCCATGAAATCTCTATTTAAATTTTAAATTCCTTTATGAATAACTCATTTTAATACACTAATTCATGGATATTATAAGTGGAATAATGATAGGTGGTGTATATAAAGTCATAGAAATGTAATAAGGGATGAAAAAGGAATAAATGGAGTATGAAAACATAGATGGATACATGGATTAATACATAATCATCTCAAAAGATGAACCTTCAACTGTTGATCAAGATAAAAATAAAATTCATGCATACATTAAACACTATAAATTGAATGAATAAATACAAAAAGTGTCCCTCAACCACATTAAAGAAGAATAGTAAAGGAACATGATGGAATAAATTAATTAAATAGAGGCTAAAAATAAAGAGATTTTTTATTATAAAGAAGAATCCAAGAAGTAAATAAAAGCAAAGATAGTATGCTATCAAGAAGGAATCCATGGATTGTAAAGGATATATTATAATGGTTAGACCATAAATTTATTATAATAATAAGAATTTTTCTATAATTACAGAGTCCTTCAATTAACTCAACAATAATAAGTACGAAAAAGAATATTTGGTAAATAAAATAAAACTTCATTGAGCTCAATAATTTTTTTAAAACTAAATAAAAATGTGAATACACCCTTATATTATAATAAAATTATGAGCATACTAGGATTGATATAATTAATAAAATAATATAAAAGATGAATAAAATATTTATGACTAATGAAAAAACTGAGGAGGTAAAAAATGGTTACTTTGAGATAATTAATATTTTTTTTGAAATTGTAAATCCAGTGTTTGTAGAAGGAGATGATTTTATAGCTATAACTATAGGCAACATCATCCAGAACAATAAAAAGGAAAATGAATTGGTGGAAGATAATGGTAAAATATTGTAATATTTTAAACTCCTTATTTTTTATTTAAATTTTCCATCCATATCAATCACACAATAAGAATATATAATCCAGAAAATACATAAATGAAGGAGAACATGTAAAATGAATGATCATATTTAACTTTTTTTTATATGACGACAAGTAAAATATTTTTTCACAGTTAAATAACATGAAAATATTTGTGGTTCTAGAAACCAACCTTAATAAGGTATCACTGTTAGGAAACATTGGATTTTTAATTTTATTCTAAGATATAATTTTATTTTTATATTCTATTTGAGGAACATCCTCAATTCCTATTCATTTGTATTTTTCCTTATAAATTTATTAAAACTTATACTTTCACATGGTCATTCATGGTTTCATATTTTAAAGGGGAATCAAAAGTTTAAAAAATATTGAACACTAAAAATGAAGAATGAATTTAAATAGATGAAGATTCATGGAAAATGAATATGATTTTAATTTTTCATTATTTTACTTCCCCATTATTTTCTAATTATTTAGAGAAAATAAAGAACTATAAACATTGATCAGTTTATTTTAATTATATTCTATTATTATTTATGGAATTTTCTGTATTAAAAAATCTAGAAAACATTAACAATTTTTAAATGTATTTTTAATTGTGATACAATTTTAATTATAATTCCAATAATTTTTTGACATATTGATGAAAAATTTATAATTTTACATTCTTTTATCCATTTTCAATTTTATAAAAATTATATCTAAAATGATTAACATTATATATATTTATACCTTGAAGATTTCATTTTATAAGATAATTATTGATGTTCACGTAGTGACCTAACGACATTATTATATGATCAAATTCCCATTAAGATTAATGAATTAAATTTTACTATTATTTTATGATGATATTTATTAATAGAAAATTAGATACATAAAATCTCATAGAAAATCTTTTTATATCTTATCGAATCATTGATTAAACAATAACCTTTTAATTTTTTTTGAATTTTATTTAATGGTCCTTTTCCCTAATCAAACCTATCCATTTATCCTTTATATACCATAGAATCTATGGTTTATCCTATTAGTGATTAGTGAAATTACACACCAATTTTATCCTTTCATACCGGAATCTTTATAGTTTTCATGGTATCTAATTGAATGAGTGTGTGCTATGGATTTTTTATGGCACAGATGGGATGGTGTATATTTCGAAGAGAATATAAGATATTTCATATGGATTTGGGGATAAGGATCATAATTTCATTCATTAATTTTCATTATTTACCTCTCATGATGTTGACAAAAATAAAGTAGAAAAAAAAAGAAAATAGAGACCGAAAATGTTAAAATAAATAGAATTTTCTAATATAGGATAAAATTCACTATTACTAAAACAATTAGTTTCAAATCAGAATGGGTTATATTATGAATGTGAGAAAAATTATATGTATATGTTTCATAAAAAATAAAATAAATACACAAATTGAAAACAATATAACTAGTGTGTGACTTTATTAATTATAATTATATAGTTAATTATCATTTACTTTGAGAATTTAAAGTAAGGGGAAAAAAATTATTTTATACAACATTATTTAATTGAGATTATAATTTTATTTCAATTTATCCGAAATTATAGTATATCCCCTCTTTTATCCTAATAATATTTCAAAACATTAGAAACTACTTACCCTCAACCTTAGAGTTATTTGATACCTTAATGTTAAACCCCCATGATTAGTTTTTATATTTAAATTTCCAATTTTAGGGATGTAGATTTAATTCAGGATTATGGTTAGGAACACACACTTATGGTATGAGGATAACTCTATTAAATTATTACCTCATGTGATGAGATAAAATATTCACACTCATCTAAATAATAAATTACAAATATGTTTATTAGTGGATACAAAATGTAATTGAAAAGGAAATATTTTATTGATTTTTCTTTTATAAATAAAAATAATTTATGAATTAATTATTAATTGTGTTATGTTCTTCTAGAATCATTATTTAAACCAAGGTATTTATCATTAATATAGTTTTAAAAAGCCTTTTTTTTATTTTTACACCCTTTTTGTTTTTTAATTTGATATTTTTCTCAATAATGAGAAAACTATTTAGTGTGCGGGTTTTTTTATACCTATATTATATATATATATATATTAATTTGTTTTATTATATTTTTCAATTGGATTTTAGATATGAAATTATAAATCCATGAAAGATCAATATCTGTTATTTTATTCTATGAAAGTGAATTCATTTCTATAATATATATAAATGTTTGGAACATTAATACATTATTTGGAGACACATGGTGGTTCTGAATTACATAAGATGAAAATGGATTAATGTGAGATAAAGGATTAGGGACATTAGTGTTTCACTCTATGTGACATCATTCACACTATAAAAAAAGTAAAATAATGAAATCAATGCTACAATACATTATGCAATCCATGAACCAAAATCCTTAAGACACAAGGGAGTAAAAAATAATTAAATTCTTAAACAAAAAAAATTAAATTCATGGATCATGATTCCTTCCATGAATGTTTGTGAGGCATGAAAAATTTCCTTTTGTGGACTATTTACTATTCACCATATGAAATAAAAATTCACAACATGAAAACAAAACATCATCATATTTAGATATTAGGTATTTTTCCTTTTATAATGGTTTTCAAAATGAACCATTGGGTGACATGGATGAATTTAATATAAGGATTCAACCAAAAGGGAGACAATATGGAGTTTTTTTACCATGAAGGATGTTGCCAATAAGGTCCTGACTGGGAATAAGTTCAAAGTTAAATTTTTCTATCATCTAATCTATTTTAATTTTTAATCTAACAATTTACTTTTTTGATTTATTAATTTCAGGATACTCAAATAACTCTTTTATATTATATATAATTTATTTGGTGATTTATTCGTCAAAAGTGATGACCCAATGATGACTGGTTAAATCTATAGGATACATAAGTTCATATTTAATATTGTCTGTGATGAACTACTCTAATTTTTTTTAATTATTTTACCATATGATCTAATATTATTTTTTGAGATTAAAATTATTTTCTATTTCACTATCAAATATTTAATCTAATTCTATATATTTTTAATGAATCCTTATGCAGTAGGGATGATTTATTCACTAACAAGATATTTTTGTATACTTCTATTTTTTCAATCAAATAAATTTGTTCTACCTATTTTGTATTTTTTAATCAGAGGAGACAAAATTTTAATGTGGTTTTTGTTGGAACGGACAACATTTCTATTAATTACAATTAATTATTGGGAAACAATCAAATTTTGTTTGTTTTTTATATAGTGTATAATTAATCAATTTTGGAAAAATTGATCTTAGATACAAGTTAACCACTCATATTTCTTATCCATATTATTTTATCTACATTTTAATTATGACTTTAAATATATAGTTTAAAATATCATAAATAATTTGTTTTGATCCAGATATGATTTTGGTTGAAAAATATTTTTTTTAGAGTTCTTGATTTTCTTCCATGATTTCTGTGCGATCGAACCCATGCTTCTACTATTTTCCACCTATATAGTTGTGTGTTTTATGAAATTTAAATTTTAAATTTTGTATCACTTTTTGGGTATTTAATGAATCACTATTGGAATATTAGACTCTATCGATACCTATAGATAAATATTTTCCTTTAGGATTAGGATATAATGACATTTACATTTACAACTTTTCTTCATCAATGTATTCAAAGAAATTGTATTTAAAAATATTAAAGATATCAATTTTTGGAGGAATATGTTGTTAGTAAGGGATGTGATTCTTCTTGATAGAGTGTCTAGGTTAAAAAATAAAATAATATATTTTAATTATTTATTACAAAAAAAAATAAATTGTGAGAATAATGTTCATTTATTTTCTATAAATCATAGTATTTATCATATATTAATTAATTATTTGTTGTATAACAATTATTCAATTATTAAATCCTAGGAAAATTGATATGAATAATTTTATGATGAATTTTTTAAAAAATTTGGTTAATGATTTGGAAAATTTCCTCCAATCAATAGAAATAATACAACCAATATGGTTTTATGTACACTTTTTTATCAGGCATAATGCCTCCACCTATGTGTTTGGCTAGGAACCTTCATAATGGATAGAATACACCAATCATGTTATTTCATAAGCATGTCACAATATAGAAAAAGAAAAAGAAATTTATATTTATATTAAAAATGAATTCATATCCATAGTCTACTATTTGAAAAAAAATTATACATATATCATTTGTCCAGGAGTATTTATATTTTATGAACATGCATGCATAAAATAATTTCCAAACAAGATCTATGAGAAATAATTATTTATTTGATTTAATCGACAACATCAAGAGTTTGATATAGACATTACAGGAAAATGAGGATTAGAAAATTAAGAATCCAATAATATTATATGGTTTCCCATTGATGTCCAAGAATTTTAATCCAATAAACCTGAAATTATATAAAATAATGTAATAAGTTGTTATATATTATTCATCACACAATAACATTTTTATTTTTCTTAGGGAAAATTTTTTCCCCTTAGAAGAACCTCCTTGATATTATAAACATAATCTAAATAAACATTGATTTTATTTTTTTATACTACATTTAGAATGAACACTAATTTAAAAAAAACTCTATATTTACCAATTCATAAGAAATTTTTTTCCAATCTATGATTTCATATACATCATCACATTATACTACACTCATTCATGTTGATGTCACTTTGGCATCCAATGTACTAAATATAAATTCTTGGACACTAGTCCATTTTTTCTAGTATTATATTTATAGTCTAATCAATTTTGTAAGTTATTCACATGGTTCCATTTTTCAAGAAAATTTAATAAGAGAATTTAGAATACATAAAAATGCATTGTATTCTAGGAGATTCATGATTTTGGGGTTTTGACATCATTATAACCTTTCATAGAATATCACTTATTGTTTTATATTTAATTAAAATTATTATTTCTCAAAATGAGTGGAGGAAAAATCAACAGAAACCAATAACTATTTAGTTATAATTGAAATCATTAAATATCAATTTTTAAAAGGTTTTGTTAACTAATGTTTATTAATAGTTATCGAGGTTCTCTATTAAGTTATCTCAATACGAGAACCTTGTATTGAAGTAATGTGTTTTTATAAAGTATCCATTATATATAAAAAATAAAAAAATATGATATTCAGATATTAAAGTTAATAATATCATGGATAAAATGGTACAAACCAATGGGAATGACTTCATTATGACTTGATATGATTCAAAATGGAAATAATAGACAACTTTTAAAATCATGATTAGATTGTCCCAATGTAGGATCATATTTGGAAAAGATTATCACCAGTCCGTAAATGTAGAAAATTGGGCTTGTTGTTTTTTCAAATAATGGTATATGATTCTCTCAAACATAGTAAAATACAGGGAAAAAAATTTAGTTTTATGGAAATTGAAGATCCCTTTATAGGTAATCCAAAATATATAAGGAGAGAACAAGATCGTCCCATGAAATATTTATCCTTAATCATTGGTTCAACATTAGGGAAAAGGTACTCTATTAAAATTAAATGATGATGTTAAAACAATTTTGGATTTTTTTCATTCTATTTTTTCCCTACACTACCAATAATTATAATCCATCTAGGGTAATGTACTATTAAATGAAGAAAACTAACAGACAATCATTGTCCAACTGAATTTTCTTTAGAACACCCAAAAACCTCTTCTGAATACCATATTAGAGGAATTCAACATTCATGAAGAAAAATATTTGTGACATACACCAATTTATATTCCTTTTTCACAATATCATCATAATTAAAATTATAATATTATAATATCTAGGTTTTATGGGATACATAAATTCATGATCTAGTTAGGATTTTTATACTATTTCTATTAATGATTTTTATTGATTAATGGAATTTTTTATATCCCCCTCAAATATAATCTTTTACACATATTTTATAGAATAATAACTTTAAAAATCCAATCAATAAATTATATTATATAAAATGGATACATAATATTCTTATTTAGGTTTATTTGTAATTTAAAGAAAACATAATTCACTGATGGTAAGTAAGTTTGAACATAAAATTAATATTCTCGTGGTGATTTTAAGTAAATGTATTTATTTTTCAATAAAATAAATAATTGTATCTTCAAGAAATATTTATGATATTATTACATTTTTTATTAGTTTTTATGGTGTAGTTATGTCATTTAACATCACCACAAGTGGTTAGACTCAAATATAACATGTGAAAAATAATTACTTAATTAATGGTACATATATATTTGGTTACTACTTACACAATTTATAAAATGATTTTTTCATATCTTCATACCTCATTCAATCTATTTTATTATTTTACCAGATTGATAAATTTATTATACCATTTATCATATAATTTTATTCTATTAAAATACACAAAAAACAATAAATTTTGGATTAATAAGGTGCAAAAAATGGGAGGATCTCTTGGGTGGGATCCTAAGGATTATTAATAATGAATTCATAAGTTAGTGGGTCATCTAATTTGATTTCAAAATATGATGGGTAGGGTTAGTGGATATAATTCGGTCAGTATAAAAATAAAAAAATAAATAATATTTCAGGATAAAAGCGGAAATATTATCATGAAATTTTTATCACTCAAACATGTGGATTTCGGGAAATGATTGAATTTTTAATTATTAAATGTTATTTTTATCACTAAACCCCTTATTTTTTTATTTATATAATTAATGAGAAATATATTTTTATGATTACTAATAATCAAACTTTACTCTAGTTGTTCATTTTTTTCATATTAAATCTTCAAATGAATTTATAATGAATTTTAAAGCATAATTAACTATGTAATATCCTTATACATATTTTTCTCAAATTTTATTTTTCAAAATAGTGAAACTATTTAAATGGAAGGTGTGATCTAAAAATGATTCATTATTTCATTTCCACCGTTATAAAACTATATTTTTCTAACATTTAACTTTAAACAAAAATAGTATAAAAAAGTGTACATCCCATTTGATTCAAACAATTAATATTAAATAATGTTAAAAGGGTAATTGTTAATTAGTTTTAAATTTACATTGTAGGTGAAAGTGATTTAGTGGGATGAAGATGATGTAGAATAAAATTGGGTAAAAATTCATGGAAACCCAAAAACATAGGTAAAATCTATTAAATGATATAGGGAATGTTCCCATCATATTTGTCTAAATATTTTTGGTGTGATCCAAATAATAGTTTAATAAAACTCTTTTGAAGACACATATGATAGAATTAATCCATAAAATTCAACAAAAAAATATTATATACAAAACTAAACTAAACCTACTTGATATCAATAGTAAGACTATGTATTTTTGTAATATGTCATAAATATTATTCAGAATAGCTAGAAACATCTTTAGTAACACATTCAAAACTTCAAACAACGAATCTTCTCAATTGTTAAATTTGAGAATAATGAATTTATGAATCTAAATACAAGATTCAAGTGGTATCAATAAATCATGGTGCACATAACTACCTTACACTATTTGAATAAAGGGGATCCTTGGACAACTCGTTTTAAATCTCAAACTTTGAGTGATTTTATATAATTATATAGTTATAATGTGTTTCTATCATTAAATTACATAATGTAGATCTCCATATCCTTATATTCAGAGAAAAATAATGATATAGAAAAGCCTAAACTTCTTCTCCTCTAGATAGAGAGAAAATATTGGGATATTTTTGTGATATATCTACACTATTATCAAGGGGGTTACAGTATTTTATTACTCAATTAGTTTGATATAGTTTTGGGGTGTAATAATTTCCATTGTTTTTTTATGATGTACTTTAATATAATAAATTAATATATGTTTCTTTTAAAAAATTAATGTTCTCTATTAAATGACTGATACTATGAATTTACATTTGAAAGTTATGTTTTTTATGTTGAAAACATAATATTCCACTTATATCCCACACACATTTAATTATTGTATTCTTTGGTATCCTGAAAACCATGAATAATATATTAAAATAGGTTATATGTTAGTTATACTATGCCATATTTCTAACTGCATAAAATTTTAGGGTAAGTTGTTAATATAGATTCTGATTTATCGCAAACCAAATGTTACTAAAACCCTTAATAAAACATTAGAACTATGAAGATCAAATGTTGTGTAGTGGCCATGTAATGATCACCCCTTTTATTTTCCTCTATGTAAATATCCATTTTTCAAACATTACACCCTATCATTAAGTACTATATATAAAAAATTCAAAACCACCACCTCATTTTAGTTTTTAAATTAAAAATTCCCAATCTAAACCCATGAAAAATATTTTTGAGATGACCTTAGGATCCTCACTATACAATGAAATCATTTTAAAAACCAATTAAATTTTAATTATCATGAATGTATGACTAAGAGGTAAATGGCCAAAACCCATATAGGCTTATTTATATTGTTTGTTCATTGATATCCAAACATAACCACATGGTCAACTTCTAATAATAAAATCTATAATTCTAAAGGTCATAGTTATAAGGATATATGACTTTTAAAGTCCAAACATTATTTCATGTGATAGGAGTAGTATCTTTCATCATAAATGGAACATATCCATTATATGAGTATTTTATTGTCTATTTACACTACATTTCTTGTAAATTATGAAATGGATCCCAATAAAAAGAATATTTTATCCAATTTAGTGAATTTATTGGAAGAAAAAATATTTCATGCCATCTCAAGGATATGCTGAGGTGGTTGTTTAGTCATTAGGATAAATGGCACACTCAAATTTTGCAATATAGTGATATAATCCTCAACTATTCTAATAATAAAGATCATGTTATCAAGCATCAAAAGATATAAAAAGATATATATCATCATGATTTTCTCCTACTTTACCATTAAGGGAGTATTTCATTTATTGGTTATAGGAAGATAGAACCACCACATGTGTGTGATACTAGGGCCTTCCCAGTTTGAGATTGTAAACAATATCATGAGAGATGGCCATGAATTTAGTATATGTTTCCCAAATGCATAACATGGAATATTAATAATGTTTCAACATGAATTCTAATTTATCTTTTAATTTCTATGGATTCTAAGGTTGAGAGGGTAAAATTGGTATCAGTGAGTCCTAGTTTATGGAGTGTCTAAGCGGATACGAGGTTGTTCCTTGTGTCAATATACACTAGGCACTGATAGAACAATGCACCATTGAATTCATTAGAAATTTTCATTAGGATGTTGTGTGTGTTATGATTACCATATAAAAATATGTAGAAATTAATATTATTGTATGGAACACATCATGTTTAGATTCCTCAATATGATTGGCCTCAGTAGTGGGACCTCATTTTTTAACTTTAATTTGATCTTCATGTATGTGGTTACAACATCATAAAGCACAATATATTGGAGGATTACATCAAGTATAGGTATCAGTTCCATGAAATCAACCTGATTATTTTACATAAAGTAAATCTATAATAGGTGTATATTTCTCTTCACTATGGGTCTCACCATGGAAGGTGACATTTTAGGAATATCTTGATGATGTTAACGTGCCAGACTGAGACATATCATGTTTTATTATCCATTATAATAATAAGGATATTATATTTTTCTTTGTTTTTTTTAATTTTTGGATTTTTACAATCAAATATTGTATTATTTTGGATAATCCAAGAAGCCAACCATCCAGATGGTTTATGTAAGGTAATTGGATGATACCTCTAATAGATACTGCTCTTGTTTATCCATTACCAATTCCTATTGTATGGCCTCAATGGTGTAGATCATTCTTTTAGGTATAGTTCCTTCAGAATTTTATATTCAATAGAGGAGTTTAACTTTTCATCAATTACATTATCTATATGTTCCTGAGGGATTATGTTTGAATTTTTTCCACCAAACCATATATATTTTTCTATCATCAATATAGAGTTGAGGGTAAATTATTTCTTGTAATTAGAGGATTCTAATAGAATTTTATTTTTTAGGGGATATCCTCCAAATTTTGTAGAACAAGATCCATGAGTACAAAAACTCTCTTCCATATTGGTGAGAATCAAGATTATAATTGAGCTACTGGAAGATGCACACTTCAGATATGGAGTGACGTGACACTAATAGGGTTATATAAGGACTAAAAAAATATGGGGTGGTCATAGTTGTTTCAACTGATATTAAATGATCATGTGGGATCTATGTACCGACATTAGGTCTATCCATTCAAAGAAATTATATAAAACTCATTAAGATATAGGTTTTCATTACGTATCATATTCTTTATATTTTTCGGTGGTGTAAGAATATGTGACCTATGTCAAAGAGTTTGAGAACACTATTATGTTGTAGTCTACTTGGACCTGTATGAATTATATTATGATGAATAACTCATTGATGGTGTGCCCATGAATTTTGTGGTATGTGATTTGATTATGGTTCGTCAACCTATCCCTTGACCTGTTTATTATCTATTATAGCTTCAATAGATAAATCATCATATCAAAAATATAAAACCACATGAATTTTTCACCCTTAAAGGGGTAAAACAATGATATATCTACGTTTATGATCATTTCTAGAAAATAGACTTGTTTACTATCCTTCAAGATCCCATCAGTAAATTTACCCAATCATTATTATAATTGGGTTTCATGGTGACCCCCATTCTCTAGGTTAAAGATGAATATATATTTATTTTTTTTCCAATGGTGTTATGAGAGGTGCAATAAATATTCATGACCATCTTATCTTGGTTGTGGTGGAATTTAGTTCCTTCGACGTTGATGTAAATTCCATTATTGCAGAGTACAAATCTCTTCTTGATGACCCCATCATTTTCCTAGGAAGGGAGAAATCCCCTAATGTGGTAGCATTATATTTTTCAATTTTTTTTTATCATCTTCAGAAATTTCATGACTTTACAGTAGTTATTTTATTATATAATATAAAATTAAAAAGGTATTTATAACAATTTAATATAAAAACACCTTTATAATTATAGTAATGATATGGTATATCAATTAGAGAATATTATAGATGCATCTATCCCCCTCACGAGTTTCTCTTCTCCAGATCACTACCCTGTGTTTTCAAAGCTATTTTTGATTATTACTATCTTTGATTACATAATTCTAGGCATACTTGATATCCTGTCTATTTGTTGGTCACATTATCTTTTTAATAATAAATTATTTCTTGAAATTATATAAATATATTATTGTTTTATTTATTATTAAGAGGGACCAATGAAACATTTTCATATCAAGGAATTGTTCTATATGACATATTTTGGGGGTCCACCAAAAGATAGATTAGCTGAGTGGTGAGAGAGTATGTGCCAATGGATATATCCACAATCCATATACTATGTGACAGAGTTGGAGTTGGAGGTAATATTTTTTACCATTACATGGAATATTACACTGATTCCTCAACGAACCGTTCAATCCTAGAGAAATTTTAAAAATCACCAGGATGTTTTAAGGAGTAGGGTATTGGGACTAGATCATCCCAAATAGTATTCATACACATTCCCAAGTACTGCTCCTAGTGATGTTTTCAATGAGGGAATTGATCAATCGATTCCACTAGAAAATAAAATTAGTTATAAGATCAGTATATATATTTTCCAATGGAGTGATTGATAAAACATATCATAAGAATAGTATAACTAAGTTGATAAAGAAAATATATGTGGAGATCATTGATAAAAGATGTGGATTCTAGTGTAATATATTTATACTAAACAATATAATTCCTTTCTAATGTCATGATAGAATATCATTGTTGGGTGAATTCGAGTCACATTAGTGTTCCAAAAATCACATCAGACTAGGAGGTAATGTGGTTATGGTGTTCCTCTATTTTACGTATGTTATCAAGGTTGTTGATGATCAGGTGGCTAAAATATGTGGGTGGAGCTCTGTTACCTATCCATAATGAAAATTGATTCCTCTAAGGATAAATGACGGCTTTCTATTTATCAATGTATTTTAGGTGCTTGTTTTGTGTACTGGATACGTCATCATGGACAGACCATAAGTGTCTTCCCCTTGATTGGTTGACTATATAATTATATAAATATATCATGATTCAGTATTGTGAAGTCATGAGCGACTAAAATCTAATGAAACACGGGAAAATAAGAATAATTCCTATGGAAATCTATCTCTTCTAAATCCCTCTAAGATATATAAATTTATCATCCAACCTCAACCTAGGTACAATGAGTTGAGACACATACTCTAACCATAGTAGGTTGACCATGCAACAGTAAATGCATGTGTTCTATATGTAATGTATGAGGGTATTCTCATACATTATACCTTTTAGTATAGTGACCAATAATATATTTGATAATAATTGTCTTTTATCCATCCATCTCATGAATTGGAGTAATAATTCTAGAACCTAATTAATTTCCATGATTATTCTGAGTAATATTTGAGGCCATAATTATTAATTTAAGGTTTTTATGGTCTCTATAGGTATTTATGAGTGTCACTATAGGATCTTTGAGTCCAATATCATATTAATGATGAAAGGTATAAACACTTAATATAGGTTTTTCTTTGATTTTATTTATCCTATCAAGGAATATTAACTTCCTCATGTGCCTTTTTACCAACATCATTCACCTACCCAGTAGTATGTTTTATAGAAATGATGTCTACTATGAAAATGGTTTTTAGTGAATATATGTAAGTGTAACTTGGTATTTTTACTTCGGGATGGAAAATAGTTTTCACAATTTATAATTGAATATAAGAAATACATATTTTAACCTAACCAAAAATATAAACATTAAGATATTTTTCTTCATTGTTTATGTAAATTAGATTGAGTCTTTAAATTTTTTTCATTGAGAACTTTACGTATCCCAAATGGATTAGTCTATAGAGATCTAGGAAGGGAAGAGATATTATCCTTTTAGCACTATTTTTTCAGGGTTTCAAGATGTTCTATTATATTTGGGTTGGTGAGATTACGACCTAGAAGGATGTGATGTGGTGACAAAAAAATTATATAGAGTCATTATGTCTGGGATTTTAAAACAATCTCTTCTATATAGAAATGAATACCTCATGATGGAAAAATTCAAAAAAATAACATATTTATATAGGATTTTCCAATATTTTCATTCATAATACTCTATATTTTGAGGGTATCCATTCTCTAAACCAACCAAATATTTTATAAGAAAAAAATAATATATTTTTTTGGGGAATACTTAAAGAATTTACATGTAGTAGGTTAACATGAAAAAGATAAATCACTTGTGAAGTAATTCTTTGAAAGAATTCATCCTAAGGAGGTGACACTAGCTTCATTACCATACGAATATACAAATTAGGTTGTATATCCTCTTATTGATCGTGGAGATCATTGTGTGGTTGTATATCAATAGGATACTCTTCTATATTGATTATTATTAACCCAAACCTTCAAATATCCATATATTCCAGCATATAGTTGAAGATAATGTTTGATAATGTCTATAAGTAAATCTTAATGGAATATTCATGAGTATAATACTGAGAATCCTACTTATACATATACTTTTAATGGGATTTTAGAACCTTTTGGACTGATTCATTTGGGGTTTCAATCCAAAAATATCGTGTTTCATCCCCTAAACATGTTGGTAGGAGTAGAATAATTTACAAAGAATCATCAGTTTCCTTATATTGTTAAAGTTTTGGGGTGATACACTATTTTCCCCCCTTATCCTTCATGTGATGTTAACATGTAATCTCTCCAATCATAGGCTTCGTGGTGTCATATGGAGGTCATACATGAGCATTAAAGTTCAAATTACAAAAAGGAACTCTATAATGTATTGTATCCTCTTTACCCTAAGGTGGTTCTTTAGGGAATTTGAGTTCAATGGAATATAGAATACATAAAAGTCCATATTCATCATCTTCAAAAGAGCCTATGTGATGTAGTTATATTTCATGGGGAGGAAACCTATGATAGTATCCAGTTTAACCAGAGATAATAAGATTCAATTAGTCATGTATAGTAGGAAGATTATGTCTCAATCCAAATTTGTTAAATATAAAACCCATAGGATTTTGAAAAATATCATTAATTTAATTAAATATAATGTGTGGAAACATTCTCCCTAAGTAACAATGAACATAAAAGCATCATGTTTCCTGTAAAAACAATTTTTGTTCATCTTTTGTATTTTCATTCTAATGATAAATTTATAAAATTTAGAATTAAAATATGGTAGAATTAAGTAAATTATATTATTGCACACACAAAATTTTTATTAATATAATATTTTTTTTATTTTTTAAATTTAAATTGTATTTTATGTTAATAGTGACAAATAAAACTTTCACTAAATCTATATCATTTATATCTATACAAAGAAGTATATCTAATTTAAAAACCTGTAAAAAACATTACATGTTAAATAATATATTTATATATTTTAATTATTAATTTAAATATACTATAATAACTTTATCAATCTCATGAAGAACAATTTAATAATAAATCATATGTTTTAAATAATAACTATTTTTAGTATTTCACTTGTAATAAAATTTAATTTAGGGATATCATCTTTTGGAATTATATTATAGACACATAAAAACAATTTGGATAATTATGAATGAATGTATTTCCATATAATTATAAACGTTACTATACTATTCAATAATGTAATATTTATTATCATAAACTCATTTTTTCAAAAAATATGATATCACAGGATACATGTGCTAATGTAAAAATGAAAATTTTATTAAAATTTTAATTTATAAGATAAAATGGATTTACTATTTTAAATAATTTTTTAAAATATTTTATTTAAGTACTATTTAATTTGTACTTATTAAATATAAATTACTCTGCAAATAAATAATTACAACAGCAAAGAAAAAAATGGTAAAAAGGAAAAATCTATAAGAAAGAGACATAATAAACATGTTTAATGTTATTGTACACATAATTTTTTATGTTTCATTTATCCTTAAATAAATAACCAATATATATTTGTAGAATTTTGAAAAAATTTCATGGTAAAAATGTTCTTTCCTTATAATAAAATATTGTATTTAAAATAATGTCAATCCATACACTTTAAAAGGAACTCATCTTCAAAAAATATCTCGAGTCATTCAAATTAATTACCTTAAATAAAAAAGATAAAAATATTTATATTAAACTCTCTCTCCATGTCCAAGAGTCTATATTATTTACAACTTAAATTACTATGTAGACTTATGTTTTTAACCATGGAGGGAAATATAAAGGGAGTTATAATGTTCTCAACTAATTTCTCTTTATAATTTTCTCCATCTACAAACTATAGCATTATGTATTGTTGAATTTTGGATAAAAAAACATTAAAAAAACATTAAAATATTATTATAGTAATGAAATATCTATTTTCATTCTTTCTTCGAAACTCTTTGAAAAATGAAAACATCATCATGTGTTTATATGGAGTACTGCCTCCATGAATGATGTGCAAGATTTTTCATTACCAACAAAAACGGATGGATATAAAAGTATATTGAATGTATTTTAATAATATTCATTTAATTATTTTCAATTTAGAATTATATAACATTACATATCTTCTTCCCAATCAGTGGAAACCCTAATATGTCACCCTTGGGTTTGTACAGACTAATGCTCCAATGAAAGTGACGTTTTTAGTTTTTTTCTCATGCATTTTATTATTTTTAAAGATGTTTTATAACCTTATTAAAAATATTTTAAGTGTAATAATAATATTATTATAAGTATCAGACAATAATATTACTTTAGCGGAATAAGGTTTTCAACAATACTCAACCAGAAATTATAGATTGGTCTTTTTTTGGTCTATTTGTCTATCTACAGGTACCATGATAGAAATTTATATTATTGATACCCAAGTAAAAATAAATATTTGATACATTTTATATTAATATGTAAATAATTATTTAGTATGGTTTTATAAAGATAATGGGAATATCTAAATACTTATTAAGATAGCACTTATTATTCATGATATTTACCAAGACAATCTTGTCACCAACTTTAGTGACACGAATCATAACGAAAATTCTTATGAAATTAAATTTTAACATTATAAATCATTAAGAAAACATTATTATTATATATTTAATGATATGAAAATGATGAAATTTGAATATAAAAAAATAGTCATAACTATTAGAAATTGTTTTCAAAAAAATTGAATATATTTACATCTGATAAAGAAAACAATATAACAAAGAAATTTTTGAATAATAAACGATTATAATTGATATTTAAATTAGTATACAAGAATTAGTAATGTGTCTAAATCAGTGGTCATGATATTTATTATATATATATATATAGAATAATTGTCTATGAATGATTAAAGGTAATGGGTTTCATAACAAAATTTCACTATTTTGATTTATAATCTATATTTATTGACCCCATTACATTTATATTTAGTTATATTATCCAATTAATCTAATAAAGAAATTTACAATTTTGTTATATAATTACAATTCATTATACTCGGTTCCATTATGATTGAATGTTACTTAAATTATTATGATATTCATAATTTTGTTTAATATCAAATTTCTTTAGTTGATAAATATATTTTATAACAAATATAGTTCTATTTTTATTGTGTATATTATTCCTCTTGGGATTATTATATCATTATTATTTTTTAATTGTATGTATTTTCTTGTTTAGTTTTTCTCAATTAATATATTTTGAATAAATGAATTATATATCATAATAATTTTTATTGACTCAACTAATATTCTTGAGTGAAAATGGGTCCCATCTCACTATGTTTTTTACATAGTGGTATTTTTATTATTATTTTGGCATTATAATTCCTTTCCTATTTTATTAATATGTAATTAAATTTATATATTTAATTCAGTGTAAATTTATTTGATGCGGTGAATAATTTCCATTCTCTATAATTCATATTTTTTTCATCCATGTATATATTTAATCTTATATACAATTTCTTCTTTTCTTTTATTCGAATCATAGTATGATTTATTTCTATTAATATCAAATGTTATCTTATCCACTTTTCAAATGAATGGATTATCACAATCATTACAATATGGGCATCAAAAATGTTATTTTTAATATATTAAAATTGATTTCCCATTGATGATTGTTTTTCATTTAACACCCAATTACCTAGGAAATATCAATATGTCATTTATCATGACGCTATTATCAGGATATATTTTTTAAAAAAAAGTAAAAGGACATTATATTACCCTGTTGAAAATAATTTTTTATTGTTATTCTTAATTTCATGTCTATAATATGTTTTTTTGAATATTTTTAAACACCTTTTATTAGCTTTAAATCCATTTAACTCATTAATGATCTAACTACAATGGTGTTATGTTTTTTCAATCAACCTTAAAATTATATTGTAATATACTTTTTATTATTATGATTTTTTTCAACCATTCAACTTATGATATCATGTTATGGTATACCATTTAGAAATGACATGAAACCCATTTACATCTAACTATGTCTTGACTATTTTTTGAAATATTTATATCTTATAGAACACACACACACATATATATATATGGATGATATTTTAAGGTCTCATATATCACCATCTAATGAATTGATTGAGTTTTTATATCCCATAAGATAAGGTATCAATGTTTTTTAGGGAGGTGATAAAAAATTAATGGTAGATCCTTCTTTGATAACATCAAAATCTATGGAGTGGGACTCTACCGATATACTCTTAATATGATTGTACACATTCCATTTTATATGAAAAATATCATTTTTATACTATGTTTAAATGGAATGATAAATATCTATGACATGGTCCTTTGATTATACTTCACGTATCATGTTTATTATCTCACAAATTCATAGAATTTTTTCACACTATATATTAATTATTTGTGAATTAATTTCCCAAGTTATTGACTTAAAGGGTATTAGTATTATTTTATGAACATTTTAAAAAAGAAATTTCTCCCATATTATTCTTTTATCATTTATATATGTTTTAAAAATTTATTGAAATCGAAATATTTATTCCATTTCTAAGAATTTGAGATCACCCCATTCTAATGTTTCCATCCCCCGTTTTAATTAGATGACTATATAATATTAGGAAACTAGAAAGGATTACATTGTTGTATAATTATTTATAAATTATCAAATGAATGGTAAAATTATTTTATAATGCAGGTTATCTTAAAAGATAGTAAAAAATAATTCTTAGGATTATGATATTATTTACTAATGATTTTAATATATTATAAAATTGATATAAAATTTATTTATGTTTCTCTTTGGTTACCACATATCGTGTCATATTATATTTATAATGAATGTATTTATATAACCATAATGAGGAGTGGGATCATGGAAACCTTAGTATGTTTTAGATTTGGTTATACTTAATATTAATAATTATTTTATTTATTTTTATTCCTTAATAAAATATTTCTTTAGTGAAAATGGTGTGGATGCGAATAAGTATATGAAAAAATCATACAATTCAGGTAATGTTTTGTGAATTTGGTTTTCATGTAAATTTCCTCAATTTATATATACATATAAGGGCATGGAATTTCTATGTGTATGTCATATTGTCTCAGACATTGTTCACTAACAAGGAAATGGGCCTGGTTGGCTACATGGATTCATGTGCACCTCCCCATATGTCAGACGTCATCGACTAATAGTGAGGGTCTG
Organism: Viscum album; assembly: GCA_963277665.1. Classification (NCBI taxonomy): domain Eukaryota; kingdom Viridiplantae; phylum Streptophyta; class Magnoliopsida; order Santalales; family Viscaceae; genus Viscum; species Viscum album. The sequence goes on along the minus strand of OY728143.1, from coordinate 1,790,163,767 downwards.
TGATGGTACCATGGGTAGACTATAATATCATTATTAAAGTGTAGTAAAATAGTATACCATAATAAAAATCTATGGAAAAATTATAATAAATCAATAGAATAGGAATAAGTCATTATAATTAAATATGAAAATAAAAAATCAATCTCACATATAAAAGGATTTCATGAATGTATCCTATAGACAAATAGGAATACAAAGAAGTAGAGTATCATGAATATACAATAGGATATTCTAAATAAAAATTAAAAAATCTATATCCAATCTCATCATCAACATAATATCATACCACTTCTATCATTCTCCATTATAGTACAAAAACTTAGGCTTCTAAAGCGGGAATATTCCATTTTTCCTACTATTATCCATAAGGTCTGTTCACGTCGAAATCGTTAGCCCAAATAGGTTCTTAGATATACTTAGAAGGGTAAAATCAATAGTTTCTATAAATATCCATTATATATATATATATATATTGATAAATGTGTAGGAAATAATCATTTTATAATAGTTGATGAAATAAATCACATCGATTCAAGTTCATCACGAGACAACCGACCGAAACTACCTTCTTCATCCTAACTCAAAATGACGCTGAACACATGAAAACCAATATATAAATATATATGAATGAATACATGAATCATATAAATATTAATATATAGTTTAATTTATTTATAAAGATTCATGATAATATCTATGAACTGGGGTGTATTACCACAGTGTCTATGAAAAATCCTAAAATTTTATTTAATTATCATGGCAAATGTTCTTAGTAGGTATGTGATCTAGGATATAATGAATGTAAATAATAGAAGAATAAAAGTATTTATCCTAAATTGTTAGACACATCAATTGATTTAATTAATCGTAACCTTGGTCCCTTCCAAATAATTCTAAAAGGGAAACCCTTGTATCGCTCTGAGTTTGCAATAAAACCCCATAACTATATGAGTTCATCCGAGGAGTTTTACTCATATAAACAGGAATCACTAATGTCATTTACAAATGGAATAAGACTCATATACCATCCCTAGTATACCACATAAGGAACAAGGTATCGATAGTTTCATGGTACAATCTCATTTCCCTTAGTACCCATAAAGGTTAATCCACATAGGAAAAAATAATTTCTCATAGGGTAATAAAAACGCATCCCACTAGTGGGATCATCCATATTGTTATAAATAAGAACCCTTGTATCACTTTGTGAATTTTATAATACATTTATGGAAATAAAATTATTATGATTGATGATACCTTCTAGGGTGTTTTGAATCGGAACCCACATATCAATCTCTATATGATATGTTGGATGGTTATGACTAGTGTTTAAATAAGAATTAAAAAATTCACTTAAATAAATTTTAAAAAATAATTTCATAAGGTAAAATCAAATTAAAAGAAAAAACAAGTTGGGTCCATGGTAATGGACTACTATTCTAATTTGTTTTATTTCAAATTACATTTCATTAATAGTGGAAAATTCAATACACATCAACTATTAGTTCAATTTCATTCCATGTCATTAGGAATATGTTATTTAAAGTTAATTCACCTTAAGGGGTATCTTGCATTGAGTTACACATCCTATGATAATAAATTTATCTTTATAGGACTACCCCGTATAAGGAAATATCAATTTCATTTAATAAATTTGGAATTTTGGCGGTTCCTCGTGGAAGGTTTTGTGGATGGTACAATGGAACACAATATAAATATAAAAAAGTTTGGAAAATGAAGTAAAATACCAACCCCATCCTTAAAATTCTTCCCTCATCCTATATTAGTGTTTAATTCAATCTGTAATGAAGGAAATCATAGGATTAGGCAAAAAACCTAAAAATTGGGCATATGACCTCTCACAAAAATAACATATGATACAGTAAATGTAACAATAAATGAAAAAGGTGTAATTTTATTCTTATAGAGGGATATCCAATGAAAATGATGGTGGTCAATACTATGATTGGATAGAGAAGGTATTCCAATTACTGGGAGGAAACTAAGATAAAGATCCCAATGAGGGGATTGTTCTGTGCGGATGAGGATAATTAAGAGAGGAAAACCCTAGATAGGAGGAATGGGAAAATTTGACATTTTAAATATTTAAATGTGGATAATTATACGGCCACATTGTTTTTTAAATGGTGTTCTAGCCATGGGAACCCACTAACCAAAGGAACACATGTTGACATTGTTAATCGAATAGTTAGAAAAACCGTGTATATCCATTTATTCCCCTTTTATGGTTTTCTGCAGATATACCACACAACTATAGGCTCCATCCTATATGATTTTGGAAAACTATGTGATTATTCAATTGGATTCACTATTAGGGGTTCACATTTTTCACTAACCAGTCAAAACATATACACCTCACCTTACCATTCAAAACTTCTAGATTTCAATTCCCAATGCCCCCAAATATAAACCTTAACACTTGAGACACCTTTTAGTCCTTACAACCATTTTGAAAAAATCACATGTAATTTATCCAAATGTCATAATTCTCTTTCAATGATGAATTTTGAATTTGGGCCATCCAAAAAAATGAAAATCATGAATTTCATTTGAAATTCAAACGAGACCAAAACAAAATACATTAAACCCCCCCCCCACATTATAACTTCTCATTCCTAATATTACATGGGGAACAAGTAAAGAAACACACAAAATTCTTTCTTTATGTATTTTCATTCAAATGGAAGTGGTGAATTTCCAAACACCCAAGGAACCTCCTAGAATCACTTTATGTGTGTGGTTCATAAGCTACAAAACGTGATCCAATTCTTGTACTGACCATAGACACACTAGGATAGAACCTACATGATTCATAAAAAGAAGATATATTATTATATCATCATTTCATTCATAAATAATCCTATGGTGATCCCCACCATAGATTTTAATTTTCATGTATCCAATATCAAGTAACGGTGACCCCTGCCACAATTGAAAAACTAATAATTACCTTTATGTCATAGAGACACTCTCAGTGTGCTTATAAAATTAAAAATCAGGACACTACCTTTTACCATCTATTGGATTGAAACAGGAGAACTCCCACTGACAAATCTCTAACTAGTCATTCTAGAATTTCATAAAAAAGAATCAACTTACCATTATAATGTATATGTCTTATTCCAATGGATTTTATGTTGTGGATCCTCACTAGCCACCTCCAAATATTCAAGGAAAATAATATTGAACCACTTATGGATGAATCCATTAAAACATTCACAGATTTAGAAGCGAACACATAACCAATACTAGATTCCAAAAATCCTTTATCCTAAGGATGACTGAAATTAATCTATGAACTCTCACGAAAGCATATACCTTATTAATAGTTTTGTCACTTAGCCAAACTATTTACTACATTACCCTATTCTATTTAAAAAATAGAACACGAGTCCCAAAACTAAAATCATTCAACTAGAATCAAGGTCGCCATTATCCATCTTGATGAGGTTTTCCCACTATAAAAAGACATACTTCTTTAACTATAGGATCATCATTATCCTCACATCAATGAAGAATGTTCCTGATTACAATATCCCATGACCCACCCATCCCTGGATAGAACAACTAGAATATATAAGTATCTTCCCATCCCAGTCGCTAATGTAAATGTTTTTAATCCATTAATCCCAAATCTAGAGTATAATATCTTGGAAATTTGTTGGTTTATAAAATAAAATGATGGTCATGGCCCATAAAAACACAATGGTGTACTACAAACACTTTTCCTTATCTTTAAACCACACCATGAGACTAACTCCATTGGATTTATTTCATTATACTATAAAAGGATTGTTATGCAGCTCAGTGTATAACTGGTTCTCAATTAGAGTAGTTAGATCGATGTCAAGATATTGGTAATTATCACATTTAACTAGTATTTCCCAAAGATTCCATTAACATGTGTATATAGATCCCCCGATACATGCCTACATTAACTAGGATATACATTACTCAACCATAATCTAGACACCATATCTCCATAAAATGCATGTCAAGGTCCAACTATTGGTCACCTATCTTTTGTCACTTGATACATTCACAAATTAGCATTAATCAAAATGTAAATTCATTAATTTCTGATGGATCTGGGTCACTATGCCTAAACGAACCATATTTTTGAAAACCATTGAACATATTTAAAAAACAGAACTCTCAATAGAATTTAATTCAAAACACTTCCCATTCACAATAAAAATAAACAACACATGCGATATACAGTGGGAGAAATTTTCATTCGGCTAGATTGAAGACCCAACCCACTCCCCTACGATCCATCCACCAACAATGTTATAATGATTGTCCCACATGGAACACTAGTTTTAATACTCCCTATAATCCTATTGTATAATATTAACCTATATCAGAAATGATTTTTCAAACAACCTCACACCACAAAAATTTCTTTCATAAAACAAAGATTCAACCCCATAACAACTAGTCAAATAAGAAAGACACCAAAATATTTATTCCATTTTATTCTAGTTTCATATATCAAGTACACCATGTTATTTATGAAAACAGAATTCATCAACATGATTATATTTTAAAACCTGAGCACACTCTATTCATTGGTCTTGAGACCTATGAAAAACCAACCTCACTACCTTGGAGGAAACAAAATACTATATAATAACCTATTTCATAGGTTTCTTTTGATACTTAAATTTATTATTCCTGGAGTTTAAGTTTAAAGTAAAGGCCTCTATATTTCCCACAAAGTACTATGGTAAATTTTATGAGAAACATATCCCATTAAGGGACCTCTAACATGAGAAATTTAACACTTCTGTAAAATTTACAAAAAAAAAGTTAAAACTAAAGGATGTAAATTAATTATAAATATATATGTTTAAAACCCCATAAAAAATGGATAAAGTGTAAAATAACGGGTATCCTAGTAAAAAAAATAACCCCTTGAAGATTACTTACAATACAAAAACCCAATAACCAGGAGGGTTGTTTTATCAACCAACAGTCATACCGGACACAAATGATCCAACCAACCAAACTTATCATGATTAAGAGAAATTCTCGAAGTTCTACTATTTCCTATTCTCCCATGGTGTAACTACAAAGGATAAAATTAATTATTAATGTAATGTTCCAATATTTTAACTCGAGTGATACAAAAATAAATTAGGATATACTCATAACCAATTACATTTCAAAAAACAAATAAAAGAATGTAAATGAGATCTATAGGAAATGATCTCATTTTCACTCTAGAATCTCTCAAAGAAAACTAAATCTAACCTTAAATAAGGGTTCCTACTATAACCACATATACACGGTTTATTTAATAATCAATGAAAAATTTATTAAAAATTACAAAAATTTAAATGACTCATAATTATGGGTTTGCATGTACCGGTCAGAGGGAAAATAACTCTTATAAATTTAAATATCTAGTGAGATATAACATTATAGGATTTTATCTCCTGAATTACTTTTAAAAATCATTAAATTTTACCATAGAGTTATCAATACTGGGATTGATAAAATAAAATTTCAATTCCAATCTATAGAGGAAAACACTATTATGGTTATGTTTTTCTTTTTGATTAATTATTTCCTCATATGGTTAAATCTCAAAATTAGATATATATTATTTTTTAAATTTAAGGGTATTTAAAAGTGATATTCCACAATACATGTATATTTAACGCAACATAAAATGATTTATAATATTTTAATAACTATATTATTTATCATAAATTTACTCCCAAAATGTTAATTTCTATGCATTAAAAGGAATAGAGAGACTTATAAGGGTCCCACTATTTCATTCATGAATTTAAGTCCCCCTTCAAATGATAACATCAAAAGAAACGTTCCACCACAGGCCTACCTTTTTCTATTTACTCATTTAGGGAGTTAGAAGTATGGGCCATCATACCCTATTTAGATATGTACTAGCCTTCATAAATTGAAATTTTCATAACCATTTATCAAAAACCATTTCCCTTAAGAATTTCAATTTTGTATTTTCCAAGGATCAGTTAGATGAATCACCATTACCTATATATAAATGTATATTCCATTATAAGTTATAATTGTAATTTCATTTAATTGAAACTAGAACAATAAACTCATTTATTTGAAATTATTCAATAATGTTTTATTATTTTGTTAAATGGATTAGCTTTTCCAATTTATATATTTCATTTCTTCATAAATTATAATTAGAATCCATTTAGTCAATGAAAAACAATTTTTCATCCGTTGTAAATATTGTTACATGGATTAAAAATATGATAAATTGAAAATTTTGTTTCCTTTATCCTATTGAGTTGTAAAAATCCTATTATGTTGATGTTGAAAAATTAATAAAACATTGTTATATCATACTATAATAACGAATTATATCATAAAAATAAAACATTTCAATTGGGAAATAATTAGGAAAATATAATGCTTAAGAAGATAATATAGGAAACTTGAAAAAAAATGATCCAAACCTGGTATATAATCATATAGGATAAATGATCACCAAATGAGGAAAAAAATTCATCTTGCATATGGATATAAAAAATGTAACCTATATAGAATTTCATATGAATGGAATGTGAATATATATGTTCCTATGATGATATATGTAATGATACATCCATGTAATACTATTACTAGGGTAAAATCACCAAAAGTAGTGAATATAAGATGTACAATAATTACCTTATGTGAAATAATAATAAGCTGAAATAACAAATAACATGAACAATGGACTTACCCCAGTTAAATTTAACTTTCCATCAAGTAAGGGTTTCTCAGACCTAGCCACAAGATATTTAAATTTTCCAAAAAGGTCAAATTATAATATATACCACCCCAAAATATTAATACAAAAGAAAAAAACCAATTCCTCTAATACAATATTATAATTTCTCAGACCTAGTTCACTTCTAAGTTATAGAACCTTGTTGGATATATAACATGACTTGCGCCACCTCAAACACTAGAGGTTTCTGACTAGAAGAAATGTTCTATGATAAAATAGTGGGGAGAATATACCCTCATGACCAGTATAGAGTCCCAATATTATCAATCCTAGATATTATAATTTTTTTTATAAATATTTATCAAATTATACAAAAACAAATCTGAGGGCCATAATTGTTTAGTGTCTTTTGAATCATAGAAACAGAAATAACTAGTCCATTGGTAAACTAAATCATATCACACTATGTTCTTCGTAACTAGAAACCTTAATATAAATATCATATGAAATAAATTTCTTTATAACCTGGATGATGGAAACATAATACAACAACTACACGGATTCTCTTTAAGGATAAAAAATAGAGATATGAAAATATAACTTAAAAAATCAATGAGACCATGATAATTATATTTTAAAACCATTTCATGAATATAAAAGTTCATAATAATGAGTCATGGAATAAATATTGGTAGTTCATGAGACATGAAGGAGAATGGAATCAATGAACAAAAGCCACTAGGTCACAACATTGTCAAAAGACATAGATTTTTGAAAAAAAAAATATGTATTAAAAATGATTTCCATAGATGTTTTGTCCCTCTCCCAGGGATGTCATAGTAGAATGGTTTCACACACCAAACCCTAATAGTATTCAATTTTCACTCCCATGACCACCAAAAAAGTCAAATTCCCGTACTAAACTAGGTTCACTTCCCCTTTTAGTGATATTTTTCTAATTAGATATAAATCATTACCTAATGCATTGGAGCGAGATATGGGTCACACCGATTACATAATGAAAATAATATTTATGTGTGCCATAATAAAATAATAATTATATAATATGATATCCCAAAAAATGAAAAGGGTTTTAATAAAGATTCATCGCATCTAAACCTATAGAAAATGGACTTATTTCATAATCATTTCAACATTTTATTATAGAATAAACTATGTAAAAGAAGCATGTTTTATAATAATTTTATGATGGTTTAACCTATATTATGGAATCACGTTTCATAAATATCATGTGATAATAATAAATTTTGGGAAAGAATACGAATTTTATCCTTATTACATATCCCTAATAAATCATAGGTAACATCAACAAATGTCATCTTATATAGAAAATGATTTTTGTATACAAATTTCAAACATTTCATGAGGAAAATTTCATTTCCATAGTGAGGAAAAAAATAAATACACACAAAATTTTTAAAATAATATTATTTTAAAATAAAATTAAAATAATATAATATAATATTTGAATAAAATATCGATCGTGAAGGTGGAGATTTCTGTTTATGTCATAAATTATAAAAAAAACTCCATTTACAATTTCATTAAAATACAAATGGGATTTTTTAAAAAATAACATGAATATACATTTAAAAACATTTTAATAAAAGTAAAACATAAGAATAATATTATTTAATAATTATAATATAATAATAAATGATATTAGAAACCATTTTTCACATGGTTTTTTAATAAATCTATTATCTTACTGATGAGAGAAATAACTTTTTATTTAAAAAAGAATTTCTCATTTATTTTAAGTACAGAAGGGAGTAAGAATTGCTTTATTACATTAAAATATCATGCAAAATCATAGGAGAATTAAATTAACGAGTTTATTGAGATACTGATCGCAATATTTTATCATTTGTATCATAATCCTAAACAATTCCAATAAACGATGACATTGTAACACAAAACTTTTCTCACTTTATTAAAATTGAATTTCAATCTCCAAAAAATAATAAGATTAAATGAAACATATAATATAATATAAATAAGGATATTCATGATCTAACATGTTAAAGGGTATGTATATACACCTCATATAAGAAGATAGTGTTATAACATAACTTCTTTCCTAAAGAATAAAAATTGAGATAAAAATCCCTTACCGATTTGATAACTTTTAAACCACAAACACCATGAAGGTTAGATCTAAACATATATATATATATATATATATATTGCAATATTTTCTAGAAAATAATCTTAAAATAAAATCATTGGATAAATTTAAACAACATAATATATTCACATGTTGAATAAGTCTTGGGTCTCAGAGAAAACAAATATGAGAAGAAAATCTCGTACCATATGTTTTGACATTCATCATACACATTCAAACCTCTTATAAAATAAATATGTGTTTATTATAAAAATATTAAATAATAATTTTCATCTATGTTATAACATATATTTACTTTGATTTTGACATTCTATTACCTGTTTATTTATAATTTCATGTTAATGTTACGTTGTAGTTAATAACCACATTGTTTTTCGAATATGTTTTGATTTTTTATTTTTGGTCGTCTTACTTCAATCATGATTTCATCATATAAAGTGTCATAACCATGATATAAATATAATGTATTATAAATATATATATATATATATATAAACTTTAGTAAGAGATAATGAAATACATTATTAATACAGATGGTAGGTCATATATATGCGTATACATAAATTAAATATTCTTTTCAAATTAAATGAAATAACAAAAAATGTCATATTATCAATAAATAATTTTTTATATGTCATATATAACACATATGTTCATTAAAATTATCCTTATTACCTTCCACAGAAATCATGAATTAATCACATAAAATTTTGAGGTTGAATTCTTCCGCACACAAGAGATACATTATCGTATTCCCACATAATAGGAAGAATCAATGTGTGTGTGATATAATGTAACACCCCTAAAGAATAAACAAATACAAATTAATTCATTATCATCTATTAAACTCAAAAAAATCTGTGGAATAATATATAATAACCTAGACATCAGGAAATAATTACTATCAAATTAAATTAAAAAAATAATACAGAACGCAATGTATGCAACACTGTATTTAGATATCATTACATGCAACAATGAATTTATTCGATGAATTTAATTCGATGATAGATAGAGTTTTATTTAATAATATTAATATTATTGTTTAAAATTATAATTATATCATTGACTTTAAATTGGAAATGATGAATTAGATTAGTGAACTTGTAAAAATATATGGTTGAATTCATTGTTTACCAATTAATTATAAATAAATATACAAACCAATTTAATATAAATAAAATCACTTAATATAAACCATTTTTATGCACCCAAAATTGGCTTATCATAATAAATTAAATTAATTATTATTATTCTATAACCAAAATCAAATTTTAATATTATACATTAAATATTTTTTTGAAATTCGTCCATCAGATTTGATCATCATGAGTTAAGAAAAAATTTAATTTTACTCACAAAAATTAGTATTTCTCTAACGGTACTTTTTCTAAATTTTTATTGCACATTTATTTTATAACTAAATTTTGACACTTTTATAAATTTTATTTGAAAAATTAATCATTAATGTTTATAATGAAACGTAAAAATTATTTTTGGGTGATTTGTTTTCGATTTTACTGAGAAATATAATTTTTAATTTTACAGTGGAAAATATAGATTTTTAATTAAAAACTATCCTTTTATATAAATAAATTATAATTTTAAATGATATTTAAAATTAATCTTATATAAAAATTTGATCTACTATCTAGATATTAATCTGATTTGGGTCATTGGAATAATTTTTCTATTGAATTTAATATAAAAACATAGTAAATATTTTATCACTTTCACTTTACAAACTAACTTTCTCCTCACGAATGTGGAATTAATTTAAAAATAACATTATCCATATATTTGGATTGAATAAAAAGAATTTATTAAATATTTTTAATAATAGTAATTTATAATTTATAATAATTCTAACATAATTTTTTTACCAATGTTTTAGTGGAAAAAATTTTATTTTTTTATATCAATTAAGAAAAAATGAGTTTACCAAGGGACTAAATGTTAAACTTAATGGAACAAATGACCTATAAAATTATCCAAAATTTGTTAGATTGAAATATTTAGAACTTATCCATTCATGGATTTAACTATTTTCACTATTTTATCCAAATAACATGAGAATAAAGTGGTCAAAATTCACTCTTTCAAATAATTATAAGAGTGCCACTCACCTACTTATAAAAGGCCACCCCTCTCCTTCCCACTTCACAGCTATAAATGAATTGTGATAAAACATTTACTGAAAAAATAACTACATAAATTACCTATATTAACCCAAAATTAGTTATCATTGATGTAAATATAACCTACGAGAATTTTATTGAAAACCAAAGAAAAATACTTGAATAAGAGGTAATGTATTTCTCAAAGAGTTTTGATTTTTCATCCTTCTCCACATGCTTTAATTCTTTTAATAACATTATAATAAAATATAATCATTATATTACATATGATTTGATGTTTTTTTGTTAATTATAGAAGGTAATACTTCATACACATCCTCAAAATTGGTTGTGAAATCATCATTTGTGTGTATGGTGAACTACCGCCCTGTGAAACGATGACATTAGTTATTCCATTACCAACATCCATGGTTAGAAATTATTATGGATTGATATGTTATATATGATATATATAAATATATATGATTTTACCATGTTTATAAAATAATTATATCAGATATACCTTCAAATATAGGGGGATGCGGGAGACAGAATGTGAGGCGATTTTTTGGCGATTTTTGGTTTAACGATGGCCAAGATTTTAGATTGCTGCTTCGATCCGAGGGATGTATTAATCCCTCCTTCAAAGATAGTGGATGCACATAGTGGGATTGGGATTCCTGTGGATGCATTGAATAATGATGGAACAAAGCCGGTGATGAACCCTAAGAGGAAATTAGATGAATTGGCCTCTCAGAATAAGTTTTTCTCTGATTCTTGCCATGAATCAGCCTCTCTCATCAAACGAATCACCAAAAATGGTTCGAATTCATTCATTGAAGAGAGCCCTAAGATTTTTGAAGGGCGGCTTCAGGAATGTTGATTCTCTCTTCTATCCAGATTTTCGGGAACCTGGAGTGATGTTCCAATCCGGGTTGATGACGTGCGAGCTCACCTATCCCAGAGCTGGGGATTTACTGATTGGATGTTAATCTCAATTGGAAGAGGTACATTTTACATTATCTTTCACTCTAAGGAATTTCAATATGTGGCCTGGAGTTTTTTACCTATAGCGATGAAGCCTGGTTACATCATGGTCCAGCAGTGGGATCCTTTGATGAGCCCTCTTGCAATCAATAACTCATGTAACCAGACTTGGATTCGAATCAGGGGATAAACTGGTTTTTCTAGCATCCATCTGTTCTATGGGAAATTGTATCTATCATTTGCTGTCCCATTAAGGTTGACAAGGAGACCGAGCATCATAGGTATGGCCATTTTTCCTAAGTCCTTGTTGAGATTGATTTGGGTAATGTTCTCATTGATACTGTTTTTCTTATTGATGGTGAAATTAAGCTAGAGCTCTACATTAAATATGGATGGCTACCTAACTTTTTTAAATCCTATTTATGCATTGTTTATATCCATTCACAATGTCGTAGGAGTTTAAAAGGCTCAATCTGTAAATCACTGGGTCACACCTCTGATAAGTTTAGGAAGAATCTTAATAAGGATGACTCCAAGATAAAAGACCCTCCAAAGTCAGCCCCATCTCTTGCTGAGGCTTTTCAACATGGATTTCCCATGTTTGATGATGTCCAGTATGCTACTACAGATTCCTCAATAGAGAATGATAATTCTTTAAGTCTACCCTCATCTGGAATTAAGGTTGGAATAGAGAAAAAGGCATGGGATGATATTGTAGAGGAGGAAGGGAATATATGAGAGCATGAGGTGGCTATTCAAGATCATGTTAATCATTAACATGACTGTGCTGCTATGGACCCAATCTCTAGTAAGGGAAATCTAAAGATTGTTGTTAATGAGGGCTTTTAGTTGGTGATGCACAAAAAGATGAGAGCTGCCAAAAATTCCCAGGAAAAAGTGCAGATTGATGATGAGGTTGAAAATCTGCCTTTGGCTCATCCATCTGGAAATTATCAAGGAGATCCTGGGGTGGCCTGTCTACCTGGATCATCTGTCCACAAGGCAGGAAATCTGGAAGCAGAAACGGCCCTAGTGAATCAGGTCACTGAAAAGTCCCATGTCTACTCTCCCATGGATCAAATGGAGAGTAGAGATGTTGATGAGGAAAGGGTGGCAGAGAATAAAGAAGAGCTACCAATTAAACCAGCTGCCAATTTTTTTCAATGTTAGAAACAATTAATACCCTTGAGTTTGAATTGCTGAACCTTGAAGGTCTAAAGAATGCAGTTTGTAACAACAAAAGATTCATTCCTGCTGCTGAAGAGGATGTGGAGGGCTCTAAGGAGAATGAGTATACTACTCAGTTTGATGCTCAAAAAGTGCAGGTCACAGAGGTGCCGCATGTGGATGTATTGCAGGAGAAATCTCCCATTTTTGTGATGGTTACTAATGTAGTGCAAGGGGATGAACTACATGACCACCGAACTGTACATCAGAACGATCCTGGACAGGATAGGGATCCCTCTCATGAGGATTATGATTCGAATAGGATGGAGAATGAAGGCATGCAAAGGGAAAGAGGGAATCCTAAAAGGGGAGGATCCAGGGGCCGTGGCCGGCCTAGGAAGAGGTAACTATGTGGTGTGCATCTATGATGGTTTATGGTGTAGTTATATGCATGTATTCACCCCCTTAATCTTTTGTATGTTTACTATCTTTATTTTCAAATAAATTTGGGGCATGTTCTTAGAACCCATGGTCTAACCTTCATGGTATATCAGATATACCTTCATGTTTTCCTTTTCATGGGAATATGATGATGTTGCTCACGAAATACTCATATCCCAACTTTTCAATGAAAATCAATGAAAATGAGGCCAAGATCTTGCAATAGCCATATTCCAAATATTTTAAGGTCAAAATATAATAGGATCATGATGATCTATAGTGCATCCATAATGAGGATAAGTTTACTACTGGGCTACATGTGGGATATCACCATGATTTAGAAGACTTAATTTCCAAACGTGACGAACTTTTTGATATCCTCATGCCATATCCAGATGAAGAGATAGTACCATAAAAGGATAACAACACCAAAGTAGTGGAATTTTATGTAAAATTATAGAAACCTGAATACCTTCCTCTATATAATAAAAATTTAACTTCAAGAGGCACTCACCATAGAGTAATAGATTGAAGCAAAACCAATTATGGGAGTTGATATTATCTCAAACTTTATTTCATTTCATTTTATTCAATATGAATTTTTATTCATTCCCACTACTTTTTATTTTAATATTTACTTAAACCTTTATTTTCCTTTGAGGATGATAATGAAACCGTACATCAACCTATTAAAGAACACATGATGCTCCGTCATCATCATCGTTATCTTTATTATTATATTAAAACCCAAGCGGGGAAACATCAGGGGAAGATAAAACACTAGGAGAGCTTGGGAAGCCCATAGGAAGATACGAAGGTCTAAATTAGTGCATACCTAGGGTGTCACCACTAACCATGTTCTTTGCTTCAATTGGGAAGGACAGCATGTCCTCAGAGGGAAAGACTCGAAGTCCTTGTGAAGCTATGGTGGAAAGATGATCGACAACCTTATTACCCATACTCAAAGTGTGTGAGAGGATAGTGCCATTGCAGATGAGCCTCTTATAATTTATGAGGATATAGTGAAGGGACCAAGGAACACTCCCCTTGCTATCCATGGAGTCATGCAGGATGTGGAATTTTGTCTCAACTTCCATGAGAAAAATATTACGAAATTTGTAGAGTTAGAGCCTCGTAAACATTGCCATAGCCTCAAACTAAAGAGAGTGGCCTATACTAAGGTGAGAAAATAAATAAAGGACCACCTTCCCTGATAGATACCTGACAACACCACCACCATTCATCTCATTCATCGAAAATGAGCCATAAAATTTGAACATTAAACCAGATGGATAGGGTGTCCACCGAACTCAGTGACTAGAAAGGGTTGGATGGAAAATTGAAGAGCCCACTTGTAAGGATCTAAAGGATGGGGCCTCATGCCACTTGTTGAAATCATAAGCCATGCTCAGCAGTAAGAATTTTCCCCTAGCCACCAAGGACTATCCAGTGGTCAGAGAACCCTCATACCTGGTTTTTTTAAGAGCCATCCAAATACACCCGCAACCTGAATTGAGGATAATGCCACATGATTTCCTCTCAATCCCAACAATCCCGACACTATGAAACCATCGGTCCCAAAAGGGAAGGGCCCTCAATGAAGTTACCGAAACACCTATAAAGTCACCAAAATCCAACCACATGATGTGCGCCCACTCGCTATCGAAGAAGAGGTTCGGTCACTACAACACATGAAATGTGAAGCCATGAAAATACCAGAGAACCTCAACTTCTGATCCATTGTTTAAATGAGCATTCATTTTATAAATCCCATGAATAAGTGCATGTATGTAAGCATGAGGAAATGAAGGGGAAAAAGTTCAATTTTAAAGGGAAAACATACTTATTAATAATTTAAATTTAAATTTTATTAAAATACAAATACCTAATTATGTTTTCACTAAATATTAAATTCATGAACGCCATGTTTAGCTAACACTAGAAAAGAAAAATAAGGTTTCACTAGTAGAAATAAATGAGGATGACCCACACTTCATCATACCCCTTCCATGAAATATGTACATAGTTTTTAAAAGTTAAGGTATTTGGTATACACTATCCATGGATCATTACTCACCAAAACATAATATGATGAATCTAGGGAAACCCCAATTTTGTGGTTTAAGACAAAAAAACTCCATCCAACATCAAACTTTGGAAAATATCTAGTATATAAATCTGGATATAGAAACAATTCATGGACCAATTTTGGGGTTATACCAAGACATATCACATTACATTATTTCTAGGAATTTATATTTCATTTTCATTTTTTAGGCTTTATACAACAAGTATCCCACCCACTCTTATCTTGTTGATATTAAAAGAAATGGTACATATTCTTAATTGAGTAATTTTACTTTGAAGGTTCATGATAGGACAAGTAACCACCAAATAGTGAAGGAATATGAGATACAATTCACTAACAATGGGATATTACTTTTATTTTTTATATATTAAACTCACTACAATGCTTTCCAACAACATTTATTGAATCATAATCTCGAAATTCCATACACATACATGAATTTATTATTTACCTCACTTATCTATGATACATGAGTTTCTTCATAATCATGTGATGCATGTTTTAGAATAAAATTTTAATTAAATTCAATGATTAAAATGGATAATTGGGATAATTAAGCGAATCATGGATATTAAAATGTGGAATCATGATTTGATGGAATTAATTGATTAATGTAAATCAAATTTCTCTCTCATTTTTTACGATTTTAATTTATCAAAATAATTTTAATTTATATTTTATTATTATCCATTACATGAGTGATTGTCCAATGTTATATTTCAAATTTCTGAGAGGATTCCTAGACCATGTACTTCCTATTTATTATTGAGCATATTTCTTTATTGATCATGGGACATGTCACCAAACAAAACATTGAATTGAAATTATCAAACCTATAACTATTAAAAAAACATATTTATAATGATTGAAACATCTCTTAAAAAGTAATTAAATTGGAAACAACATTTACATCAATCCTTGTTTAGTTTTTTCAAACCGCGAATGACCATTTTAAGAAAGAAACATGTTTCAATCCATTTTTATCCATTCCTGCACTCATCTTAGTATTTTAATGATATTTTAAAGGTAAAATGTAGGGTTTAGGGAATCGTGAAGAAATTGATGAGATATAATGTAAGGAATAATTGTAGGAGTTCTCATTATGTGGATTAATAATGGTTACTGATTTATTCATTGTACACTTCATTTTTTCCCATCTTGAAAAAATAAAATGAAAAAAGAACCAAAAAATTGAAAACATGGTTTGTGATTTGGGAAACAAATAACCTTTAATATATCTCTGATTTTTATCATATGTTGTTATGTGGTGGATGTGGGGTTTATTCTAAGAATAAAATTCAAAATAAGTGAAAATGTTCTTTGATAAAAAATATAAATGTTGGGAAAATTTCAAGAGAGTGCACAAATCGTTCATCATACTATATTATTATTATTTGCTTTACTTTGAATTTTGGGAAAAGTGTGAGTTGTTTCAGTTTTATGAAGAGAATTCCATAATTATATTTAATTATAATATAAGGCCCCAGACTTAAAACATTAAATAATCTTGAATTAAATGAATAATTCACATTGAGGATCTTTTCAGGTATAGTGTTTTAGAGAATTAGGCCATAACTATTACATCTCAAGAGATTACAAAGTAGACACTTCAACTCAGTTTCCATTTTTTTCATCATCTAAAAAATCTTAAAAAGAAACATGTCTAGTTCCATGTATTAGATAGAATGTCTTTCCATGATCCCATCCTTGACACTATTCATCTTTATGTCCTGTGGAAAATATTTCAAAAACATGGGATGTGCATAAAAATCTCAGTAAGGGATAAAAATACGGAAATAAAACATTAGTCCATGTATACATAAGAATCAATGAAATCATACTTTACTCATAAACCATAAGCACTTTAGCATACCTCATGAAATAATAAGATTTATGATTAACTCATAGAAATCATTATATGTAAAGGTAACTTGAGGTATTCATAACATTCTTATGTAGAGAGTAACCCTCATGGTTACATTTGGAATACCCATCATAGTATATTTCATAAATCTCTTCGGAGAAGCCTTAGAGTTTAACTCCTTCGCATTACCCAATGCATTGGAAAGCTATCTCGGGCTAACCCGCCCTTAGTTTATAATGGAACCACCAGTCTTCATAAATAATTCCCATGAACAATAACATAATTGTATCACATAAAACATTTATAAAGGAAATATAACATTTCCACATTTTAGTCACAAGATATCAATACAATGCATTTATATAATCAAAACATTATAAAAACCATTTTCAATACTAAAATACATAATAGATTATATGGTATTTATTTTCCCTTTAAAACATTATGGCTTGTTAAGGAATCCAAATATCAAATAATACTCGCGGCGGCGGAAAGGTCGTTGTCAACGAGTACTTTAAAAACAAACATACTTTTTTTCATTTAGTAAAACACTTTGTAGAGAAAATATTCCTTTTTAATAAAAGTAAAAGTCAAAGGGGTTTATACACCGTATAAAATAAATTTTTGTATAAAACAAAATATACCTCAATGAAAGGAGATTGAGATGAAGTCCCGTTCAAACACGGTATCCTTTGATTAAGGATAAATCATTTACATAATTATGTGTGAAAAATATAAATACACACAATATAAGTGGATATTATGTGTAAAACAATCAGATTCATTCAAACATATTCATATAATGACATATTTAATAAGTACAAGATTAAACCAAATAATTAAAATTGAGTTAAGAAATTCCCTTGCAAAAATTCGACAGTCTAACGATGTCACTTTAAAATTAGACAAATTAGATGATGAGAGATAAAATGGTATCTGATACCTTGGACATAAAATTTACATCAATAAGGATATATAAGAACAAATCCCAACATAATAAGATGTAATTTAAAAGACATAACAAAAGAAGTCTTTTAAAAGTAGGATGGTGAAAGGTTCCCTTACCGATTTGGGTAACTTTCGAAATGTACAACCCATGAAAGAAGGATCATTATATGAAGATGTAAATACCCATAAATTAAATTATATTACACAAATAATAAAATAATGGGCAGTACATACACCAAACAAAAGTAAATAGTGGCCAATGTAGCATGAATCTCATGGGAACACAAAGTGAGATAAAACCCCTTACCTCGTTGTGATCAATCGAGTCGTATTACCAAAAGATAATAAACTAAAAATGAATCACATAATACCATGAATATAAATAGAATAATGATAATGTATATGAAACTGAATACACAATACACCAAATGCAATAAATATGTGGCGAACAATTGAAATCTCACAGAATTAAAAGTGAGATAAGAAATCCCTTACGAAATATTGGAAGCCTAACGGCGCCAATTAAAACATCCAAAAATGGATTTATGAGATAAAAATAGGGTCTATCATCATATGAACATAAAAAGTACAATAATAGGAACATAATAAATAGCATCTTAAAAGAAGTGACATAAAAGAGAGTACTTAAAAACAAAAAGAGAGGTATGATCCCTTACCACGTGTCCGAATTGACTCGCTTGTATGTTCGTTGTTCTTCATGAATGATAAAAATAAGTTACTTTATACTTTATTAATAACATTTTTCAAGTTAATTATTCCTTTTATATCACTTATTACCATGTTATAAACATTATTTAATCATTTAAGTTAATAATGGTCATTTTGTCGATATTTGGTACTTGAGCCAAAAATAGACTTCTTATAATTACAAGTTGTTCTTGTGGTAAAATATCCATTATATATAGAATAATATTAATTATGTAGATATAATATATTTTATATATATCCATTATATATGTGTAATTATAATAGTACATAACCTTTGGAGATAAGAAATGAAATGCACCCTTCATGGAGATGATAATCCGTACTTACGCTTGAACGATACTTCCATTTCTGTTTCATACTTTAATTGAATGAGAAAATTATGATATAAAGGTATATTATAATTACAGTATAATATCATATAAAATATCCTTAACTTCATCCTTTATACATCCCACATATGGTATTAACGATTCAAATCACTTTGAGGGGGTGGTAGTCCGCACTTTCTAAAAATGAAATTATCGCATTTACCCATTATATAAACCATAAAGTTATGGAATAAATAAAAATTACAGAAGCATAAAGAAACAATAAACATAATATATATCATATATAAATACAGTGGCATCTTAATGGCCACCATGAGAGGTGGTAAAATATAATTGAACAATCATCGTTTCTTGATGCAGTAGCTCGATGTCCACAGAAACAGTATGTTCTTCAACCATTAGATGGAGGTTTGTGTAATTTTATATTGAATAATTCATATAAAAACATACTAGTATATTTATAATATTAGTTTTTTTACAAAATAAATTAATAAAAAGAGTTAAGGGGTTGGAGAAAAAAAATAAAACAAAAGAACATAAGAGAACACGTTACATTTAAATCGGGTAACTCTCCTTGGTTTGAATGAAAAGGGTTTCTTGAAGAGCTTTATGCCTAAGTTAAGGATTCTAGGATTAATAGAGGAATATTGGGAGTTTATTTGAGTAGAGTTTGGAGGAGGAAAAGGGCTTTAGAAGTGTTATATATGGGTAGGAAGTGGGTCTTTTTATGAGGGAGATGAGGGGCTCTTTTGGAAAGCATGAAACTATTATTTTTTTATATAGTGTTTTTCAGTTTCTAAAGGACCAAAAATAATTAAAATAGAATTTAATGTGGAGCATGTTTGAAATAAAATAATCCAATAAGAATTGGACAACTGTTGGATATTATTTTAAACATTATCTACTTATTTATTTAAATTATTCATTAATGATGTAAACACTTATCATCATTGAGTCATAAATAAATTTATTTTTTTTTTATGCCTAAAAATTATAACAAAATTAACATGATGTAGGAAATAGTTTTATCTTTCTAATGAATATTTATAGTAAAAAATATAACTTATATAAACCAATGTAAAAACTGTTTTATTAAAACAATACAATTTTGTGACATTTTTATTTTTACTTTAAATAAAAGGTATCAATGTCATTAACATACCCATGTGGCTCCATGGGGTACCAAAAATTGACCCATGGATTTTCTTGGTCTTCCATGACACATCTAATAAGGTTAGGAAATTTGTCATGGTATTTTTATATTTTTATAATATAATTTTTACCTTAACTTACCCTAATTACCTTTAATTGCGGTTAACAAAACTCAAAAGTTATTATTCACCAAAAATTATTTTAATCCCATTAAACTAAATATTACTTAGTAATGAAAACCTTGTATGTTGGATTTTTGAAATTCTATTCAGTGAAGCGGTAAATCTTAATTTAACGAAAATTTCAGTTTTTTAACTTCCACTTAGGGGTTCCCTATTCATCATAAAAATTACGTTTTTCGAAAAATACCAAAAATTACCATAAGACATATTTGATATTCCAAATTAAAAAATTATGTCCATTTTAAAAAATTCAAAAACATATAATTTGAATTAATCAATTTTATAATTAAATCCCTATTGTCAAAACAAGTAGCGTGTTTTTAAGAAACAATATCTATCAAAAGATTGACACTTGTTTTTGTCCAATTTCATAGTGAAATTAATTCCAATGACCACAATTGGATTAAGTGGTAAAAAAAATTCTAATTAAACTTTAAAACCAATTAAAAATATAATCTAATTATGTGAATCAATTAGTTTAAAATTCATTTTTTAATTAAAATACAACATTTTTCACTATTCACTAAAAAATGAACTTTATCAGAAAAATACCAAAAATGTACACAAAGTAAATTTTGATGTCATTTTTCTAAATGAAGATTTTATTTTGTCAAATATAACATATAAAATTGAAAAAGAAATTAGATTTAAAAAAGGTTCTCTATCAAAAGGCGTTTAGTCGAACTTTTAAAGAATATTAGAATATTTATGCTTAAAATAGGATTCATTCGCGTTTTAAGCCTCTATAATTTTTTGGATAAATATAAAAGTATTCGACACACATATATAATCATTTTGTAGTTATTTATGTTCCTTCCCTCCATTACAATGGCTAGGCGTTAACTACCATTTAAAATAATATTATTATATTATTAGTGTTCAACTTAAGACTTCAAAGAAACTCGTTGTTCCATATTGGGTATGCTATCGAACATAGAATTACCTTTAAAGTAATATTAATATTTTATTCACAAATATTAATAAATATAAAAATGTCATATTTTTTATTTATCGGGGATGTTACATATAATATCATAACTTTTTTAATTAAATAAACCTCCTCCTTGAGGATTAAATTTTAAAGTATAAATTCATACCAACCTTAATCCTTAGTGACATTTGAACCTTAATTGAAATCCCTTATGATTTTATGTGTGGTTTGTATTTACATGGTGTATAAAGTAGTTCCTTTATAAGAATATGGATAATGATCATGTTCTCATGATATGAACATAAATCTACATGAATTATATCATGAGTTATATGAGAAAAGATTGAAAAGATAGGAAATTCATGATTTGGAATGTTTAATAATAATGAATTGAAAAAAAATAATTTAAAAGAATATAAGTTCCACTATTTTAAAAAGGGAGAAAGTAAAATGATTGAAGTGATTGTAATTTAAAAACTGAGAAATTAAATTTTTAATGTATGTGGATATTTTAAAATTTGACATGACATTGAAAATTGTTTGATCTTATTACATTTGAATTTTGATATTGGTAGTATTTGTGCTCTATAAATTCTTATTTGACATAATATTCTTGAGGATATGCATGGTTTATATGTTGAGGTATTTTGAAAGCAAAAATATAATGCATATTTTTAATCAATTTCTAATTTTTTTATGAATTTGAATGGATAATACCTTATATTTAATTATTCTTTTCATGAAATAATAAATAATAAAAATATAAGTAAAATTGTTCAAATTGAGTAAAAATGTAATGATAATGAAGTTGGAATTCATTTGATAGTTTTTTTGATAATTTTTTTAGTATTTTCAATTATATTTTATTTGAAACATCCACGGTGTTTACTAAAAAAGGTACTCATGAATGGTAATACCTTAAACATAGTACCCCCTATCCACATAGATATCCCCAGACGGGTCAGACCTCCAGGTAGGACAGCAAGAGATCCATCCACACCCGGCATGAACACATGGGATCAAATATCCAGTGTTGGTGTCATGCTTGTGGTCAAGACCATGGGGAAGAAGTTATGATATGAAGGCCCACATGGACTATATGTGGTTTAGAATGAACGTGTTTGTGTGTTTGTCTTATGGGATCCCATCCCAAAAGTAGTCGATTTATGTGTGGCTTCTGCACTTCGGCTTATAAGGGTTTCGCCATCTGTCATCTGATTCAATGTGGGATGGAGTTTTTTTAAATGCTAATAGTCCTCCACTACCATCATGCATGTACATAGTGCACCAATAACATTCATAGAACGCTACCACTTTCATCCTCTCAAATCACCACTTATTCACCAAGAATCACTATTGTCATAACCCATGGATCTTGAGCTCGAGTTCTGGTACATTTTCTCCACCCAAGATCTTTACCCAATTCCAACTGGCATGAAGCCATTTATAATGATTCCTCTGTCCATATTGAAAGCCATAGGAAGTGGAGGCAACAAAATTCCACTGATGTTCCACCATATTTATTTTATACCATAGCTGCATGCACGTAACCACTTCCATGGAATATCTTTCGCCTTGTTGAATCTATGCACACACTATGCCACTACCCATGTCATACCAGTTCACTATTCAATAATTTAAACACCTATTTTCACTAATAATTTCACATTCCCAACATTGAGTCACAGTGGGTGGATATCCTTAGATTGAGATTTTTAAAATCCCAAAAATCCATAGCTTTAATGGTGGAGGCCAAGATAATTTCCCATTTCCTATAGAAATAATCATTTCTCACTACTAGAAATGAGTAAGTCATTAAAAGAGAGGAAATCCACTAGGGGGCTCATCCAGCTACAATTATTCAATTTTCTTTAGTTTTTTTTATTTTTTAATTTTTTTAAATTAAATTTTAAAATTTTTAGTTTATTCAGAAAATAAAATACATTCATGTTTTATTATCCTTTTTTCACAATACATCCTTGAATTGTTTTTATTTTCTTTTATTCTTCTTCTTCTTATTTAATTATATTATGTATTTAATTTTCTGTAATATTTATATTTTTAATTCATTGTTTTATTTTATTTTATTCCGCTTTAGATATTCATCTCCTTCTATACCATTTTATTTTATTTTATTTCTTCCCGTCTCACTCTTACTTTTCTCCCATGCACCATTCTTCTTTTCATTTTATTCTCATTCTTCTTCTATTTTATTTTATTATCATTATCTTAATTATAATTGCTCCAAATGATATCATACTCATAATATAAGGAGGCTTCCCAAGGCTAGTTTGGGAGGAGGAAAACCTGTTATTGAATTCTTATTAATGTTTATTCAATAATTCTGGTAGTTATGAGTATCATTCATGGTTGTGGAAAATTCCCCTCGTGTCATGAAACTCAAACAATTTCTATTATTTTATTTAATATGTCTTCTCTATATTAATTGGATTTTTATTCACAAAATGGATTTTATGTAATCAATTTATTAAATAGAATAGATAGATCAAAGTCCTGAATATGTCACACCCTATACCACAAAGATCCATCAAAACTGATTACATGAGAAGGTGGAGTTGAGATTGCTGATGGCCTTAAATATTTCATAATTTCTAAACAAAAGGATATCATGAGATTTCATGTTTTGAATATTAGACTAAAATTGAAAAAATAATGGGGAATATTTATTGAACCCAAAATCGAACCAAAATATATGTTCTTTCTTCTTAATCTCTTTATTATTTGAATTGCATGTTTGTTTATATTTTAATATTACAAGTAATTTTATTATATTATAAATTAAACAAAACCCAAAACAATTTTCATTATTTTTATGACGAATAGAAAACAAAAAATAATAATCAGTTTAGGAAAATTATATTTAATGACTAAAAAACAAAGAAAGATCCTCAAGTGAGATGACCCTGGTCATCCACTGTGCTGCATTGGGAAAATAAGTTTGTTTTTCCATGCCCTATGATAGGAGTTCATTCAATATACATACCCAATTATTCACATATAATGAACTCAAAATCAATATAGCTAGAACCTGATAATTTCTATGATGACATTTCATTTGAACTGATTTATCAAAGAGAAAAATTATTTTAAAATAAACTATCACAGAATTCATATTTTTTAAGGGAATCTTATTTCCATGGAAGCTATAGAGAAATTTTATGCTCTAATAAGGTAGATTAATACTAGTATATTTATAAAAGTGTGATGTTATTTAAAGGATGAAATTAATTATAAGTGGCTTAAAATGTATCAAAATTAGAATATATATATATATATACAAACCTGAAAAAGGAATGAAGTATTCGATAACTTATTTTAAATGAAACCCCAAGCCCAAATTTACCATGAAATAGCATTTAATTATAACATTGTCATTTGAATGGAATGTACTTACATGATGATACATATCATTAAAAGTATTTATACGAGTTAATGTATAATGAATAAGTAATTAGTCTTTAGTAAATTTGTTTTATGATTCTGAAAAATTTATTCCCCATAATTTTTTTGCAAGTAATGTGAGGAAAAAATAATTAATATTTACAATTTTTTAGAATATTATTTTTGTAAATTCAAACTATTTCTAAATCATAATTTAAATATTATCAATGGGTAAATTTTTAGTATTTTTGTGAAATGATTTATTTTTATATGAATTCTGGAGAATACAAATTTTGGTAAAACTATTAGTTTTTATATAAATTAAGTTATTTAAAAGTTTTATTATACTTTGAATTTGATTATAATATAACATAAATCTCTATTAATTATAAATAATCCGATTAGTTATACATTAATAATAATTATAATAAATTTTACTAAGAGTTCATTTTTTTAAAAAAAATATATTTTCTAAAATCATTTTTTATCTGTTTATTATGGGATTATTTTTAAATTTATATCTAAAAATAATGATATGAATTTTAAAAAATATGAATATATAATTGGAATATTCATTTTAATATTTGGTATTAATATAATATTTTTTTTATTATTAATAGTTACAATTGTAGAAATACGATATTAAGTTAAATGATATAATTGTTAAGCGGGATTTAAAGCAAAATTTTAATGGTTATAATTATTTTAAAACTTGTATGAATTCTATTTGATCTCTATATTTCTATCCTATATATTTATCTATTCAAATATAGTCTAATTTAATGTCACATTTCTTGATTAGAACATTAATATATTTTTATAGTCTGAAAAAAAATCCATATTTTTCCTCTCACTCCCTTATAATAGGAAACTGCCTCTCATGCCTCAATAATGTTTCATGAGCCCTATATATCACTTAATACTTACCCAATTACCTTAATAACATCCCTATCCATGATCTTCAAGTCATTTATTATTCAACATACCATCCTTGGAAGGATTAATTGGTGAGCTAAAGGTGGTTGTGTTGTGGAAATATATATATCGTACCCAATTTATTTCATTATATATACTACTTAACTCATGAAATTATGTAATGATTATTATTATATATAAAAAAAGAAATTTTATATAATTATGTTTTATTGTAACAATGGAAAAAACATTAATTCATCTATATATCAATCAAATTGGGAATAAAATCATCATTCAATATTAGCTAATAGTTTTTTTAAAATATTTTGGAACAAATTTACTAGTTATACCTAATAGTTACTAGTCAATATTCTTGACATGGATTGGAGTTGTATGATTTTAGATTTTTAATTTTTATCGGACATTATGTATAAATGTATTAGTCAATGTTCCTGAATAAATTATACCAAAAACCAATTTAATTGTTTTTATCTAACATTATTTTTATTTGACATTATTTATAAATGTATTGGTCAATGTTCATGATCAATTTTATTTGTCAATGTGTAGAATTTGTTTTATCTGACATTATTTTCATCTTGACAAATTTAATAAATAATGTTCTGACAATATTTTTATCTCACATATTAGTCCCCATAGGATTGAGAAAATACACCTGAGAGGGGTGTGGGTTGGGGGGCCTGAATCAAGTCTATCTAAATTGAACCAAAAACTAAATAATCTACTTATATAATCATTAGAACATGCAATGGATCAACAACCACATGTTATTCCTCAAATGATTCTATTTTTCTCTCACCCAAATGTGTTGTAAGATATATCAATATTGTTATGTATTTAATTTCATCTGTCATAATTTTGGGAGTATTAGGATTGATTTCACTTTTAATATGATCGTTTACTCTAATTTTTATTTCATATTACTAATAATAACTAATTTTTCTCCCTTTAAATTAATGCATTCTTCATTAATTTTGATACATGAAACATCGAAATAATGCAACAACTATGTAAAATGAACTAATAAATTTTAGAATATTGATATTATAATTTAATTATAATATAAATATAACACATGTATATAATATGAAAATAAAGTGTTTACTATATGTAAATGTGTTTCATATCTGATGTTTTCAATCTTATTATCAATAGTTTTTATTAAATGTGTTTCAGTTCACAATTTACCTATAAATATATATATACATACATATAAATTTTTATATGTTTTAATATATTCAACAATTATTTTTTTAAGATTAGATATATAATGGATTGTAACTGGATATATTTACGAAGAACAATTAGTGAATATTAAAAAGGATTTGATAAATACTAGGAATTTGTTAAATGACATCTTCAAAACATTGATTCGATTTTTTTACATGTGTGAAGTGTTTAAATTTAAAAACGTTAAACTCTAGAGAAATCAAGGACCACCTCATTTGTTATGGTTTTAGCCTTAATTATACACGTTGGGGGGCTCTCGGCTTTGGCTAGAAGCACACAGTCGTGATTAGGGTTTCCCCCTCTTCAGTGGCTCTTCATCTTCACCAATGTCATGTTCTTGGTGTTGGATCACTTCGTAAGGAATTATTCTTCTACGGTGAATATGTTACTTCAACGACCCGTGGTAGGTCGTTTTCTCTCGGTGGCTTCATTCTTACCGGCTCAGATCTTTGGGCGATGACGACACTCAACGGTGGCTTAGGAAGTTTTCTGGTCGTCTTCGTATTTCATCGGCGGAAAGAGGGTGGTTCTCAGCTTTAAATTTTTAGGCATTTCATCTTTCGACTTTATTGGGGGTAGGTTTGGTTTTTCACCATGGTTCGGTTTGTTTTCTACGTCGAAAAGGGTTTCAGCGGTGGTGTGGACCATGGAATTGGTGACGGTCGGGCTTATATTTGTGCGGTGTTGATTTGGTTCTCATCTGGGATGAAGGTTGTTGGAGGACGGGGCTAAGGATGATATGGATTTGGGTGGATATGTGAAGCATCACCCGTGATGCGGTTCATGATGGTGTCAGCCCTTTTGATCTACTCCAGATCTGGTCTTTGACCAGATCTGGTCGGAATGGGTTCTAGCTAATGGTGTGCTGGGATGCAGGGGTCGTGGGTGGTGGCATGTGTTTCTATTGGCAATGGTCGAATTGCACTCAGATGGGGGCAAGTGGAACACGGGTGCTGGGCTAGGCTTGGGGATAATTGGTTCCATGATGGATCTTGGGTTGTGTAATGGTTGATTGGGAAATTTAGCCTTCGTGATACATTTTTTTGGTCATTCAACTGCATGGGACTCCATTCCATGTGGTTGCTTTTTGATTTGGAGCTTTATGTCATGTAATAGGTTCCATCACATTCAAAAGGGGATTTTCTTTTCACATTTTAATAAATAGGGTTCTATCCTAAAATTTCTGCTATACATGTTGGATCTGGCATGGTGAATGAAATGAAAATTCCACATCCAATGTTGATGAAAATATTCATAACGAGGAAGAGGATCATATTGAAGAATTAATTCATGATTTAGGTGTTGAAACCATCTAAAAATTAGTAATTGTTGAATGATTATATAGAGATTCTGAGAAACCATTATTCCCATCTTGTAGCAAATATATATTGTTATTAGCAATTTTGATATTAGTTAACATAAAAGAAAAAATGGGTGGAGTGATAAATTTTTCTCCAATTTACTTGATCTTTTAAAAGAGCTAATTCTAGAAGGCAATGGGCTTCTAGATTCCAATTGTGAGGTGAAGAAAGTATTATTCCCAATTAGATTGGTGTATAAAAAGATTCATGTCTTCCCCAATGATTTTGTACTATATAGAAAAAAAATAAATATTTACCAAGTTTTCATGAATGTAGGAAATCACGAGATAAGATAGATGGGAAATTTAACTCAGATTCATTCTCAGGTGATGTCATTTAACATCATGAAAAATCAATTTTTTTACTTTCTAATGATATCATCCAATATTTTTTGCATACAATTCTGATATTTCAATTGTGATTCATTTCTAGCTACAAGAATCAAAACTTCTACTAAATAAACTTTGTACATAATAATAATTTCTCATCTGAACTATATATTTGGAAATTCAATTGACCCAAAAAGGTTATGATGGAATTCCAATGTGCGCATCTCTAATGGTAACTTACATCACCCTAATGATTCACCATAGTGGAAGAGTTTTGATAAAACAAATTCTTGATTTTGGAAGTGATGTTCAAAATCTCTGAACGGGATTGTGTATTGATGGCATGAATCCATATCGAAGCCTCGGTATCCAGCATAGTTCATGGCCTATTTTGCTTGTAGTTTACAACTTTTCCAACATCTATGTATGATGAAAAAATATGTTACAATGAGCTTGATGATTTATGGACCAAAACAACCAGGAAATGATATTAATGTGTATCTTTAACCATTTATTGATGATTTAAAACTTATATGGGAGGAAGGTGTTAAAGTTTTCGATACATATAAGAAAATGTATTTTCTTTTTCGTTCTATCATAATGTTCACTATAAACGACTTTCCTGCATATGGAAACTAATCTAAATATAGTGTTAAGGGACATAAAGCATTTCCAATTTGTGAAGAACAGATTTCATGTTATCAATTGTAGAATATAAGAAACACAGTGTACATGGGACATCAAAGATTTTTGAGAATTGATCATCCTTATCACATATTGAAAATTATATTTAATGGATTACAAGAATAAAACATCCCCCTTTACCATCATCAGCTGAAGAATATTATGACAGGGTGAATGATATTGATTTGAAATTTGGAAAGAAAATATGTTCTGGTCTTCAAGGAAATATTTGGAACAAGACGTATATTTTTTCGAACTACCTAATTGGATATTTTTAGAGATAAAACATAACATCGATGTTATGAATGTTGAAAAAAACATATGTGACAGTTTTAATAGAACATTGTTAGATATAAATGTAATGAAAAAATATGGATTGTATGCTCGATTGTACTTGATATTAATGAAAATAGTTTTGGATTTAACTCCCATTGTGAAAAAATAGAACATATTTAGATCTGATTTGTCACACATTAATGAAGATTGAAAAGATGAATTCCTTTCAGTGACTTCGTGGTATTATAGTACCCATTGGATTTCATCGAATGTGAATAATTTGGTGTAATAGAAGGATTGTAAATTAATAGGTACAAAATCTCATGATTTCCATGTGTTGATGCCACAACATCTACCAGTAGAAGGGCGTGATATATTGACAAAAGCTGTCAGAAAGACTATCATAAGGTTATGTAATTTTTCAAAATCCATTTTTAGAAATATCATTGATTAAAATTTATTATATGTGTTGGAGAATGAAGAACCTCTTATTCTTTGTCAACTATAAATGTATTTTCGTCCCTTGTTTTTTGATATAATGGTTCATCTGCTAATTCATTTGGTGCATGAGATAAAAATATGTGGGCATGTATATTTATGATGGATGTATCCTTTTGAAATATATTTGAAAATTTTAATGGGATAGTTTAAATATCTTTATCGACCAGTGGCCTCTATTGTTCAAAAATACGTATCAGAATAGGTGATTGATTTATGTACTGATTATTTGTATGAGGTGGAGTATATTGGTCTCCCTTTATCTCAACATATGATAGTTGATAGTGAAGATAGAGGGGATTAAGGCTTAATGGAAAAGTTCATTATACGCAATGAAGTGATGCAGACATATTTATACATTCCAAACAACACAGATGAGGTACAATCATATATATCCTCACATGTTACTGAATTAATGTTAAGATATCAGAAAAGAAATGAACAGTGGTTAATGATTGAGTATATAAAGACATTTGTTTCAAGGTTTAAAGAGAAATTCACCTCAGATATACCTGCATCAGAAACATTGAAGTGCTTAGTAGAGGGACCATATCTTAATGTGATCACATGGTCTGTTTTTGATACCAATGGATTCACATTTTACACAAAAACCTGGATGAAAAAAGTACCATTCAGAATAGTGGTGTGGTGGTTTTTTCTAAAGCAGGGCATTTTTTGAGTACCAAAGATAAAAACCCAATGTCTGCATCAACTCCATATTTTGGAGTTCTAGAAGAAATAAGGGAAATTTATTATATTAAATTTTGAGTTTCCGTTTTTAAGTATAATTGGGTTGATAGTAAGAGTGGTGTGAAAATGAATAATATGGGATTAAATTGATTGATTTGAAAAGATTTAATTAAAACGAGGAACCATTTATCATGGAGACACATGAAAATGAAGTATTTTATGTCATTGATCCATCAAATGATTAGTAGCCTTTTTTCAAGGAAAAAAGATACCATTTGGGTGATAAGGATGATGCTAATGATGTTAGTGATTTACATAATCCTTATTCATCTATTACGCAATTTCTGGATGATTACAATGAGTATTGGATAGACACAGTGCATGCAGTACGTAATGATTATGATGAAGGCATGTGGGAAAATACTAAATTACTCTCATAATATTTTTGGTAAATATTTATATTTTGTTACTCCTTTTGAAATATAGAAATAAATTCCTTGTTTTATTACTTACTTATTTTTTTCCATCCATATTTCAAAAAATACAGTTTTCTAATGATATGTTGGTACACAAAATCTCATTAGAAATTCTAGTAGGAAAGTCAGATATAGATAGAGAGGATCAGTTACTAAGGTATATCTTTTCTTACATATTATTAATTATTTATAAATATACTTATTTAATGAAATAAAATAGTTAATTTATAAGTTTTTTGTAGGACTACTGATGCGTCCTCGGTGCAGGAGACATATCATGTTACAACTAAAAAAATCAAGTTCTCAAGTTAGTAAACGTGGTATTACATGTTTACCAAAACTATCACTTTCTCGTGATGATGACAGATTACACATTCATTTTGATGATGGTAATAATGAAATTGTCCCAAATTCAATTCAGTTTGTCAGTTATATATAGATGCAGAGTCATTGTAGGATTAGTATTTTACATCCTGATTGGAAGTCAGTGGAAAACAAGGCAAAGCAACAACTTTGGTGGGCCGGGATGGTAAAATATCTTAATTGATTTCTTTTATCACATTTTTTTAAATATTATATATTTTTAATTACATATTTAATAGTTCAATTACAGATGACATTTAATTTTGAGGAAAACAAAGATATCCAAAAAAGACATATCTCTATAGCGGCGGTTAGATGGAGAGATTTTTAAACAAAACTCACAAAAAATTATTTTTTCGGAATGAGACGGATTGAAAACACATGCCTCAAGTATCCATCTATAGATGAAGATACATTGAAGTGATTTGTTGACATTTGTAAGGATGAAAAAATTTAGGTATGATAATAATTTTATATTGTAAAATTTATTATATATTTCTATTATTACTTAGTAGTTTATTTTTATATAATAGTCCTTCAACAGAATTCATCTAAAGATCCTGTTGCAAAACGTATAACCTCATACTTTATAATGTGGAGGGTATTCATATTTGGAGGAGAAAATGATTGAAGAAAAATTTGAAGCATTAAGATCTCGATCTATTAGTGGTTCCAAAGAGGTCTAGTTTGGTCCTCCATCTCCTCCCACTCGACATGAAAACGGAAATGAGGAAGAAGAAGAAAAAATGAATAGTTTCTTATAGGTAAATATAAGAAAGTATCTGATACAATTGTAAGTAAATATATTTTATTTTTTATCAATTTTCCAATTTTATAAATTATAAATACTAATATAACTTTTTTATTTTTCATTTTATGATGAAATAAAAGAGCAAGAGACATATGGCTCTTTTATCTCCGAGGGTAGGATGGACATCCTTACCACTGCATTGGGAAAGTTTAGAACACCCCGGCAGTGTTAGAGGATATTAGGTAGGTGTTAGTATTCGAAAGATTTTTGGTAAGAGTAAGCAATCAAGAGACCCAGAAATAGAATCCTTAAAAGGAGAGCTAAAAGATATGAAATAGTCTATGTGTGATCAAAATAAACTAGCAGTGCAGAAGGCATTATAAGAACACATGGCAAGACAGTCATAGTCTGCGCAACCTTCCCAAGTATATTATTTATTTGTTATCAATTTTTCTATTTTATAAATTATAAACACTTATATAAATTTTTCATTTTTAGCCTTCTTAGTCTGCTCACCCGGACCACCCTGCCCCATATACCTACCCTGCCCCATATGAGTAGCCTTCCCAGTTATATTATTTATTTTTAATTAGTTTTTCTATTTTATAAATTATAAAAACTAATACTACTTTTTCATTTTTCTGATTTCTCAGCCTCCTCACTCGGACTACCCTACCCCATCTGCCAACCTCACCCCGTATGAGCAGCCATCCCAGGTATATTATTTGTTTTCTATAAATTTTTCTATTTTTTAAATTATAAACACTAATATAACCTTTTCATTTTTCATCATTCCCAGCCTGCTCACCCGGACTACTCTACCCCATCTGCCTTCACTACCCCGTATGAGCATACTTCCTAGGTATATTATTTATTAGTCATCAAATTTAGTATTTTATAAATTATAAACACTAATATAACCTTTTCATTTTGCATCCCTCCCAACCTACTCACCCAGACTACCATGCCCTATCTGCATAATTTGATTATCCACCCCCTCACTCAGACCAAAATGTTTATTGTGAGTTGTTTGTTGGAGATCCTCACATACGTATTGTTGCGTCAGGACTTGTGCATTTTTTTTGGGATTCTGCACACCACCATCCTTTGCATATGTGTTAGGTTAGAGTATCAGTACTTGATATTATAGATCCTAGTACTCTACTACCATTTCCTACCATAGAGATCACCAGAGTTGGGGATTATGTGGGTCATTTTTTACTTTGGCCAACTTGTTTGCTTCTTTATATTTCATATGAGGTATGTGTTCTTTAAATATTAATTATGAATGATTCAAATTGTATTATAATGTTTTCTTACATTTACCTTATATAGGATTATCTAAAAGAAAAAGAAGCTGCACAAATGAAACAAAATGTTCTGGCACAATCGACTGTAGATACTTCAGATATTTACTATGGGATATAAAGATTATCTCAGGCATCTTCTTCATTGAATTTTGTCTATTATTTTCAGATGATGGCTGATATATTTGGAAGAGAATATCCATGGATATTACTCAAAGAAGATATCATGAATCAAGAAAATTTTAAAGATCTCGACCTTAATGCGGTGGATTTGTTTACCATGTATGTAAATTGACATTTGAATTTGTATTTCTTTAATAAAATATGATTTTAAATTAACTAACTATATTTTCCTTTTCAATTATGTATCTACACACACATCTTTTAAAAAATGAATGTATAGACATTTATAGTTTTATAGATCAAGAATTCAATTCCATAGTAGTGCAATATGTGAAAAATCCTTATAGAGTTGCATATATGTGTGGTAGATTATTAAATATGATGAATCAGTGTTGGTTTCTACCATTTCAGGATAAGTAAGAACATAAACATAATTATGAACTAATGACCAATATAGTGTCATTAATTCTGAACTTTTTGTATTGTTGGGGACATTGTATGTTAGGCATATTCTGCCAAAGTGGATGCACCCTATTTTGGTTTTTCTCTTTATTGGGGAATGATCAAAAAATATTTTCCACCTTATTATAATGCTTTGATTTATTTTTTTATAAGTTCATTATGTTTAATTATCATTTTTAGATATGTATAATTAGTTCATATTTATGAAAATACAGTTCATGGAATTTTTTTTAAAAGGAATACAAGTTGATAAAGACACCAAATTAAATCAAATATGTGGAAGTACATGTAATTAGTTTTCTTATTATAATTTTTTCTAATTTTTTGTTATATGTTAATTTTTATGAACATATTAATGTTTTATAACTATAGTTTCATCATAAAAAAGGAAATGTTGAATGTGGTTATTAGCTTATATGATTTATGTATAAGATAATCACAATGGGGAAAACTACTGACTTTGATAAGGTTATTTGTATTAATTTTTTTCTATTTTCATCCATATTACTCTATTTTTTATCTCATATAATTCAATGTCATTGTAGGCATTCAATGATTCACAATATTATTCAAAATCTGATATGACTCATATTCAATCTATTTTTGGGAACTATTTGTTATGTCTGATTAGTATTTGAGGTATGTATATTCTAATATTTATAAGTAAAACTAAAAATTGGTAAAAAAAATAACTCTTTTGATATATTAGGTGTTTGAACCTACTAATAATCAAACTAATGCTTCAACAATAACCCACAATGAGCATGCCATAAATTTCAGATACGGGTATTTTAATTCTACTTTATTTTAAATGTGTAATATTTTGAATTTTCTAAAAAAAATTACTTTCAACATAGTTTTTTTGTTAATGTGTGGTATTTGAAAGAATAAATAATCAATCGACCATGTGTTGAGAGGTTATGTACTATACAAGCTAACTTGAACTCATTTCATACCTGCTACAACTGCATGCCATAAAAAAGACATTAGAACTAACCAAAAAAATCAAAAGTCAATTAAACATATTATATTGTATCCTTAAGGAATTGAATATTTAGTTAGGCAACAATGATGAACATGGTAACAATTTACATAAGAATTTTTATGGAATCAAACATCTAATATGATTTCAAGGGATACACATGCACAGTAGTTACCATATCACAAATCTTCTCGCAAGGCCATAAAAACACACACACACCACAGTGAATATATCCTAGTATACATCTATTATAAGAATGTACATACAGTCAACCATCATGTGATATCAACACACACATAAAATAAAAAAATCGCTAATTTGAAATGAGAAATGAAGGTCTTTCACTGAGTATATTCATTATCCATCTCATTCTCATCCTACTTTATCTAAACAACCATTATAGAATAGTTTACCATCAAACCATGCCATTCATCCTTAACCATAGATGCCACATTTTCTAAAAACACATATTCATCCAAAATTCAACACTAGAATTAATTGATTTCTCTCAAGTGCCTCTGAAATATATTTATCTAATTTTTTATAAGATTTATTGATGCATTTATATTTAACTCTGATCCATGAAAATATTATCAGTGACTCAATTCTATTTTCTACTTTATAATACAAATGTATACATAATTTTTTAATTAACTAGATAAAAATATGTAAGTTAAATATTTTTTCGGAATGATAAATATTGTTTGATTGTTGTGTATATTGTGTTTTTATAGGGGTTTCTATTTAATTGGTATTTAGTTTTACAGATTTTTCTAAAAAAAATTAACTTACAGCGTCAGTTATTTTAAAAACTGACGATGATTAAAAAAATGGTTTTTGGTGTCAGTTTTATAAAAAACTGGTGCCAAAAAACTCGAGCTAGTTTGATTTTTGGCGTTGGTTTTAGGTAAAACTAACAATAAAAATTGGTTATTAGCATTGGTTTATAGAAAAATGATGCTGAAAATACAATTTTTTTAAATTTCTTTTATAGACGTCGGTTAAAAAATCTCATCAAAAATAATAAAAGGACATTAAAATTTGTTTTTGTAAAAGTGATAGATCAATGACTGTATATTGATTTGAGAAATGTAGGAACTGAAATAATGTCATTCCAAGTTACGATTTTCTTGGGATGGCAACAAACACATTTTTTGTGTCTTAAAACACTAAAACATTAATGTAATAATAAAAATCATTGAAAAGAACCTCAAATTGATGAGAAATCCTAGAGAAAATATTTTTATTTACTTTTAATATGAACGTGTGGAAAAATCTTCAATATGAGATGGAGTGTGGTGAGAATGAATCGGTATAAAAAAATTAATGGTACCCAAGTCATTAAAAACATGTGTTGAATGATAAAAAGTACCCAATCGGTGTCATATTAACCCATAATTAGGGGAAATGACAATAGATAAATTTTCTTAACATAGGTACTGATGACATGTAATTATGACTTAAAATTTTTCTAGGATGGGTGTAAACATGTTTATAGTGTTTCAGAAACACTAAAATGAGAATGTAAAGGTCAAAAACAAAACTAAGATCTATGATTAATCTAAAATCATGGGATACCAGCAATATCTTTATTTATTATATGTACATGTATAAAAAATTAATTTTATCATACATTATGGTTGAAATAACTCAACAAAAAAATCAAAGGTAACAATGCATACAAATTTTTTTTTCAAGGTTTTGAAACTATTAAAACTGCAATGAATTTCCATAAAATAATATGATAGTTATGGCATATTTATTTTTTAAAATTTTTGAAACTAAGTAACATCATTATGATTTACGGTTTGCAGGATGCCTGTAAACACATTTTTGTGTTTTGAAATGCTAAAAAAATTTAATGATAAAACTGTTTGAAATAATATCATATTAACATGACATCATGGGACAACCACTAATGAGTTATTTTTTAAATATTGGATATGTTCTAATATAAATTTCATTAAAAAAAATTATTAGGTAAATTTTTATCACCCCACATGTCGATATAAAAATTAATTAGAATATTTACTTCTCCCTTTTTAGTTTCAAGTGTTTAACCATGTATTAAAATTTATTAATGATACAATTAAACACTTTAAAATGAAAAGAGATAAGAACATATTCTATTTAATTTTAAAATCTATCTATGTTGTGATTGATATTTAATTAATAATTTTTTTAATGACTTTGATATGAAAGGATGAACTATATTTCAAAAATAGCTCAACCATAATTTCCCATTATTTCATGTCAATTTGACTTCATTTTCTATGGTGTTGATGGTTACACATACATTTTAGTTATTCAAAACATAGAAAAAGTGTTTATAAGAAACATGGAAAATGTGTAACTTAGAATGGTGCGTCGTCAGTTCCAACATTTAAAATATCAATCTACCTTCATTTTCCGTTGATTTAATAAAAACGTGACATCATTTTCCTAGTTTTGAACCCCCCCCCCCAACACATATTTTTAATGGATTTGGTACCTTTAAAATGTGTTTAATAAGTCATTAATAAAACAACTCATGTTATATTGACATTTTTTTTATTCATAAACATCCAAAATAACTAAATAGAGGGTTTTTTATGATTTCACATCAATATGTTGTCATTTTCTATGGGTTTCACAATTACATGCACATTTTAGGGTTTCCAAACACTGAAAATGTGTTTACATCCATCCCAAAATAACTAGAACTCATAATGATGTGAAATCATCTTCTATATTTCTATAATCAATCTATGGTTATTTTCTACTGATTTTTGGGAAATATGACATCCTTTTACTGGTTTTCTCCAGTAACATGTGTTTTTAAAAGGCGTTAATAACTTTAAAAAAAGTTTATTGATTCATTCCAACCACATCGCACGTCATATTGAAATGTTTTCTACACGTACACATAAAAAATAACTCAAAATAAGTTTTCCCATGGTTTTAAATCAATATGAATTTGTTTAATAAATTTTGTTTTACCATTACTCAAATTCTAGTGTTTTAAAACTCTTAAAATTCATTTACATCCATCCTAGGAAAAATGTAACTCGTAATGAAATTTTTTCGATTCTTATATTTTAAAAATAAATCAATAGTCATTAAAATCTAATTTTAGGATAATCTGACATCATTTTCCATGTTTTGACCATCTGAAACTTGTTTTTAAAAGCTTTGGATCCTTTAAAAGTGCTTGAAGAGTCATTCTGGACACACTGCTTGTTTAGTTGATTTGGTTTCTATGTTTTCACATAAAAATGAAGTATATAGTTATTGTTCCATGATTTCAAATAAATATGAGGTCATTTGTGATATTTTTTACTGTTACACGTATATTTTAGAATTTTTAAACACTAAAATCAGAATTATACGAATCCCTAAAAAATCATTACTCAGAATGACTTTTCTTGAGTTACTACATTTTAAAAATCAATATATAGTAATTTTCACATGATTTCATGAAAATAAGACATCATTTGTCTTTTTTGAACCCATCGCACGTGTTTTTAAAGGGTTTGGTACCTTCATAAAGTGTTTACCGAGTCAATATGACCACACCACATGTCATATTAGAATTATGTCTATATATACATATAAAAAACACAATGATGGTTTTCCCATGATTTCATGTTAGTTTAAGATCATTTTCGTTGGTTTTTACTGTTACATAAACATTTTAGTGTTCTAAAAAACACCAAAACATGTTTATAGAAATCATGGATAAACTATAAATTAAAATGACATTTTGTTGGGTACAACATATCAAAAAATAATCTAAGGTAATTGTCCTTTTATTTTCGGGAAATTCAATATTATTTTCCTTGTTTGGAAACCCTATTTTTAATGGATTTTTTACCTTTAAATTTTTTTTAATGAGTTATTTTGTCTACAACACATTTCATATTATCATTTTCTCTGCATGTTTCTATCAAAAATAACTAAATAGTGGTTTTCCCACAATTCCATGTAAATATGTGGTCATTTTTCTATGGTTCTGACTATTAGATGCACGTTTTAATTTTTTTAAACACAAAAAATGAATTTACGTCCATCCTAAAGGAACCATATCTCATAATAATGTGTAATTGTTACATACAATTAACACATAAATATGTTTTTTTTCTCCGATTTCATGGAAATCTAATATATTTTTCGTAGTTTTGATCCCCGAAACATGTTTTAAAGGCTTTAGAACCACTAAAAAGTATTTACCAAGTCATTTTTACCACACTACTAGATGTATTGATTAATTTCATTTTCCTACACATAAAAAATAAATAAATGGTGGTTTTGTGATGATGTTAATCAATCATAGGTGGTATGAAATGGTTATGATGGTTACACACATGATTTAGCATTTTAAAACATGAAAACACATTTATGGACATCATAGGAAAAAAATAACATTAAATTATATGTCCTCATTTCCAACATTTTGAAAATAAGTAAATAGTTTTTATACTCTGATTTTATGGGAATGTGACATTTGTTACTAGTTTAAACCCCCTAAAAAGGTTTTTAAAGGCTTTGGTACATTTAAAAATTGTTTACCGAGTCATTCTAACCGCACCAAAAATCATAATGTAGTGTTGGATATGATTGCCTCTCTAAAATAACTCAATGGTGTTTATATTGTGATTCCAGATAAATTTGAGGTCCTTTTATTTGTTTCCTATAGTTACACACACATTTTAATGTTTTAAAACACTAACAACACCATTATGGACATCCTATGAAAATAATTATTTGGAATGGATTGTCATTAGTTCCTACATATCAAAAATAGAAATACATCATTTACATCATATTTTATCTCAATATGACATTGGTTTCTTTTTTTACCATTTGATACATGTTTTTAAAGAATATCGTACATTTAAAAAGTTTTTACAAGTCATTACGTTCACACCACATGTTAAATGGATATGTTCTCCATGTTTACAAATAAAATAATAAATCCATTGTGTTTTTTACCATGATTTCATATCAATATGAGGTCTTTTTATATGGTTTTTATTATTACACAATCATTATAGTGTTTTAAAACATGAATAATTCTATTATAGCCATCATAGAAAAACGATTACTCGAAATGATGTTTTGTTAGTTTTTAAACATCAAAAGTAAATATACAGTTTTTTCACCCTAATTTTAGAGAATTACAGCATTGATTTATTGATTTTGACCCCCCACCCCCCCATGACACATGTCTTTAAATAAACTAATACCTTTAAAAAGTGTTTACTAATTCATTCTAACTATACCATACATCATATTGATGTGTTTTCTACCGTTTCATGGAAGAAATAACTCAATGGTGTTTTTGTGATTATTTCACCTCAATCAAATGTTGTTTTATATGTTTTTGACTTTTACATATATGTTTTAGTGTTTTAAAACACTAAAAAGGTGTGTATATCCCTCATGGTAAACCCGTAACATAGAACGTCATAATGTTAGTTCATACATTTCACAAATGAATATACTGTCATTTTCATCCGATTTTAGGGAAATCAGATAATTGTTTCATTGAATTTGAATCTT
Source organism: Viscum album (assembly GCA_963277665.1). Taxonomy (NCBI): domain Eukaryota; kingdom Viridiplantae; phylum Streptophyta; class Magnoliopsida; order Santalales; family Viscaceae; genus Viscum; species Viscum album. Next base: position 1,790,122,532 of record OY728143.1, on the reverse strand, counting down.
CAAAACAAGTATTCATTGTCTTCAATACCTTTACAAACTTTTAACTAAGTCAAAACCAAGAAAATGAGCTTATAATTGTTTCAAAATATTATTATGGTGATATTTAATTACCATTTGATGTATAGCAATCCATTATATGTCTATCTAGTATAAAATGTGGTTAGTATGAATCAAAGTGCGTGTTCTCTATATAAATGTGTCATTTTAGATTTATTTATCAATGTTGTATGTTCTCTCTTAAAATTTTTGAATGATATATGGAATTTAGAGTTTACCTCAATATTATGATCTATTAAGCATCAAATTTCCTCAAGGATCATTCCAGTCATCTACTGAAACACAGATACTAAATCATTTCTCAATTCTAACCTCCATTAATCTTGTGTTTGTCTATAAGAGTATTATTTTTCAAATTTTTCATTAAATATTGAAATTTCCCATTTGGGTCCTCATTCAATGAAATTACTTAAACCCCCACCAGTTGTAGTAGTTATGATTGTTGATTCCCTACCCAGGATATCTATTAGAGTAGGACCTGAACCCACCCAACATACATGTCCAGGATCCTCCCCCATAAAATATTTACAACTGTGTCATTTAAAACATTATTCCCAATAATAAATATATGATGGTTGTAATGTATTATATCAAAATCCTAATAATTATGTTTTTGAAATATAACATTTTTCTTTTATTGTTGGGTTCTAGATCCATTGGATAATGTACCTTTTATACTCTTACAACCATCTGTAAAATGATGACATTTTCCAAATACTTCAGTGAAATTCATTAATTTTCCGATGATATATAGACAAATATAACACCTTCATTTACATTATCAATTCAATATATCCATTTAATCATGTCTTGTTAAACATTAATGTATGAGAATCATCATGAAATTGATGATGACACATAAAAAACAAATCCTTCTATGAGGTAATATTTGAGCTTCAAAATAAAAATTTCAAAATGAAAATGTCAACCCAGTTTGAGGGTTCATACCAGATAAATTTCCATGTCCAATAAATTCACTAATTTTCCAAATTAAGAAACATTAATTCTGAATAGTTATCTCAATGAAGGATCATATGTTTTCATTCCATCATCCCATTATTCCCCCAAATCTTTAATTGGAGGTTGAATGTATACATCAATGATATTTCAATGAATTTGCAATCCATGGATTATCATAGAAATAATGAAGGATGTATTCTTCATAAAATTCAATGGAATAAGATTGCAGGGGATCAAAACAACTAAAAATGTCCTATAATTGGTACTTAAAGTACAAAAAGGGTTATAACCATCTGAATCCAATACAAAATGTACATTCCTGGGATCTAAAGAAATATATATATATATAATAAATCAAATACATTCCATGATATGACATCATTATTATCCTCAACATTTCAATTCATGTTGTTTTCCAATCTAATATGACAAGAACAAACACTTCAAGAATGGTTTTAGTGGAAATTAACACAATACCATTGTAGGAGTTTTATTCTTATGTTTCTTCCTAGGGTTTCTTTGATTTATACACTAATTGTTGTAATTTTACAACATTCATATTATATTAAATATTATGTATTTTCCATTTTCGGTCTTTAATCCCCTTTAAATAAAGAAATCATTATGTAATTCATGTATCTTCGAATAATCGTGTCCATGTTTGTTGATGACATTCATTATATCCAAAAATGATTCATGTTTCATAGGTTCACTAAATGCATCATTAAGGAAGTCTAAAACCATGGAAATTTGAATTTCAATAATTCTTCAAAGACACTTGATATGATAATATATTAGTCTAAAAGACAACTTCGAATATATAACACACTTTTCATTTAGACATTATTGTTCATATTTGATTAATTTATAGAACCCATTTTTGTCTTTAGATTATTTATAAATATTAACTTGTTGAGGATCAACTAACGTTTTTGTTGATATACTAAAATTTGGGACATTTTATTCTATAAAACCAAATGCATCAATTGATAAATGTTTAACTAAATTCCCCTCTATTGGGTCACTTTGTGATTTATTCGCATTATTTTCATTATCATGACTTCCTTAAACATTTGATTCCCCATGAAAAATACAACACAAATATTGAGAAGGAACAATTTTAAATTTCTACTACTCATATAATTCATTTATATTCAACCATTTAGTGGATTTCCAAGGAGGGAATGGATATTGTTTTCCACCATCCACTGATTGGTTTGAAATTGAAAAATAAAAAAATTCTTCCAAACCATTAGCATACAGAGGTGTGATTAATGGTGAATTAATAAAACCATTATCTTTAGTTACTAAATTTCCTTCCCAATACATTATGATATAAATATAAAAATGTGTAATAAAATTTGAACAATATATGTTATTTAGCAAAAGAAATTTCATTGAACAGGTTAGGGTATTGATTAGAGAGATCCCAAATTCCACATAAATATGATTCATTCAATCATTAAGAATGTTATCAACATTAAATATCACAAGAATTTATATAATGTAATTAAAAACATTATAAAAATTCATTCAATAATTCCATTAGTTGTTTTAGGATTTGAATTCCATGAAAAATGGGGAGAGATGCATTTGGGGGTTGACCTAATGGTGAGGGGGGGTTAGGGGCACAATGGTTGCTAGAAGGGGGTGTCGGGGTCGCAAAAGTCACTGGTATGGTAGATCGAGGTAATGATGATATCTAGTATTAGGATGGGGTCAGAACTGTCAAAAAAAGAAGAGTTAGGGTCATAAAATTAAATGATAGGGGCAAACAGAGTCAGAGAGGTCACTGGAAGGGGCGGTTTAGAGTAACAATGTTCCCCAAAAAGGGGATCGGGTTCGCGAAAATTTCCTACAGTGGGGTTGGGGTGACAACAATCACTGATAGGGTGGGGGTTAGGGTGGTCGCAGGTACGGTTTGGGGTCATGGCTTTCACCATCTAAAGAAAGGGGAGTATGGGTTGGGGTTATTGGGGGTAGTGGGAGGTGGGGTGTGGTGCGGGTCATGGGTTTCAACAGAGAGTAGTGGGAGGTGGGGGTGGCCATAGATGGGAGTAGGTGGTCTGGGATTTAGGGTTAGGGTTACCCACTCTGGGGAGTGGGAGTGGGTGGGGTGTGTTGGTGTGATGGAGAGGTATGTGGTGGTAGAAATTTGTTTTTTTAATTTTGGTTGTTAAAAAACCACACTAATAGTTAAGATAAAACAATATAGTCATGTTTTTATTAAAAAACAACTATATTATAAAAAAATTAACATGATTTATTACATGGATGTTATTACAAGCCCTACTAATATACCACCACTAGCCATTGGTTTTTTAAATATTAAGGAGGGGTCCGGTGAACCTATGGTTTGTGTGGTCGATGATAGGTCGTTATCTTTATTGAGATGATGGAGAAGTATTACAAAAATATGGTTATCAGAGATGGTTACCGAGAGCATGGACGGATATGGTAGAGCCCTGGGATTCCTCAATATAGATATCAGCAACTACTAACATCACTTTCATAGTTATGTATGGAACTCCACTAATTGTTGTTTCTTCCTAGGTGGTTATAGGATGGTGGTACTCGCGACAAAATGCTTTACAATAGCCACAAAAAGGAATCTAGCGATGACATGGGTGGATGTCATGGTTATCCATATGAGATAATGGGTGATGTCCCCATCTCCAGTGATGTCGTAGATTACTTTTTCTGGATATTTTTCTTAAGTGTGTTTCTCTCAAGTTTTGCACCGGAAACACCAAATTTTCTTAATAGAGGAGACAATGGGTGAAGCAAGCATCAATTAGAGTGTGGTCCATGGGTTGAGACTTCATCCAAGTGGTCCACCAGTCTATTATCTTGTATGATGGTGTTTCTTGCATAGGAGGCCATGATCAGATGGCCCTAGTCTCTACTGGGGATTATGAAGGCAATATAGAGGGCTTCCAAACATTTAAATTTGAAGACGGGATGCATAATGGGGTCTTCATGCCTCAATTTTTTATTTTTAGAATGGTAAGGCTATGATTATATTTTGGGTAGTGTTGGTTTTCTACTTTCATGACTAATGGTGATTTATATGCCACATGGTTTGATTTGGGGTTTTTATGTATTTATTTTTCATTGATAAATGTTAGGATTGAGCACGCTCAGCTCATAAACCATCTAGGTAAATTGTAATAATTACTATTAAATAGTATATATTTATTGTAATTAAAAATAACTATTCTTAATTATTATTAATTACAAATAAATAGAAAAAAGTTAATTATATTTAGAGATAATTTGAGATAAATACTAATAATTACAGATAGATAGAAAATAACTAGTAATAATTGCATATAATTTCCATTAAATAATAAATAATTACTGATACATTTTAATAATTAGTTGTCATTAGTTGTAATTAATACCAATAATAGAGAAGTAGTAAATAATAAATAGTAATAATTATAGAAAAAATATAACTAATTCCTGATAATTTGTAATAATTAGTAATAATTGTACATAAATATTACTAATTACATGTAATTAGTGTTAATTTCTAATTTGACCTGATAATTAGTAATAAATAGAAAACGATTATCGCTAACTAGTAATGATTAGAAATAACTAGTAATAATAAATTATAATAACCGATAAATAATATATAATAGTAATAATTAGTAACAAAATTTTCTAATTATGAATTAATAGTAAACAATTAGTAATTAGTAGTAATAATTTCAATTAATTAATAATTTTCAAAGATAAATAGTAAAATTTTAATGACTATTTTTAAGAATTAGGTAAAATTATTACAAAATGTTGATTAATATTAAATAATTAAACATTATTAGTAATAATTGAAAATATGGAGTAATCAATAATAATTATCTGTAATTATTAATATTTGCCAATAAATAGAAAATAATTAGTGAAATTTTATCATAATTAATAATTTTTATAGACAAATAGTAATAAATACTCCTAAATGGTAAATAATTCAAAATAAAAAAGTAAAAATAGTTTCAATTAGTTATAATTACCAATAAATTTTTATAATTATAGAAAAATTATATTTATTTGTAATTGTTAGCAATAATCAGTTGTAATTATTATTCATACATAATAATTACAATTAAATAGTTCGAATTTGAAATAATTACTATCAATTTTTAATAATTATCGAAAATTGTGAAATTATTATTAATAATTGATAAACATTTGTAATAATTTATTATAATTACTAATAATAAGTAATAACTATGAAAAAAATAGGACTAATCAGTAATAAGTTCATATACTTATTATTAATTATTGTTAATTTATTATAATAATTAATAAATAGTAATAATTATTGATAAATTGAAAGAATTAGTACTAATTTGTAATAATTATTACTAATTATTGATAAGTAGTAAACAATTTCTAATAATTACGTATAATACTATAGAACATAAATATATTAAATAGAGTGTCTCTCTCTCCTCAACTATATGGATATTTTTTTTAAATTGAATATTTTACTCCCTCTCCTCCAAAGTGAAATGTTTGAAGATGAGATAGTTGGTCATTATGAATTATTTTTACCTCGGGGTGGAGGGAATCATATGGTGGAATCACAAAAAGTGATTTGGAATAAAGGTATCCTCTCATGGAGATACTAGTGAAAATTGAGTGTATGTTCCACATGTGGATTTTTATTGAAAGTATTCCATTGTGGTGATAGTCGAGGATGGTGCCTTGGTAGAGGTGATTGGAGAGAGCACCTTGATGGTAGTCGCATGTGACAACTCCTTGACGGTTGTGGGTGGTGACAACTCCATGATGGAAGGGGATGGTGATGGATCCCTAATGATAGTGGCATATGGTAAATGTTTGCATGAAATTGGATGACAATTCTAAAGGTATGTATGACTTGAGATGATGAAGGGATGCACAACAAACGAGACCTTATAATATGGGTTGTTTTAGTGATGATATCAATGTGATACTAAGGAAGGGTTGTGATAGTTTGGTGTCATTTGATGGCATATAAATGACCTATGATTCCATGAATTAACTAGGGTGTGGGTATGACCATTTTGATATGTGGTGAGGTAGCATTCACCCCATGGCGATAATGATATATGACCGTGCCTCTAAAGAAGAGAGATATGTTCATCAGTTGGGATGGTGATCAGAAGTGGTTTGGATCCATATTTAGGATTTATATACGATGATGAAAAATTCAAGGTCACATGTGATGACATTAGTATGCGATCTGTGATAGAACATAGAAACATGTCGATGATGTCCTTAACATACAGAATCCTCAACCTCAGATGCAAGGCTTTAGCATTGATATCGAGACTTGGTCAATGATTACCTTGGGATGTAGACAAGTAATGTCCCAATCATGTTGATGGGGGAAAACTTTGGGGTGTGGCACAGTCACAGTAATGTGATTATCTAGATAGAATATGTCTACCTGGGTTTTTATCCATGAAAATAATTCAACCCAAATCATCAGGCCTTCAAAGTACACAATAAAGGTCATACAGTAGCCATAGAATAATGGAGGGCCGGTACTATGGACTAATATATAGATTGACCTATAGGTTTTTTATTTATATATATCAATGGGTTATGGTGATGATGATTAAATTGATGACAATGCATGATGATGAAGTTGTATTTAGTGTAATAGGATGTTGGTGGGTTTCAAATATCCTAGAAACCATTAGTGGTTTAGGATGCTGACGTGTTAGATTAAATTGTCTCACTATGGTTGTCATTATAATGGTACACTAATGGTTTTGTGGAAAAAAGTCCAACAATGAAGTGCTTTTACACAAATTATGCATGGGTTGTGATGATAAAGGTAGAGTTTAGTAGATGGAAGCCCAAAGACGTAAGTTCTTCAGGGGTATATGGGTCTTCAATGGATAATGTGCGTGGTGATCTCACAAGATCCCACAACGGGGCTTCATCCCATATTCATGGGCATGTGAATTATTCTCTTTATGTTTCTAATGGGACATGAGATAATTAGGGTAATTGGGCCTCAATATTAATTTTGTGGATGGGGTCCTCACTTTGGTTGCATTTTGGGTTACCCTAGTGTTCAACATTCATGTTCAGTGGTTCTTTCTATAATAAGATCTTTGAACCATTGTTTTTCAATTACCAATTTAATTATTACATTTTACGACTAACCACACCCGTCTCAGAAACCTTTTTGAGAGTTAGTGATAATGAGTTACAATTTATAATAATTTGTAAAAATTAGAAATAATTTGTAATATTTAGTTATAATTAGTAATTATTACTTATAATTTATAATAATTAGTTACAATTATTAATAATTAATAATAATTACTTATCATAAGTAATTTATAGTTATAATTAGAACGAATTAGTATTAAATATTAATTATTTTTAATAAATAGTAATAATAAATAGTAAATAGTAATATTTATAGATATATTTTAATAATTACATATAAATTTTAAATAATCCTTGTTATAGTGAATCATGGAAAATATTCGATCATGTGCATTTTTAATTTTTTCCAATAGCACATAACATGAAATTGGGTATTTCCATTGAAGGATTTTTGACATTTAGTTGTAATGGTATTCAATATTCTTTTTATCTTTTATTCATCAATCTATAAAGATAACCTCCATAGATGTTGATGAATGAACCATATATCTTTTGTACACAAAAGATTCCCAAAAATGAAAAAGATAATATTCCTTTATATGTTAATACATTTATTGTCGAACAAATTTTTTCTGAAGTAATGGTTAAATTAAAAATGATATAGTTGAAAAAAAATGAATATTATAACGAATTAGTGACTTACGAGTGTATCACATGTTATATAGTTCGGGTAAAAATTGAATAAAACAATATATGTGTTTTATGAGTGACAAAAAACCATGTATACTTATTAATGGATGAAAACCTTATTTTTTTCAAACATTATTATAGATTTATCTCTACACACCATCATTTCAAGTAGATGGAAAATAAATTATGGAAACATAAAATTGATATAGATATACGTCCACCAAAAATATCTTGAATCCATTTAATATATGTTTTCTCTTAACTACTTCCTATTATGTGTTAATTGATTGTAAACCAACTATAAATATATGACATTAGAAAAGATAAAATTTGATGAAGAGGTTATTTTTATTCATTTCTTCCATATTTATCTATTTTTTTCAATCACTAGTTTGAATCCATGTATATCGAGATGAAAATTGTTGAAATTATGTACTATACACATTTAGGGACTCCGAGTAAGACTAATGATAATGTAATGGAATGATAAGATTTTTACCAAATTTACAAGCCTTCATGAGTATATTTAATTTAAAATGACATATTAAAGTATTTAGTGATTACAAAATGATTTTATATAGTATATATATAATAATTTATTATTCTATCATTGTGTTATTTGTTTAATGTTACCAGACAATTTTCACTAATCTGGAGTGACATTTTAGAAATATCTATAATACTATATTAAGAATACCGGATTTTGATGTCATAAAGGATAGAATACATATGATTAGACTTAGAGGCTTGAAAAATACTTTCAAATAGGCTATAATAAAATAAATATAGTATTTATCTGAGAAAATATTTTATTAGTGGAAGACAATGATATTTGGTGTTTGCATTAATAACATGTTTTTTATATAGATGGTGAGAAAAAAATTTCCTATTTAATTTGATTTAATTGAACACATATTATTCAATTTTCTACGTGATGTAAAACAAAGAGAACATGTAAAATTATGATGAATTTACCCATATGATAATTACGTATAAAAGTTAAAGAAAAAGGTATATAGAAAATAATATGTTGAGGGGAAAACAGAAGAAAAAAATAATATATAAAATTTATTTTTTTCTTCCATCATTGTTTTTGAAAAATATACCTTTCAAAACATAATAATATGGGTAATGATAAGGAAATTATGAAAATGTAATAATCCATCAAATATCAATTTTTAATCAGATGGAAATTATCTTTGGTGGAATTTATGAATGATGGTTGTTAAATGATGAAAACAATAAAGGCCATACATATGATCATCTCAGCTATGAATGAAAGACGTTTTATAATCATTCTTATATTATCTAGTTAATAATAAATTTTCAATTTATTTTTATATTAATTTATTTATAGATAATATAATGATAATATAATGAAATATTTCAAAAAAATGACAGAAGCTGCACTTTAAGAACCCTAAAAAATAATGTATATTACTAGTTTCAATAATAGTTAAATTAAATTACATATCGATTAATACATGAAATGAAATTATTATATTTTCTATAATTTTTTTATTCTTTAATTTTATAGGTACCTCATTATATAGATAAAATATGTAGGAAATAATGTGTATGGAGTAACCATTTATCAGAGTTGGTGAATTCAAATTAATATTATGCGGTTGAAGGATTTTGATTTTTTATACATGAAAATGGTGAAGCAAAAGAAGTACTAAATAATTGTATTTAATTGAAAGTATCTCTATATAAAGAAAGTTATTATGACTTTTATAACACAATAAATAATGAAATTGAGTTTTTTAACTAGAAAAGAATTATATAACAATGTTTAACAATCATGGGTATGATATTGATATAGGGTTTCACATTCATCAATACCATGTAATTATTTACATTGCATATATAATAATTTTTCTAGAAAAAAATACATTTATGTTGTCTCATCATGATCATAATATATATTATTAAAATATTTATGTAACATAAAGTAATTTTATTAAAATTGGTATAAGAAAAAATAAATCACGTGAAATTCGTATTATGTAATATTAAAGTGGTTCTATTGAAGTGAAATAAATTGAAAATTTTTATCATACAAAACCGACTACATCATTCACTCAAATGTAGAAAATTATATAATATGAATCCCCATAGTAACGGGACAATGGTTTTTCTAATATTGATGATATAGGAAATGTATTTTAAATAACAAGAGATGATAAAGAATAAGATCATATATAAATAGATGATGATGAGGATGTTGAATATATTGACACAATCGAATAAAAATACGGGCATGCAGATAGTGATTTTGAAAATAATTTTATTTTTAAATTCATAATTAATATAAAATACCTATTATGAATTATTTTTAGACAAAAATATTTTTCAACTTCAAATGATTGACTATGATTTCGATGAAATGTTACAAAACCTCAAAAATAAAGTGATTCTTTATGATTATCCTGATGACCCATAATCTGACCCACTAATTTTTCTAGTAAATCATTGACTCATAGGAGTCGTGGTCTATATAGATTTATGATTCCAAACACTACACTTCAAATATTTCTACTAGTTTTTCGATCTATTCATGAAGTGGTATGTTCAGTTGTGTATTTTTGATTATTTTAATTATTTAAAATTTATTATTATTCATTTACATATGTACTAATTCATTGATTTTTTCCCTTTTTTCTTTATTGTTTCACATATAACGGTCAGAAATGTTGTGAGATTCTATTTAATTAATTTTCTTTACCATGGGTGTTGTGGGATATGATTTACATTACTGTTCATCATCTCAGGTTTTATCATTGGATTGTATATTGGGAAGTCTTGAGCCAAAATTATTATTTTGTCTTGTTGTAGTTATCATCCTAATTACATCACATCTATTATTTGGGATGTATTATAAAAATATTGGATAATAGATAGTATTCATTGTATACTGTTATCACTACAATTAAAATGGGGGAGATAGGAGGTCACACATAAATTTGTTGGTCATAACATTAGTATCCAATGATGACATATGGTATGTAATTTTATGTGATAACTTTATATACATTAATGTAAAATTATAATTTTGTATACATAATTTTAATAGAATTTAAGTCATTTAAATAATACTTAAATCATTATTAATAAATTATATGGAATGGCTCCATTCATGAATAGAATCATGTCACATTGGCGTGGAATGATTATTCAAACACATGATCATGGGGGGCTTAGTATTAAAGATACCAATTTTTTTAATGATTCTGTAATTTCTGGATTCACTTTGAGCCGTTTGAAATAAAATTATCTCTCTATGGAATTTCATTATTAAATGATCAAAATGAAATTTCTAAATATATATTCTTATTATCTTTCTTCGTTGATCTGTTCTACTATCAGGAAATCCGTTAGTGAACTCATTAGAAATTATAAATGGATGGTCTACAAGTGGTCTGATCTTAATTATTGGACCACTCCCTATCTTGAAACCCACTGGTAGATATCATGGGTGTTCCCCTCAGAAGGAATATTCTTTCTATTTATAGACTTATATCCAACATTCCATGAATGATGTGGTTTTCCCCCAACACATCTCCCTTGAAAGACAATGGTATTTTTTGTATGAAGACACCATTTTTGGGAGGTCTTGGTTATTGTTTCAATAAGGATAATCAGGTTGGTGACATACTAACCTATATTAATTTGACCACCAATAATTACAAGGTCGATAATATTATTCTTGTTACTGCTGCTACATCTATAATGGTGCACACCAAAACAATAAATAATGTAGTGATTTATGAGAATCAACCACTTTCTCTTCATACAGGGATAATGACAATGTATCTGGACATCTTTGATACCTAATGTGTCTAAACAATTTCCAAAAGTAACTAATATTTGATATTAATGTTCTTCAGATTATTGGAGATAATGTAATGGAATGTAGACCCTATTCTATGAAATACAATATCTAGATTCCCTCAATTAATATATGGATAATGGTGAATATGGATAGTTGAAATTATAGAACATATGGCCCCCTAGGTTGTGGTTGTGTATTTTACACCAATAATGGCTTCATTAAGGTTTTATCCTTTCATTATATTATCATTGGTATGGCTTATGAATCAGAACTATGGGCCATCATTCAAGCTATCAAATTTGTGGTTCGCAATGAACAGAACATTCATTGGGTTGAATCTAAGTCAATGTTGGAGATTTAATATTTTAGCATAAAAAACAGTAATGTACCACTTAATGTACTACCTCACTAGGTATAATATCTTTACCACATTAAAAATTATAAAATGAAAATTTCACATGCTTATGTGGATTCCAATTATGTTGCAGACAGATTTACAAAGATGGTTGTTGTGGATACGAGCTCGATATAGTCTTTCTAGATCCTGGATTTTTGTTTCTCATATGTTGTTGAGGTTATGTGGGGTGTGACCCACTCCCACATTTGTAAAACCCCTTTCCAAATCATATGTTGTTTTTTCTATTTTTGTTACTAAATTTTACATCATGTTATGGTCTGTGTAATTTTTCATATATATCTATAATGGCTGTTGGGAATCCTGTTGTTATTGAATATAATTTTTTAAAGAATATGTACACTAATATAACTACTAGATAATTTATCGAATATAAGAATCATCATGTAGTGGTTATTATATTTTATTTATTTTCAAAATAAATTGAAATTAATATTTTTAATATTTTAATTTCAAATATAAAATAATGGAGTCATATGAGAACAAAGTTCCTCATATACACAATGATAGTCAGGAAAAGACAGTGGGTTGTGACACATGTGAGTGAGGATTTTATGTGGTATCTTATATGTGGGTGACATAGTAAGGTATTGGCAAGGTCGAGTTGTTGGTATCAGATCTTGATTGATGAATGTTTGTTATTATTGTATTGATTCACTGTCAGACTCTATCGTGGATGTTCCCATATAGATTCATAATATTTATTAGTATAGTATAATAAAAATATGAAAGCGAAAAATGAGTTTAGAGAGAGAATGTGTAGAAAGGAGGAGATTTATCTACACCAGTAGAAGTAGCAGAAACCGTAGTGTTGATAGTAGGAGGTGGACCATAAGTATATGATTGAATATATGAGATTCCTTGGGTGGGGTATAGGTTCAGAGTTCCCTCCACATGGTATTCAAGAAGATCCACCAACTAGGTAATGATAGATGAGGCATTGATTTTATAAGAATATTATGATATGTTTTGGATCGATATATTATGTGTAATATGGTAATTAATTTATATTCCTAAAAGTTTTATATATTACAATTTATAGAAAAAAAAATTATGCAATTTTTTTAATTTTCCTTATTTTTTAGACTTATTTTTAAATAAAAATAGGTTATTAATGTTTTATTTGTATTGTTATCACTAATATCTTATTAAAATAAAAATATGATTCTATTCTTAATTATAATTCATATTATTTGTGTCTCAAAAAAATATTTGTTTGGTGGATTGTTTCCATCACAAAAATTTGTATATATGGATATATTATCCTCCAATGGTCAATCATAATGGTCTCCCATTATAATTTACAATTTTCAATGGCATCCCATCATGATTTTTCAATGGAAAACACCTCAATTTCCAATTATAATTCATTATAACCAAATATTATTATGAAAAGGTAAAAAAACCTTAAATTTATCCAAATATGGAATCCATTTAAAATATTAAATATATATAAGTTATAGAAAATTATATTTATATATTTTAAAAAAATACATCGAAACCCATTTATTGAGAAAATTGAGCTATATTAGCGTACGAATATGATTTAACGAAAAAATGTATAAGTTTTTTCCCAAAAGATTTAATTGGATTATAAATTAAAGGATAATTAATTTTATTTAAAACCTTACTATAATATTGATCCACTATGTAAATATTTCATTTATTGAATGTAACAAAAAATAGTATTTATTTGGAAAAAAATTAATTAGATTTATAAAATATTAAGCATATAATTCTATGATAAACATTATATTTTTATAGGAATGTATTATAAAAAATATAATTTTTTTCAATAAAAATATTCAATACTATTTATTCTATTTTATTTCATTATAATTTTAATAAGTGTTGGTTTTTATAAATAAAGTGATTTTTCACTATCACACAAATATCAACAATTTGGAAACAAAATCTTAAATTAACTATAAACAAAACTTGACATTCCATATTTAAATATGAAGTTCATTTCATAAAAAAATTAAAGAAAATTAGATTTTATTTTTATGAATATTGTTGAACAATTCTTTGTGTATTTATCAATTATTTCTATAGAAAGAAAATAATACTAAAATTGGTGCTTAGATTGTACTTGTAAAAATCCTATAGTTAAATATTTGGTATCATAATTGGTTTCATTACTCTTAACCTACATAGTAACCTTAGTTTTTAAAAAATCACAGATATTTCCAAGGGAATGAGCCTTATGTCAGCTACTAAGTTGGTGGATCTAGTAGGTAGTGTGGAAATTTTGGGAAATAATCTAAGATAATTTCAACTTATTATATGATTTTTTTTATTAATTTATTTAATTCAAATCTTGAATCACTATGTGTGGTAATGATTTTTCATCTATTTGTATTAGGAATTCTATACTATTTTGAAATTTAATATTTTATTATTGTGAATATTTCATCCAATTATTTTATTTATGTTTGTTGTCAATTTATGATTTCTTCTCTTATATTTTCTTGGGATTGTAATTTCAAATTGAGGGAATAATATTCACACTTTATTTTTTAGGTATTCACTTATTTAAAAAATACTACTCTATAAGGATAAGAAATTAAAGGTTTAATTCGTTTAAAAGGTAGTGGGATTAATTTTATTAGTTTTGCAGTTATTGTTTTAAGTATTTATTCAATTTTTTATTCTCAATTATGGTTTCTGAAATTATTTTCTCTTTCCCCAAGTTGTCCGAGTAAACCGATTCATTCATTATGGATTATTATTTAATTTCACATTTCATATGCCTCTTTTCTATGGTTGATATGGGTTATAAGTTACTAAATTCAATTCATAATATATTCTATATTTTCTAAAATAATTTATTTGTGGCCTTTAATTAATTTTACCAGTGTATCTATATGAGTAGTGTTATATAAAAAATAATAATATATAGATATTTAATACATAATCTTACAAATTTTTCATTCATGTTTTCCATGTTTCAGTATTTTTTTGTATTAATTGTAATTTCAATGATAATGTTTTATTTAATTGGATAATCACTGAAAATTGATTAATTGAGAATTAATTTTAATCTTTTGTATTCTCATTGTTAAAATGAGAATTACTGGGGTGAAATTTACCAAGGGTTTTATGGTTAATTTTTTGATACTTTATGAGGAAATTTTTTCAACGTCAAAGTGCATGTGACTGGGTCATTTTGACTACAGAACCTTCTGGGTGACTGAAAATGAAATTGGGTTGACAGTGTGTATGCCCAATGGTTCCAAAATAAAAAGGGGTTTAATTGACCAAAACTACAAAGGGATAGAGTATAAAACATTCTGGGTGGATGAAATATGGAATATCATAGTTTTTTAAGCAATTTGGGAAAATCTCAGATTGACTACATGATCACCACCCATCCACTATTCCCACCTGATCGATCATATGTTGTATTACGATTGAATTAACCTTCAAACAAGTAACCATAAAATATAGTTAACTAGAGAGGCCATATTATTTATTTATTGACTATAATAACAAAATTAATTGACTCCAACTTCAAAAAATAGACAAGACATTGATCTCTTGAACAACGAATGCATTGGCTTTCATAGTATCCAAAGTTGGTAGAGGAACCATTTATACAAAATGGGGTTGCGACCATTACTTATCTCATGATAAATTACTATGATATACCATGTCATAGTTTTATTCAAGTAGTAATTTTGAATCGTATCAACTTTAAGGTATGAAGAAGAGTCCCCTTCCTATAAAAACCACTCATGTTCCACTGTTGAATAAACTATTCTCGCACCACCTCTATAGAAGATCTACCACTAATGATAGAGATATTTTCACAATGTTTAGAATAAATAAATATTCCTATTATACATTTCCATGAATGATATTTCATATTGATTCCACTATATTTTGAGAATTCATCAACGACTAACAAAAAAACCTCTCCAAGAACCACCTTACCTCTATTGGAAATGATTTTTTTTGAAGAATTTGATACAACCATTTTTATAACTAAACACCACTGTTAATTTGTATATGATGGTCCATATTAAAGACATATTGAAACAAACATGAATTAATATCCAATTGACATATCATAAAAATGAAAAAATGGATAAGACCCAATAATAGTATGTGGTTGACGTCATAGATTGAATATATCCACATGAAGCCCTCACATTGATGTTGATGTGGAGTAACTCTAGTGTATAATTCTAGTTCATGTATAACAAGATAATAACTACAAAAAAATTTGTAAGAACACAATGCCCACCACTAGAGAATCTATTTTAGTATTGAAAAAATAGTACATATGATAGTGCACTAATCTCGATCCTGAGCTAAGAAATTTCAATAGAGAAGATACTAAGTTTAATGAAATAGTTCCTCTAAAAAAATGAATGTATGAATTTTTTAGGATGATAAACCTTTGTGATGATATGGATAAAAAATAAATACCTAATAACATTTGTGTCCACCAACATAAGACGCTCAACATATCACATGATTTTTACAGATCAGAAAATAATTTCACTAGAGGGGTACATGTCATAATCAACAGAGGAAAAGGATTTTAAAAGAATAATTTGAAATATGATGCCCCAAAATAATCTCATAAATTGTGTTATACATGTTGAATAAATAAAAAATGAAGTACTTTCCAAAATCCCCCCTCCCAATGATATGAATATAAAGAAATAGATATAATGATCCCATGACTGCCACCTCCAGTAGGCCTCGGGTTGGAGACATGAACAAAGAGTATAAAAATATCACATATTGGAGGGAATACCCATTAATATAAAAATAATGTTGGGATATTGGATAAAAAATAACTAAGAAAATCTATCATACAATATATGTAAACCCAAATCCATCCCACAATGTAAGAAATAAATCTAACCAAATTAAAGTATCTAAATATACCAAAAGACAAGTCTATTACAACGAACCTATAAAATATTTAAATCCAAGAAATAAATATCTATATTGGTCTATAAATTATTCTTGGAAACCTAAAAAATAGTTTATATAAGTATTTTAATAATATAAGTATTCTCAGTATGGTTATACCCATGGTCTCATGTACACATGTGAAAAGAGAATGATAATGTTCTACTGAAGTGATAGAGGGACCAATAAGAACCTAAATTGGTCATAAAACCAATCCCATTCCCACCATGGATCACTCACCAAATCATACATCCAATAGAGAAATATAGTAATAAATATCATGAAAAACATTGGTTATTCATTTTGGCCTCACCACTTATTTGATGCTCTAATTCCCCAACATAGATTGTCGTGTTCTTTTATACCTTCCATACATATCACATAATATAACACCTATCTGTAACATTTCAATTGATGCATCCCTACATACCAGAAACATTCATGATATAGAACCCATTTCATGCATTAGGATCATCACATCACATCTTTCTCAATGAAACACTGTAAATCACAACACATCTCACAAAAAGAAACCACTATCGTCTCACCAAATCTCATATAACAATCGGATCAATAGTATATCATGATCATAAATCAAATCAACCTAATTTTATAATCATACCATGGATAACCCTCAACACATATCTCTTCTCACCACATACCCCTTAAATACACATGCTCTATCATATCACATCATAACTCCATCACTTAATCTCACCAAATAATCCTAAGACGCTACACCATATCTCACCCAAATACATCCAGGACATTAGTGTGACAGGAAGTGTTGGGAAGAGGAGGTATCAAACCAATAGTATCACCACCATTTTAGATATTGGGGAAAAAAACCAAGAACCCATAACCACTAGGAAATGGTATAATTGTCATTTTTAGGTGTGGATCATATAGAAATAACATAAAATACACGATGTCTAAATAAAACACACTAACTTATGGGTACACAACAACTACAGTAGCTCTCCCTTCCACCACCACTGCACCACATGTAAACCATAATTTCAATACATGAATAGTCTGAAACATGCATCAACATCCACACACTCTATTACAATTTACTAGGACGTGTAAGTTAAATTTACACAACCCATTAATTTTAAATTGAATTAATTTAATACATTTAAGAAACATCAATTTCTAGGCCATCTAATTTATTTAGAAAGTGATTTTGTTTTATGTATTATTTTTAATTTTATTCTACATATAACCCACCACAAAATAACTCTCCCATATAACATCAATTGTCACCATCACACCATGCCAACCAAATATTCTTACCACAACAAAAACACATCAGAAAACCCAAATGCCTCTCACAATAAAACATCATCACAAAAACACTACATATCACCACCAGACATCATCACCATTCTGCAGAATAACCATTATGCCCCAAAACCATATAAATTCACACATCTAATACATTTCAACCAAACACTTCAAAAAATCCCCACACATTAGAAATCCAAGTCAGTTGCAACTATCACCATACAATAGCCTAAACCATTGATGTAAACATAATGAGATCAATAAAACATAACATAGCACATCCCAACTTTCAAATTTATTCAATGTCATTCATCTCAAAAATTATTTACATGGTTGGTGTATTATTAAAAAAACCATGTATCCATTGAAAACAAATTTATATACCATATATATTATCATTTTCATTTTACTTAAGATGAGATCAAATGAAACCAAATCATGGGAATCAAAACATATCATCTATAGAAACAAAATTCCATTTATAGTCATTAATTTTATTATTTGAAACCAACATGAACAATATCATCAATAACATATATCAAAGGAGTAATGAATTAAATATCTCACCTGTACTCTTGATTTTCTATTATACCAATTCATTATCTTATTTCTTCAACCCTCACTATCGATAAAAGGATTTAAAAATCATGAAATTAATATACATAGAACATAAACATGGAAAAATGTGGATCCCCTATCGAAATGAACTATTTATGATCACATGAACACCGTTGGGAAAGGTAGATAAAGATCTCAACCAAATTTTCACAAGGAAACACTAGATAAACCTAAACCACACTAAGGGACCATCAAAACGAAACCCAAAACCGAAAAAAACTAAAAACCCAAAAAAAACTTCATAAAAATAATTAAATAAAATAGTTGTGAGGATGTTTAAAAAACCATAATAGATTAAAAATACACAACCACTAGAACCTAAGATCAGGTTCAGAAGAAGGGGCACTAGTATTCATCCCACATACATCTTGGATTCACCCAAATTTTAGAGTTACTATAGAAAAATGAGAATAAATATTTCCCTGAATGATATGAAACAGGACGTATAAAATAAAATTAAATGAATATTCCAAACTTTTATGGTGGAAAATACATGAGATAAAAACAATATATTCCATAAAACCATTTTACTATGTATACCCTAAAACAATTTACAATCCTCCAATATTCAAGGTACCTCCTCCCGAAATAGAACATGACATTAAATCCCTTATTTTGGTTTGAAAACATTTCATTACTAACCACTCAAAGAACACCATCTGTAAACCCACTAGGAATACATGTCTTAAACCAAAATGCTTACATCGTGAAATCCTATTTTATTGCATAAAAACACTTTGATTGTTCTATTGCAGCCCCAACCCCCAATGAACATAGACAATCCCCCTCTGGACACCTCTAAATACCAAAATAATAAATTTAATACTTTAGGAAGGAAAATACCGTTACATTAGATGCTACCTAAATTATTCTTTCCTGGATAATAAAAACTATGTCCATAAGAATTAAAGGGGTCTAAACAACCACATGATGAGATACCTCATAAGGATCTTGTTACACCTCAAAACTACCATAATCCAAACACAACCAACTGAAATTTCCAAAAGAAAAACAGACAACCACATCCCCCTCTCACCATGCACAAAACCATGTCATCTAACACCATACAAAAACCACCTCCTTTACACAAAAATTTCAATAAGACCCTCTCAACCTCCATGCACCCCAAACCAACCACTTCCATAAACAACACATAAAATTATCCTGGGGATAAAAATCAACAAAATTATATCTTTAATGTCAATTATTTATCCACACTGTGTGTCACTGACTCTCATTCAAAGTTTTAATCAAGTCTTATAGTAACATATATTTATTAGGAATTGAGACTTTATTTATTTATAGGTCAAAACATTAATAACATATCAAATTAAACAGGAATCATCACAATATATAAAACTAAAATATCCAAAAATTTAATCATCCAATTAAAATATGGTCATAAAAAAATTAAAAACAACTCCATGTAATATATAAGAGTTTGTGCCTTTCATTCCCATGTATTCTCATTCATGCCACCATACCTCTATATAACATGAACTAAGGTAATGCTTCATATAAAACGGTCCTTATATCAATGATTATGGTTCTTTACTGACCGATCTAAGAACATCACATCATCATATTCATCCATCAACCCAATCAATAATGTGGGAGTCATCATGAAGTTACTATTTATGATGATAAACATGAATGAAATCATGGATCCACTCCAGCCACGGTGGACGTGTTAATTGATTACCCCCATAAAAATATTCTCAAACAACTCAAGTGGACTAATAATCAAGGAAGAAATATTAATCCAAAATTTCAAAATTCCACTACACTCATCAATGGTAGAATATCAAGAACACATAGTCTACAACATAGAAATCTAAGGGCATTCCTTTATGTTCAATACAATCCCCCAAGAATTCAAATTCCACCCACATCCTCTCTTATATAAAGTGAATTATCTCTGTCATTATCTATACCACATCAGGAATAAAAAAATATTGAGTGCCCAACCTCATTTCTATATATTGTAGAATGATAATAATTCCCATAAAATGACTCAAACAGAGCGACTAAAATTGATTATTTCTAGATTTTTATTTATGAAAACATGACCAGAGGTGGGTTCCTCCTCCATGATCCAAAAATGTATAAGGCACAAGCTAAAAACATGTCCTCTTGCAGTTGGATGGTTCTCATCATCTTCCCATCTATCTGAGGGTGGAAATCAGTACTGAGGTGAAACGTTGAACCAAAATTATTCTAAAATCCACTCCATACGTGAAACATAAAATCAGAGTAATTATTGAAAATGATGTTTCTCAATACACAATGAACCATAACCACATCATCCACAAATTTCCTCTCAAAAACATCTTCTTCCCCCGATACATATATTTCGAGAAAATGATATGACTTTATTATTTGGTCCACTATAACACAAAATACATCATAACCTCTCTTATCCCAAGTTAACCTAATGATGAAATACAAAAATATGTATTCCCATTTCTACTCAGAATCTTACAAGTACTATAAAAAACCACTAGGAACACAATGATCTAATTTCAACTAAAAACCAAGGTAAAATGCCAAAATCTCTACTAAGCACCGGTTCATCCCCAGTATTCAAATGAATATCATTAATCCATGGTACATATTTGAAAAATTAGGTTTTACTTCCCTGAGTGATCAATGAAACTCATAGATAACATCATCAAGTAATCCCAATGAAGCAACCAACCTCCCCAAGAACAACAATCAGTTCAATCCATCCAATGAGGATCCCTCATGAGCATGACCATGAACAAAAAAAATTGTAGGAACTAGAAAATGAATTCACAAAATATACAAATTGCTTCCATACATGATCCAAGATCGTATCCTATTTCTCTGGCATCAATTTTACAGGTTATAGGTCCCAAAAGAAGTTATAGTTTAAGATTTATGGACATTTGAAGTTGGGCTAGAAAACTGGATTGCGGAGCCCATTTGTGAAGATCCCTTTATGGTCACAAAGCAGAGGAACCTGACTGAACCCTCCCATAGAGCCATGAAGGCCGATGACGGTCGACTTTGCAGTTTTTAAGAACATGAGGGAACATGAACAGAGCCTCCAAAAGTGTCGCGATGTTCGATGATGATCAACTCCATGATTACAAAAAACAAGAGGGAACTCCCTCTGGTTGCGGAGAGAGATTTCCTTCGTGGCATGGTTTTCTCTTCGTGGCACGAATTTGTGCTCTACGGCATGCTTTGATGACCTTCGTAGCCTATAAATACATGTCTCACCCCCTTTCCAATGATGGTTAGGCCACCCCTTATGTGGCTAATCTCCCATTTTTCTGAGATCCATAGCACCACGATGTTATGCCCTCTCTAAAGGGATTCACCCTTTTATAAAGAGAAAGCTCCTTTGGTTTTATCAAGGCTCTGTGACTCCCTTTTCTCTATTATACCCTTTGCTTTGTGAGCATCTTTGCTCTACGATTCACTTTGGTCAGCGATTTGATTTGATATCCGAGTCCCTTTACTCCGAGAGAGCGTATGCTTTGTGAGATTCCATGCTCTGCAAGTTGCATTACATCGCGAAGTTTCTTCACGAGACCCCATGCTCCACAATCCACTTTGCTTCACGAGAGCCTATTCTTTCATCAAAGCCATGATCCATGAGCAAATTTCCTTTGCAAAGATTCTTCATGGGACCCTAGGATCCACGAGCCCCTTTGCTCTGCATCTGCTTTGATCCGAGAGAGCCTATGCTCCAAGACAAACCCTTTGCTTCCATCACTATCCCCCATTAAAAATGGTGAGCCTCACTGTGAACTTTTTAGGCTGAGATGTCGGAATTTTCCCTTATTCTCTTATGCACACCCACCTTCCACCTATGGAATACCATGATTTAAGATACTTCTCCACACAACATGAGACACCTTGAGTCAAAACATCCCTCTTGGATTGGTTCCCATGTCATGAGTTGAGATTCTCATCATCAATTCCCTGATTACCGTGAGTAGAACCATTCCTAAAGTAACTCATCCAAACCCTATCACTTTGATCCTATGCTTGGTTGAACCAAAAAGTGCATCTCTTGCATAAGTCCCAACACCAGCCATTGCTAGGATTGTTATGCTTTATAGTCCTATCTATATGACTTTAAACATTAGTACTCCCTATGTCATAAATGTATCATTCCTATTGCTCCAAAAAAGAGATTCCATATTCTCCAAGCACAATATGCCAATAGTCCTCTCTACATGACTATAAACTAGTACATCATTTGTGCCAAACATAGGATACCACTTGCTCTAAATGAGAGGTGCCTTATTCTCTAATCATTAGATTCCAGTAGTCCTCTCTACAGGACTATAAACTATAGTATTCCCTATGTAAAAAATATAGGATGCCTCTTACCCAAAAAAAAGATATAACTTATTTATCAAGCATAAGATGCCAACAGTTCTCTCTATATGGATATAAACTCCAACATTCCCTGTAATTCAATAGTAAGATGCCTTTTATTCCAAATAAGTGGCTTACTATGTGAAAAACATAAGATAACTCATGCCATTATTATAGTGGAATAATTTCATGGGCGTTGGAATCCATTCAAACATTCCATCACTCTGCATCATGCTTTGTGTGTCCTCCATTTAGATCTTCATCCTCTTTCATGTCTGAAGGGACCCCCTAATGGAATGGTCCCATACCGCCTCTTCTCACCTACCGTTCTAGGCCAATTCCTCAGAATAAATTGGATGAAACTTCATGTGAGGTCTCATTTTTTGAACATGGTCAACATTAGACCTTCATTTGTTTGTTCCTATTTTAGGCTAACGTGATATGGATACTATGTTTTGAACACTGTCAACAGTTATCCTTCATCATTACGCCATCCTCACTACATTTTGAATTTTGGGCATGTGATTCACCCTTGTGATATCCATTTGTTCAAATTGATTCCAATTACCTTGGATTTATCCCTCTTGTGTACTAGCCCATAAGTGTAGCCCTCAATTATATGGCTCAACTCACGAGTAAGTTGGGATGCCCTCATGGCTAGAAATGAGAAATACATTACTGGAAACCTCCATGCGTAAACCCTAGACGCCATTTTCACTCCTTAGAAACTCCCGATAAGCTTCCATGTGTAAGTCCAATGCACAATTGTTGCTCCTTAGTGGCTCCCGGACAACTTTCATGTGTAATCCCCATCCACCATTGTCGCTCCTTAGCCAAACCCAGGTATCTTCCTTGTGCAAACCCCATCCACCATTTCCTCTCAATAGAGGCACCCGAGCAGCTTCCATGTGTAAGCCACATCCACCATTTTCGCTCTATAACGGTACATGGGGAGCTTCCATGTGTAAGTTCCATCCACCATTGCTGCTCTATAGCGGCACCCGGGTAGCTTCCTTGTGTAAGCCCCTTCCACCGTTGATGCTCTATAGAGTCACCTGGGTAGCTTCCATACGTAAGACCCATCCACCATTTCTGCTCCATAGAGGCACCCAGGCAGCTTCCATGCATAATCCCCATGCACCATTGTTGTTATTTAGCGGCACCCAGGTAGCTTCCATGCGTAATCCCCATCCACCATTGCCATACCATAACGGTACCCGGGCATCTTCCATGCATAAGACCCATCCTGCGTCGCCACTCCTTAGTGGTACTGGGGAAGCATCCATGCATAAGCTTCATTTACCACCCCACATGGTTGAACCTTTGCGACATGATCGTCAGGACTTTTCTACCTATTGTTTCTCACATCAATCATGACACTTGTGGGCTTAGAGTAAGAATTGTCCATGGAATCCTTCCTTGTCCGCCTTAACGTGTAAGACCCAAACACTCCCACACTTCATGGACTTCAATCCTTGCCTCCAAGGAAAGGTAAGTAGAAATCCTCCCAGAGGATGAAGCCCAACACCTATGGGTCCTGACCCCCCTTCACGTCGGTTCACCAATCACTACTAAATTACTTGGAAGTTGATTCTTACGTCCTAGGAAAGGTACGTAGGAAGCCTCCCATATGTTCAAATCCAACACCTATTGGTCCTGACCACCATTCACGTTGGTTCAGCAAACCATCTGGAACTACATGGACTTTGATCCTTGAAATGGTATGGTACGTAAGAAGCATCCCCGAGGATCAATACCAACACCTATTGGTCCCGACCCCCTTCACGTCTATCCACCAAACTATCCATAACTAAGTGGACTTTCATCCTTGTCATGGAAAGCTATATAGGAAGCCTCTCTAAGGTTCAATACCGAAACCTATTGGTCCTGACCCCCATCATGTTGGTTTACCAACACCTCTTCCAAAACTATGTGGAATTTGATCCGTTCCAAGGCAAGGTAAGTAGGAATTTTCCCAATGGTTCAATATCAACACCTATTGGTCCCGACCCCATCACATCGGGTCACCAAATACTACCGAACTACATGGACTTTGATCATTGCCAAGGAAAGGTATGTAGGAAGCCTCGTATAGGTTCAATCCCAACACCCATCTGTCTTGACCACTTCACATTGGTCCACCCTCATCTTGTATGACATTAAATTAGATGCCACCATTTTTTCCCGACAATACATTAAACTGGTCTCATTAAATCTATGTGGGATTTGATCTATGTATCATATTATGTGTAAGTAGAAATCCTTCTGAAGGTCCAACCCCATCTAGATGTAAGTTGTAGGACCCCAGTCACCAGTGATCCATTGCACCCATAATGTCGTAGGCCGTAGTAGTCAGCAATAAATGGTAAGCCATTGTAGTCCTCTTTGTTTGGAACCACATATTAATTCCTACCCCATGGCATTAGACCAACCAGGGTTTCTAACCACATGTAAGACCTAGTATGTCATCAGTTCGATAACATATATGCACAACCTGATTCTATACCCCCATCCTGAACTACATGCATTGTGATTCCCTTCCTCGGGGATACGTAACAAGCCTCCCTGAGGTTCAAGCTCTTCATTAATTCACCATTGTGGTCTCTCCTTCAAGCCTATGTGTTTCTAGAAGGTCATGTCCCAACCCAGAGGTTTCACTTACTTCTGGACCCTTTTTTTCTTCCATTCTCATTGTCCGCCTCCTCAATTATCACATCATCCATCTTGATTCTTACCCAAGGCACCGCATCCTAGTGAGATCATGTCACCCACTTCCCCCCTGCTCTTAGCAGCAATCGGGAAGCTTACCATGAATAAGCCCCACCCAATCTATTACCATCCAACCAAGAGTGTTCCTCTTGTGATGGAATGATGTCCATGCGTAAGCCCCAACATGTCTCCGGGTCATTTTCCTTTGTGTACGCCCCAATTCATCACCCCTTCGAACTATGTGGGTTTTGATCACTGTCGTCTACACAGGGTATATAGAAAACCACCACAAGGTTCAGTCCCAGCCAATGGTAATCCTTGGTTCCCCCCATTCTTGGGATCACTCTTTCTGATATGCCATCAAGGGTGTCCAGATCATCCTTCACGGTGGGACATCTCCTCTATATGGAATACACCACCCCAGATCTGTCTTCATTGAGAATTCTGAATCATCAATCTAGTAAACCATCCAGGTGGTCCCTCTTAGGGATGTACCAATATGATTTGTATCTATGAGATGTTCTAATCACCTTCATTTTGCCTTCTCAAGATGTTAAACTCGGGACTTACCTCGTGTTAAACAAGTGATGCCTGAGGAAAACCTCGTAAGGCATGCCTTTGGTGTAACCATATATGGAAGATGTTAAACTTATGACATACCCCATGTTAAACAAGGGAACCTAAGGAAAAACTCATATGCATGCCTCTAGCATAAGGTACACCATGACTGAAGTGGGATTTCTCAGGTTCTACGCCCTTGAGATTCCCTCTTATGAGGAAGAGTATAGGTTCCCCATTGTCCACGCAACCATAAAATTCTCAACATGCCTGATGTTTTCAACTACTCCAATAGAAGGTTGATACCATGTCAAGACCCTATAGAATGTTCTAAAGGAATTAGTATAATTAACAGATGTACAAATATATTTTGTATTGGGAATGAGAATCACAAACAAAAACAAAATATTTAAGGGACACCCAGACTAGGCAATGAGTTCCAAGGAGGAATCCATGGATGGAGGAACCGACATCCCATCATCCCATTTCGGTCAAGGATAAAATGTCCCTAAATAAGTGACAAATGCCACCCACCATTGGAAAATAGGAATGACGGGAAAAAATCAGCACAACCTCAGACAGAGGGATGTTCTCCCGAGCAAAATCATCAGAAATTGAAATCATGCATCACCTTTTAAACTATGTATCCTCATTGGGAATCCTATAAATAATAAATGAAACAAAACTCTATAGTCTTCTTACAGAGAAAACCTCATCCAAAAATCTCCCTAATGACTTGATTCATCACTAGAATATCCTCTATCACAATCCAAACATCTTCAAAATCCTAAATCATAACTCTTTAGGACTTCCGACTCAATACATCATCAACCTCATTCTCATTTCCCATGTAGTAGGATATCTCATAATCATAATCCATATGAATATACTTCCACCTATTCTATCATTGATTCATATCCCATAGAGAGAAAAAAATTCAGTGATTGTGATATTTAAAACAAAAAATAACATGTCAATTTGTTAATGATTTCATAGATTTAATGACACTTCTACCACCAAGTACAGACCATGGGTGGAATAGTTATATATGTGGGTAAAAAACTTACTATCCCAATAAGTGATCTGTACACCCCACTACATCAACACACATCCCAATCCTTGATGATACACATTATAGAGAACCTCAAACATCACACCCTCCAAAAGAAGAAATATAATATGTGGAATGAAAAAATTCTCCTTTAAAAGCCAAATGAAGTTTTCCACTGATCATCCCACAAAATATCCTAGTCTACCTTGTACAACATGGTTTTTCAGGATACTAAATCAATGAAATTAGTAAAATCTACCTAAAATTGTCTATGATACAAAGGAAACAGATATCTAATGTGATGTTATTGGGTGCTTTACAAAAAATTGCCTAAATCATGGACGGGTCTATAGGCACTTAATTTTAGGACACTGCATGTCCAAGGAAACTCATCTTTCATATCCATAAAATACATTTGGATAGATTTATATAGATATTATGTTTTCAAAGGACCTAAAAAATTACTCAATGATGTATGAAATCCTCCTCCAATAAATTCAATTAGAAAACTATATCAATAGATAATATGATGATGAACCGATCTAAAAATTCAGGGAAAATAAATTCATGATCCCTATAAACATAGTTGGTGTGTTTGTAACACTGAACATCAAAACCATGAACCATGAACTCCATGAAGTTCATTAATCCTTGTAGTATGGTAACGGTTCTCAATTAGTGTCTTGTTTATACTCTACTACCCTATGCTCAATATTAAAATACAATCCACCTACATGGATAACAATACAATATAAACCCAAGGAGACATTCTGGGTTAGATGAAACACATGTGAATGAGATCATTCACTTATAAACATATCTCACATAACTCTGTATATTTCGTTCTATAGGGATCCATCAAAATTGAAGAAACACCATGTGGAAACTCTATCTTAAACTCGATGACGTGTCATAGGTGTATTCCCATATCCCCAATCAAGAAAAAAACTATGACACCCACAGACACTATAATAATATTCCATTCTTGATAATCCACACAAATCACTACCATCTATGAAAATATAGAACCATATTTCCATCCACTAATATAATACCCTTTTCCTCCAAATAGTTACACTCACTTAACCCCCACATCAGAAAAAAATCCAACTATTAAAACATTAAATGATTATATGTGTATATAATATAGACATTCCTTGTCAAGGATTACATAATATGCTTGAATTAGAAGCATGAAAAAATAATCCAACTAACTGGTTCAACCATAGTACTAGTATACACCCCTTTCACACATCAAGGATAACATCTTTCCCTCCAATTTGGGTAGATAACCCCAAGAGCACTGTAATATTCTCCATACACAGTCCCAAGTAACATAACAATATTAAAGCATAAAATGAGTTTAATACTCATAAGTTAAACAATAGACACACATGATTAGATGATAAAACTAGTCATACCTAGAATAAATCATGTATATTCCTATGAAGATGCCTCAAATGTGTGCATCTTACAAGGAACATCTACTCTTCCTGTTTACTCCCTAACTCAAAGTGAAATGAAATTTTATAACTGACTCCACACGGAACCAAACAATAACTTCCTAAAACACCATTACCCAGTACTAGAATCACATCTCCTCATGATGACCTAGTGGCTAGTCTCTTTAGGATCAACTCATAGAGAAATAATTTTCTCAATAACCTCTTAATTCTTCTTCACCTTAAAGTACACTTGATTTTTGAATGGGATTACCACATAAATGATCATGAGGTGAAAATACTTCTCCATAATACATACTATAGAATCCTCTTATGTAAATATATATAAGTAAATATAAAAGAGGTCCTTGAACTTAATCCCAACCACCTACACACTCAAGATTTCCCTGATTAATATGGATAATCTCCAGACACTTCATTAACTTTTTTGTTGATGAAATGAACTCAATAATGGACTCTATTTTAAATTTTGTCCACAACACATATTCTAGTATTAACTTACCATGATATAGTGTCTACCATCAATTCATAGATCCCCACAACAAATTAACATCCAAAAACACCTAGAACTCAACTAGTTATTATGTTAGACCAAAAGTGTTCTTCAGCTCCTCCAACCAATTAACTTTCTCTAAATAATAGATTCTCTCCCAATACAATATCATACTACACTAATAAATGCAATATAAATCCCTCTTACAGACCTTATCCTCCATTTGTCAGATCGAATCTCTAACAATCAACTAGGTTAGGCTACTGAACCATGAAATCTTAAGCTATCAAGGGTTGATAGCTAACCTACATTCCATAAAAGTAAGAAGAATATCATAATACTTATTACATTAAATTTTATCATAGGTTCATTTAATTAATACTTTTACCAAGTAAACATTACATTATTACCCAATTAAAATAAAAAAATAATGAATCATGATAAGTGTACCTCTCCTAGGTTATTACCCTAAAAATAAGACCCCTCACATGATCATTTGATAAGATTAATGTTTGTTCTATGGAACATTGGGGGCCCTGAAATTCCATGTCCTTGCCAATATACTTGACCTATTTCATAAATTATGATCTAAGAGATTTGCTTCCCTACAAACCCTTGTAATATTCATTATCACTAACTCCAAACTCCATAGTATCTCTCACCCAACTCCTTGGATACCACTGTATCATGACCCCCAAACCCCAAATATACCCTAATGAAGTGGAGTGATAATGATAGCCCTTTTCCCACCTCTTATAGGAATTTATTTAGTTATAAGTACCAAGGGATTAAAAATCACACATTTTGGAGTCATTACACCATAAAAACATTATTGGGTTATAGGATAAAAATAAATATGAAACTACTATATAACATTTGAATTAAATATCCAGAAAAAACCCAAATTTTATGAAAAATAAAATAAACCAATGAAATAAAGTCTCAAAATATACCAAAATACAATTCATTCACAATGACTCAATAATATCTCCAAATCCATCTCCCATTATCATTCCTATTTCATAAAGTCATCCACGAAACCTAAAAAATATTTCCTATATGTATGGTGTCCATATAAGTGCATAAAATATGTTAATTCCATTGTTTTCATGTACACATGTTAAATGGACATGCTAACACGCAAGTGAAAAAACAGAAGAACCAAAAAGAAAATTATTATATAAAATAACCAATATCAGCCCCTCCTGGGATCACTCACTAAATCATGCATCCAATATAGTAATATATTAATCAAAATCATTATAATGAAATGTGTTCCCAAAAAGTTTCCCTACTAATTTATTACTTTATCATCATAATGTTAAACATCCTTTCCTCATATCGCTTGAATACATATCAAATTACATTTAAATAGATATCTGATGGGGGTTGGAATTTAACCCTACCAATCCCACCATTTCAATATCTACTATCCAGTTCTTTAATAGTCTATCAACACATCTATTTTCTCTTGTAGATCATCACCCAAAACAACATATATCACTTAAATACACCTAGGTAGTCACAAAACATATCATCACATAACCAGAGAAGAATGGTTTCATGATATTGATTAAAATAAACCATATAGTTACCCATACCATTCATATATTGATATTAAATCTCAGTATATTAATATTTATTACATAACCTAATGATCCATACCAGGATCTTAAAGGTCTAGTATATATGGAAACCAAGCCACATAGAAAACTATTTTATGAACTGTTTACGTCATCTCCCATTAAGTTCATCAATACTAGTTTTCTTTTTTATCAAATAATACTTAGTAACTTTTTTCATAATCATGGGATAAGAAACATAATAATGGGTGAGGTTAAATGCTCAGTTGGTGTAAAAAGGGAGATATTACTGATCACATGAGAATAACATGAATAGAAGGCTATGAGAACATGAGAATAAAATTTCAAAGCCATAACCTAAATATATTATATCATAATCTTGATTCATGGAATAAATATTAACATTTTATAGGACATGAATCTTAACATAATTATTTAAAATAATCTATTTGATTATAACAAGGGAATAATTTAAGGAATTTTGGAATACACATATGTATAGAATTTCATTTACTTATATGTCAATGCTCATTACTCAGACCATGTTAGTTGACTAGGTTCACTCCACAAACCATCATATTATTCATGATTCAATCCCAATAATTTCATAGGGGATATTGTTAACTCCTAATATCATCATATTATTCATGGTGAACTACCATGACAATCATAGTGGGAACATTCACTTAAAGAATAGGTTTCACTACTCATTCTAGTTCTATTTAGCTCATGAGATATAAAAATTTACCATTAAATTGGATTGACATATAGGTCCCACCCATCCCTGGTTATATCATAACTACCATCACTATAACACCAAGCTACTTTTATAAAATATTTCTCTTTAAATAATTATAATTCTTCAATAATCTAAGTTGCACGAAACTGTGCTTTTAAATGTAACATGATATACTATTTGTATAAAATGAAAATTATAACCTAACCATTAATTTTGGGAGAATGAATTTGAATAACTAATTTATGAGACAAATATAATTCAATATTAATATATTAAGATCTTAAAAATGACCACATAATTTTAAGTAAAATAATTTTATTCGTCAAAATTAATTTTTATTTAAAAATGAGTTTATCGAATTTTTAATTTTAGAAGTTCTTGAAAAATGATTTGATATAAAAAAATTAACATTTTAACTAAACATTTAAAAATTATAATAAAAATATTTTCATTGTATTTTTATGTAAATATTTAAGGAATTGTGAAAATGATGATTTTTATTGAAACAATATTTTTAGTTACAAGGTCAAATTATGTTTTTTTAATTTTAATTAATTTATTTTTATTTAAAATAATTTTACTAGATTTTGTTAAAATTATTTTATCCATGAATTTATTTTAATAAAAATTTGATTTAAAAATTATTATTTTCAAATAGTTTTTCATGGCATTTTACTAGTTTTATTTTAAATTATTGTTTGTAACTTCTGTGTTTAAAATTTTAAAAAATGGATTCCATTTTTATATTTGAAAGAATTAAATTCAGTTAATATTTTCATTTTATTTTTTTCTCAATATAAATACTAACCATGATAAAACAAATTACCAACGTAAAGGGAAAATTTAGTAATTTAGGTAAATAATAATATTATAAACACTATAAAATGACTCTAACACATACCAAAATTTTATTCGATGAAGACAATCTGTCCCGTAACACATGGGTATAAAAATTTAGTTTTTTAATAGACACATGTCCATGAAAAAAACTTATATAATATTTAAATAATGGAAAGTGACAAATTACTACTTCCTTTATCATTAATATCCCTTATATGTCAACATGGGAAAAAAGTTATGTTATGAATGAATATAACTATGTATTTTTATTTAATAAACATATTTTTATGGAATAAATTTATTATTTAATTTTTGGGTCATTTAGATGAAATTATAGTATTTATAATATTTTATTTAATAAAAATTTAAAGATGAAAAATTCATGTTTCAAATAATATATCATATTTTATATAGGGTTAAAAAGAAGTTATATTCGTATATAAATTTTATTTGAAAATATAGAAGATTTATCTACTTCACTGTATTTTATTTTTAATTTTTTAAAAATAAATAAATATATTAAATAATTACACTACACTAATGTAGTAAA
Source organism: Viscum album (assembly GCA_963277665.1). Lineage (NCBI taxonomy): Eukaryota > Viridiplantae > Streptophyta > Magnoliopsida > Santalales > Viscaceae > Viscum > Viscum album. The sequence goes on along the minus strand of OY728143.1, from coordinate 1,790,089,279 downwards.
TATTTTATTAATGGGAATATCAAAAAAAATGTTACTAAAAATATGAAAAAAATATATAAAATTTGAGATTATTAATGTGATCAATGAATTTTGTGGAAAAAATTTACAAACACACACACACACACAGATATATATATAATATAATATACTTTTTCAATGATAAATTGTTATATTTTAATTATTAAAAGTCTAAGTAATTAATATTTTAAATTTGGACTTTAATGATATTTTATCAAAATAATCTTTTATTAAATTATTTAAAAATCATAAATAGTTTTTTATATAAAAGTAAAAAATATAATATAGTCTAAAATATTAAAAATTGTTCATTCATGATTTAATTAGAATAATAAAATTAAAAAGTACAACAATTTTCTATTGAAAAATTTGTTACCTTATTTAAAATTAAAATAGGTTTACTTAGCCTTAATTAAAATAATATGTTTTAAAATAATATGAAAAAATGTCGAAAATATTTTTTTTTTAAGATATTATATCCTTATATAATATTATATTATAATAAATGAAATTTTGGATGAATTTTTATTGATATTTGTTTTTTGGTAAATTAATATTTATAGAAATTTGAAAAGTACCCCTCACCTCAATTATAAAATGGCACTTCCTCCCCCACTTATTCATATCAATTTGATCTGTAATGATCAAAAATACAAATGAATTTTCTCTTCTCAACTTCCTATCCAAATTAAATGGTTCCTTTATTCTAAGAAATACCAACCATAGTGTCCCTAAGAGAATATCTAAGGGATGTTAACCATGGAAAAGGTAATCCTCTTTGCCAACTCTTACAATATTATTTATACTTATACATCCTATACTTGTGTTCTTTTAATTATAATGAATGAACTCTTAAGTAATATATATTATGAGATATTATTTTTAATATCTAAGAACCATATTTCACCCTTTATTCATCCTTTAAAAAATGATAGAACCACCCGTGCGTTAGAATGATTTAACATCTCTATGTCATGGTGTAATATGTTTTTTAACAGTTCTGAATTTGTATGGATATAAGGATGGAAATAATAGATTTATATAAAAATTATAAAATTATATTTATTTTGTAAAAAATATTTATCATCCACTGGCTTGCCCTTTGGACATTAAAGAAATGATAGAATCACTTGTGCGTACGTACGACCAACATTCTCCACGATGCCTTTTGATTAATTTTCAATATTCAACATTAAATAATGATTATATAAATGTTTATAATGAATAAATATGTAATATATGTCCTCAATATAATTCTGGAAATTACATAACTATATCTTATGCAATAGCATTGGGATTTATATAATAAAACATGCATGGGAAAATAAAGAAGTTAACACTCGAAAGAAGAGTAATAATGAATTTTTTTAAAGATAAAAGTAATTATATGATCTTATAAGATATCATAAATATGAATATGGTTCTAGAATAATATAATAATATTATTTAATCAATTATATAAGAGTTTCAAATTTGTATGAAAGAAATCATACATAAGGTAAGGGTTAATTTAACAATCTCAATATTATTCGAGATTGTTTATATATAAGTATCTACTAGGGAATATTTACATTCCATGTCCATGTTTTTCATAAAATTCCAAAATATGTTTACTATTCTTATACAATTTTTAATGTCTTTTTACCCCATGTGAATTTTTTACTAAATGGGTTGAAATTAATCATTCTATTGTTTTCCTAATGAGGTACATTTTGACTTTTTCAAAAAACATATGAGAAGGATATTTATTAATCATAAATAAAATGAATGGATTTTTATGGTTTCATGATACCTTAATTCGATGAATCTATAACTACAATATTGTAAGGATATTTTTAAAGAAATTATTTTATTTTAAAAATATATGTAATATTAGGAAAAGAAAACACTTTTAAATTAGAAAGGATATTTTCCTTTAGAGTAATTTTCAAGTGATTTATTACAATTATTTTCCATATATGATAAAATTGTTTGATTATACTTATAAGGATATTTTTTAATGATATTATCCCAATTACTCAAATTTTATTCTTATCACTATGATGGAATGAGATTTATGAAACCCATATCTTCTCTAAGAGTTATGTTATGATCGAATGATCTTTATGAAACCCATTTATTTTTATGGGTTCTAATATGATGACAGATTTATGTTATCATGGAATAGATATGTGTGGTTTTCATTATATAGTGAGTGGGGAATATATTTCCCTCTAGTTCCTTGGATAAAGACTTATATCTCATTAGATAGACAATACTATAATTATAAATGAAATTATTATAGTAATATAGGACTCAAATGGGAAGTAAAACTGGATCAGTGACACAAGGATGGAATGGGGAATGATCTAGATTTAGTAAAATACAACATCAACAATGATTGTCTTGGATGTGAGCCTTGAATAGTATGGAAATTATTTTATATTCTTATATGTTTTCTATAGTTTTCTGGATTATGTTATGATCTCATGAAAATTGGTCTTTATGAAATTGTATGATTTATTCCATGCCATTACATCCTGATCTTTGATTTAAAGGATATAATGTTCAAATTTTTTCAGATATTATTATGAATCAAGATTATTATAGGACTGATATCTCTTTTTTTATCCTCCCTACGCATCTATATTCAGCATTTCTTATATTTCTTTTACCATGATATGAATAAATTTATTATGTAGGTCATTTCTAAATGGGTTATAATTGTGAAGGAAAAAGAGAGAGACAATATAGATGTTTTATGAACATGTTTATATATTTCCATGTTTCCAATGACACTAAAACTATGTTCTTATTACATGTTTTCCTTGTTATATAATGAATATTATTCTATTTATATGTAATATCAATTTATGGAATATATAGGTCATTATATTTTGTATTAGAGAAAGGTTTAGTAAACCATTTCAAACTATGATGAGAAAACATTAGAAGGAAACCTAAGGATAAGTCTACGTATGGGATACAATCCTATATTGTTTGTGATAATCATAATTAATATTTTATTAAACCAAACATTTCTAAAATAAAAATTTAAAAGTAATTTCACTTAATTATGTCTCTTTTTTATTATAATTAATGTTTCTAACAATATGATTTTTGGTTTAAGTTGATGTGTGGAACATAAAGGAACATCATTAATACTAAATAGAATGGGAAATGCATTGATTTTCCAATTAAAAAACATAATGTTTTAGTAGATAGAAAGATAAATTATGTTTCTACTCTCACACGACATCCTCAAGTTACGATGCATTTAGGACATCCAATGAAAAGATAAGGGAACACAATTTTGTTGAGTCCTTCATGATACAATATCCACCATCTTTCACTGGGTCTTCTGGTCCACTATTGGTCGATAAATGGATTAGTACAACTGAAAATATATTTTTTTCTTCTCCAATGTTCAGAAAGAAAAGAAATTCATTTTTATGGTCTATTTTTTGGAAGGTAAGGTGGATCGATGGTGGAATCTTACCAATAATATGGGGAAATGATATGTAATTCCATATATGGAATACAAAGAGTTCAATAAATTATTTTTCAATATGTAATTTCCTCATATTCTTTTTACAAAGATGGAGAAGGAGTTACTTGAGCTTAAGAAAAATGATGATGAACCCATTGGTAACTATAAAGAATATTTTAAATCACTTGTAAGGTATTCTTCTGAAATTATCATTCAACCTAAGTAATGTAGAGAAATTATTCATGGGATTAAAACTAGCCCTCTAAAGGGAATTGTCCAAAAGGTAATTTGTTATCTATTAATAAATTGTTCTAAGTGTTCCAAAGGTTGATATGGACATTGGAGTCACCCATCAATCTTATGGTTTTGATATGAAAAGAAAAATAAAATTCACGGGAAAATCCAAAATCCATTGTAAAAATAAGATGAGATTTCATCAATGCCCAAAGTGTGGAAATAAAAATCAATGAAAACAACTTAAGGTGACTAGTAAATGTTTGGAGTGTGGTAAATAAGTTCATCTGGCAATTGATTATCGAAGATATGAGACAACGATAGGTAATGGTGTGCATAGATAAATGGTACAAAGAATAGACCTCCCACACTTCAATGTTAAAAGTTCAAGGGAAAAGGGAATTATGAAATTTATTGAACTAATCCAAGGTTTATTGATGATGATTTACATTAGAAACCTCTTATGGCCAAAAAAAGTAAAATCACATGTGATAACTACTGGTGATATGGAGTATAACAATGAAGTGGTAAAAGGTAAACTTATCATCCACTCTAATGTAGACAATGTTTTGTTTGATTCATTATCCAACAAATCTTTTATTTTTAGATACTTATATAAGGGTATCATCATATTTCCTAAACAATTATATGTTTAGTTTTCTATGAAAACTTCTAATACCACAATAGTTGCATCACAAGTTTATAATTCTTCTCTTGTTGAAGTTTCTGGGAAATTTCTTCCTCTAAATCATGTGATCATTTATTTAGTTGAATTAGATATGATTCTTATAATGGATTTGATTTCTATATGTGGATATCATATAATTTTCCATGTAAGGGATGTCACATTTCATATTCCGAATGAATTTATGATCATCTATCAATTCAGGGATGAAAATTAACTTATATTTGAAATTACTTTCATTTAATGGGTATTAATCTCTATAATGTATGGATATATATCATAGATGGTTGGGGATAAACTCTCGATTAAGGATGCAATTATTTTCTGGGAGTTTTTTAATGAATTTCCGAAATAATTTCGATATCTTACACCAAATCATGAAGTTATGTTTTAAATATAACGCATATTGGGTGTTATTCATATTTCAAAGACTCTATATAAAATTTCCCCAACTGTGTTGGAAAAATAGAATAAAAAACACCAAGAATATATTTAGAAGGTATTAATATTTCCTATTGTATCACATTAGGGTCCACCAATTTTTCTTCTTAAGAATAAATATGAATCAATTAGAATATTTATTTTTTACTTAGAACATAAAAAAATTAACTTCAATAAAAAATATCCTCTCCCAATATTTATTTCTTATTTGACCAAATATACAGAGATAAATACATTTATAAGATTTATCTTCATTTTGGATATCATCAATTAAGGGTTAAACATGAGGATATACCCATGATGGTATTCTGTACAAGGTATGGACACTATGAATTTATAGTGATGCCTTTTCTTCATACTAATTCCACCACTATCTTTATCGATTTAATGAATATAGTTTTTAGAGACTATCTTGATCATCATATTATATTATTTATAGGTGATATTCATATATATTTAAAGAGAATGGAATAACATGAAGATCACTTGAGGATTATACTGAACACACTGGGTAATGATAAGATTTTTGAAAAAGTTATCATGTTTTAATTTTGGTAACATAATGTATCATTTTTTGAGTCACATAATATGAAGAAATTGATATCTTTGGATCCAACGAAAATGGGAGTTATTGAACTTTATCCAAGACTAACAACAATAATTAAGATCCCATGTTTTCTTGGATTGGCTGGATATTACCAAATTGTTGTGAAATATTCCTCATGATTATCTAATCCACTCCCCATGTTGACTCAGAAAATATTTATGTTCATATGGAATGAATAATGTGAAGATAATTTCAAGAAGGTGAAAAGAAAGTCAGTCAATGCACCTATTCTCAAAATACGCTATTTTGGAGAAAATGGTTGTGATCCACATTAATGCATCCCAGTAGAAACTTGGGTGTTTTATCATGAAAAATGATATGGTAATACCTTTTTCCTCATGAAAATTAAATATCCATGAGAAAAATTACAGAACTCATGAATTGGATTTATCTATGTTAATTATTCTATTAAAGATATAAAGACAGTATCTCTATAGAGTAAGGTGTGATATATATACTTATCATAAAAGTTTAATGAATATTTCTACTTAAAGAGATATAAATATTTTCTAATAGAGAATTTTGTAGTTGATCAATGATTTCAACTTCTTAATACATTACCACACTAGCAAAGATAAAAAGTTATATACTTTGAGTCGAATGGACTATGCTTGAATATCTATCATGAGGATATAAAAGATACATTATTTATGGATTTGAAAATGAGAGGTATAGAAATCCTAATGGATGTGGAAAAACCATGTATGGCTCAAATTAATGTTTAACCATCTATAAAAGAGATGATTAAGGAGGTGTGGAAGGAAGATGTAGTGCTGCAAAAGAAGGTTAGAAATTTTCCTAAGATAAATGTTGATTGCAATTGAATAATATGGTTAATGAACCATGTTTTTTTCCTCCTATAACATATTTAAAGATATATCTATTGGAACAGGTCTAGTATTCATCATTATCTATTAATATTGAATTCAGCAAGAAGTATAGAGATCTGAAATGGTATTTATAGTTGGATGGCATGAAGAAAGATGTCAGATAATTTGTTTCGTGGTACATGGTTCATTATCATCTTATGGATGATAGAATGATGTATAAGGGGGTGTTATAACCATTACCCATTCCATAACAGAAATGGAAAAAAATAACTATCGACTTTGTCTTTAGATATACCAAAAAATGTAATGGCTATAATATTATATGGATTATAGTTGATCTCCTTCCAATCCTATCACACTTCATTGCTATTAGGGAATAATTATCTCTTGAAAATATTCCAATAATATATATTAAAGAAGTGGTAAGATTTCTTGGAGTATCACATTCTATTATATCAGATCGTAGTTCTAAGGATTACATTAAAGTTCCGTAGAAGTATTCAGTGGGCTCTAGATAGAGAGTTAAGTTTCATCATTTCTTATCATCCTTATAAATATTTTTAGTCTGATAGGATAATTATAACTCTGAACTACATGTGGATATATTTATCTATGGATTTCAAATGTTGTTGGGATAAACACCTAAAATTGATGGAATTTTATTACAACAATATTATTCGATCGAGTATTAAGATGGATCATTATGAAGACCTCTACGATAAGAAATTTATAACTCTAATGTCCTTAGATGATGTTGGGAGGAGAGAGTTATTGGGAGCCGATCTAGTTAAGAAAGTGGAATAAAAATCTATATCTATTCAACAACACATAATATAATCTTAGATTATAAAAAAATTATACTGAAAACTAATGAATAAGACAAGTGTTGAAGTATATGACATGGCATTTCAGTGAATATTTCCCTGGAAGATAGTGATGATATTTTCAAAGAAGATAATTCTAATACCTAGGTATATCTATCCCTTTGATATTACAGATCATGTTGGAAAAGGTTGTTATCGATTGATGCTTCCACTAAATATCTATCATGTTCATGACATGTTCCGTGAATATTTCCTGAGAATGTATATTAACAATCTTTCTAATGTACTAAACTCAGAAATTGTACCTTGAGAGCAATATATTTCATATAAATAACAATTGTTAGATATTATAGATCTTAGAGAGAAAATTCTATAAAATAAGACCACTCTCTTGGTTAATGTTTTATGGATAAACCACCTATTACACATCATCCTCCTGAACTCATCAAATGTTATATTTTATCTTTCTTCCGAGTATGATTATTATAGGGTATGGGTGAAGCGTTCTTGGTTTTTTGGGTTTTTATATGAGAGTTCTTAAATGAAACCCTAATTTTGACCCTTACTATGAATCTCCCATAGTCCCGATCAGGATTGGATTCCCTGGTCTACTACTCTATTTGTTTAAGTATCTTGCCTAGTTTTCGATTTTTATGCTCTTTGTCAAACCCTTGAAACAATATTCACCAACAAAGAAGCTCTCAAGACCATCATTCCCAAGAGTTTGTGTTGAAATTTATGTCTCCCATGATCTCCCTTCTTATATAAGGATTCCAAATGGTCATTATGGATTCTCTCAAATGGTAGTTTATGAAAATCTACCAGATTATTGTCACTATTTCCGTAAACACAGATGTTCTTCAAAGGTTTGTAACTAGAAGACTCCATTTCCTATTGCCAGAAAAGAGACTTGGGATAAAAAAGCAAGAAGGAACCTAGTCTGAATATGAGTAACATAATCGAGGATGGCCCCTCGGATGCTAGGGTACCAATGGAAGGGACTAAACCATATTTTAATAAGGATAATTAAGAAAACATTTCTTGGCCACTTCAGACTGCATGATACCTAATTGTATATAAGTAAATGTTATGCTTTGTCGATGCATTACTCACTTCCAAAAGCCCCATTATAGATCCTCGACCCCTGCTAGAGGAATAAGAAAAGATTTTGATAAAGCATGATACCCATCATAAGCCTCATAATGACCTCTCTGATTCTAGTGAATCCTCACAGGAAGATGATGATCAACCTAATCAAATTAAGGAATCCTACTTAATTTCAAGTGCAAGGAAGGGAAAAACCCAATGGTAGATATCTATGGTTACATTACCCCAAATCCAAGAAAATAAAAAGAAAGCATAGAGACTATTATCACATTGGAAGAAAGATTATTAAAAGGTCTTTAGATGCCTCTAGGAAGGAAACTAATGATCCTCCACCACTTTAAATGGGCATTTAGACTCCACTAAATTCTATTCTTACCGATCACGCATCCACCCCAAAAAAAATCAACTAATTCAGATGACAGTAAAAGAGATCCTGAAAATGAACCTTATTTTTGGGATTCTTATCAACTTGAAGAGAAATTGGACTTTTATGAGGAACTTGGATCTTGGATGGATGATAATGACACAGTTTCCTTCCTTTAATATAAAAATGCTAAAATTTCTACTTATATCTACCTTAAACTCAAAAAGACAATGTTTCATAAAGTGGTGTAAGATTTAAAAAGAACCCATACTTCTTCTTCAAATAAATTCCTTGGAAATTATTGATTGTATATTTTTATGGTCCCTTCCTAACTAGGGATTTTTGGTTTCTCAACATCCATTTAGTTTCTTTTGATAGATTATTTTATTTTTTTAGCCTCCTGGTTTTTAATACATTCCTTGAATTTTTGATATGGGATTTTTTAGCATCTCCATGAGTAATCTTATATTATTCATAGGCTTAAGTCTATATCAGTTCATCCTATTTAGGTGTCCCCTCTTTAAGTAATTTGATCAATACTCTAACAACATCCCAGGATGCGTTTGTTTTTAGCTCAACTAATCCAACTGAAAGTGAAATACTTTTCTGCTTTGACCTGGAATTCATGCTTTTGTTCTCAGTTCTATTTGAACAATGTTTGGTTTCTTGATGAACCATGGAAATATAGAATCTCTATAAAATTAAAATTATATCATGGTAACTTTCTTTCCTTTTTTTAGGTGTCATAATTTTCTTGAGGAAGATGTTAAGTTGTCTCATATATCTATTGTAGAAGCATTTGTCCAGTATGTGATTCTAGTTTTGATGATTTTGAAATCAAAAAAAATGTTTAACATCAATTAATATTTAAAGCATAAAGACTAATATATTTTAGATACGCTTCCTAATGAGCCATTTCCATTATTTTTAGAAAGATCTTGGATGGTGTCTTTTAATGCATCAATTTTCTATTATCTTTATTTTTTCTGGTGGAGGCAGATGCGTCTCTCTCAAGGACTTGTTGTTTCTTTTCTCTTCTCTTTTTCATACTAATATTGTTATTATGTGTATATTGCTATTTTTGGAACATGCTTGATGGTGACTTGGAAAGGAGATGTTGAATCTTGATCAGTGTTGGAGACTTCTTCAGTTTGACTAATAATTTTCTAGAATGACCTCTCTTTTTTTCCTTTGTGGTGGAGGTAATCTTTAGGTTGGTGATAGGAAGCTTCGATCAAGTTTTTTTCAACATGACCTTTTCTTTTTTTTTCTATGTATTATCACCTTGTAATCCCCTCAATCACCATTGGTGTAATCCCATTACACCTCCTACTTGTATTGTGACATTTTCTATTAATAAATTTCATTGGTGGATGAGCTGGTTTACCAATTCATGTCACAACGTTTCTATCAATTTCTACCCATCTCATTTATTTCAAGAATATTTCATTTCATTTTATCATTATAAATTTACTCAGGGATAACCACAAAAATAATATAATTATCGCAAATCAACTTACCCATCTCACATCAACTATCATTTTCCTACCACATAAACTAAAATATCTCAACGAAAAACCACACATCACATATCCTTACCACATCTCACAAAAAAATTTATGAACATAATTACTACACATCCCCCCGCACATCATCGCCACTATGAAATATAACTATAGTGCACCACACACACAATTACTAGCATCGCATACCTTCCAGCCACCAAAGGGATCATATACCCACACACTACACACCCCCGTACATCACCTCTATCACCACAAAAAAACAGAAAACATTAATGGAAACTCAAAAAGAAAAACAAAAAAAAGACACACAAACCAACATTGATATTTATTCAAGTGTATTCATCACCTTACTCCAATACATAACATTTTTATTATCACAAAAACATGGTTTCCATGAGAAATAAAGTTATCATAAATATATATATCCATTATTCCATTATATGGGGTCCAATTAAACAAAAACATGAAAAGGGTCTCAGAAAATAACATCTATAATTTAAACAAGGATCCTAACATCTATTATTTCTTCTATTTGAAACAAGCCTTCATAAGATAATAAAAAATATATCAATGTGTATAGAATGGGAAATCTCCACCATACCCATAAATATCATCAATTACATTTCATTTTATTATTGTTAAAACCATTAATTTTCACCCAATATAAAGAAAAAATAATTACTTACCCTCACATAGAACCTAATAAGGTGATAATGAAGATCCCATAGCTCAAAAAATATTTTATCATCGGTGGTGCACTACAAGGAAATGAATAAATATATTACAATCTCAAAAACACAAGGATACATTAGATAAACCTAAACCACACCAAAAACAGGAAAAAACACCATCAAAATTCACCCAACACAAGAATATAAACACTAAAATGAATACCCAAAAGAATAATTGAATTAAGTAATGAGGAAGAAGGAAAATAACTTACATAGAATCACCAAAACACAACAATAGAAACCAAATATCTAATCATGATGTTTGTGGTTCAGAAGACCCAATAATACCATATAGGGTTTCTTAAAAATTGAGATATATTATGACCAAATTACAGGATAACTATCAAATTATGATATAAAAACAACCTATAAATACTTTGATATATGGAAAAAACAGAAATTTATTGGAATAAAATTCTCTGGCTCTAAAAAATATGTGATATCAAAACATGTTATGGTGTAAAATCCCAAAACATAGAAGTTCATATTATTTTCATGGTTCCATGGAATGAATTAATATATAATATAAACCCCTCTATTATTTTGTAATTACATTACACATCTATCCCCTTGTCGAATACATGATGTAAAACTACTTTCCATACAAGCCCTAAACAATAATCCTACACCCTAAACTGATATTTTATGATGTTAAAATCCCATCGTTGTTTAATTGCATATCCAAACCCCATAGAACATCTAGTATCCCCTATTAAACACTTATGAATTCTCAAATAGAAAGTGTAATGAGTAGGGAAGGCATAAAGCATTACATGTTTTTTTAAATTTGAGGATTGAGTATTAAATAATTTTTTTAGAAAATTAATAATTCATATAAGTGGGAAGGTAAGATACATGTGAATATATTTCTAAAATTATTGATTAAAAAATAAAAAATGGAAGAAGATTAGTAGAGGAAACAAACTAATAAGTTTGAAAAAGGCATCATCACAAGGGAAGATCAGAGTCAGTTTGATGTTTTCGTCAAGAATTTCCTTTTATTCTATCGAATTTCAATGAATGTTTTAAATTTATTTAAAAATATTAATTTTACATTTATGTTTGTTGCCTAAATTGAAATAGGGTAATTTTATTTTAATGGTAGTAACATTAATCTCACTTTTGTGTAAATTGGTCTGGGAGACTATCTATCCACTCACTCTTCATGTATTATATATCTTTAATTTAATAGAAACTAGTGAAAACCGTTTTGATAATTATTTTGGTATCAAACTACATTACATCTCAAAATAAATTAGAGAAGAGAAAAATTTATCTTAGGTTATCAGATATATTTCAAATAAGAATTTTTTTTTGTTATAAAATTGGTAACCTCATTATGTGGATTTCTAGATGTTGTAGTTGTAATATTTTATGTTATATTATCCAATGGTTTTTATTTTTTAGAGAATCACCCAAAGTCCTTTCACCAGATATAGAGGGAACTATGCATTAATGGAGGCATAAAAGAAAATAGAATAATGAATAAAATAAATAAAATCCACTCAATCGAATTCCCCATAATCATATCAATAAAATTTCTTGTTCTTTTTTGATTTGTATACTCATTTCTATTCTATTTATTAATTTCCCATATTTTGGTTATTACCACTCCACAATTATTACCACTTTAATATCTTTTAAATTTTTATTACTTTGTTTTTCATGTTCACTTGGTCACAAAAATTTCTTTTTTGGAAGACCATCCCAAAATTTTGAATCATATTCACTCATAAATTAGTTTTTAATAGGGTTTATCAGTATTTAATATTTTGAAATCTTATTTAATGACATTGGGTCCTAGTAAAATATTGGGTTTATTACTTTTGAATTTATAATGAATGAAATTAAAAAAATTTAAAAAAAAATCTATAAAAATATATAAAAATGACATGAGTTTAAACTAGGCCACCATTCAAAAATATATAGGTATTTATATATGAATTTGGTAAAAAGTATCTCAGTAAAAATAAAAAATAACCACAAAATCGAATATTTTTAGAAAAATTTGAATAATGACCAAAATTAAAATTTATACCAAGGTGGAGATTCCAACCTTCTACAAATATTTAATTTTATCACAATTAGTTTCGATATTGGAGAGTTTCAAGTGCCTTCATAGTTAAAAACCCATTTTCCATTAGGAAATCCCTTATGTTTTAAAATTATGAGATTAAGTAATCTCACTTGACCATGCTTAAATATTAAAAGGTTTTACCTAATAAATAATCTTTGGGAATAACTAGGTAATATAATGTTATAGTTTAGTGATAAACCCTTAGGAAATTGAATGAGGAGGGTTTAATGCTAAGAGTATTCCCATTTTACAAAAAAAATGTACTAAAATTTGGTTTTACTATATGGATGATGAAATTATGGATCCATGGTTCCAATTATATTATTATTTATTCAAGAAATTTATCACATGAATGATGAGTTATGAAATTATGCAGAAAACCACTAGTTATTTTAATAGATCATAAATATATTCTCTATGAACCTTGAGAAAAAATCAAGGAGATTATTCAAAAGTGAAAAAAACCGTTGAACACTTAAATTTATCATATATACATTGTAAAATATTATCACCCATTATTACCAAATACTTATGGGACAACGTTTTACTAGGGAGGGGGTTATCTGATATTACTTCTCAATAATTTAATCAAAGATTTATCAAATTTGGAATAAAAACTGAAAAACATGATCGATAAGAAGAACTATTGTGAGAATTGTATCCAAACTTTTTTCAAAAAATAAAGAACAATTTGATTCTCTTTTGATGAAAATAATTATAAAACTATTTGGTAGAAATAAATTAATTGATTCATGTTTAGGAATTCTTAATTATGATGTCCCAATTTTGATATGCCTACAATAGAACCTAATAATTAAAATTATCCATCTTATAGCCCCAAAATTCATCCAAGAGTCAACCCATTATCAAATAGTTAGAACCAAGGATACCATAAACATACCATCCTATTGTTGATAGTGAATATTGTTCTGAGACCTGATTCATCCTTTGGATTCCCACAAAAACCTAGGGAGTAATTACAACCCCAACCAATGGCTAAATCATATAGTTTTCAAGATGAATTAGAGGGTATGTTACAAAAATTTATTGTTTTTCATGATGAAAAAATAAATTTATTTTTATTAAAAATAAATATATTATAGTTTCAAAATTTAAAATTAAATATAGGATAGTTGGTTAGAAGAGGTAGAGGTAGAGACAAGGATATATTTCCATAAACCGAAGAAATCAATTATTAGCATAATTCAATGGAATTCACAACTAACAATGGTATTTCAACCCAATATAAATATAAAAGATATCAAAAAAAGCATAAATAAAAATATTTATATCATTGAAACTAAATTCTATAAGGAATTATGATTTGGGAAATTTTGGAGTTCTATTGGATGTATCTTGAAACTAATTTCACCTACTAAAAAACCACAATAAAAAATTGAAATCAATGAATATAAAAGAAAAAATATTCTTGAATATTAAATACAATATGTAAAAAAACAATGTGATGAATATTTTCCCAATATTTCAATTCCCTAAAAGGAATAAGAATAAGAACCAAAAACATATACCTCATAATTTTATAATACATTAGAATATACTCTTGACCACAATACCATTTCATGATGTTTATAATCAATGGTCATCATATCAATATTAATTAAAACAATTACCATAAAATAACCCTAGAAGAATTTTTAATATATAAACATACAGAGGAGTGTATTATAGTCTTATAAAATAAGATTTATTTTAAATTTCAAGGGCCCTGAAGTTATTTAATCCAATTAACCTTATTAGTGGGTAGTCAAATCAACCATTTTTATAATGTTGGGGCCGTCATAAATAATGTACACTTATCCATGTTTTAAAACATCATATCTGGATAACTATAACCCAATGCATTTGTCTTAAAGTTAGTTAAATGATCTATTACCAAACCTGTTAGAATAGTTGATCATATCCAAGTTGGGTTGATATGATGAAATTTACAACCAATTTCCCAATCCTAGATATTGTGTGTGACAACGAAGTACATAGAATCCTAGGTAGGACTTTCTGGGCCAGTGGGGTAGATGAAATATATATGTCAATGGGTATTATAATCTTTAATCATGAGGAACAAAAAAAATGTTGTTAATGATAAAAAAATAAAAGAACCCATTCCTAGATAAAACTACTCAAAATATGATACTTTTTAGTAATAGTAATCCAACTATAAATAAATACAGGATAAACTCAACATGAATGAGTAAACCCATAAGGAACCTAAAAATTAAAAAACACTAGATATCCATTGTTTTTCAACTATGATTAGTGAATATGATGATGAAAACCCTATTTATGATATTATAGAATTTATAGGATAATATGAGGAAACATTCCCTAACCCAATAGAAGAATAAGTCCATAATAATTTTGAGGAATATCATCTAAAATTTATTGATGAGTTTATTATAGGAACTATTTCAAAATATGGTTTTCCTTTGGAGGGAAAATAATTTCCCATCAATGGTATTATTTAGGAATAAATTGATTACAATCAAAAGAGTAATGATATTTCCATCCTTCAAACATATATAAGAGATAAATTGATGATCTGAGAACTGTTGTGCCCAATAGTCTACAATCTTGTAAAAAAGAACCCAATATACAACTCAAATCCCTTTTTGCTAATTTGAAATATTATATTCTAGGTGAGTGCTCTGCAATATATTTTATCATATCTTTCAGTTTAGAGGAATGATGATTAGGTCTATTCAAAAGTATTAAATCTATCATAAGTTTTTTTATTATGTATATAAAGTGTATATTTTATCCCTATTTCATGAAAAACTCTTATGTAGATAGACTATAAATCCAGAGTTGAAGCACAAATATGATTTAATCCAAATATGAATGATGTATTGAGAAATTAATTTAAAATATTTCAAGATACTAGTAAAAATATTCCAATTTCATATATCGCATTAGTGAGACCCATTCATGTTATCCTGATAATGATTGGGGTAACAGTTTTTATAAATGGGAAAGATTATAATGTTCAAGTTATGACAATTAATAAATGGATGGTCTGTATATATTTTAGGAAATTAATTTAAAAAACACTATATACAATATTCAAAAAAAATCTTTTAGAACAAATATTAGAGTGATTATTTTGGAATAATTTATTCTAAAACATTGGTGGTCATTATGGTTGCAATCATATTTCCATTACTTTGAAATATCAATTTAAGACCACCTTCACTTATCTATTAGAATCATTCTCCAACCATCTAATTACCTTGAACTTATGTGGTTCTCCCTCTACCATTCATAAAATAAAGACAGATATTTTCTCAAATATTATTTATAGGATTATTGAAGATGGTCAAGATTATTTCTTATATTTTTAATGTAATTTTAAAAACTAAATGAAAAACCAGTAACATTATATGGTGATATGTAAGAAAAAAACATTTTATTAAACTATGAAAATTGCCATATTTTTTTATATTAGTTTTATTCCCTATATTATTTTTTCCAACCAATGGAATAAATTCATATGAGAATAGAAATATTTTTCTTGGGAAAATCTTCTCATATTTAAAATATTTTTTAATATAACATATTAGGAGATGTGTAATTTTGGGGAAATGCATCCCATTAATTAGAGTTCTCACTCAAAAACATTGGGTGAAAATCATGTAGGAGAAATAGCTTCTCATTATGTTCTTTAATAAATATTATACTATCAAACATTTTTAGAGATTCTACGTGAAAGTTCATAAGTTTTTACAATTTTATGAGGCAAAGAAATATTGCTCGAAGGTATAATCTACATCAGAATGGAATCCTAGAGGTTAATGATTTTTATTTCTTGTGTCTGGGCATCATGTGACCATTTCAGTAATCTTATGTTAATGGGTATATTTTTTCTTATATGGACTATTTTTTCTTTGTGGTTTGAGGTAGTTTCTATTGAAAACAATATTTCTTCCAATATTTCCAATTTTTCCTAGAAATATATTTTTCCATGGATCTAATTTAGAAACTATTTCATCATAGAATATGGATTCATCTCATTAATTATATTTTTCAAGTATTTTTTGGAAAATTATGGGTGTTCTCAAAGTACAAATACCACATATCACCCATAGTCTAGTGGGATAGAATAAATTTTAAGTGGATATATTTATCAAATAATTGGGAAAATGGTTTCAAGTTCTGTAGTATACTAGTCAATCAAATTGATGGAAAATTTATGGATTTAAAGAACTTCTTCTGAGACCCATATGGGAATGCATAGTTATAAAATTGTCATTGTAATGACATGTCATATACCAATATATTTTCAACATAAGTTTTTGTGTCCAGTGAAGGCCCTATAATAGTATTTTATGTTTGATAGATATATGATATTTCTATATTTGTATGAGATATAAGATATTTGGAGTGAATAAAATGAGAATAATAAAATATAAAAATATATAACAAAATTATTCCCTAACAATATCATCTAAAAAAGACACGTACATTTTGGAAGAAGTGTTTTGTTTCTTAACATATGGCTGAATATATTTATATGAAATATGATATTCAAGTGGTCGGTTCCATTCACCATTCTGAGAATGCTTGTAACGGGGGATGTTTAACTTGTCATTAAAGATAAAATTCCATTTCTTTTCAGTGGGAAAATAGTAAAAAATTAATTTTAGTAGATTTATAAGGTATTTGGTATTATATCCTTCTTTAATATTTGAGACTGTACTAAATTATAAAAAAATATTATAAACAAGGTGTAATATGTGATTAAACTAATGGTTCAATTTTTTTTGTTATCTATATTTCCTATTTGTTCGAATAAATATGAGCATGATTCTTGTCTAAATTATTCTAATATTTTCTTCACTAGTGTTTAAATAAAATAAATATTCTTTGAAATTAAATAGAGATAGATTTCATTTGATCTCAATGGTTCGATGTATATTTTTAAGCTCACTAGATATAATTCTTAAAAACTAAAACATATAGTTATCTTCATTCTAAAAATTTAAATAGTGGATCATTTTTTTATGATCATGAACATCCCAACTGAAGTAATATTTGAAATGGTTAAATATAGTGTTCAATTGATTAATCTAACATGATAAAAATCCCCACATTTAGGGAAGTATTGTTTTGAATTTTACAATTTTAATTCTATATATTCTTCATAAATACTACTATAAATCGGGTTTGGGGGAGTCCAACTTGTTTTTTGATGTCAAATTTTGATTTTTTTTTCATATATTGGTCTCTACAATTCTTATATTTTCAATATTTAAAATTATTACGATACAATATTTTAAAATATACCTTAAAACATTAAATTTTCATGTTTTGTATCAATTACGTTATTTACTTTTCATCTACATGAGATTAATGAGTAATACTTGTGTATTTATATAAAAAATCAGAATCATTAACTTTTTCAAAACAATAATTTCAAAAAACATTTTTTAGATATATGAAATAAATTTCTTTTAAACCATCATGTAAACACGTCATTAATATATTTATTGAATAATTGTATAAATATTTTGTTGTCAAATTTATCTCACAAATTATGATTCAAAATTGACGACAATGTTGAGTTTTATTACTGGGGACATAGTGGGGAATTTTTCTGTTCTTTAGTTTTTCTCAAATTATATAGAAATGAAAAAAATCCTAATTTTTTAAACATCCCTCTTTTTTTATAATGAATTTTTTAATTTTCTATAAATGAATGGTTTATGTTTATTTTTGTTTGGATTGAAAGAACATATTGGGTCCTTCCTAGATGAAAAATGTCATACTAATTTTCAAGGATTTCATGGGGTCTGATATTGGAAAAAATGAGTGATTGACGAGTGATGGTGTCCCCTATTATTATAAAAATAATGTTTTAAAACTATGAAATTAAATTGATATTGGTTATATTATTTTTTAATTGGATCTATAATATTAAGAAACGTGTAGATTTAAATTTAAACTGGTAATATATCCTGGTAAATATATAACACATTAGGTAGCCAATTCAATCAATAGTAATAGAAATTGTTTGAATCTTGAGTAAAATAGGAAATTTCGATCCCATAATGAGTCTATGAAAAATTTTCATTAGTTTATTTGCTATAAATAAATACATGATATATAAGTTCCTTTCATAGTTCTATAAAAACATTTTTGGATACAAAAATATAAATTATGCTTTTAATTAAAAGGTTATTTCATAATGTTGAGGGGATTATTGAACCCAAATGAACAAGGAGAAACATTTTTAAAAATAATATATTTTGGTTTGTATCAAAATAGTGGAAACTAGAAATTTTCTTTGAGGATCTTTTTAGAATGTGAAATATAGAAATTCAACTGGTTATAGATTTAATTTCAACTAAATCCCTTTGGTATATTCTCCTAGAACCGTTACAATACCTTTTGTTGAAAAAGGGAAGTGTTAATAATTAAAATTGGAGGAATTAAATTCATACCATTAGTTCATTCGGTGGTTTTAATTAATTTAGTTATATGTAACTGAACCTAGGAATCATGAACATTAATTATTCATAGGATTCAATATAAATAACCAAATTCAATTATTGGAATTGTATTAGAGTGAAATTTATTATGTGTGAGAGATAATGAATTGTCATATGTTTTTCTTCCTTTTCCAAAACTACGATTTTGTCTTAATATTATTATAAATTCTACATTACACATTACTTGATGAAATTGTTAAAATAATTATTTGAGAAATAATTTTAATCTTTTGGATTTTCTTTTAAAAATTGATTATTTTTAGAATAAAATAGTCCAATGGTCTATCTATTCATTATTAGGAACCACTAATGAAAATTTTGCACTTTCTGAGATACCAAGCCTAATTTGGATAGACCATATAACCTTTTTGAGAAATCAAAAGTGTAACCAGATTGTTTCAGAATCATCCTAGTGGTGTATAAATTTTTATTTGTCAAATCGACTAAAACTAAAAAGGGAATGGCTATGAATACTATGAAGAGACCCTAAGATGAAATATCAAACATTTCAAGTGAAATTTGGAAATATTTTTTATGAAATGCACAACCACTACCCATTTATCATTCTTACAAGAGAAAAAATATTTTGAAATCCAATTCAATTCACTTATAAATATAAGGCCCCATCCTTAAATATTACATAATCTAGAATTAAGTTAATAATTCACATTAAGGATCTTTTTTGGTTTAGTGTTTTAGAGAATTAGGTCTTAACTATTAAAATACATTTTAAAAATTAAGAAATTGACACTTATACTCTATCAAATGTTTTTCACAATAATAAAACTCCTTAAATAAAACAAGAGTTATTTTCTCGATATAAATATATTGGAATTCTTCCTTTCTCTTACCCTTCCATATACCCTGTGAAATGTTTTTCAAAATATTTCTATGAGCATAAAATGCTTAGTAATGGTTATAAAACCAGTAATGAAAACATTTTTCCATTAATACATACAGATAAATGAAATCATACTTTTCAATCTTTAACATACAACACAAAATCATAAGTTTTATGAATAACACATGGAAATCATAAATCATAATGGTAACTTGTGGAATTCATAATGTACTTATGTTGTAGCTTTCCTAGCTACATAGAGAGTTATATGTGAAATACCCATCCCAGTATATTCCCAAAATCTCCTAGGAGAAACATTAAAGTTTACCTCCTTCATGTTACCCAATTAAATGGAGATCTATCTTGGACTCAACAACCTTAGGTTTATCACAGAACAACCCATATACTTTTAAAATGCCGAAGAACCATAACATAATCATAACACATAACACATGCATAAAGGAAATATAATATGTCCACACTACAATAACAATATATCATTTCAATGTATTGATATAATCAATCCATTCTCAAAACAAATTTCAATACCAAAATACGTAAAAGAGTACATGATATTTATCTTCCTTTAAAACAACACTACGACTTGTTAAGGAAGCCAAAGATAAAATAATACCTACGTTGGAGGAAAGGTTTCTTTCACGGCATATATGAAAAATAAAAATTCATTTTTTTCATTTAGTAAAATGCTTCGTAGAAAAAAGATTCCTTTTGAATAAAAGTAAAATTCAATGGTTTTTATATATGGTATAAAATAAAGGCGTGTATAAATCAAAATATAGATCAATGGTATGAGATCGAGATGAAGTCCCTTACAATGATAATTTAGTAAATAAAATAGATCGATAATTTGTATTCACTATAGTTACACATAATTAAAATACAAATAAAATATAGGACATAAAAAGTTATTTATTACATAATCATATCATGACATAATCAAGAAGTATAAGATCAACCCAAAGAATGGATATTGGGTTAAGAAGTTCCCTTACCTCGTGTCCGACTTGACTCGTTCGTTCTTTAATCTCCTAAATAATAAACTAAAGTTAATTTATAATTAATTAAGAACCTTTTTCAAGTTTATTATTCCTTTTATATCACTTATTACCACATTATAAACCTTACAAAAACATTTTATTTAATAACGGTCATTTTTTCGAAATTTGGTACTTGAGTCAAAAATGAACTTCTAATAATTAAAAGTTTTCTATGTGGTAAAAATTTAATTATATCTATAATGATATTAATTATTTGTATATCATATATATCATATATATCTAGTATATTTATGTATTTATAACAGTACATAATATTTTGAGATAAGAAATGAATTGCACCATTCATGGAGATGGTAACCCTTACGTACGCATGAACGCTAATATCATATATAATATCATATATAATTTCATTAACTCCATGCTATATACATTACACATATGGAATGAATGAGTTATATCACTTTAAGGGGGCGATAGTCGACACTTCCTCAAATGAAAATATCGTATTTACCCATTTTTGAAACCATAAAGGAATGATATAAATAAAAATACAGAAGAATAAATACAATATAAATATATTATATATCACATATAAATATAGTTCCATTATAATGCCCACTATCAGAGGTGGTATGAGATAATTGAACGACCATTGTTTTGTGAGGCAGTAGTTCTCCGTCGACAGAAACAGTAGGTTCATATCAATTAGATGGAGGTGTGTGGAAGTGTAGTTAGAATAATTTTCATAAAAACATACTAATATATTTTTAATACTTAATTTTTTAAAAAATAATGGATTAAATAGAGTTTAGGTGGTTGTATAAGGTAAATAAAATAAAATAACATAAGAGAAGACATTACCTTTAAATCAGGTAACTCCCTTTGGTTTGAACCAAAAGGATTTCTTGGATTTTTTTATTCCAAGTGGAAGGAATATATGAGGAATTTAGGTATGTTGGGAGCATCTTGGACCTGATTTTGGATGAGACAAGTGTCTTTATAGGTGTGTGTAATGGGTTAGAGTTGGTGGCCTTTTATAAGAGGGAGGAGGGTCTCTTTAGGAATGTTTGAAAGTACTATTTTGTTCAAAAATGATTTACTGTTTAAAAAGGCCCAAAACTTATTTAATTATAATCTAAGGTACATTTAATTCTAAATAATATCATCCAATAATAATTGGACTGGTTTTGGATATTTGTTATCCTTATCTTTTTTCTTTAACCCTTTGTTATCTTATTTAACTTTTTCCATGTCCTCTTATATATTCATACTATATGGTTAATATAATTACATTTAAATTACAAGAGACCTAAAATGGATAATTTATGACATTTTTAAAATAATTTAAGTCATTTTTTATAATATTATATTTTTAGGATTATTGTATCATTTAATAAAAAATTTATTATATTAAAAACTCATTTCTGACAATTTTTAGGTTATTCATACCAAGACTATTAAAAAATATATAAAAGCTTGATTATTGCAAAAAAACATCATTAATTAAAATATAAAAAGTAATTATTATCCCTAAAATCTATTTACGTCATAAATATTTTCAAATTAAATTTATTTTAAAAATTATAATATCGTTTATTTGAATCCATTATTAATTAAGAAATTACTACATCACCATTGTGTCATAATTAAGCTTATTTCTTTAATAACTAAAAATTTTAATTAAAATTAAATAAGGAATTAAATATTTTTGGCCTTCAAATAAATTTTTATATTTGAAGATATCACTTATATAACTCCATATACAATTGTTTTACTAAGAGATATATGTTTGTGTTATTTTATTTCTTACTTTAAATTAATTAATATAAAATGTCACTATCACCCCCAAGTGGCTCTATGGGGTCCCAAAATCGACCCAAGGATGTACATGGTCGGACATGTATATGCCAATATGATTATGAAATGTGTTAGGGTAAATTAATATTATTATAATATAATTTTTTTACCCTTATTTACTAAATTTACCCTTTAACCATGGTAAATAAAATATTTACTGAAGTTTCTATTCATAATTTATAAAAATAAACATTACCTATTTACACAATTTAGACCACCTAATTTAAAATATAGAATCCATTTTTATAAATGCAATCCTTGGAAGAAGCATAAATTAATTCAAAATTAATTCCCAGTTTTCAAATAAAAAAAGTGTTTTTAAGAAATAATAACTATCAAAAGATTGATACTTGTTATGTCCGGTTTCAAAATTAAATTACTTTTAATGACCAAAATTTAATTAAATTGTAAAAATATATTCCAATTACACTTTAAAACTGATTAAAATATTAATATAACTATATAAATAAATTATATTAAAAGTTAGTTTGGAAATAAAATGTTGTATTTTTCACTATTCATTAAAAATGAACTTTATCAGGAAAAATACCAAAATTTTACCCAAGGTAAATTTTGATATCCTTATTCTAAAGAAGAATTTTATTATTTACAATAGAACATAAAAAATTGGCAAAAAATTCATTTAAAAAGGGTTCTCCATCAAAAGGCACCACATCGACCTTTTAAAGAATATTAGAGTATTTATGCTTAAAATTGGATTCATTCATAGTTCCAGCCTCTAAATTTTATTGGATAAATGTTAAAACATTTAACAAACATGTATAATCATATATTAGTTAGTTCTATTCATTACCTCCAATATAATGGCAAGACGTTAACTACAATTTAAGATAATATTATATTATTATTTTCCAGTATGACTCAGCCTTATGTACATCCTGAGATTTTTAGATAAAGTCATTGTTTTGTGTCAAGTATGCCATCAAACATTGAATCCAATTTAAATTGAAATTAATATTTAATTCAAAAATATTCATAAATATGAGAATTTTAAATTCTTTATTTACCTGGGATGTTACATCCTTCCCCCTTTTAGAAAATGTGTCCTCAAAATTTTTACAATGGGCTCAGAAATATCATTTAATCTCCCACATCAGAAAAGAGTCAATAAAACTATCACTTTAAAAGAAAAAAAGATAATTAGAATGGTCACCTGAGAAAAACCATACCAGTATTCCATTAAACCATGGATATTTAGGAGAAAATAAGTGTCAAGTTATGATGGAGAGTTATAGAAAACATGATCAAGAGATCGTTAACCACCAGAAAACCAAAAACATGTGATAAGTTAAACGGTCTTTGGTTTCCTTGTAGGAAACGTAAACATACAACATTTTGGTTTTACATTTCATTTAGTAATGATGATGAATCTGTTTATTATATTGACTATGGACATAAGGAAATATACTTACGTTTCAAGTAGAGTTTCATCCTATAATATGTTACTACGAAAAAATCATAATTCCTCCAAATGATGAGTATTTAAGATGACTTGGTTGCTTCTAAAGTGCTACAATCAACTTTTATAGATTCACATAATCCATAAAAGATGAACTATATATTTCCCATAACTTTAGACATTAACTAAAAACAAAATTCTTAGTACAAGATCAGATAATCCCCAAAAAAAGATAATACATTATAAAAATAAATACTACTCTTAATCCCAAAAATTCGACAAAAAATCCCAAACTTCAGCAAAGGACATTCAATAAAACTGTCCTTGAAATTATTAAAAGTATCCAAAAATAAGATTGAAACCAAAAACTTATAATAATTTAATCACATAGTCTTAAATAGTAAATCTTAACATTTATCTCCAAATAAAATCAACTAGTCTTAAAGTATCATACTGAAGAGCAATTAACCTAATCATATATTCTCTATGAAAGTTTAATCATTTCCATAAATAACCCAAATTTATATATGTCCCCAATAAAAACATAGATTCTTCTAAAATTAAATTTCAACCATTACTCCACAAATAAGATCCCATAGTATTTATTTTCCTTAAGCATATACTGTTCTCAAAAGAGAGAACATGTTCTAAAATTACATTTATCACTTAATCTCGAAATCATTTTCATATACTAAGGATGTCCATTTGATAAAACATAAGTTCTCAAGGTCAACTTATTCTTGATCCATAAATTCATTTAACCAAAAATAATTAGTCATATTAACTAGGGACTTCACTCAGTCCAGTGGTAATCGATAAATCCCAATATTATTTTAGTTGTGGGTTTGATTTCTACCCATTTATCCGACGTTACGGGTTGTCACATGGTCTACGTGTTGTCATTTTTCAAAAACTATATAATATTATAACATTCCAAAAAATGTGTGTTTACTAATATCTCCACCCTTCATAAATGGGACTCCATTTCTTGTATTACATTATGTTGGATCAACTTTTATCATCATCCCATCCTTGTTAGTCTTTTCATTAGAAGTTTTTAACTCTCTCTTCCTTTCAAAATTAATAATTCATGGGCTTTGGATTCATATTGTTATATATTTATTAAAATCTTCTGGGAAGTCATGTGTCGTCACAATGATTATTTTTCTTGTATCACCAAACTAAATCATCTTAAACAATTCTCTAAGGGTTGGTGTAATTCGAAAACAAAACAGATTGATAAGGAAAACTCCATGCTAGAGAGTGATCTTATGAAAATTCAAAACTCAAATACCTTCTCTGATTTTTCCTTGGATCCTCAAATAGAAATCAACATCTCTCAAAAACTCAACTCTCTTCTGAATAATAAAGATTATTTAAGATAAAAAATTCTTCAAATATCACGACCCATCCCTCGGGGCCCGTGTCGTGACTACACCAAGTCCACCTTCCATAGACTAGGGGCTAGCGAATAGCATCAAAGGCGTATTCCCTAAAACTAGGAAGGCATTTTCTTTATAAACCGTAACACACACATCGTAGAACACAACAATATACGAACTCAAGTAAACTGAATAGTAAATAGAGTGAGTATAGTAAGTAAAGGTGTCATTATACAAGCCCAACTAGAAAGTACAGGAAACCGAAAATACAAGTATACTAGAACAGCTCTTGTGAACACCCTCCAAAAATCCTACCTAAATGGTAGGTACAGCTCTCGATCGGTCGTCTCTACGGTAAGCCTCGTCAAAGGTCCACCTTCGAGCTACCTCCAGTCCTCGTACTCACGTCCTCAGTCAGCATTTTCTGTCGTTTGCACCAAACCCAACGAGGTGTAGGCATAGCCCATGGAGGGGTGAGTATAATGATACTCAGTAGGGACCCCTAGACCCTCAAGGTATCACAAAACCCACAAAGGATAATCCAAAAAGCATTAAATCAACTGACAACCCAACATAGGTATATACCCATACATATACCTATGTTATCAATAATACCCATCTCAATCATGAGGAAAACATAGAATCCAACTTCAAATCCCAAAGATAAACTGTTCCACAATGGAAGGAAAATAGCATGAAGGTAAGTACCACATAGGTATACCACATAGAAGAATACCACCAAGGTACTTCCACAAAGGAAAGTGCTGCTCAGGTACGAACTCAGCTCACACCAGGTATAACTTATGTACTATAGTAGAGATGATTAGATGTAACTACTAAATCATCTTACTCAATTAAGAGATAGACTGACACAGGATCACTTGGTGCTGACCCACATAGGATCCCTAGGTGCTGACCCACACATAATTGCTCGGTGCTGACCCACAAAGGATCGCTCAGTGCTGACCCACACAAGATTGCTAGGTGTTGACCCACACTGAATCGCTAGGTGCCCACCCACATAGGATCGCTAGGTGATGACTCACACATGATTGGTCAGTGCTGAACCACACAGGATAGCTAGGTGCTAACCCACATAGGATCTATCGGGGCTGACCCAGACAGTATCGCTAAGTGCTGACCCACATAGGATCATTCTTCATTCTTCACATCACAGCCAGCTATTGGGTTACCGCACTAAGGTCTCTCATCTCTAGGAGGTCCCTCTCCACAATCCACTAGTCGATACTTAAACTACCACAATGTCTCATGAAAATGGATCTCAATGTACAGCCATGTCATAGGGGTCTCAATAAAACAGACGATGCGTCAATCGGATGCCCTGTTTGTGAGTAATTATCCTTTTAGTCCCGAGGGCCCGGTTGATTTTGTGATCGATCCAACACGACTATTTACCAAGATTATTCAAATATCTATTGGAGTATACCACAGGTATCATCTCACTCCAGGGTTTACATCACCGCTGGAAGTTCATCAATCGGACGTCTGGTGCTGAAGTTATGGTCAAAAGAGTGTAAATGGGTCATTGTCGGTCTGAGTCCGGTCCCACACGGTCGGACCAACCCAGTCCGGACCCACCTAATTTTGTTCGACCCAGCCCAGCCTACACTGGGTGCCCGACATGGTGGCCCGACCCGGCGATGCAGAGGCCGTGAGGGCGGTGAAGCCACAGGGCGGTGAGACAGCGGGGCGGCACGGGGTGCCATGGGCTGTGAGGCCACGGGGGCCGCTAGACAGTGGAGCACTATAGAATAACACGACAGGATGTGGGGCGGCACCGTGGCGGGCTGCGGGGTGGCCTGGTAAGGCCGCGATGGTGGCGAGGTAGGCCACGGGGCGGCACAGCGATGTCGCGGGGTGGCGCGGAAGATTGCGGGGCGGCATGACGACGCACCGAGGGTGGAGCGGCTGGTCGTGGGGCGGCACGGCGCCGGCCGAGGACGACCGAGGCCGCGGGCGGTGGAGTCTGTAGATGGCGGGGGGCCACGGGTGGCTGGGGCCATGGAGCGGCACCGTTTCCCAGTCACCTTCATCGCTGCCGGCACTGGAGCCAACCATTGTTCTCGGGTCCCTTCTTGGTTGGTCGTCGACATCCTCCATCTCCAAGAGCACCAAAAATCATCACAAGAATTATGGAGAGGATGTTCCATGTTTTTTTGCCCCGCACTCTCTACATTAGAGCAGAAGCAAGAGAATATAGCTCTCTTTGAATTGCAGAGTGTCGTCAACAACGAAAAAGGGAAGAATTTTATGCAACCACCCTACCTCATTCATTTTTTTTATATCGATGAGGAGGGAAATACGATCATCAATTGAAGACGTCCCACATTGGAGGATGTCTCGAGGAGGAATTCGAAGTCGTTCATCAGCGTTCTTCATTGGAGGAGTGTTTTTCGTAGAAGAAGTTCTTCATTGGAGAAAGAAATCCTCCAAGAGCTCTCCCCTTTGCCAATACATTCCCCCAAAATCAAAAATATCCAATTGTTGTGTTTCCCAAATTTTAATTATTGGGAAAATTTCAAATTGGATTAATTAATTACATAGTGATTGGCATAATAAATTAAAGGGGGTGGCACCATTAAAGTGGTGGAAGTTTAAGAGGCTTTCCAACACATAAGAGGGATTTAAAGGCATTTTAGCCTTAGATGGTCCCCACCACGATAACCTCTCATGGGAGGTTAGTTCAGGTGGTCCCCACCACCATAACCTCTCATGGGAGGTTTAGTTCAGGTGGTCGACAACAATGAAACATCCACAAGGAGTTTAAAATAAAAATAAAAAAGCAACATTATTTTATTTTTATTTTATTCTTTCACAAATATGTGACAAGATAAATTCTACCCTCGACCTACTTCGGTCGTGGTGAGGGGCCCCTTAATAGAATACCATCTCTACAAGTTCAACGGTGCCCTCATATTTAAATTCTGAGCACTGTTTCAAAAGCTATAAAATCTCACTCACACGTTTACTGAACGTACCTAAAATAAAGTTCAGAAATTCATTCTGGGCACTCCGGGCATCAGAATCATGTGACATCAATTTTCACAGACTCGAAAAATTCCCATATATTAAAAAACATTACAGGATATTTTGGGTCTTTACATTCTCCCCACCTCTAGGATTTACATCCCCATAAGTCACATCACAACTAGGTAAACAAGTGGGGGTATTGAGTATGTATTTGAGACTCCTGCTCCCATGTGCTCTCCTGGAGGTTCTCATGCTACCAATGAACATGAACCAAAGGTATCAACCACCCAAGAAGGACCTACTCGTGTCGATCCTCAATCTCTACTTGACCCTCCGAAAAATTCTCCCCATCATCAACGTCCAACTCGCCGTGGATGATGATGTGAGAAGGTTCGTGCATGTATCTCTTCAACTCGGATACGTGGAAGAAGTCGTGCACCCAATGCAACTTAGGTGGAAGTTATAAGTGGTATGCCTCCTTTAAAACTCTGCTTAGGACCTGAAAAGGTCCAATGAATCTCAGAGATAACTTGCCAACTCAGCCAAATTGCCGCAAACCTCATCGAGGTGAGACCCGTAGAAAGACTTGGTTACCTTCTTCGAACTCTATAGGTCTCTGTCTCCTGTCATCATAAGACTTCTTCCTGCTCTGTGCAGTCTTCATCTACTCCTAGATAATATTCACCTTCTATGTGGTAGCATGTACCATCTCTGGTCCCACTATTGCTGACTCACCTGGGTCAGTCCAGCACGAAGGTGATCTGCAAGGTCTCTCGTAAAATGCCTCAAAAGGTGTCATCCCAATGGTGGAGTGAGATCTATTGTTTTATGAAAACTTCACAAAAGGAAATTGATCCTCCCAGATTTTTCCGAAGTCGAGGACACAAGCACATATGATTTCCTCGAGGATATGAATGGTTTGCTCAGTCTGGCCATCCCTCTTTGGATGGAAGGCGGTGCTCAAACAAAGCTCCATCCCGAAAGCCTTCAACAACCCCATCCATATCCAGGAAGTAAAATTTGTTTCACGATCAGAGACAATTGTCAAGGGAACTCCATGTATCCACAAAATCTCCTACACATAGAGGCGTCCCAAGCTCTCTACTGAACCTTGCTCTCTGATTGGTAGGAAGTTGGCCGACTTGGTGAGTCTGCCGACGATCACCCAAATTGAGTCATAACCCCTAGATTTACATGGAAGCCCTATCATGAATTCCATGGATATACCATACCACTTCCACTCTAGAACCTCCAGAGGCTGAACCAAGCATGCTGGTACCTGATGCTCCGCCTTCCCTTGCTAACAAGTGAGGCACCGAAAGACAAACTCTGCAACTACGTTCTTCATTCTCGGCCACCAGTGCTGTCGTCGAAGATCCAAGTACATCCTCTCCACTACTAGATGTACTACTAGGGGGGATGTGTAGAACTCCCTCAACACTTCCTCCTGAAGTGAAACTAGTACCATGGTACATCCTCTGAAAAGGATGTTGTGCTCCCCATCTTCAGAAAATCCATCAGGTGCATGTACTTTAGATATCTAAGATGTCATATCTCCTAGTCTGTGTCCCCATGCTGCGCCTCCCTAAAACGCTAAAAAAGTGAGGGAGTGACTGTAAGAGAATGAAAAAATACGCTCTATCTCTATCCACAAAGGATATCTACAAAGCGGTCAGCTGCTCCGTAGCCTTTCCTAGAAGTTGTATACCAGATATCCTAATGAGTGCATCTGCTACAATGTTCCCCATCCCAGGAGTATAGACTATCTAGAAGTCATAGTCCTGGAGGAACTCAAGCCAATATCGATTTCTTAGGTTCAGGTCCATCTGAGAGAATATATACCTAAGAATCTTGTGCTCTGAGTAGACTGTAAGTGCTCTCCCATCAAGTAATGTCTCCACATCTTCAAGGAGAAGACCACTACTGCTAACATCATGCCATGGGTAGCGTAGTTATACATGTGTTGTCTCGGTTATTGAGAACCTTATGTAATAATTGCTTGCTCTTATATCAGGACACATCCGAGCCCGGTTCTTCATGCGTCACAGTAGGCTACGTACCCTACCCTCTCCTCTGGAAGCCTCAATATAGAAGCACTACCTAGCATCTGCTTCAGGTCCTGAAAACTCTACTGGCATCTCTCCAACAACACGACGGGTTTCCCCTTCTATGCCAACACTGATAATGGTGTTTCAACTCTGTAGAAATCTGGCACAAATCTCTGGTAGTATCCAACAAAACCTAGAAAACTCCACACCTCTGTCGCACTCCTGCGTGGCTCACAAGAAAGTACCGCCTCAATCTTCGCTAGATCCACTGCAAATATAGCCTCCAATATGACATGTCCCAGAAAGTGAAACTCTTGGATCTAAAATTGGCACTTCGAGAGCTTATCATAAAGCTGGTGCTCTCATAGTGTGTCCAATACTCCCTGCAAATGATAGGAATTCACCTCCTCAGTAGCCAAGTAGAACAGAATTTTGTCGATGAATACTACTACAAAGTGATCAAGGTGTGGATGAAATATCATATTCATGAGTCCCATTAACACTATTGGTGCATTGGTTACACCGAATGGCATAACCAAGACCTCTTAATGGTCGTACCGACATCTAAAAGTCATCTTTATCACATCCTCGTCTTTTACTCTGAGCTGGTGGTAGAAATATTTGAGGTCTATATTTGAGAACCATTGTTCTCCCTTCAACTCATCAAAGGGGTCGTTAATCCTCAGGAGTGGGTACTTGTTCTTCACGGTGACCTAGTTCAGGTGCTGATAGTTGACAAAAAGTTTCGAGCTCTGATCCTCCTTCTTGGCGAACAAAATCAGGGTTTTTCAAGGTGAAACACTGGGACAAAAAAATCCCTTCCCTTGTAAGTCCTCTTGTTGTACATGCAGCTAACAAAGCTCCACAAGAGCCATATGATATTCTTGTGAAGATATCTGTGTCTTCCTTGGGTACAAGTCAATGTAAAAGTCCACCTTCCTGTGATGAGGTAGACCCAAAACATCATCAGGGAAGACATACACATACTTTTCCAACACTACAGGATAACTCAGACTCTCCAAATCAACCGTTCTGAGGGTAAGGCTAGACAACTGATGAGTGATCAGCTGCACTCTCCTTTGGGTATGTCCATTATGTTCTACAAAGGCACCATTCTCATTGATGAAGGTAAACCTGGTCCCATCCGGGCAGACACAGTGTACTTTGCACCTAATACTGCCAATATGTGCATGTATTGTAGATAATTAGTCCATACCCAAGATGACTTCGTAAGGCCTCGACGCCGCTGCTAGGAGATCCCAACCGATGCTCTCTCCTCCTAGAGTAATCTCGCACTGCCGGAAGCTATGAGTAATCTTCAAAGCATCTCCTGTAGGAGTCTCTAACTGTAAGGGTCAAGCCAACGGCTCCATCAGAATCTCTGAGTTCTGAACGACGAAAGTGGCAATAAAAGAATGACCAGAACCTGTGTCTATAAGTACTGAAGGTAAGGTGAAATTGACACAGATAATACCTCGTATCATTTCTGAAGCTCCATGATCGTAGGCCTTAGCTGCCTAGAGCTGAGCTCTCCCATTCCCCCCTGCTCCCTGTGGTCAGGGTGGACCTCCTGGTGGTGGTGTTAGTAACATCTCAAATCGTTACTCCCCGGAAGTTGCATGACCAGATCCTATGCCAGTCCCATGCAATTTAACCCTGTCAGCCACATGTGTAACATTGCCCACTCTTAGCATGACTGGCTCTACCTCTGGTGCCCCGCTCAACTGACTCTGAATCCTGCGGTTGTCCTCCTATAGGTCTAGTCCTCTAGGACCTCTGTGCCATTTGTCTGATGCCTTCTACAACAGACTCCACTATATGATGACTGGTAGAAGGACTCGATGTTGGGGTCTACTCAGTATGAAAACTCTCCACTAAAAGGGCTCACTCCAATACCCCAGCCTACGTTGGGATGCTGAGTGAGATTATCAAAGCCCTAATCTCCCTCATGTTTCCCTTCTCAAAGGTCTAGGCCCTAAATAATGGGTCCCACACCATATCTGTGGAGTATCATGAGAGGTCAGTGAACCTTTCTTAGTATTCAGCCATAGTCATACAGCCCTTCTGCAGATGATGTAGCTCCTGAATGCACCTTGCACGAAGAGTCGCTGGGACAAACACTACCCGAAACAGGCTCTTGAAGTCTGCCCAGAGAAGCATCACCACATCGTGAACCTGGAGCATCATGATCCACCATCTGCCTGCTATTTCCTGTAGAAGGATGTAGGCAAGGATCACCAAGAGATCGGTTGGTGTCCCTACTAGTCGGAAAACTCTCACCATGACCTCCAACCAATCCGTAGCCACATGTGGGTCCATCTCTCCCTTGAACCTGGGTGGCCTCTGGCACTAGAACTCGTGCAACACGGTCATGCGGCAGGCACCCTCTGCTGCTGGGGCTGGTGGCATTGGTGGCCCACGGGGTAATGGTACCGCTGGTGCCTCTCCTGTAATTTGGCCCTACAATGAGGCCTCATCACTCAGTGGGATATCAGTGCATACAACTCTCAAAACCCCAGCTGGTTGTCTTCATGGAGGAATACTGAAAAGAAATAGGTGTTCCATGGTCAAAAAATTATTCCTGGTGAGATGAATCAAAGATATCACAAAGAACACTCTTCAAAACACACATGCAATCAGTGTTATCGTGCACTGAGTCAGAAATCAGAAGTTGAGGTCCTGGTGTATGGATATGTCGTCCGTCACACCAACACTGGATTCCCTAAACTAATAACCACACTCACTATACATAACACTATTTTTGTTAAAATAAATATCATATTCTTATGTTCTATGGTAGAAATGACTCATCTAATACAAATTTTTCACGGACCGTCCCCAGGGGCCCATGTTGTGACTACCCAACGCCCACCTCCCATAAGCCAGAGGCTGACGACTAGCACCAAAGACATATTACCGAAAACTGGGAAGGAATTTCCTTTATAACCTGTAACACACACATCCAAGCACACAGAAAGATATAAACTCAAGTAAACATAATAGTAAACAGAGAGAGTAGAGTAAGTAAAGGGGATAGAATACAAGGCCAACTATAAAGTACAAGAAACTGAAAGTACCAGTAAACTGGAACAGATCCTGTGAACACCCTTCAAGGATCCTACCAGAAGGGTTGGTATAGATCTCGATCGGTCATCTCTGCGATACACCTCATCTAAGGTCCACCTCCGAGCAACCTCTAGTCCTGGTACTGACATCCTCAGTCAGCATTATCTGTCATCTACACTAAACACAATGAGGTGCGGGCATAGCCCCTGTAGGGGTGAGTATAATGATACTCAGTAGGGACCCCGAGACCCTCAAGGTCTCACAAAATACACAAAGTATAATCCAAAAAGAATGAAATCAAATGAAAACCCTACCAAGGTATATGACCATACATATACCTAAGTTATCAAGAATAACCTTCTCAATCATGAGGAAAACATAAAATCCAACTTCAAAACCCAAATATCAACTATTCTAGAAAGGAAGGAAAACACCACATAGGTAAGTACCACAGAGGTATGACAAACAGAACAATACCACCAAGGTATTTCCACAAAGTAAAGTACTGCTCAGGTACGAACTCAAATCACACCAGATATAACTTAGGTATAGTAGTATAGATGATTAGATGTTACTAATGATTAATATTACTCTGTTAAGAGGCAGACCTACACAGGATCACTCCGTTTTGACCCACAAAAGATCTCTAGGTGATATCCCACACAGGTTCACTCGGTGCTGACCCACACAGGATCCCTCAGTGCTGACCCACACAGGATCTCTAGGTTCTCACCATCACAGGATCACAAGGTGTTGACCCACACAGGATCGCTCAGTGCTTAACCACACAGTGTCGCTCAGTGCTATCCCACACGGGATCCCTAGGTTCTGACCCACACATGATCACTCTTCATTCTTCACGTCACAACCAGCTACAGGGTTCCCACGCTAAGATCACTTGATTCTGGGAGGGTCCGCTCCACAAGCCACTGGTCGATACTCCAACTACTATGATGTCTCATGAAGAAGTATCTCAAAGGACTTCCATGTCACAGGGGTCTCACTGCAATAGATAGTGCGTCAATCAAAGACCCGTTCTTTGGGTTATTACCCTTTTAGTCCCAAGGGCCCGATTGGATTCGTGCTCGATCCAACCTGACTGTTTCCCAACCTTGTCCAAATCTCTAGTGGGGTATACCAAAGGTACCATCTTGCTCCAAAGTTTCCATCTCCATTGATGGTTCGTCAATCATACGTCTGGTGCCAATGATATAGCCAAAAGAATGTAAATGGGTCGTAGTGGGTCCGAGTACGGTCCGACCCCACCTGGGCCCACCTAGTTTAGGTCGACCTGGCTCGGTTGAGTGTAGACCATGGGGCTGTGAGGGCGGCGAAGCTACGGGGCGGCGCTGAGGTTCCATGGATAGCGGAGCCGTGAGTCGGCGTGGCGGGGCAGCGTGGCAGTGCAGGGTGCCGCTGGCGGCAAGGCCGCTGGGGCCACTGGATAGCGGAGCGCTACTATAGAGAACCAAATTTGACGTACATAGACATTACTTTACTTTTGTGGAATACTTAATACATAACAAAAAGGTACACCCAAGAATCTTAATAGTTTACTGTCTTTGGAAACTCGGAACATAATCTTCTAATCTTGGTGATAGATCTTCAAAAACTCCCATAAAGGTCTTCCATATTTGTTTTCTTACCTAAAACCATTCTTTATATCCTGGGGAAAAAACATATAAAGGGTGAGCTCAAATGCACAGTAAGGGTATTCATGGGGAGAATAAAATATACCACAAACATTTGAACTTAAAAAAACATGAACATAAAGTTTAAACATCAAAATCTTGAGTTGTGAAATAAATCTTGGCAATACGTAAGGCATAGATCATAAAGGAACATCAATAATGATAAAATAACATGGTAATAACACATGTAATTGTGGAAACCATTAAGCACATCATATGATTTTCCTAGTAGTTGAGTCATTTTTTCCAAGACCATCATAGTGGACAAAGTCCATTACTAAACTGGGTTTACTTGTCGTTCCAGACCTGTATTACAGAACCGCATTTACTGGCCCTTCCAACCATGTTTATATCATGAGATATAAATCTTTACCCAACGAATTGGAGGGATATATAGGTCCCACCCATCTCATAATGAAATCATTCTTACTTTTTCCACAAAATAAACATAAATCATTCATCATAACCCAAAGTATAAAATGGGTTTCATAAACATCATCCCATCATAACATAATCCATATAAAACAAATGGATATCATTTCATCATAAGAAGAATCAAACAATGGAAATAATAGAGACATTATACTTGAAACATAATCATAATAAATAATTTCATCTTAGATGGAAAATATTTTTGAAAAAACACTTGAAATGATTTCTTTAGGAAAATATCCTTTCTTCTTCAAAATCATTTTATTTTTACAAAATGCCATTCAATTTTAAAAGAAAGGGATTTTTTTGAAAACAATCCTGAAATCAGCTAGAGTAAGCTTCATGAAAATAAGGCGTTATGAATCCTTAAAAATCTGTTCACTCTGTATAAGTTAAAAAAATATTCCCCATGTAATTTTTCTGGAACTGTCAAAAAAGTTACTCTTATGGTCAACAAAAGAATGATTCCTTCAATAACACAAAGTAAAAGTCAAAGAGGGGTAAACATGACATTAAACATACATGGAATAATATTAAAAACTTAATGAAAAATATTTTTATGGGCATGGATGAAAAATATAACCCCAATAAATACTTATGTATATGAAATCTCGGTTAAAAATGAGATTTGCAAAATTATCCCTAACGTTATGTCCAATTTCTTCTGTATGTGTCCAAGACTCCTGTATAGTGGGTTTAAACATATTATTAACTTGTAAAAAAATCATAATAATATTTATTATATCATATATGATTCACTTATGACTTTATATTACCCGTTCTTTTGTCAATTCCATGATAAAGCAACGTTTTGGGTAAAATCGTTTCATTTATC
This sequence comes from Viscum album, assembly GCA_963277665.1. Classification (NCBI taxonomy): domain Eukaryota; kingdom Viridiplantae; phylum Streptophyta; class Magnoliopsida; order Santalales; family Viscaceae; genus Viscum; species Viscum album. The sequence goes on along the minus strand of OY728143.1, from coordinate 1,790,052,281 downwards.
GTACATGTTTGGACTTGTTGTTATTGATATTATTACTTATAACATTATTTAATTAATTCCATAATTTAAAAAAATGATTTATATATAATATATATTCATCATATAAATATATATGATAGATTAGTAAATATAAAGAAATACACCATTCATGGAGACGGTAGGCCGTACGTACGCATGAACACTGTTTTCATTTCCTTATTGAATTGAATAGAATTAAGTAAATGAACCATATATGTAAATAAATCAAGTATAATTATTATGTAATATATTTAATGATTATTTATTATTTATACTTTATAATCATGCTTGAATTGTTAATTATGGAAAATGAATCTCATCGCATTCGTGGAGACGGTAATCCGTACGTACGCACGAGAGATGATATCGTTCCCATAATTATTGAATGGAATTAGAGTGGATGATATAATATCTCAGAATTATTATCATGTTATAATAACCACATATATTTATTCATTACACCATTATACCAATCCATGTAAGGTGGTGGTGGAAAAACAGATTACACCACGGTGTGGAGATAGTATTCCGTATGTACGCACGTGCGGTGATTTCGTTTTTCGTGGGATGGATAAAAGGTGAAATATGGTTGTTTAATATTTATAATCACATATCAGTATATAAGTAATACTGATGTTATTACTTTATAACTACACAACTGAGGATGATGAAGTAGAAGAAGAAAGAAACTTGAAAGAATCGGTAGAAGAGATTACCTCTTCTTCAACATGCCTCTTTTAAAATTCTTATTAAGGAAGTAGATTTGTTCTGTTGAGAAGACCAGAACCTCTATGATATAAATAGATAGGTTTAAAAGTGAAATTTTCATGTGTACGCCTACATTGAAGGCTCAAATTGTGTAAAGAGGAGAGGGAGGAGGTGCCCTTTTTTAAGGAAGGAGAGGGGTACCTTTGGAAACCTCAAAAATATTAATTTATAATAAATACAAACCTCTCATAAAAACCTCCAAAAATGAATCAATTCTAAGATGAGATGAGATAGGGTTTAAATCCCATAAACCAATAAAATTTATACATTTTTTATGTTTATTTTAAACCTTATAAACTTGATTTATCCTTATTCAATCTATTTAAGTTTATTTGTGGTAATAATATTATAAATTTTAAATTGTTATAAATTATTATTTATATGCTATGAATTTTCCATAATTGTATACTTCATGAAATTTTACACCATATAAATTTAAATTTATAATTTTTAAATATTTTTGTGATTCTTAAACAATTTTATAATATGTTATTTTTATAAAATAACCATATTGTCAATTTTGACACTATTCATTTATGTGAATTTAACTAAAATCCAAACAGAGGATATATTCGAAAAAAAATATTTAATATACTCCTAGCATGTCGTTTTATTCTATAAAATTTGTGGAAAACATTAATTAGTTCGTATAATATTTATTTTAATATTTTTAAAACCATGGGTTTGATATTTCCCTTAATGAAATATTTACTACAACATTTATATATAGTTATTTTCATAAGAATTAAAACTAAAATACAATGATGAATATAAATATAATATATTTTATAATAATATTTTTAATCTAATTTATAATCTTAAAATCACAACATTGAAATTGTTATATCTATTAAGTTATGAAGGTGACAACTTTGACATTATTAAAAATAAAATAATATAAATGTCATAATAAATTTTATACGACTCTAAATTGTCCCAAAGTATTCCCATGGATGCTTGTCGTATAACTATACTCAACCAATAGGTTTCGGTCAGGTGTTTGGGCCTTTTTATGGGTATTATTACTTTAAAAATAATTATATTACTGATTTTTTACTAAATAAAAAATTTCTGCATCATTAATGTATAAGCTATTAACGTAATTAAATATCACTTAAAAATTACAAATAAATTACCATAACAAAGAAAAACATTTATATATTTCAAATTATTATTTATAATCGAATTTATATTCTGTATAAACTTATATTAAAAATACTATAATTATTGATGTTTGAGTGAGACATATTTCAATTTCTTTAAAATAAAATAAATTAAAGGTCTTAATCACATCCAAGTGGGTTCCAATGGATTCCATTTCTACCCAAATTTTCCTTAGGATGAAATATAATCATCCAATTGTATTAATATAAGTTTTAGGGTAATTTTATAATATTATATTTACCCTTAATTACATGATTTATCTTTAACTATGGTAAATAAAATTTAACGTAGTTAATATTTATAATACCAAAAAATAAAAATAAACCTATTAACATAATTTGGACATAATAATTCCAAATATGGAATCATTTTTTGAAATTAAAATTACTATAGTTTCATAAATTTATTTAAAATTAATCACGTTGTTAAGAAATTGTGTTTTAAAAGTTAAAGCATTGCAAAAGATTGAAATGATTTTACCTATGAATTCAATGTAAAATCAATTCTAATGACATGAATTATATTAAATTGTAAAAATATATTCTACTTATACTTTAAAACCATTAAATATTATAATTTAACCATATAAATTTTTACATTGAAAAAAGTTGTTTTTAATTAAAATATTGCGTGTTTTTACTATTCATTAAAATATGAATGTTATCAGAATTATATGAATGATTTATCCAAAGTAAATTTTTATATCCTGATTCCCAATGAGTATTTTATTTTTGTCAAATTGAACTTATAAACATGAAAAAACTAGATTTAATGTGGGTGCACCATCAAAAGGTGGAAAAACTGCATTTTTTGAAAAATACTTATTTTACCCGAATAATTTATTTTATTCTCATACCATGTTCTAGAAGATATGTAAGATGAATAATAATGTTATAAAATTCCAAATTTAGTTAAAACTATTTGTAATGGCTAGTTCATAATAATATTATAACAATATATCGTTGTTTAGTGAAACCTGGTATTGCTTACAACACATGTTATCGAGGAAGGTCATGATTGCATGTAAAGCAAGCCAAGTCAGGGCTGCGTGTAGTGGAATCTCCCTTTGGTGTTGTGTATAACATAATCAAAACTTATTTCATGTATACGTTAAACAAAATCTATACTTAATGTTGCATAGAATAATTTCTACCGAACGAACTTGAAATTATATGTAACATGAGCCAAGCATAGTGTTGCGTATACTGCAAGCTAATACGGCGTTGCGTATAGTACAAGATAATCTTGGTGTAGTGTACAATATAAGACATCAAAGAAACTAAAAAGAATATATCTCATAAAATCTCGGTGTGTTACATTCTACCCCCCTTAAAATGAATTTCGACCTCGACATTCATTGGGGTTATAAATCATTTACTACATAAAAGTTTCATTCAAAGAAACCCATATCGTAAATAGGAATACAGAAACTTAATTTTAAAAGGTGAAGTATGAAATGTAACGGTAACCCAAATTAACCCATCACTGGGTTTCCACATAGGAGAACATAGGTGACAATATGGATATGGAAGAGAAATCTAACCATCATATGCTGATGAAGTGTGGTAGAGAAAAAGGCTATGAAAAAGCTAACAATCAAAAAGCCATAAATTTATGATAATAAAATGTACCATATAATTCATCATATATGAGGGAAATAGGACATCATTTTTTTCCATAACATTTCCCAAATGTTGAAATTTTTTTGAATTAAAATAAATACTTAATTTATTTTGGTACAATCTCACTATTGTTTCTGCATTGAACAATTTCCACTTCATCTCTTAAAGAAATAATGTTGAATTAGTCTTCTGTGAAGTGTTAACAGATTATGCTATATAATGATAGGTCATTCCATCTGTCTCAAACATAAGGTTAGCAAAAGTTATATACATAAGGCCATATATGGTGAGATTAATCGTATATGGTTCTAAAAATGGACTTATACTTCATCTATCATCCTGCATAATAAAATAAAAATAGTTTCGACTAACTAGGGACATCCTGTAGGCCAGTGGTAGGCAATAAAGACCTGTCTCACTTCGGTTGTGGGATCGATTCCAGTAACCTTGTCCGACATGACGTGTTATCACCCATCCTGCAGGTTGTCCTTTTTATAAAAATACACTATTATAACATTACATAAATAATGTCCAAAAAACGCTCTAGCCTTAAACAATACTACCTGATGTCTGACATAATCCATTCCAATATTTAGAGTTGTCCAAAATACATCTGTCTAATCTCATAGTATAAAGAAAACGATTACTGGAAAGGTCAAATAACAAGCACGTGAATACCATCTTTTAACCCCTATATGTCATAAGTTATACCTCTTGATCACATTCCAAACATGTGATTCAAGTATTCTCTTGAAACATGAATTACCATAGAACCTTATTGAAAACAAAAATGCTGTCAAAAGTTATATCTTTCCACATACCAAAATACCAAAAAAAATATACTCAAACCATGATGTCACTGTGTCCTTATATCAGTCATGAGATCATTAATAATTCCAAACATATTATTTTATCCTAATACCTTCATTATGATTATATCATCATCTTTCTGAAAATATCTGAATAACTGTTCATGGTTACTGGTACCATTCAATATATAATTCGAAATACTTCAGAAAAAACAATAGTGTAACAATCCTTAAGTGTTTCTTTAGTACCATTAACATAACTCTATATAAACATACAATCATTCCACTACCTTCTTAAACCATTATCCGAGCTTCATCACTTTATTCCTCAACACTTCGTTAGTCTCGTATATCATTTGTAGTCTCATCATCATCATCCACATAAATACTAACCATACGACCATTCTTATTCTCTTCATGAGATTTTCCCTTAGGGAAATGGTTTGCATAATTCCCAAACAATCCACATTTAAAACATTTAACCTTTGTTGATGTCTTAGCAATACCATTATCCTTTTCCATTGTATTTACTGAACCTTTTCCTTTGCAATTACTGGATTTGTGTCCTTTTTTTCCACACCCAAAGCATCTTCAATTTCCTTTGAAACATTCTCCTTGATACCTCTTCCCACATGATTTACATGAGGGAAATTGAACTTTCTTTCCTCTATGATCATCATAAAACTCCATCTATCTCTTATTAGGCGAGTCATGAAACTTACCAAAGTTTAGATTATTGATCATGTTATGAGATTTCTGATTAGGAAGAATAAAGATGTTTTTCCTTCCAAATACCATTTCATTTGGTTTCTCATGAATAATATCATTCCATTGTCCATCATATAATCCATTAACATCAATATTTATGTTTCCAGTCATTTTCTAAAACCCAAAAAAATTAAAAGTGTGAGAGGAAAAAATCATACTAGGAAAACAACATAATAAAGGGGGAGTACCTTCAATATCTAACATATTAGGTTTAATTCTAAGATAATTAATTTAATTCTAGGACTATAACCTATACTTATAATTAACCATAGGGACATCCCTAGACATACTTTAGAAATATCTCTAGGGATTTCACTATTGTTTTCGCATCCTAGTTTCCAATGTTTGACTAAACCTTTGCTCTGATACCAACTGTAGAGAACAAATATTGACGTAAATGGACATTACATTACTTTTTCGGAATACTTATTACAAAAAAAAGATACACCCAAGAATCGTAATAGTTTAGTGTCTTTGGAAACTCAGAACATAATCTTCTAATCTTGGTGAAAGATCATCAACATGTCCCATAATGGTCTTCCCTGAATTTTTTCTTACCTAAAACCTTTCTTTAAATCCTGGGGGAAAGACAAAATATAAAGGGTGAGATCAAATACTCAGTAAGGGTATTGATGGAGAAAATAATAAAACCATATACATTTGAACTTAAAAAAACATGAACAAAAAGTTTAAACATCAAAATCTTGAGTTGTGAAATAAATCATGGCAGTATGTAAGGCATAGATCATAAAAGAACATCAATCACGATAAAATAACATGGGAATAAAACATGTACTTTTTTAAACCATTAATCACATCATATGATTTTCATAGTTGCCGAGACATTGTTGTCCAGACCATCATAGTGGACAATGTCCTTTACTGAACCGGGTTTACTTCTCATTCTAGCCCTGTATTATGGAACCAGATTGACTTTCCATTCCATCCATGTTTATCTCATGAGATATAAATATTTACCCAATTAATTGGAAGGATATATAGGTCCCACCCATCTCATAAGGAAATCATTCTTACTTGTGCCACAAAATTAACATAAATAATTTATCATAACCTAAAGAATAAAATGGGTTTCATAAAAATTATCTCATCATAACATAATCTATATGAAACAAATGGATATCATTTCATCATAAGAAGAATAAAACCATGAAAATAATAGATACATTACACTTGAAACATAATAATACGAAATAATGTCATCTTATATGGAAAATAGTTTTGAAAAAACACTTCAAATGAATTCCTGATGAAAATATCATTTCTTCTTCAAAATCATTTTCTTTTCACAAAATTCCATTCAATTTTAGAAGAGAAGGATTTGGTTTAAAATAATCATGAAATCATGTAGTTTAAGCTACATGAAATTAATGCATTATGAAACCTTAAAAATCCATTCATGTTGTATAAGTTAAAAAAACATTCTCCTCATACTTTGGTCGAAAAAGTCAAAAAGTTCCTCGTATTGTAAACAGAAGAAAGATTCCTTCCATAACACAATGTAAAAGTCAAAGAGGGGTAATCATGACTTTAAACATACATGGAATAATATTAAACACTTTATAAAAAACATTTTTATGGATATGTTTGAAAAATATAACCCCAGTAAATACTTGTGTATAAGCAATATCAGATAAAAATGAGATTTGCAAAATTATCCCTTACCTTATGTCCAGTTTATTCTGTATGTGTCTGAGAATCTTGTATGTTGGGTTTAAACATATTATTAACTTGTAATAGAACCATAATAGTATTTATGATGTCATATATTATTCACGTATGACTTTATATTACTCGTTATTTTGTCAATTCCATGTTAAAGCAATGTTTTGGGTAAAATCGTTTCATTTATCGTACGTGTTTGGACTTGTTGTTCTTAATATTACTACTTATAACATGATTTACATAATTCCAGAATGTAAAATATTATTTATATATAATATATATTCATCTTATAAATATATATTATAGATAATTAAATAGAAATAAATACACCGTTCATGGACACAGTAGGTCGTACGTACAAATGAACACTGTTTTCATTTCCATATTGAATTGAATGGAAATAAGTAAATGAAACATATATGTACATAAATAAAGTTTCATGATTATGTAATATATTTCAGGATTATTTATTATATATACTTTATAATCAAACTTGAATGGTTAATTATAGAAAATGAATCTCATCGCGTTCGTGGAGACGGTAATCCGTACATATGCACGAGTGATGATACCGTTCCCATAATTATTGAATGGAATTAGAGTGGATGATATAATATATTAGAATTAGTATCATGTCATAATAACCACATATAGTTATTCTTTACACCATTATACCCATCCAAGTAAGGTGGTGGTGGAAAAACATATTACACCGCGGCGTGGAGACAGTATTCCATACATACGTACACGCAGTGATTTCATTTTTAGTGGGATGGATAAAAGTTGAAATAGGGTTGTGTAATATTTATAAAAACATATCAGTATATATTTAAAACTTATGTTGTTACTTAATAATGAAACAACTAATGAATATGAATTAGAAGAATAAAGAAACTTGAAATAATCGGTAGAAGAGATTACCTCTTCTTCGACGCGCCTCTTTTAAAATTCCTCTTAGGGAACAAGATTTTGTCTTTTGAGAAGACCAGAACTTCTATGATATAACTAGAGAGGTTGAGAAGAGAAATTTTAAGGGTTTTTTCGATCTTGAAGGCTCAAAATTGTGTAAATAAGAGAGGGAGGAGATTCCCTTTTATAAGGGAGGAGAGGGGCACCTTTGGAAACCTCAAAATTATTAATTTATAATAAATTCAAACCAAAATTAAAAACATAAAACAATTGCTCAATGATAATATGAGATGATATAGGGTTGAAATATCATAAAAAAATTAAATTTAGACATGTTTTATGTTTATTTTAAACCTTATCAACTTGATTTATCCTTATTTAATCTATTTAATTTTATTTGTGGTAATAATATTATAAATTTTAAATTGTAAAAAATAATTACTTATATGATTTGAATTGTCTATAATTTGATACTTCATGAAATTTTAGATCCTATATATTTCAATTGATAATTTTTAAATATTTTTGTTATTTTTAAAAAAAATTATAATATGTTATTTTTATAAAATAACAATAGTGTCAATTTTGACGCAATTCATTTATTTGAATTTATATAAAATCCACAAAGAGGTTATATTCAAAAACAAATATTTACTAGACTCCTAACATTTCATATGAAACTATAAAATTTGTGGAAAACATTAATTAGTTCATATAATTTTTATTTTAATATTTTTAAAACCATTTGTTTGATATTTCCCTTAATGAAATAATCACTACATCATTTTTGTATAATTATTTTATATACTTATTTGGTGCATAAAAATTAAAAATAAAATACTAAGATGAAGATAAATATAATATAGTTCATAATAATACTTTTACATGAATTTATCATCTTAAAATCACAACATTGATATTGTTATATTTATTAAGTTATTAAGGTGACAACTTTGACATTATTAAAAATAAAATAATATAAATGTCATAATCTATTTTATACGGGCCAAATGGTCTCAGAGTAGACCCTTAAATTATTATGGTATAGATATAATCTACCAATAGGTTTTGGTAAAGTTTTTTGGCGTTTTTATGGGTATTATTACTTTAATAAAAACTATAATATTGATTTTTCACTAAATAAATAATTTTTGTATCATTAATGTAAAATCTATTAAAGTAGTTAAATATCACCTAAAAATTACAATTAAATTACCATAACAAAAAAACCATTTTGTATTTCAAATGAGTATTAATAATAGAATTTATATTTTGTATAACTATATATTAAAAATACATTAATTATTAAAGTTTGAGTGAGACATATTTCACTTTCTTTAAAGTAAAATAAATTAATGGTCTTAATCACATCCAAGTGGGTTCCAATGGATTCTATTTCTACCCAAGTATGCCTTATGATGAAATATAATCATCAAATTATATTAAGAGAAGTGTTAGGTTAATTTTATAATATTATATTTAACCCTAATTACCCAATTTTCCTTTAACTATGGTAAATAAAATTTACCGTAGTTTCTATTTATAGCACCCAAAAATAAAAATTAGACTATTTACAAAATTTCAACCAACTGAATCCAAATATGGAATCCTTTATTTTAATTCAAATCATAGAGGTTGCAAAAATTAATTTAAAATTAATCACGGTGTTAAGAAAATGAGTTTTAAAAGTTAAAACATTGCAAAAGATTAAAATGATTTTACCTATGAATTTAATCTAAAATAAATACTAATGACATAAATTATATTAAATGGTAAAATATATATTCTACTTATACTTTAAAACCATTAAATATTATAATTTAACCATATAAATTATTACGATGAAAAAAGTTGTTTTTAATTAAAATATAGTATGTTTTTAATATTCATTAAAATATGAATGTTATCAGAATTATATGAAAAATTTATCCAAAGTAATTTTTTATATCCTGATTCCCAAGAAGAATTTTATTTTTTCAAATTGAACTTATAAACATGAAAAAACTATATTGAATGTGTGTGCTTCATCCAAAGGCAACAAAACTGCATTTTTTGAAAAATACTTATTTTACCCAAACATTTTATTTTGTTCTCATACCATGTTATATAAAATGTGTAAGATGAATAATAATTTTATAAAATTTAAAATTTATTTAATAATATTCATATCGTCTAGTTCATAATAATATTATAACAATATATCGTTGTTTAGCGAAACCCGGCATGGCGTACTACACGTGATATCGAGGAAGGTCGTTATTGCATGTAATGCAAGCCATGTGAGGGTTGCGTGTTGTGGAAGAAACCTTTGGTGTTGTGTATACCAAAATCAAAACATATTTCATTTATACATTAAACAAAATATATACTTAATGTTGCGTAGAATAATTTCTACAGAACGAACATGAAACTGTGTGTAACAGGAGCCAAGAATAGTGTTGCATATACTAAAAGCTAATACGGTGTTTCGTATAGTACAAGATAATCTTGGTGTAGTGTACAATAAAATACATCAAAGAAATTAAAAAAAAATATATCTCATAAAATCTCGGGGTGTTACTACCGCAGAGCGGCGCGGCGAGGCCGCCGGGCGGGGTGGCAGGCCACAGGTTTGCCCGACGATGCTGCAAGGGCGGTTCAGCTAACTGCAGGGTGGTGCGGCAAGGCCGTCGGGCACCGTGGAATGCCCTAGGGCAGTACATCGAGCCCTCGAGGGTGCTGCGGCTGGCCGTGGGGCGGTGCGTTGAGACCACGGGTGGCGGCGGTGGCCATAGACGTGGGGGGGCATGGGCCGCTGAGCGGCCCCGGTGCATCATCACCTTCATTGCATCAACGGTGGTGCTGGTCTCTATTCTCGTGTCCCTTATTGGTTGGTCTCCGACCTCCTCCACCGCAAATAGCACCACAAATAATCAAAAGAATTACCGAGAGGACGGTCCATGTTTGTTTGGCTTGCACTCTTCACATTAGATCGGTAGCAAGAAGCTACAATCTCTCTTTGAATTACGAAGAGTCGTCAAGAACGAAAAAGGGAATAATTTCAAACAACCACTATACCATGTTCGTTTGTTGTCATCGATGAGGAGGAAAAGACGATCGTTGATTGAAGACATCCCACATTGGAGGATGGCCCGAGGAAGTAGTCGAAGTCGTGTGTCAGCGTTCTTCGTTGGAGGAGCATTCTTCATGGAAGAATTTCTCTATGGAAGAACTTCTTCATGGAAGAAGTTATTAATTGTAGAAATAAATCCTCCAAGAGATCTCCCCTTTTCCAATTCTTTCCCCCAAAATAAAAAAATCCAACTATTGTTTTCCCCCAAATTTAATTATTGGTACAATTTAAAATTTGATTAATTAATTATATAGTAGTTGTCTTAATAAATTGAAGAGGGTGGAACCACTAAAGTGGGTGAAGTTTAAAAGGCTTCCCCACACTTAAGAGGGAGTTTAAGGGGTTTTAGCCTCCAGTGGTCCCCACCACAATTACAACTCATGGGAGGTAAGTTCAGGTGGTCCCCACCACCACAACCTCTCATGGGAGATTTAGTTCATGTGGTCCCCACCTATAAAACATCCACAAGGAGTTTAAAATAAAAATAAAAATAAAAGATACACAATTTTTTTATTCTTTCACGAATATTTGAAAAGCTAACATCCACTCTCAATCTACTGCGGTTGATGTGAATGTCTCCTTAAGTGAATATTGGTGATGTGAGTTCAACGGTGCCCTCTGATTTAAATTCAACGTAGTTGTTCAAAATTTATAAAGTCACACTTGCACGTTTAATGAACGTACCCGAAATAAAGTTCATAAATACATTTTGGTCACTCCGAGCCTCAAAATCACATGCTGTTAACTTTTTCAGACTCTTAAAATTCCGATATAATAAAAAAATTACATTGAATTTATGAGTCATTACATCAAATCTAGATGGATTTTAGATGGTGACAGGAATAGAAAGTTATATAATTCTCTTCATCGGATTCAAAAATCTTGTAGGCCTCTATCCTTACTTAGAGTTGATGACACCCTTCTTGACACGAAGGAGGCTGTTGTTAATCACACTGTCTCTTATTTTCATAACATATTCAATGGTTCGGATATTAGTAAAGATCTTTTTCTTGATATCATCATGGATTTAGTGACTTTTGATGACAAGGATGCTCTCCTAAGCATACCTCTTGATCATGAAATCAAAGACACTATTTTTAGTCTTAATACAGATATTACCCCGGGTTCTAATGGTTTCAACAATGGTTTCTTCCCACATTATTGAGAGATTATCCAATTGGATGTTTGCAAATTGATTAAATCTTTCTTTTCCATATGTTTTCTCCCTCATGACATTAATGCACAGTTTCTTACCCTTATTCCTAAAGTGGATAACGTTGATGAGATTCACCTTTTTCGACCCATTTCCCTTATTACTACCATCTACAAAATTATTTCCATGCTTCTTGCGAATAGGCTTGCTCCCATTTGTAATAGAATTGTCTCTTGAAATAAATTTGGTTTTATTAAAGGTAGGTCTATTCAATATTTCATCTGCCTTGCTTCAAAATGAACTAATATTTTAAACAAAGTCACTAGAGGTTGTAGCGTTGGCATTATGCTTGACATCAAGAATGATTTTGATACCATGGACTGGGGATTTAACATCAAAGTGCTCAAAAGCTTTGGGTTCAATGATTCCTTCACTGTTATTATAGGCACCTTAGTCAATATATTGTCCATCTATGTTCTGTTAAACGGTGCTCCTAAGGGTTACATTAAATGAAACAAGGGAGTTAGGCTAGGAGACCCACTCTTGGCCATTATTTTTGTCATTGTAGAAGATTTCATAAGACGACTACTCACCTGTCTTGTGGATAAAAGCATGATTAAACCCTTGCATGCTTCTAGAAACTTAAGTGTTCCCACCCATGTTTTATACACTGATGACATTATTCTATTCCTACGTGGTGATAAAATGAACATCCAAAATCATAAAAATGTGTTGTCTTATTATGAAGAGTTTTTCGATAAGTCTATAAGCTAGAGAAAATATTTTTTGTTCTTTGTAAAAAAAATTATTCTAACAGAAAAGGTACTATCATTAACTACTTAGGCATCAAGGAAGTTTTGTTCGCATTCACTTATCATGGATTTCCTATCTTCTGGGGAAGACTTAAATCTAGTTACTTTTCCACCATCTTTGATCAAATCATCAATAAAATCTCTTCCTATAATGGTAAAATCCTATCTATGGATGGTATAATTTGTCTTTTGAATTAGACAATTGTTTCTAAAATGGTATATTTGATTATGGTTTACCACTATCCTACTGGTATTCTAATAAAATTGAACGTCTACCTCAAAAAAAAATTCTGGAATAGAAGTATGATTTAGAGAAAGCTTATGACCATACCTTCTTTTTGTAAACCTCTATATAATGGTGGTCATGGAATCGAAAATCTAATGTTATTTAATGAGGATCTTCAATCTAGGATGACTTGGAATCTGATTCATAATAACATGGATTCCACTACCTTTCTCCAAAATAGATTTCTTACCAAGATTAAGAATGGAAATATAAACTATATCACTACTTCCATTTGGCCATCCATTCATCATTCCTTTTCCAAAATTATGAAAAATTCTAGATGGATGGTTAGTGCTAACTCCACCATTAAATTTTGGCTTCATAACTGGGATGGTGTTCCTTTAATCTCCATGCTGACTCTAAATTCTCTTCCTGTTGTTATCAATTCCTCCATCGGAGATATTGTTAATTCTCCTGAAATCAATTTTCTTGATGATATCACTCATGTCAATTAAAATTATTACTTCTCCAACTCTAGGGACTTCCTCGTCGGGGAGCCTGCTCCTAATGGTGTTCTGGACTCCAAAAGCTTCTATAATTATAATGTCATAAATGTTGTTTCTATCCTTTGTTGGCTGAAAGCTTTCAAAAAACCTTGGATAATGCCCTCGAGATTTACTATTGTTTGGCATGTTGATCATCACATAATCCACACTAAATTTTGTCTGTAATATTTTTGGATTCATCTTTGTTCTCGATGTCAGATGTGTAACCAGCATAGAGAAGAGTCAATCATCTTTTTCTGTCTTATGCTATAGCTGCAGCTCTATGGGATTATATTCTTGATATTTTTTGTTTCAGATGGTTAATTTCTTATTCTATAATCTCTCATTTGTAGAATTGCATTGCATTTGATTCATCTCAATAAATGTAGAATGTCTTTTTGGATTTCATTGCCGAGATTCTTCATGCAATTTGGTATGATAGAAAAAAAATTCATTTTTAAGAACTGCTCATTTGAGCTAAATGTAGGTAAGGCTCGGCTTCTCATCGCTATTCAGGAAGCTGCCTCGATCCAGAAAGTGTATTGTGACAACTCTTTTGGGGACATTGAGATCCATCATCGTCTTTAGATCACTAGAATTTACAGACAACCTCGGTGCACATTTGAGGTCTTCTGGCAGGATCCTTTTCCAAGATGGATCAATGTTAATGTAAACGGTGCCTCTAAAGACAACTTGGGTCTGGCAGGTTTCAGTGCTATCTTTAGGGATTACCTTGGCAGATGTTAGGGATGCTTATTTGGTAGTTGTGGTATGGCCTCATCTCTGGAAGCCAAAGTGATGGGAGGTATCCAGGCGGTTTATTTCTTCAAGCATTAGGGATGGAACAATATATAGATTCAAAGTGACGCAACCACTATCATTCAAGCTATTTGGAAGGGGGTGGTGCATCATTCCTGGCCACTCACCTCCTTTTGGATAAATTATTTTGGTTTTATCAATGATATTAACTATATTTCCACTAATATGTTTTGTGAAGAAAACATTGTTGTAGATGTTCTTTATAATAACGGAGTCAATCAGGACATTACATGGTAGGATGATTTTCTTGGTGATATGATCCCCCTTTTTGAAAAAGATTATAATAATATTCCTTTCTTTAGACTAATGAATTGTGTTTCTATTTTTCAATAAATTGTGCCTTAGTATTTTACTGAGGCACCACCCTCCTTTAAAAAAACTACAACATATTTTTACAACAAATGTTATCTCATACCTCCATTTTCATCCCAAAAAGTAATAACCTATAATTACCTCAAATTCAAGGAGCATATAAAACCAAATGGTTCATTATAACTATATCCACAAAAGGAAGGATAATTGTTCCTTGAATAACATTTTCATATATCAAACTTCAGGTTTACACATTCTAGAAAAAGTATTCAAAGTAATCTTATCGTAAAAAGAATCTTAATACTTTTAAGAATTTCAGCGTCCTAAAATCTAGCATAACTCTTGAATCCCTTATATATATAATTCTTACTCATTCAATGTTCTTCATGATACACTAACCATTCTTTCCCAATATATTTTTTAATATTTCCTTCCTGCAAACAAAATCATGAATAATGCCCTAATATTTTAGTAATGTCAAAACATGAGCTATTAAATAATCCATACACTTCATTGGTCCTTTTCAGTTTCCTCATCCTTAACTAGAAAGAAATTGGGTATCGGTAAATATATATTTGTACGGTCCTTCTGATCCCATTCCTGAACTTTCTTTGTAGGACATCTATTTTTATAATGACTATGAGCACCACATTTAAACCATTCAATTGATCCCTCAAAATAACTTCTTTCCCTCTCCTAGAGTCAACTGGATGCTTCCGTTTTCCATGGAATGTTCTTTTTTTATGAACTTCAGTACCACGTCTATAGCATCTTCCCGTCCCTTTGAAGTATTTTCCTTGGTGTTTCTCTCCACATCCTTGACACATTGGTTTTTTATTATACTTACCTTTATGGTTATTACCTGAACTCCCATTGGGATTCATTTCATGCATATAAGATGCCTTATAAAAATCACCAAGGTTCATGTGGTCAATCATGAATCCATAATGGTGGTTCAGAATGACCACAAGATTTTTCATTATATCTCCCATTTCATCAGTTTCTTATTCAAAAAACCATCACAGTTTTCTTACCATCCATTATTACGTTGGTGCCTACTAGATCCAGCCATTTAATAAAATGAGAAAGGATGGTGTGAGAATATCTGTAAAATCATAACATGATATCTTATGAGGATGGTAAACTTGAAGATATAATTATTCATGTTATCTCAAAACCATTTAATTTATCTAAAATAACTATGACTCTTTCTAATATTTTAACCATTATTGTTATATAACTTCTGCTTAAATAACACCCAAACCACCAAAGTTATTGAAACCTCCCTTTGTTAACAACTATAAAAACCCACCCTTAAACAATACATAATCTTGAATTAAGTTATTAATTCACATTGAGGATATTTTTAGGTTTATAGTTTTAGATAATTAGTCTGTAATAATTACATTACATTTCAAAAATTACAAAGTAGACACCTCTACTCTATCCAAATGTTTTTACAATAATAAATATAATTAAATAAAACAAGAGTTCTTTTCTTGATATAAATATTCTTGAATTATTCTTTTCTCTCACCCTTCCATATACCATGTGAGAAACATTTCAAAAACATACGATGAGCATAAAAATCATAGAAATGGTTATAAAACAAGGAAAGAAAACATTAGTCCATCAATACATACAAATCAATGAAATTATACATTTAAATCATTAACATACCATAGAAAATAATAAGTTTTATGAATGAAACAAGGAAATCATAAATCATAAAGGTAACTTGTGGCAACCATAAGATATTTCATTCTAGCTTTCATAGCTACATAGGGAGTTACATTTGAAATACCCATCACAGTGTATTCCCTAAATATCTTAGGTGATATATTAACGTTTACCTCTGTCACATTACCTAATGAATTAGAGAGCTATCTCAGGCTCACCTATCCTAGGTTTATCATGGATCCACCCATATACATAGATAATTCCCAAGAACCATAACATAATCATACCACATAACAGAAGCATAAAAGAAAGAATAAATTTCCAAATTGCATTCAAAATATATCGTTTCAATATATTTACATATTCAATTCAATATCAAATCCAATTTCAATACCAAAATATGTAAAAAAGTATATGATATTTATTGTTCTTTAAAAAAACACTACGGCTTGTTATGGAAGTCAAAGTTCAGATAATACTTGTGGCGGTGGAAAGGTCATTGTCACCACATACATTAAAAAGAAACATTCCTTGTTGTGGTTTAGTAAAATTCTTCATATTAGAACATTCCTTTTGAATAAAAATAAAAGTAAAAGGGGTTTATATACCATATAAAAGAAATTTGTGTATAAATCAAAATATACCTCAATGAAAGGAGATCGAGACGAAGTCCCATACAAAGATAATTTTGTAAATAAAATAGATAGATTATGTGTACTCACTATAGGTATACATTATTAATGTAAAAAAATGATAGGCCATCAAAAGTTATTTATCACATAATCATATCACGAAAAAATCAAGAAGTAGAAGATCAACCCAATGAATGGAAACTGGGTTAAAAAGTTCCCTTACCTCGTGTCCGACTCGACATGATCGTTCTCTAATATCTTGAATAATAAATTAAAGTTAATTTATACTTGCTTAAAAACCCTTTTAAAGTTTATTATTCCTTTTATATCACTTATTACCACATTATAAAAATTAAAAAATCATTTAAGTTAATTACTGTTGTTTGGTCGATATTTGGTACTTGAGTCAAAAATGAACTTCTTATAATTAAAAGTTGTCTATGTGGTAAAATTTACATTTTCTATAGAATGATATTAATGATTTATATATCATATATATCATATATATCAAGTATATATATGTATTTATAATTGTACATAACATTTGAAGATAGTAAACAAAATGAACCGTTCATAGAGACGGTAAGCCATACGTACGCCTGAACACTACATTCGTTTCTATTTAATATTTAATAAAATGAAAACATAATAAAAAATAGGTATATAATAATTCCAGTATAATATCATATATCATTTCATTAAATCCATCCATTATATGTTCCACGTATGGAATGAACGATTCATATCACTTTGAGGGGGCGGAATTCCGCACTTCCTCAAATGAAATTATCTTGTTTACCCATTATGGAAACTATAAACGAATGCTATAAATGAAAAATACAGAATAATATAGGCAATATAAATATATTATATATCACATATAAATTTATTTCCATCATAATGGCCACCATAAAAGGTTCTATGAGATAATTGAACAATCATCATTTCGTGAGGTAGTAGTTCGTCTTCCATAGAAAGAGTATGTTCGTATCTATTAGATGGAGGTGTGTGGAAGTGGAATTTGAATACATCTTATAACAACATCCTAGTATACTTAGGATACTTGTGTTGTTATAAAATAATGTAAAAAATATATTTTAGGTTGTTGTAGAAGAGAATTAAAATAAAAGAACTGGAGAGAAGACATTAGAAGTGTGTTTAATTGGTTAGAGTTGGTGGCATTTTATAAGAGGGCGAGGGCTTTTTAGGAAAGTTTGAAAGTATTATTTTATTATAAAATGATTTAATATTTCAAAAGATCCAAAACTTATTCAATTAGAAGATAAGTTACACATAAGTCAAAATAAAATCATCCAATAATAATTGGATAGGTTTTGGATATTTTGTAATCCTTATCGTTTTTTGTTAAACCCTTTGTTAATGTATTTAACTTTTACCATGTCCTCTTATATATTCATACAATATAGTTAATCTACTTACTATAAATTTTCAAGAGACCCAAAATGGATCATTTATAAAATTTTAACATTATTTAATTCATTTGGAAGATTATCGTATTTTTAGGATTATTTTATCATTTTATAAAATTTTAATTGTTTTAAAAACTCATTTTTTTCAATTTCTAAATTATTCATATCAAGACATTTAAAAAATATATAACAACTTTATTTTTTCTAAAATACCCAATTAATTCAAAGATAAAAATTCAATAGTGTCCCAAATATTCGTTTACGGAATAAAAAGTTTAAAAAATAAATTTATTTTAATATTATTATTATTATTTATTTGAATCCTTTATTAATGAATAAATTTCTGCATCACCATTGTGTCATAATTAAGTTTATTTATTTAATGTATAAAATCAATAAATAAAATACCTTGATGTAGGATATAGTTTTATATTTCATATAAATATTTATTGTTGAATATATCACTTATATATCCCCATATACAACTGTTTTACTAAAAGATATATGTTTATGTTATTTTTGTCCTTACTTTAAATTAATTAATATAAAATGTCATTATCACTCCCATGTGGCTCCATGGGGTCCCAAAACTAACACAAGGATGCCCATGGTCGAACATTTATCACCCAATAGGATTAAGAAATGTGTTAGAGTAAACTAATATTATTATAATATTAATTTTTTACTGTTATTTACCAGATTTATCCTTTGACCATGGTAATAAAATATTTACTGAAGATTCTAATCATAATTTCTCAAAAATAAAAGTTATTTATTTAAAAAATTATGACCTCATGATTCAAAATATGGAATCCATTTTTAAAAATTCAAAACACATAAGTTTCATAAATTAATTTAATGTTAATTCACGTTCTCAAAATAAAAATCATGTTTTTACGAAATAATAACTATCAAATGATTGACACTTGTTTATGTCCAATTTCAAAGTGAAATTACTTAGAATGGCCATAATTGTATTAAATGGTAAAACTATAATCCAATTAAACATTAAAACCAATTAATAGTTTAATGTAACCATAAAAATAAATTAGATTAAAAGGAAAGGTTTGAATTAAAATGCAGTATTTTTACTATTCATTAAAAAATGAACATTATCAGAAAAATAAAAAAAAAGTACCCTAAGTAAATTTTGATGCCATGATTCTAAATAAGAGTTTTATTTTTTCAAATAAAACATTGAAAAGTGAAAAAAACTAAATTTAAAAAGGGTTCTCCATTAAAAGCCTGTAAATCGACCTTTTAAGAAATATTAGAGTATTTATGCATAAGATTGGATTCATTCACATTTTAAGCCTCTACATTTTATGGGATAAATGTCAAAACATTTAGCTAATATATATAATAATATTATAGATACTTCTATTCATTATTATAATACAATGGCCAGGCCTTTACTACCATTTAAAATAATATTTTATTATTATTTTTAGTTTGACTCAGCCTTATGTGAAACACTATATTTTCAGAGAAACCTATTGTTGGGTTTCAGTTATGCCATCGAACATAGAATCCTGATTAAAGTAAAATTAATATTTAATTCAAAAATATTAATAAATTTGAAAATGTCATATTCTTTATTTACCTGGGATGTTATAATAAATATGTCACAATATAATATTGATAATAAGAGAAATTGTGGGTTTTGTTCATCAACCATAATAAAAAAAATCAGTTGACCATGTCTATATAAAATGTAAAAGGCATGTAATTTCAAAATAGTGAATGTATCAACCATAAAAATACCCAATATGGGAAGAAGAACCTTTTATAAAAAAATGGTGAATCTATTTTACCCCATCGTAGAGTTGACCATCCTAATATAAAACACCCCTTTAATTCAAGTTATAGTTCTCAATCATCTAAACCTTAAGTGGATAATGAGATTCTCCTTATTAAGAAAGATGTTCTTATACCACTATAGATACATCCCGAGTCGCATAACCATTATCAAAGTTCCACCACGATAGAAGGTGATTTCACACCAAACTAACTCGAGTTAATTTTTATGATTTCACTCTACTAGAAAGGATATTTCCACTTGATGACACCATACCAAGATACCAGTTCCATGAGGAAACAAAATCCCTCAAAACTACAACACTCATCTATAATTAAGACCAACATTTTAAGAATTTGGCACCTCCCTGGTCAAAACCTTCCCCTACTAATTCTTTTTATATGTTGTGACACATACAAAGCACCTGAGAATCAAAATTGGGGGAAGATTCATTTATGGTTCCATGAGAATAATGGAATAAAATACCCAATTCCGGCCCGAGGATACTGAAAAAGAATGAATCTGTAGCTATGAAGTCATAAACATTCCATTTTGAGAGAGGCAAACTCATGTTAAACACATGTTCAGTCCACGAAGAAACTAAAAAAAATCTAAAGACCACAGAGCTTTACACTATAGATGACCATCAAGAATTGAATAAATGTATCAACATGAGGAGTGTTAACATCAAACATTAGATAAGAATTATCATCGGAGAATCAAGCCTAGTAAGAATTTACAACACCTCTAACAAATGACTCTTTGAATTCATCTAGTGGATAAGTGTACTCAATGATAAAGCCTAATAACCAAGGCGTAAGACCATGAAATAATTTGATTCAAATAACTCTTCATGTGAAACTTCTCAGGTGACACCTATAGAACAAATAATAATTTATTCCCAGGGGTATGGATCTTGATTAGGTGATGAAAATTTTATTAAATTAAAAATTAAATATATGCTAATCTAAAATATTTCATGTATTCAAGTTATGCATGTAGAAGAAATCAAATAATCATAAGTGGGATTATAATTTGGAGTGAATCATGAATACACGTTTGGATAAAAAATAAATCATTCCTGAAAAGAAACTTGTATGAAAGATGAAGAAATACATTTAAATTGAATAGATAACAAATAAAAAATTGTAAGGATAGTAGAGTAAATAAACCAAATGACTAGGATATGGGAATATCACAAGTGAATATCGAATGAAGTTTGAAGTTCTCATCATGAATTTCTCCATTCTTATCATTCATTACATTTTTTTTCTAAATATGTTTTCAAATTTATTGAAAAAATTAATCTATAATTGCATGGTTTCTATCTAAATTGAAATAGGTAAAGGAAAATGTATTTTTTGGAATGTTAAATTCATTTAAGTAATATTTTTTCAATAAGACTTCAATTTTCATGAATCTTTACATATTAGAGATCCTTTATTTGTTTTTTATTTTATATTCAGTGGTATCTATAGTCACATCTGAGAAGATAAAAAGTCATCTGAGGATATCAAACTAGTATCAATTCCATTTATACCAATAAATTAAAAATAATTATTATAATTCAAGGATTATTTTTTAAAAAATTATTTGAAATAAAAAACATCATGTTCTAATGTAATACTTAATTATAAAAATAATATATAAATATTTTTCATTAATACACTATCTAATTTTTCAAAAGGTTGAGCTTGGGATTATAAATTAAAATTAATTTTTAAAAAAAGTATTCTAATTTATAATATATAATTTTATATAAAAATTGTTTCTATTGCTTTCAATGTATTCATAAAAAAAACCAATTTCATAAATTTAATGATATTAATAAAATCAATATTTTAACTTAATCACATTAAAATTGATAAATTGTGAAAAATCTTGAAGATACATGATAATATAATTTTCTTTTACTGAATTGAAAAATCATTTTTAATTTTTCAATTTAGAAAATGAATTTTTAAATTTACATTCTTAAAAAAATTAATGTTTGATTTAATAAAAATATTATATATTATAAATAAGGTTTTTAATATTAAATTTTATTAATTATTTATTCTCTAAAGTTAATAAATATTATTGATTTAATATATTATTGTTTTTTATAGCTATTCTAATAATGAAATTTTAATATGTTGAAGTTTTCTATATTTTCATTAGCATTTGGCACCTGTTATAGAATACAATATTTATTTTAATTGATCCAAAAAAGTGTTTAATCAAATCCCCCTCTCATAAATAAATTACATGTTTATAAATTTAATTATCATTTACTAAAGGAATATGAAAATATATTCCTATGAAAATCAATATATATCTTCTATAGATACATCCACCTCATTTCCCTTGTTATTACTAAGAAAATGATTATCCCAAATATGATTATTATGAGTTCTTAGAGGCATTACACTCACACTATCATCTCCTTGATCTCAAATAAATCAAATACTAGAATAAAAAAAGATATGATAATATCCTAAATAAATAAATTATGTGAATATAAAAGTTAAATCATAATATTTTTTCTACAATAACACCATTATTTGAACTTATGATACTTTCATCTCAACTAAGTTATTCTTGGTTAATTATACAACTATATTGGTTCTACCTATGTTACTTTAAGTTATTATATATCACACTTATCTTCCAAATTCCAAATAGTAACTGGGAAATCAATTCATCAATGTGGTTTATAAAGAGCCTAGGATATACTAAATCATATCCATTAAGAGTATATCTCTTTGTGTCCGGTCTTAGTTACACTAATTCTATATCATGTTGATGATCGTGTACCTTCCCAAACGACACTTTTTGTGGTGATTACCCCAAGGTTCATCTATTCTATTTCCACACCCACTTTGCCGTATCTGAATGGGATGTATTACAAGAAAATACACTATCTTACTAAATTCCCAATATTTCCTGATATCACATTATACATAGAATCTACTATATTATTTTTACTAAGTCTCTCTTAACCAATCCCAAAATGTAACGTAAAAAATCGCTGAAAATAATAAACAAATCTCCAAAATAACTAATTTATTCTCTTATACCAATTAAAGAGACCCAAGATAAACATGGATTATGTAAAACATTAATACCATAATTTTGATTATAAATCCAAAAATCATCCACTAAAACAAAGGACCTAAAGGTTTACTGTCTTGAATATTATATTCCAGAATATCTTATATGATGTAATTTTCAAACTATTATTCACAATCGTGATACACTACACTATTCTTAGATATATAATATGATAAAATCATCCTTATAACCAAGCTATTAGATATATAATAATTAGGAAAACTTGGACACCATGTTTGTTAAGAGTCATATCATAAAGTATTAGATCATAAACAAAAAGGAGTATATGATAAATATATTTACAACATAATGAATAATCAAAATTCTGTGTATAATAAACCTAATTCTCGATATAGAATTGAAAAATCATATTATGATCATTAAGGAACAATAATAAAATGATGGATATTAAAATAAAATATCAATAAAAAAATTCTTCTATGATATAAAATTCTATATGTAACAACGTGAGAGTTTAGAATAAGAACATAATGCTTAGTAATATATATGAAACACCACACCAATCTTAAATGACCTGCAAAATATATGATTGTTATAACATACATTTAATTTTTTGGTTATTAATATTTATAAATAATCTATGAGTTAGATAAACATCATTTTATTTACATTAAATTGAGTAATAAAATAATCCCTTTATACATTAAAATT
Source organism: Viscum album (assembly GCA_963277665.1). Lineage (NCBI taxonomy): Eukaryota > Viridiplantae > Streptophyta > Magnoliopsida > Santalales > Viscaceae > Viscum > Viscum album. Next base: position 1,790,028,256 of record OY728143.1, on the reverse strand, counting down.
TATTCCGAGTAAAAAAATTACAACATTGTAAAATTAATTCCAATATATTAAATTTTAATTTTATTTATAAATTATATTTTATTTTGTCTTTTTGGGATTCAATAATAATTTTTCCTAAAACCTTTTTAAGGTGTATAATATTTCGAAATTTTAGTTAATTAAACTAACCCATTATAAGGAATGATTTAAATTAACTTTTTAGATTATAGATATATATGAATTAATTAAATTCATATAATTATGCATAAAAGTTATAGAGTTAACATAATATCATTTTATTATTGAAAACAAATCTTGAAAACTAGCATTTTCTTAACATCTAAGGCTTTCAATTTAAATAATATTAAAGAAAATATATGAATTTAATTTGAAAAAATGTGATTAATATTTATAAAAATAATAATTAATATTAGGTAATTATGTTGTCATAATTTTTATCATAATGAAAAGTAAAAATAATAAAAATATGTTACGCTATTAAGGGTAAAATGGGTTTTTGGGGGGTTAAACAAAACAGATAGTGGATATAAACACTTAAAAAATTATCAACATTAAATTTTGTTACCACATTTCGACCATATATAATCTACTTCATATAAATTTATCATTTGGGATCAATATTCCATGATTGTAATTTATATAATTATCAACGTAAAGAAATAGTAAAAAAATGAAATTACATTACTTTTAATTTCTATAATACTTTGTGATTTAGAAAAAAACTTATTTTACATTATAATTTTTTTAATGTAATTTTTTTATCACTATAATATATTTAATGTTTTTTTTGATGAAATAAAAACATTATGATATTACAAAATGATGACATATTTATTATTTAATAAATAAAAAATAAAATAGAATATATTAAATTAATAAAATTAACATAAATATAATGAATTATTTTGTTACTTAAATTTTTTTGAAAATTATTACATGTTAGATAGGTTTGAATGTAATATATTCTAAATCAACCTTTTACATGATGGTTTTAAAGTCAAATTATATGAAAATATTAAAATCATCTATTAATAATATTTCATAGTAAATATTATTGCAATTAATGAACTAATATTTATAAAAACATCATATAATCAACCATGTGAATAAGATAGAGTTGTAAATATCCCACATGGTTCAACTATTCCCCAATTTTCCTTTTATAGAAACTATCATGAACCCTAAAGAGGTAAAAAACTATTTACCTTTGCAAAACTAAAATGGTAAAAGTGAGTAATATTAGTGGATAAGGAATAATATGTCTGAAAAATATTTGTTTTTTGGGATAGATGTTTGGATCAAACTTATAATCCCTCAAATTCATTATTTTTCTATTTTGTATGTACTTGGTTTGAGAGTGACTCCCCATTATTGAATAGTTTTTCATATTTACAAAAAGTTCCACAAATTCTTCCATATAAAAGGGAACATACTACCCCATTTTATTCACCCATAAAAATACTTTTGGTCTAGCTAATCCAAAAAAATACCTTCCTTTATTCCCTCCCAACTTAGTAGAGGCCTTTTATTGGTAATATGGCCTATTAAAGAAGGTTTATGTATAATAATAATGATGTGGTTCGAAGAGGTGGTATCATTATTAAAAGACTATTTTTTCATCTTACACCCCCTTAAAGTCATCTTTAACATTTATGATATAATTAAAAACATATCTCTCATAAAAATCAATTTTAATATCTTAATGTAATAATATAAACTCATTCCCTCTTCCAAAAAATGTGAAAGAAAACTATCATTCATTTATACTTTGGACTATCATCTCGTAAAGTAATCTAATTCATGTTTCATCATCGCCTTTTATGGGTGGTTCAAATGGTTATTTTAATTAATATATATATGATATTAATTAAATATTTATCATTCTTAAAATATAATATATAATAAATTTTTATTACCTCCTTAACAAAACGATAACATCATTCGTGTGTATGTGTGGAGTGCAATTTCAAAAAAATTATGAGAAAAATTTTCCATAACCACATCAAATTTATGATATATATACATATATTTAGTGAAATGATATCTTATTTATAATGTATTGATAAATTTGGAAATAGAATATATTTTATTCCTTCTTTCTATAATGATTGTTGAAAAAATTTCACATAAATCCTACCATCTGCATGATTGTAATGTAGTTCACTTTCCATGATCATATTTAATTAGTGGTTTTATAAGTATAATATATTTATAAAAAAAGATAATTTTTTCATGATTATTAGTCCTTATATGATGAATTAATGACTAATTTTAATACAATCAACCTATTGAAGTCATTTCTGACATATAAACAGAATCCCTTAAAATGTTTCAAAGTGATCATAAATGAAAAACTAATTATGAATAATTTGGTAAGAGATAAAATAAAAGGATTAATAAAAATGAAATATATTATTAATTATTAAAATAAATGCAATATTTTTGTTATAGTGGAAGATAAACAGACTTTATGATGATCTGCACTCAATAAAAGAGATAATTTATTTTGAAAACCACACATTCAAATGTTTTGAAGATTTATTTACAAAATAATACTCTTCCATGTAAATTTTATTCTATGTGTTTCAATAAAATTCATATATATTAATAAAATGATATTATTTTTATTTTTTACCGTAATATATTTTTTATACTACTTTTTAAAAGGAGTATTTTAAGGTTTTATGTATGGGACTTTCTTTTTAAAAACCTCCTTTAATGTTTCTGTGAGAACACTATTCCTTCCATGTCCATATGTTTAAATACTATTTTCTGGATTTTTATGTGGAAATATTTGAAGTACAAATTTAATTTTTATATCTTCTTTGAATTTATTCTAATGGTTTTAAAAAAATATCATTTTAATAAAATTTGGAATTTCTTTATTAAATTAAAATGGATTTTTTAATTTTAATGTCTATAGAAAAAATTAATAATCACATCCCAATAAATATGATTTTAATTTTTTGTTAAATTTCAATATTCAATGTTTTATTGAAATGAAACTCCACATTCCTATATTTCTTGAAATATTTGTTTTGAAAAAAAAAATCAAGGAAATAGATATGTAAATGTTTGAAAATGATTTCATCTAGGTGAAAATAATTTCTTTATGATGCAGTATTTTTTGGGTTGCGATTATTTCATAGTTGTTGGTCATGATTATGATGAAGGTTCTCTATTCTATAAAAAAGGACATTTGGTTCCGTTATAAACCAAGCTTTGGTGGATATAATATTATCCAATGTTGGGTGGTTCTATTTTAAACCAAGGTTATGTGGGACTGTTATTTCCCACAAATGAATTTGGTTTGGAAGTTAAATATATGGTTATTATATTTTTAAGCATGATATTTAAAATGATATCCAAATTTTCCTATATGTTTTTATCTATTCTTTCTATTGGGTTTCATAAAACTTTTATTACTTATCAAGGTAATATAAGAATCTTATGTTTAATGGAATATATATTATAATTTTAAGGGTGGAAATTCAGACATTTTGTAAATTCTTTTTGAGTATTCATGAATGAAAATAGTACAATATGGGGTTTTTTATATATCATATAAAATTTTCTATGGAATGTTTTGGTTAGTGAAGGTGATTTCCTTTTTAATAAGATGTTTATTCTGTTCACCATGTTTATTTGAAAAGGAAAATTTTAATATTTTTCATAAACTAGCGAGTTTTTTCTATCATATTTTAAAAATCCCATATTAGTATTTTTATAATCATTACTTGTTTTAACAAATATTTCACCATTTTTAAATATGGTTAAGAACAAATAATAATTCAAGTTTAACGTTATGAATATTTTTTATTAAATGATAACATGTTTCATTTCAAAATTATTGTATTAATGAAAAAATGGATAGTAATTAGAAGTCTTGAATCATTAAAATCATGGTTTTCTATGTTAATATTATGAAATAATTCTTTAAAACATAAAACAAAAAAATTTCTACAAAATAAATCAATTTTTTCATGAATACAAATTAATATTATTTTAATTTTATGGTCTATTATTTATAGTTGGTATTAGAAAACAAGATTATAAAATATTAGTGTCTAGGATGTTATTAGTGATCAAGTGAAAAATACTTTATAATATAAAAGGAATGTATGATGGTGATAATCAGGGTTATTTTTTATAAGTATAACGTTTTGAATACGGAATACCATGGTTAAATATATATTAGTTATTATCCTCCAAAAAATATGTTTTATTAAGGCATACTCAGAGTAACCATTTATTGTCTTAGTAAATGGATTTATCCACTTGAAACTAAATCAAAATATGGGAATTAAATTATCATATTTTTCTAAATGATCTTCTAAGAAGAATGACAACAATAGTAAAAAATATTTTGGATGTCAAAAATAATACAAAACCGGATATGATTGAAAACATCGGCATAAGTGAGTTTCATAATTCACAAAAAAATATCAAAATTGACTCCTAAATAAGATTATGTGCTAAATAACATAATTATAAGTATATTAAAAAACCAACATGTCAATAATGCCTGAACAAGAAAATTTGAAAATTTATTAAACTATTCGAATATGTCTTTTATATGGTAAATAATGGAATAAAAATATATTTCTAAGGAAAATAAATATTTTAATTAACACAACTAAAGGTAGTAATGTTATCCCATTGATTTTAATAAAATAGATTAAATATGGTGTGTGTGATAATTATTCTAATGGATTTCCTAGGGGATACCTAAAAAAATATGAACAGAAATATTTTACAGATAAATGTCTAGTAATGCATAATGTCATTACAATGGAATAGGAAGAAATTTTATACCGTATATGAATGATGTGGATTATATATTAGAATACATCTTCAAATAGTTTAATATTGGGGCATGATTCATATTTTTGATTTTAGGAAAGAGGTATTAATTAATAAGATAAAAAATCATGGAAAATAAATTATGAAGAATAAGGAATGATTATGAATTTGAAATATAATGATTTATGAATTATGATTTAATGATGTTCAGAATATTGAAATAATTTGTATAATTGTTATGTTTCATGTAATTTCTATACAATGGGATAAATTTATTTATTTTTGATTGATGTAAAAAGTATATGAAACCCTATATTAATCATGTGAAAATTCTATTTAAAGTGGGATTATCTATTCATTTGTAGACATCAGTTTAATGGTGACTATAAAATTTATGGTATATATGATGACAGATGATTATGATTATTTTATTTAATGTTTATATTTCCGGTACGGTTTTAGTAATTCTAATAGTGATATTTTAGAAGAAGAAAAACCCATAACATTCAATAAGGTTGTAAGGATTGAACCCATAACCAAATGGTGATAAGGGTGAATCACCTACCATTATCCTATTTGATGTCCTAGTTAGTATTCAATCATTTTTATTCTAAAAATTTGATTGAAAATAATGAATATAATTTTGGAATCAATTTTTATATCAAATTAAAAAGGCAATGAAATTAAAAGAAATTTGGGGATTAGGTTACTAGTTTATTTAAGAAAAGTTTAGGATTTTGAAACCTTGATTTATTATTATAAACAAAGAATTATGGTATTTTATTTTATGTATAAATATTGAATTATCAGACAAAGTATTTTTGGGGATTCATTTTATTTATGAAAATTACTATTATGTCTTAGAGATTGTAATATTAAGGCACAAACATTTTTTTGTATGAGACATGAAAATTTATTGGTGTTATTCGAAGATAAATTTTAAGTCCGTCCTGAAAGAAAGTGTGACCAAAACCTTATGATTTTTGGGTTTCAATATTAATCATTATTTTTTTAGAATAGTTTTATATAAAATGATCTAAGATAAATTTTGGTTTTTTTAGTTGAGGAATTGTAGATTCATGATTTTTTTTATAGTATGAGGGTTTAATCATTTTTCAAATTAACATACCTTATATAACATCCCAAAAAGGATGCCCTGCATGAGTTCCCTAAGCTGGAAATCCAAATAACCTTAGGTGCACCTCACCATATATCGGAGGCTTCCGACTAGCAGTAAGGGTCTTGTATGTTAGTCTTGGGGAGACTAAACCCTCTTTTATCAGAGTAAACACCAACAAAATAAATTGATAATAGAGGAATCGTATATAATCATAAACAATATCAATATATAAATATAATCAAAGTGGTAAATAAAATATCCAACTGAATAATAAAACAATCCATGATAATGTTTTTATCATGTTTCAAAAATAAGAACTAGAAAATAAATACACCAAAGACTCCCAAGAGGGTTTTGAACAATGTCAAGCTTCCTCGACCATGCTCCATCCAGACTTATCCATCTAAAATAGGTTAATTCCCCTTAACCTATCCTAAAACCAAGTAAAATATTTAGGTACTGATCAAGAATCCCAAGTAGGGTGTGAGTACAACTCATTAGGCCACCGACAATGGTGTCTAAAAAATCTTGTCAAAAATAGTATATGTATATGTATAAATAATAAACAAAGAAATAAACTAAAGATTTTACTTTTATTAAATTAATCATTATTTAGCCACATTTTCTTATAGGGTCTCATTGACACCCGAACCACAATACCTACTTTGGCATGCCCCAAAGTCTAGACTATCCCCACAGGATATCAAAAATCTAAATGTTCATGTTTCTGTTCATTATCATAATTCATATAGAATTTATCAAATACAAAAATATTATAATTAAGTTATGTATGAGTAATGTACATTATGGGCTCTAACCTCAACGATCTAAATTGAGTAATATATAATAGAGCATAATATTTTCCATAGAAAAATGAAAAATCTATCACTATCATTTCTATTGAATTCCCACATGGTCCTTCACAAACAATATTAGAAGCTGTCACTATCTTCTTCCCTTAATGATTACTCCATCCATAAGTAAACAATATTAGAATCTCTCTCTGTCTTATGGCATTAATCTCATTCTCACACCCCATTTAACCTATGTTCTTCTACATGAAAATATTATCACAGAAAATTCCCATTTCACTAATCATACCATTAATTAATTCACAATTAATTTATAATATAGAATCTTTCAATTAATTCAACAATTAGTTGTTCACTTACACTCCATTAATTAATTCGATAATTAATTAACTACCTCAATTTACATTAATTAATTGGCCAATTAATTAATCATAACCCACTCCCACTAATTAAACGAATTATTAATTAATCACATCAATTTCGCAATTCAAAACAAGATAGTCAATAAATATACAATTAATTAATTATATCAACTTCATAATTTCAACCATCGTATTAATTAATTCAAAAAATAATTAATCACATCACAACCAATAATTAATTCCATATTTGTTGAACAAAATATGACATCGTAAAATCCTCATAATTAATTCATAAATTAATTATTTAAAAACAATTCCATTCTCAATTTAAAAATACTTAAATTCATTACTTTACTCAATTAATTAATTGAATATAGAAAAACTCAATTGTTAATCATACAATAGCAGTTCTAAAATTGCATACATGTACGTTAAATCGACACTATGGAATTAGAATTTAGACCACTTACCTGAATATTGGTGATGAGGCATTATCACTAACAAATTTCCCCAAATTCAACACAATCAATCACAAAACTCATCAAAGAATAGGTTTTAGATCTGACACCTTAAAAATGGAGCAAGATGTAACAAAATGCTACATTTATGAGTGAAATCACCTTCAATATTCCTCTATAAAAGAGCCATATAATCATTTAGAAACCGATCTAGATTTTTATTAATTACTAGAAGGCATTCTATAAAAATCATGGCCCTAATATCAAAGATATGATGCGATATCGCTTTCGAACCGAATCATACTCTTGAAAATAGATATAAGAATTCCTAGACTGAGGATGGAGATACGTGAAAGGTCTTCTGTGAAAGATTTCAATGCACATATTACTTTTCTTCCATGTCAGAGGTTCACATGGAAGTTTTGGTCAAAAATGGTGGTGCACGGACCATCTCTAGTAAGTAAAGGTGTGTGGGGTGGTTCACGTGATGTTGGATATGCGTTTTTTATTTGTTGTCCATCAAAATTACATAAAATAAAAGACTATTTCATGTCATGTAAGAATCATAATGAATTTCCCCCTTTTCCCATGTGAAATATTTTTAAACATTTTAAAAAATGATTAATAGATATTACACGTGGTGTAATCTAATTACATGTGGTGTAATCTTGCATATGTTGTAAACTAATTACATCTGGTGTAATATATTTTTTTAACATGTCAACACATTGTAAAAGATAGTTATAGGGGGAATAATCTACTTTCTTGACATGTCTTCAAGTGGTGAAAACAACTTATAGGGGGTGTAAATTTTGAGGGCGTGAATTAATTTAAGTTTTGAATTTAATTCAAAACAACCCGTCCAGACCAATAAATTATAAAAAAATTTAAAGTGTCAAACCTAGAAAATGAGAAGATCTTACAATCCCCCACTTTATAATATCTCTTCATCAAGCGATAGTCCCAATCCTATTTGGGATTATGTGTCAAAAATATTGGGCCACTAAAGCTACATGTATACCTCTCTTTCCCATTTATCTTCTTGCACAGGTCCATGTTTCCATAATACATGACATGTCAGTACAGTCTTTCCCCATAATAAATTCTCATAGTGACCCCACACACAAATCAGATTCTCCTAAAAGGATACATATATCTCAACCTCAAAATCATCCAAATAAACCAAATGAGAAGGGTTGGGGTTATACAGACAAATTTTTTATACAAGGAAAACATCATATAAAGCTCTGTATTTCTATGGAAGATCCCATCGATATGCCACTACTCATTTCTATCCATAATTTAGAATGGTCTAACAAACCCGGTGGTTGAATTTTTGTATCTCTGTATCCTATGGTGGCCTAACCTAGGTGAAAACTGATGGAATAAATGATCAACCTCTATAAAATCTTTGGATCATCTCTACCTATAAGAATACTACTTCTTCCATCAATGATCCATAGTTATACAAGTCCAAATCAGCTGAACCTGCTCTTATGTATCCCACAAAAGACTCATTCCCAATAATTCTAACTCACATGCCCCTATCTAGAATAGTAGTGGTCTACATAGACTACAATAAATATCCTTAAATGGTTCCATATTCATAGTTTCTCGATAACTATTGTTATAAGAGAACTCCAATAGAGCCTACTGGTTCTCCCAAGACCCACCAAAGTCAAGGAGACATTCCTGTAGCATATCTTCAAGAACATTTATAGTATTCATTGACGGCCCATCTGTCTCTGGTTGGATGTTGTACTAAATAATATCTTCATAACATGAAATTTCTATAATCCTTCCAGAAGTGTGAAGTAAAATGTGAATAAAGGTCTAAAACTATATTCCATGGCACCCCATGCTGATGTACTATATCCCAATCATATAGTTCTTCCAACTACTCTACTATGAAGGTTTCCCATATTGGAAAGAAATGTGCTTCCTTGGTCAATCGATCAACAACAACCCAAATAGAATCATTCTTACTTAGAGCCTCTGAAAGTCCTACCACAAAGTCCATGGTCATATCGTCCCACATACATTCTAGAATGGGAAATGGTTGTTGAAAACCTTCAGGTCACTGATGCTCTGCCTTCACCTATTTACAAGTGTAGCATCATGTTTCGAAACCTTGTGTCTCTTTCTTCAGGCCTAGACACCTAAACTATCATTGTAGTTCATGATATCTTTTAGTCACACCTGGATGCACTACCCACCTTAAGGCATGAAATTTCCACATAAACTAATCCCACATTCTCATAGGCACAACAACTCAAATTTTCATGTATATGATCTCATCCTCATCTATCAACTAGTATGAAGGTGTCTCCCAACCTTCAATGAATTCCCTCAAGGGAAAGCACTCTGGATGCTCATACATATTGTCCCTGATCTGTCTCAAAAGTGTTGAATCCATAGAAACTAATAAAAGTTTCATATGCTCCAGACTATTTTAAACCACAATGTTTATATTTGCTAGTAATATCATCATCTTCCACTCAGCACAAGATTGTTGAACCGCCAATGTCTATTTTTTTCCTACTCAAAGTGTCAGCCACACTGTTTCCATTTCCAGGTGTATATACCAACTCAAAATCCAAATACTGTATAAACTATACCCATCCCCATTGCCGTAGATTAAAATATCTCTTAGAAAATATATACCTCATGATATTGTGGTCTATATAAACTGTAAACATTTTTACCAAATGATAGTGTCTCCAAAACTTCAGAGCATACACTACTTCCTCTCGCTCGATGTCGTTTGTAGGGTAGTTCGGTTCATGTGGTCTCAATTTATGAGACCCATATGCCATGAATTCTTATCCAGTCATTAACACATCTCCGATTCTGACCAAAAATGTGTCAAAATACACTGTATACTCTTCACCTAACTCAAGAAGGATCAAAATTGGTGTCCATGTTAAACTCTTATTTAATTCAATGAAATATTCCTCACAATACTCCGACCATTAAAAGATTACACCCGTTTTGGCCATGCCTAAAATTGGTACTACCAAATAGGAAAATTCAAGGATGGATCTCCTATAATATACAAATAATCCTAGAAAGAATTAGATATTAAAAACATTCTTGGGATATACCCAAGAAACCACTATATGAGCCTTTTGTGGCTCCATAACCACACCTTCCTTAGAGATGGTGTTCCCTATCAAGTGTACTTGGACAATCCAAAACTGACACATAGTTTTTTTGGCATATAGCTGATTCCCTCTCATTATAGTCAAGAAAATTTCAAGATGTTGGGCATAATCACCCTAAGTCTTGGAATACACTACAATCTATCCCAAAAATAAAACCACAGATTGATCTACCTATGGATAAAATATCATGATAATCAATCATCATAAACCATTTCAGTGCATTTTCCAACCCAAATAGCATTACAATAAACTCATATAGGCTATACCTACTCTAGAAAGTAGTCTTAGATATATTATAAGTCATAACTTATAACTGGTGATACCCCGATCTCAAGTCAATCATTGAGAACAAAAAATATACTCTCAACTAGTCAAATATATCATCTATATGAAAAAGAGGATACTGGTTTTTCACATCCATCTTTTTTGACATTTGGTAATCAATTACCAAGAGCAAGCTCCCACCACACTTCTTTGTAAACAACATAGGTGAACCCTAGGATGACGTAATCAGAAAAATAAATACCTAATACTTTAATTCCTACAGATGAGTCATGAGTGATTGAAGCTCTTTTAGTTCCATTAAGTATTGTGGAATTGATACTGGATCAGTTGCGACAGGATCTCAATAGTGAATTTTACATTTAACTTTTGTTGAAGCATTGAGAAGTCCTTAGGAAAACATCCAGAAACTATTGATTGGAAAAACTCTGTCCTCATGGATATCCCACTCCCCGAGAGAATGTAACTGACACCCTTATGAGATGTAAACATCACCATATTATTGTTATTCTAACACCCCAAGCTTCCACGGTATGTTTCCTTTTGAATAATATAATAGCTTGTGTAGTACACAACTTTGAATTCTAGCACACCATGACTAATCAAACTAGTCATTATGAATAGTAATACCCAATTTTTGAAATTATATAAATTTTGTTTTTCAAAGTGGAATTCATTTTTGGATTCAAAATATCAAATTTAGCTTAGGTTGAATTTTTGTTATTTTTCTAGAAACATTCAATTTTTTATGAATAGTGAAAACACTACGTTATTGTTTAAAACCGAATTTTTATTTAAATAATTATTTATTTTATATAAATTTATTTTAGGTTAAAATAGATATATAATACTTATTTATGTTAAATGTAATTCATTGGAGTCATTTTATAATAGTATTATATATATATAATTCTATTGAACTTTTTACCATCTTCTACCTACGTTTTAGGCGCATTTTCAAATTTGCATAAAATGTAATTTTATTACTTCTGTGAATTGAATTTAAAAAGTCCGAGAGACACGGTTGATATCAGTAACTAAAATTTGGTTCAATAAAATGAAAATAATTTTTGGTGAATAGTAACTTTTGACTTTTATTTACCAAGGCTAAAAGTAAATAGGGTCATTAAAGTTAAAAATGATATTATTATTACCTTAACACATGTCCTAATTCTATTGAATGAGTTTATTTAATACAAAATCAACTTTAGGAATAAAATATGATCCTTTTGTTCCACTTGTATTTGATTAGGACATTTATTATTATTTTATTTAAAGAGTTTAAAGTGTTAAATTCAATGTTTAAAAAATAAACCATTTTTAATTTAGGGTTATACATATGATAAATTTGACTATAAATATTTTTTATAAAGATAAAACGATTTCCAACATAATAGTATTTTATTTATAATTTTTAGACATTAAATGATTAAATTTATTTATGAGACAATGATAATGCAGTAGTTACCTTATTAATGAATGAATAAAATAATTGATATTATAAATATCTGAATAAATGTAAATTGGGACTTTTGATGAATTAGAATAATTTTCTAGGTTAATATGCCATGTTAGGGTTGATTAAATATTTTTTTATGTAATAATGTTGACATGAATTTCAAAAAAACAAATTACCAAATAGTGTCAAAATTTACATAAATGAGTTTTTAAAACAAATACTATATTATTAATTAATATAAAAATATAAAAAATATTTGGTCCATCCAAAGGACTTATATAATAATAAATATTTCATTAATGAACAACTTGGGGTTCTCTTGGCATTTAATGATGGAAAATTAAATTTTTTATTTCAAAAACACTTTTAAGGAAAAAGTGAGAAACCGCACAAGAACCACATGCGAGACAACATGCCCAAAGGGATTCACCATTGCAGACATGAGTCAGAAAAAAACCATAGATCACTTTTATGGTTTAATTAGAACCTCAAGTTAATCCCAAAAATTATCCTTAATCATACCTTCAGAATCATCATGTTCCCTCTCAGAATCCGGTGCTGACATAGACACGAGACCAGATTTGCGGCTGATGTAGCGAGTATGAATCCTACCCAACCTACCTCCCACCTCCTAGATGCCAGTGACCTATGAGGAAACACCCATGATGAATTTTTTCCTTGCCCTCCCCCATAATTTTGGCTTTCTTTTTGGATGATTGGTGTTCCCAAGGATATAAAACTTGTTATGGATGGCCACTGGGGCATCCAGTCCAGCTTGAATCCCCACGCCACCAATCTTCCCATCATTAGGCAAGTGGATCATAGAGACGGCTGCCACATGTTACCCATCTGAACCGAATGTAGCAGTGACACTCCCTTTGGATCCATCAACCATAGGGATGCTCTGCAATGATGGGTCATCCCTTCTCCCATCAGGAGCAGTCATCACACAGCGAACAACATTGGCATAAGAAGGACCGGCACTTCCAGAAACCACAACAGCGACGCCCTTACCTTTCTTGTCTCCCCCTGACTCGATTTCCTTCGGCACAATGGGAGGTGCATGAGTGGTAGAACCTGGTAGGCCATAAGTAGATGTGGATGGATTTCCAGGGCTTGAAGTGGAAGCCCATTGGACTCCCGAAGGGGAGTGATGACCACCCGACGGAGATCTTGGACTCTTCTCGGCCCCAGACTGATGAATTCTAAAAGTAACCTGAGGAACTATGGGAGCAAGTGTATCATTAGGCTGAGACGCTGATCCTTTGTGACCTTGCCTCCCACGTCGAGAACTGAAAGAGGCCAAGTGGCCATGTCGACAGCAAAGCGAACAAAAACCAGAAGATTCCTCATAATGAATGTGTTCCCAAAAACCAAACGAGCCTTCCACCTGGAGAGAAAGACGATTCGAGAGAACCACCAATAAGTCCATCACAACACAAAGTCAAACAAATATGAGTTTCTTCATTCAAATAGTATCATTGTCAATTTAGAGAAAACAACTGATAATGTCACTAATGCCTTTGAGGACGGATCGGTTCTGAAAGGGGAGTGGAAGGCGATGAATTTGAATCCACATCGCCACATGCTTGAAATCACAACCACGATATAAGTACAACGTCCAGAGAAAGATAAGGAAGTGTAGATTATCATACAAACGTGACTCCGACGACCAGGCATGGGAAAAATCATCATCATAAAAAAGGTCGATTCTCAAATGACATTGATCCACAGTGCCCATTGCCGCCCGAGAACGAAGACCCCACATTGAGTTGATGAAACCCTCAAACATCTCATGAGGAGTAGGCTCTTTCCTCACACTGAAGACCTCTAGGGAGACGCGGTGTGGGATGAAGAGCGAGGCGCGACCCCTACTCGGCCGGATCTAGGCGTCGGAGTCGGAGCTTGCAGGGAGAATGTAACGTCGACGATACCCCTCTGGTCTTTTGCTTCGGATCTATCGCGCCCCTTCCTCCAAGGCCATTTGGTTCAGCCCAAAACTAATCATATATCCACCCAAATACAATACCTTCTACCAAGAGTCCTTACTTTGATCAGAAAGCAAACCTATGGATCCCTTTCGATCATCTCAAAAGGAAACACTTGATAAAGAGGTAATAATTTCACAACCTCCTTCAAAGTTATTTTATTCTTCCACTTCCTCATTATTTTTTGTTTTCATTCCAAAATAATAAATCAAGTTCCTTATACATATTGTGATGTTACTATAAATATGGTACAACCATATTTATTATTCAATCCATCCTATGAATGAAAAGTCACTATACGTGCGTACGTACAGCTTACCGTCTCCGCGTCGCGGGGTTGTTTGTTACTCGAACACATCATTATATGGATGGGTATAATAATGAATATAATAGATATAAATAATAAATATAACATTTTAAGGATTTTTTATATATGATATAACATCCAATTATAAATGATTTCCCCTTCAATAGAATTATATTTTCACCCATGCGTACGTACGGATTACCGTTTCCACGAACGCGATATGATTCATAAACCATCATAACCATTCAGTAATAATTTTAATTTTATGATTAAAAATAATTTTTAAGAACAGAATATAAATCTGTATATGAATCAAATACATCCAATCCATAACAAAGATGGCTTACATAACCAACCATATAAAGGAAATCAAATCAGTTAACACTCGAAACAATGATACTACTAAGATATTATTAACAAAGAAATATTAGAGGACCATATATGATATCATATTTATTTATGTTGTATTTCTATAATTTAATAACAATGGTTTAACTATTATATAGAAGTTTAACGTACCCTCGATCAAATAAAGTTAAAAGGTTAGGGTTAATTTTACAATCTCTTCATTATCCAAGGTTGTTTATACTTGAGTATCTACTAAGACCACTTTATCATCCACATCCATGTTTCTTAAAAATGTATTTCAAAAAAAATTAGTATTTACTAGACTATGGGTTAAATTCATTTATACCATTGTTTTACTTTTTGTAATATGTTTATAAAGGAATCTTTCCTTCCTTTTCTAAACAAGGTCTTTTACGAACTTTTCGACAAAATTATGGAAAGAATGTATTTTTTACCTTATAAGATGGGTGAGCCTATTTTCTATCATTATAACACCTTCAAAGATTCCCTTACAATCTTATAACAACATTTTAAAAATAAATGTTTTGTTTTATAATTAAGTGACTTTTAAATGATTTCAAAATATAAAGATCTGTTTATCTCAAATACATTTCATTTCATCTCTGTCAACACCTTTGATAGATTTTAAACTTGTTTGAAGTTGATTTATTATGGTACAAATATTCCATATTGTATTGAAAATTTTCTGATATGTTTGACTATGAATGTGTTATTTTTATTCCATTAATGGTTTATGGAAAAAGTATTGACATTTCGTATGCTAGTTTTAATATGAATGTATGTGTTATTTTTAATCCTTTTCATATAAGAAATGCATTGGACTTAGTAAGTGACAGGTGGATCCCACTATAGCTCCTCGATGCATCAGTAGGTCTCATGATACAAACTAGTTCCTTGGCACAAGACCTTGACAATATCTTATTTGTAGTCTTGGCACGAGGCCTTGACTATGTTGTTATGAAGTCTGGAAATATGCATTCCATTATTATAAAATTGGATATTGATATTATATTTTATTATTCGACTAGTATAATATCCATTGAATAAGTAAATGGCATTATTTGATTTATCTTTTCTATGTTATTATGATGTTTAAGATTAAAATGACTGTGTTTTAGTCTTATATATTGTTTTAATTTTTTATGCTTATTTATGAAAGTTTCTACTATATTGTTATCCTTATTTTGAATCTAATCTCACCACTTTATATTTTTTATTTTTGATAGGATGCGAAGAAGTATATTATGACTGACCTACAAGGATAGTCTAAGGAAAATGAATGTGTTCAAATGAGACATTGTTGTTGTTGTTTTCCATTTGTTGATTTAATGTAAAACTTATGTATGTATCTAGTACTTCAAAAGCTACTAAACTAATCAGTATTTTGATATTTGATACCCTGTGATCATGCTAATGATATGTAATAATGCATTAAATCTAGGTAACTAGCATAGGGGCATTACATTTTGTATCAGAGAATGTTTAGTACAAACCATGGAAGCTAGATTTATAAAAACTCTCATTAGAAAACATTATCCTAAGATAGACTTCGAGGATTAGTATAGAAGAACTTCCTTCAATTTTGGTAATGTAGATATTTTGTGAGTTTTCAAAGAAATAAATCTTTGGATGGTTGGGAACAGGTAGAGGCGGCTCTGGAATGGATATACCTTGGCGTGAAAACTCTGATTAGGAGTTTTGGGCTTGACCTAGGCTATCCTGGTACCCGATAACGGGTCTGCTGCACTCTTGGTTACGAAACTCCCACGGGATATGTTTGGATAATTTACATTTTCTTTAGAAACCATTATGAAGTATTTACAAGAATATATCTCTTCGAAAAAAAAATATTTTTATGATTATGGATTATATCCGCAAACTGTTCAATTTATGTTAACTGTTTTACAAGTTTGGAATTATTTTTTCTGATTCATAAACTAATCTAGTGTATACACTTGTTTAGAAATGGCCCCTATTGAAAGGAATGCAAACCATATCAACCCACGTAATCTATATAGGTATTTTCCTCCTACTCAAGATAATTATTGTGGATCTGGTGATGAAAATGGTATTGATCAGCTTATCACCATACTGCGATAGCTCACTCAGGAAATAAATAATATGCTTATACGTATGGAGCACCCTGATCCACAATGTGGAGGATCAATGTTAGACCACTTCATGAGGCAAAAACCACAGCCATTCAATGGGATTACAAATAAATTTGTTACTGAGCAATTGATAAGATTCATAGATATAATATTTCATGATTTGGTGAGTAGAAAAAGGGAAAATATTGTCCTGGTAGTTTATTGCCTCACTAGAGATTCAGATCAATGGTGGTCATTAATTAAAAACACAAAGGAGGATGAAGAAGTATAAAATATGTAATGGAAGGAGTTTAAATATCTATTATTAAAATAAACACTTTACATGTGACCATCAAGCGGATATGGAAGAACAATTTCTAAATCTGAGGAAAAAGTAGGATGAGAATGTTGCGTATGAGGCTAACTTTACAAGGTTGGAAAGGCATGCAACAGATTATATATGTAACCTAGTGAGTAATATTGATCGATTCTTTGATAGGGTAAAACCATTTCTTCGTCGAGCATTATTCCACTACTACAAAATTGTCCATTAGCGACCGCCGAAAGTGGTCGCTAATGGTCTTTTACGACCACTCAGCGACAGGAAACGACGTTCACTGTTGGCCCGTCGGTAAAGGCTAATAGTGACCGCCAATTGCAGTTGCTATAGGGCCTCCACGGCCGACCATGGTAGCGGTCGCCGAGAGGAGCAGTAGTTACTGCCAAATGTGGTCGCTAAAAACTAGAAAAATTTGACATAATTAGCGACCACCTAAGGTGGTCGCTAACCTGGGATTTTTTTAAAAAAACCAGAACATTGAAAGCATCCAAAGATCCAAAAAACAAAATCCTGCAAATAGAAGCATGTGCCGATGGTTCAATATGGTTGTGTCTTTCGATTAAGTGGATGGAAAATGAAATTAAATTGCACATAAGGTGATAAAAATTCATACTTCACCTCGGGCTCATTGTAGAAGGGTTCCTAGTTAAGAACAAGGGCCTGGAGTGACACCATATGTGGTCTCTAGACCGCAACTTTAAAAAAACCAAACCTGAAATCAGATGCTGCCATGATAAATAAAAAATACAAGGAAACTTTCAGAAGGAGAAAATCCTAGACACCATGTCACCATTAATGATAAAAATTGAGAGAAGATCTACTCAAGATATTTAAAAAATGGATAATAAAATATTCCAGCTGAAGAGAAGGAAAAACAGGAAATTCTCAATATACTTATAAAGATACATGATAAATCTTCAGCATTGACTGAAAGGTTCAAGTACTCTCACTTTACAAAGGGTGGTTATCATCATATTACATTAATTAACATATAGAATATTTTTCATAGCAAGTACGTAGGACTTATTATCAAGATTCAAAGATAATAAAATCATGATTCCAGGTAGATTCTATAATTCTAAACAATAATAATCTCCATGGAGCATTTCTAAATAAATATTAAAATTTGAATGAATCTTTCCTGATCGTGAGACATCCAGCTTTCCAGGAGGCCATAAAATACCACACATACACGAAAACGAAGAAACCAAAATGAATATAAACCAAAGCACAAAAAAAACATAAAATGGAAAACTAGATATATAACAAAACCCAAAATGAAAGACTAGAGATATTAAATCAAAAAACTACTATCCAAAATAATGTAGTTTCCATTCATGATCGTCCTTCAAATGCAATCATCATGATATGGTGAATCCTCCTGCACAACTTATGGTTGAATTTGTGTGTCCAACCTATCTCAATAATTTTGGTTATCTTCACAGAGTTTTATGGTCAGGAACCTTAGTGGTGGAATTTTATGATGTTTTTAATGAAATTTTAGAATAACATGAACCACTTTCTTAAGGTATTAGCTTTACAAGCTGAAGACACACAAGAATATATTTCTTTTTTATTATACTCATAATTTCACCACACAAAAAACAAGAATATATTTATTTTTTTACCAAAAAAAACTAAATACCATTATTTATAAATATTATCAATCAAATTACCTCATCCCACACCTTTGAGCCACAAGTATGTCGATATATCAATCTTTCCAGCTTCCTAGGTCTCTAAACTCTTTTAAGGTTAGTGAATTATGCAAATAATATTGAACATTCACTAAAATGAAAAGGCAAAACATGTATACATAGAAACATATACTGATAAGCAGTAAATATTTATTCAATGACCATAACAACCATTATTTAAAGGGAATTTAAAGCAATTCTAGTCCGATAGAAATATCCATGATATCCCCATAGTTCCTCCACAATCCTAGTACTAAATCATTTTTAGTACATATATGAGTCGTAAAATCCCTTAAATTATTTCCACAACATATACATTTAAAAGATAGTACAATACGTTGCCTTTGAATATCCCCATCTGTTAAAAGTGTTTTCCTCATAATTCTCCAAATCAAAAAAGCTCATTTTTTTGGAACACTCTTATCCCGGAATAGATCGCCCCATAGACATATGGCTTCGAAGTCCTATTGATATTTCAAAATGAAACAGATGAAAAAATACCATTAGCACTAGTTATGTAATCTAACCATCTTTAGAAGAAGATATAAAGATATCATTGGCCTTAGTTCTTTGATCTCTATGAAGCACTGCATGAAGAAAATTAAGGAACCAAACCAAAAACATAGGTTTCAAGAAAATAACTTTCATCATTAGTGGTGAAAAATAGTGCATATCTGTATAACATCACATTAAAGAATGATTCTATATATCTTTATATCCAATATAAATTAAATTCCATTTTCAAAAATTCCACTTTCAAAAAGATTAAATTGGATTGAACACAATATGGTGGTAAATAAATTGAATTGAACACAATATATTCCTATACATTTCAGAGAGATAAAACACACTATGTGGGATAAAATGTATGTAGTAATATATTCTTGTACCTTTCAGTGAGATAAAATAGTATATAGAAAAACTAATATATGGTCATTTATTCCTAAAAAATTTTAGTAAATGGGAAAGATAATAAATCAAAGAAGTATTAAAAAAATTATATTATGATTTATTAGCTATCACAACCTAAAAAATAAATGGGCAGGTACTCCATTGAAATAAATAAATATCAACAGTGCCTAGTATTTAAAAAATGACAATGTATAACTATAGAAAAAATATTAAATGGGTGGTTTATAATAGTAGACCATATTTAATAACTGTGTATAACAATTGAAATTTTTAAATAATAGTATATTACAGTAGAAACTGAAAAAATGATAGTGTATAATGGTATACAGTATAATCGAAGACAGTGTATAATAGTAGATAGTGTTAAATGGGTAGGTTTTGACAGTGTATTAAAAACACCTAAAAAAATGACAATGTATAACTATAGAAAAAATATTAAGACACATATGAAATCAAATACAATAAAAAAATAAAATAAAATACATACTTGTTTAATATCTAGATTTTTAGAATGATTAACCTATAATACCAATTACAACATGAAAGATAGTCAATTGTGAAGTAAAATAATTTAATAAATGGAATAAAATAAATAGATGAACCTAAAAGAGTGTAAATTATTTGATGAACATGCCATTAATTCATTTAAAACAGTGAGAGATCATTGTATATCATGTGCTTGATTAACCTAAGGAGAAAATGAGATGAGATTTCACTTAATATTGAATAGTGAGATGTAAATATTCTTGGAATAATGGTAATTGGAAGAAAAATTATCAATATATTAGATACTTGGAATTAAAATTGTCCCAAAATTAAATAATGTTAACCTAGAACCCTAGGCTACCGAGATATGTAGATGGGAGATGTCGGAGGTGAGAGCGGGTGAAGGTATGGAGGTGGAGGTCAGGTGAGGTGCGAGGGAGGGGCGGCGGTGAGGGAGGATAGGCTATGGAAAAGGATCTGTGTGTGGCAGTGTAGGCAGCGGGCGAAGGCAAATATCCGATTAGTCCTGCTGGAGGGGTGATGGTGGGAGAGGATGGATGGCAGTGACGACTCCAGGTGCGGTGGTGACGGAAAACCTTGGTGCAATGGCAGTGATGGACGAGAGGGAGGGGAGGCAGAGATAGGTCTCTATACGAAGGGAAGGATTCGGAGAAGTATGGTTTTCTATTTGAGAGAATGATTTGGGGAGGGGGCGCGATTGCATATAAATTTTTTTAATTCGGGTTAGCAACTGCCGATGGCGGTCGCTGTTGGTAACCTTTAGCAACCGCCAATGGAGGTCGCCCGTTCCAGGGGCCTCAAATGCCCAATTCTCTAGTATTATTCTCACAATCCTTCTTATTGTATGAAGATATAGTCTAATGTGCTAT
This sequence comes from Viscum album, assembly GCA_963277665.1. NCBI lineage: Eukaryota > Viridiplantae > Streptophyta > Magnoliopsida > Santalales > Viscaceae > Viscum > Viscum album. Next base: position 1,790,006,717 of record OY728143.1, on the reverse strand, counting down.
CAAGACAGAAAAATAATTCTCTATGTCTTGTGACATTAAAGTAAAGAGAGAGGATAAGAGATCTACTGAATAATCTGGAAATGGAAATAAAGGGATGAAGGGAAAATTTGGAGATCCATCCTACAGTAAATGTGGTAAGAAACACCACGGTACTTTCCTAAATGGAATGGGAGTCTGTTAAATGTGTGGGTAAAATATCCACCAAGCTATTGATTACAAGGGAAAGAAAGAGGTTTTCAATTTTGAATTCTACAATTGTAGAGAAATGTGGCATTATGAAAATGAATATCCTAAGAGCCGAAGAAACATACCTCATAAAAGGAAAAGGAAGCAAGGCCAAGTTTATGATATCACTACTGCTGAGGTTGAAACCCCATAAGATGTGGTGGGAAATAATTTAATGGTTTACTCATGTTTATCCAATGCTTTATTTTGTTCTGAATCATCTAATTGTTTCATATATTCTCATTTTGATAAGAAAAATAGATATTTCCCATTTTATTTAACAAGGTAATTATCAGTCAAAACTCTTAAGGAAAGTATCATTGCAATAATATTTTGTGAATCTGATCCCATTAGGGTTTATAAATATTCTTTAGCTGTTAATCTCGTCATGATACCCATGATTGAATTTGATATAATCCTCAGTGTGGATTGGATTTCGGGCCATGATGCGAAAATTTATTTCAAGAAGAAGGATGTTACAATTTTTGATGATGATAAAGAGTACCTTATCCTTAGAGGAGAAACGTCACCAACAGATTCATATCTAGATCCACACCTAATAGCTCACCTAAATTCAATTATTTGGGAGGAAGAGAATGAAATAACTATGGGTAAGGAAAATAATGTTTTAATAGAAGATGTACTTATTGTAAAATATTATGTTGATTTGTTTCTATATGATTTACCTGGACATCCTCTGTAATGATAATTTAATATTTCCATTGATTTAATTCCTGGTTCAAGGCCCATATCGAAGACCCCTTATAGAATCTCCCCTGTGGAAATATTGGAACTAAATAAACAGCTAGAGGAATTGAGTAATAATAGATTTATTCTCCCTAGTATTTCTCCATGGGGATCCCCTATTCATTTTCTTAAGAAGAAAGATGGATCTATGAGGTTGTTAATTGACTACACTGAGATCAATGCTACAATAATAAAGAACAAATATCCCCTAACACTCCTTAATGATTTGTTTGATCAACTTCATGTAGCTCAATATTTTTCAAAGATAGACCTTCAATATGGATATCATCAGTTGTGTGTGAAGAAGGAAGACCTTTCGAAAACAGTTTTTCAAACCAGGTATGGGCATTATGAGTTTACAGTAGTGCCTTTTGGACTGACTAATGCTCCATCTGTTTTCATAGATTCAATTAATCGAGTTTTCCTGGAATATATTGATGAATTTTTAGTGGAATTTATTGATTTTATATAGGTATACTCAAAAATCATTGAACATCATTAATATCACTTGCACACTATTCTGAAAACCCATAGAAGAAAAGAATTATATGGGCTATTTAGAAAATGTGAATTCTGGATTCATGAGATTTATTTTCATGGCCATATTGTCTCTAAGGATGGAATCTATGTTGATCCTTCAAACACCAAGGCAATACAAGAAAGGCCAGCACCGATTTTTATAACTGAGGTACACAGTTTTATTGGTTTGGCAGGTTATTATCGGTGCTTCATCCTAAATTTTACTCGATTGGCTAATCCATTAACCAAGATAGACATAAAGGGATTAAATTTGTTTGGACAAAAGAGTGTAAAAATGTTTTTATTAACTGAAGAGAATATTAGTCAATGCTTGTATATTTACTCTACCGTCGGGGAATGAAGGGTTTGTTATTTATAGTGATGCTTCAAGGAAATGACTTGGTTATTTCCTTATACAAAATGATAGAGTTATTCCCTATGCATCACAGAAGCTAAAAATTAATGAACAAAACTATCCCACACATAATTTAGAGTTAGAAGCTGTAATACTTTCTTTGATGATTTGGAGACACTATCTCTATGGTCAAAAATGTGAGATATATATTGATCACAAGAGTTTGAAATATAAATTCTCACAAAAAAAACTAATCCTGAGGCAAAGGAGATGGCTCTAACTACTCAAAGATTATGATTTCACTATACAATACCACCCAGGGATGGGAAATAAGGTGGAAGATGCTTTGAGAAGAAAGGATCATGGAGTTTCAAACAAGATGAGAGTTGAAAGGGATCCTATCATCATAGATCTAGTAAAAATGGATATGAGAATAATCATGGAAAGTGAAACATTGAAACTTTTTCAAATGGTTTCCAATACCTCTTTACTAGAAAGTATAAAAGTTAATAGACTGATGATGATGAGACTCAAATGAAAATTAAATCTGGGAATGATCTGAGATTAATTGACTTCGTATTTGATGATGGAATTTTGAAATTTGGGAAGATACTTTGAGTACCCAGCATACTTGATCAAAAAATGGAATTGTTGGATGATGCTCATAACTCCATCTTCTCTATGAACCCATTTACCACTAATATGTATAGATATTTGAAGGAACACTTTTTGTGGGACAACATGAAGAGGGATATTGCCGATTTTGTGTAAATATGTATGGTTTTTCAACAGGTGAAGGCTAGAAGACAACATTCTAGAGGAGTCATGAAACTACTTCCCATACCTGATTAGAAATGGGATGATATTATAATGGACTTTGTCATGGGGCAACCAAATACTCCTAGAAAGAATAATGCAATATGGGTCATTGTTGATCGTCTTACCAGGTCAGCACATTTTTATACTGTAAGAGAAGATATACCACTTGAACGTTTAGCAAGGCTATATATTAATGAAGTTTTAAGACTTCATGGAGTACCCCAATCTCTTGTTTCTGATTGTGATCCCCATTTTACATCAAGATTCTGGAAATGTCTTCAGAAGGCCCTGGATATTGAAATTCATTAGAGAACTGCCTACCTCCCTCAAATTGATGGATAATTATAACGGACTATTCAAACCTTAAAAGACATGTTGAGATCTTTCTCACTTTACTTTCAAGGTATGTGGGATCAATATTTTCCTTTGGTAAAATTTTCCTATAACAACATCTTCCATTCACGTATTCTGTTGGCACCATATGAAATGTTATATGGAAAGAGATGTTGCACACCAACTTGTTGGGATGATGTAGTTGAATGAAAATTCATAGGCCCTGAAAATTTTGAGGAAACAATGGAAAATGATAGGGTTATCCAAACCCACATCAGTGTAACTCAAAGTAAGAAAAAGGGATATATCGATAATCGAAGCAACGATTTTGAATTCCAAGTGGGAGATCATGTTTTCATGAAGGTATGTCCATGAAAGGGTGTTATACGATTCGGTAAGAAGGAAAAAATACATTTGTGGTACATCAGACATTTTGAAATTCTAGAACGAATTGGAGTTGTATCTTATCATTTGTCAATGTCTCCATTTCTCTCCAAAGTTCATGATGTGTTCCACGTATCACTATTGAGAAAATACATTTTTGACCCAACGCATGTACTCACCTATGAGGAAATTAAAATGGAACTTGATATGTATTATTGTGAATAGCCTGTCAAAATTCCTTATAAAAGAGAACAACTGGTGAAAACCGGACGACTCGTCTGGTAAAAGTTCTATGAAAAAATCATAAGATGGATGAGGGAATGTGGGAACTCGAGGAACATATCATGAAGAACCATCTGAATATTTTTATGCTGTAATATGCTAGAAATTTTGATGGTGAAATTATTTTAAGGATGAAAAAATGTAACACCCCAAGCTTCCATGGTACGTTCCCCTTTGAATAATACAATAGCATGCGTTGTACGCAACATTAATTTATAACACCCCACGTCTAATCAAACAAGCCATTCTGAATAGTAATACCCAATTTTTCAAATTTTATAAATTTTATTTTTCAAAATGGACTTCATTTTTGGATTCATAATATCAAAATTATCTAACTATGAATTTTTTCTATTTTTCTAAAAACATTCAATTTTTGATGAATGGTGAAAACACTGCGTTATTTCTTAAAATCGACTTTTTCTTTAAATAATTTGTTGTTTAATTTAAATTTTGATTCGGTAAAAATATATAGATAATACCTATTTATGTTCAAAGTAATTTATAAGAGAAATTTTATAATAATATTAAATATATAAAATTATATTGAATATTTTTCCGTCTTTTGCCCACCTTTTAGGCACATTTGCAAATTTGCATAAATTGTAATTTTACCACTTCTGTGATATAAATTTCAAAAATTTGAGAGACACAATTGATATCAGTACGTAAAATTTTGTTCAATGAAATGAAAATAATTTTTGGTAAATAGTAACTTTTGACTTTTATTTACAACGGTTAAAAGTAAACAGAGAAATTAAAGTTAAAAATGATATTATCATTACCCTAACACATGTCTTAATTCTATTGGATAAATTTATTATGACTAATATCAATAGTTAGATCTTTTTAAATTAAATGAATGAAATTTAAAAGAAATTGTAAATGCCCCCTAACTTATATTCAAGATAAAATCAATAGGAACTAAACCAGTTATTTAACCGTCACACTGAAAATTCATATTCTTAGACATAGATGATAAACAAAATAAGAAATCCAACCCATTAAGGAATCCTTTTCAATTAAAAGGGAATACATGTTAAAGAAAATATAATAAAGTGGAATATCGCAAAATCAGATGAAACAACTCTCCCATAGTCCTTGGAAATAGAGGTGACAAAAAGAAAATATAACTAGAAATTCTATTCAGAAATATTCGGTTCACAATAGTTCTTTTTCATTTGTAGTTTTTATTTACAACAAAAAAACTAAACAAATCCTTAAACCTAATTAAATGTGAGTCACCTGTGTAACACCCAAAGATTCCATGGTACATTTATCTTTGAATAATACAATAGCTTGCATGGTACGCAACACCGAGTTCTAGCACACCACGACCAATCAAACTAGCCATTTAAAAAGTAGTTACGAATTTTAATACCCACTTTTTAAAAGTTTATAAATTTTATTTTTCAAAATGGACTTTATTTTTTGATTTTAAATATAAAAATTATCTTAGGGGAATTGTTTTTATTTTTTTGAAAACTTTAAATTTTTGATGAATAGTAAAAAAACCTTGCGTTATTGTTTAAAACCGACTTTTTATTTAAATAATTATTATTTTTCTTTAGATAATTATTATTTTTATTTAAATTTATTTTACTGTCAAAATAAATACATAATACCTATATTATCCTACTATAATTCATTGGATTCATTTTATAATAAGTTTAGATATATAAAATTTTATTTAACTTTTTAATGTCCTTTAACCACCTTCTAGGCACATTTGCAAATTTGTATAAAACATAATTTTACTTATTATGTGAACTGAATTTAAAAAATCAGAGAGACACAGTTGACATCAGTAATTAAAATGTGATTCAATATGATGATAATAATTTTTGATGAATAGTAACTTTTGAATTTTATATACCACAGTTAAAAGCAAATAAAGTAATTAAAGGTACAAATGATATTATAATTAACCCAAAACATATCCTAATTATATTAGATAAGTTTATTTCAACCAAAATCAATCTTAGAACAAAAATACTACCCTTTCTTATCCATTTGAATTAGATTAGTACATTTATTATATTTTATTTAAAGAATAGTTAAAAGTGTAAAATTCAAATTTTAATGACTGAACCATTTTTAATATAAGGCTATACATAAGATAAATTCAACTATAAATATTAATTATAAAGGTAAAAATATTTCGTACATCAATATATTTTATTTATAATTTTTAAAATTAAATAATCAAATTTATTTATGACGCAATGATGATGCAGAAATTACCTTATTAGTGAAATATTAAAATAATTGATATTATAAATATTAAAATAAATGTAAATTGAGACTTCTGATGCATTAATGGAATTTTATAGGTTAATATTACATGTTAGGGTTGATTGAATGAAATTTTTTTAAGTAATTAAGTTGATATGATTTTAACAAAAATCAATTATTAAATAGCGTCAAAATTGACATAAATGAGTTTTTAAAACATGAACTATTTTATTAAATGATATAATATTTCTAAAAATATAAGATTCTTCCAAATAACTTATATAAGGTAATATATTTCATTAATAAACCACTTGAGGTTTTATTGTCATTTTATTGTAATTTTATTAACCATGTAATATAAAAATACAAAATGACATAATAAAAGTAAAACTATGTAACTAAGAGTTAAATCTAAAAGATAAGTTTAATATTGTGACCTAAACTAGTGTAAAAGTTATTGTCTAAGATGATTTCTACCCATACCCACCTTATCCTCTAAATAAATCCATTTTTATCCATTTTAAACTGAAAATTATTTTATAATAAAATAATATTTCAAGCTTTTCCTAAAGTGATCGTCACCTCTCTTATAAAAGGGTACTTCCCCTTCTCTCATATTCACACTTCCAAATCCTTTTGGCTCGGCCAACCCATACTCAAATATCATAAAAACTACCCTTACTTCAACCTATAGGCCTTACTTTGATCACAATGCCAGTCTAAGGAGCCCTTTTGTTCAAATTAAAAACAATAACCCAAAGAAGAGGTAATTATTTCATCACCTATTTCTTAGTACTTTTCTTCTTCCACATCCTCTTTATTTGTTGTTTCAATAAAAAAAATAATAAATCCAGTACCTTCTACATACATAGATATTATTATAAATATGGTATAACTATATTCATTATTCTATCCATCCTATGAATGACAAAGTCACCATATATGCGTATGTACGGTTTACCGTCTCCACATTGTGGTGTTGATTGTTATTCAACACTTCATTATTTGTATGGGTATAATAATGAGTATAAGTGATGAAAATAATAAATATATCATGTTAATGATTATTTATATATAATATACCCAACAATTGCATATTATTTCACCATCAATAGAATGATATTGTCGCTCTGGCGTACGTACGGATTACTGTTTCCACGACACGATGAGTTTCCGTTCCCTATTGTAACCATTCAAGAATAATATTCATTTGATGATTAAAAATAATGTTTAAGAACCTAATATAATTATTGATATGAATCAAATACATCCTATCCATAAAAAACATGACTTACGTAAAAAACATATAATGGAAAATGAATCATTTAACACCCAAAAAAATGATACTACTCAAATATTATTAACTAATCAATATTATAGGATCATATTTTATATAATATATATGTATGTGGTTTTTGTATAATTTAATAACAATTATTTAACCATTATACAGGAGTTTAACGTACCCTCAACTAAGTAAAAGTACAAGGTAAGGGTTAATTTTACAATCTCTTTATTATCTGAGGTTATTTATACATAAGTATCTATTGGGACTTCATTATCATCCACATTCTTGTTTCTTAAAAATGTATTTCAAAACATTTTTACTATTTCCTAGACTATGGGTTAAAGTAATTTATAACCTTGTTTGAATTCTTATAAAAACTTTTTTAAAGGAATCTTTCCATCTTTTCCCAAACAATGAATTTTATGACCTTTACGAAAAATTAATGAAAGAATGTTTTTTTAACTTATACGGCATATGCGGCTATTTTACGTTGTTATAAAAACTTCAAATATTCCCTTAAAAGATTATAAAAATATTTTCAAAATAAATATTTTGTTTTATAATTACATGACTTTTAAATTATTTCAAAATAGAAATAGGTATTTCACTCTAATTGTGTTTATTTCATCTATGTCAATATCCTTTGTTTGATTTTACCCTTGTTTGAAGTTGATTTATTATGATACAATATTTTATAATGTATTGAAGGTTTTGTGATATTTTTGACTTTGGATGTGCTATTTTTATACCATTCATGGTTTATGGTTAAAGTATTGACATTTCGTATGCTAGTTCTAATACGAATGTTTATGTTATGTTTCAACCTTTTCAAATGAGGAATTCATTGGACTTAGTAAGTAACGGGCAGGGACTGCTATACCCCCTCAATGCATCGGCATGTCTAATGAGACGAATTAGTGACTTAGAATAAGGCCTTGACAAAATTTTAATTTTAGTCTTATAATGAGGCCTTGACTATATGGTTATGATGTCCGGATTTATGCATTTCATCACTATGAAATTCGATATTGATATTACATGTGATTATTCAACTAGTAAAATATACATGTGAATAAGTAAATGGAATTGTTAGATTTATATTTTCCATATTACAATAATGTTTAAGTTTAAAATTCTTGTGTTTTAGTCTTATACATTGTCTTCAATTTTTATGCTTATTTGTGAAAGATTTTTTCTATATTGTTATCCTTACTGAAAATTTGAGCTCACTCCTTCCTTATGTTTTAATTTTTCCTAGTATGCAAAGAATTTTATTATGATTTTCCTTTAGAAATAGGCTAAGTGATATGAGTGTGTTCAAAGGGGACATAATGTTTTTTCCATTTCATAATGTAATGTAAAACATATTTATGTATCTATTACTTCTAAGGCTACTAAACTAGTCAGTCTTCGAGACTTGATCTCTTGTAATCATGCCAATGTTATATAATAATTCACCGACTCTGGGTAACTAGGGTCAGGGTGTTATAGTTAGTATCAGAGGAAGTTTAGTACCAACCTTGGAAACAAGATTTATAAAAATCCTGATTAGAGAACACTACCCTAAGAAAGAAGTTGGTTATTAGTATAGAAGAACATCAAAAAAAATTGGTAATGTAAATATTATGTGGGTTTTTGATAAATACATCCCTATATGGATACTAAAAGTGGACGTGGTTCTGGGACAAATGTACTTATGAGTGAAAACTCTGACCAGAAATTTTGGGCTTGACCCAGGGTATCCTGGTACATGACAACAGGCCTTACTATGCACATAGTTTGATACTCCCAGGGGATATGCTTAGGATAATTCACATTTTATTTATAAACCATTATGAAGGATTCATGAGTAAATACATCCCCAAAGAAAACATTTTTATTATTTTGAATTATATGAATAACATGTTCAATTTTTGTTAGGTATTTTACAAGTTTGTAATTATGAATTTCTATTCATAAACTAACCTAGTTCATTCTATTGTTTAGAAATGGTGCCTAGTGGAAGGAATGGAAACCATATCAAGGCGCGTAATCCATGTAGGTATTTCCCTCCTACTCAAGATAATTATAGTGGAGATGGTGATGTAACTGGTGCTGTAAATCTTATAACCATACTTGGATAACTCACTTAGGTTATGAATAATAACCTTACCCGTATGGAGCACCTTGATCCACAACACGGAGGATCAATGTAAGACTGATTTATGAGGAAACAACTCCCATCATTCAATGGGGATACAAATCCATTTTTAACTGAGAAATGGATAATTTCCTTAGAGAAAATATTTCATGCTTTGGGGAGTAGTGAAAGGGAAAATGTTTTCATGGCATTTTATCGCCTCACATGTGATGCAGATCAATGGTGGTCATTAATTCAAAACACAAAGGATTATGAAGAAGTATCAAATACTGAATAAAGAGAGTTTAAAGAGATTTTATTAGAAAATCACATTCCTCGTGAACATCGAGCTGATATGGAGAGGAAATTTCTAAGTCTGAGTCAAAAGGAGGATAAGAATATCGCAAAGTATGAGGCTAACATTACAAGGTTATCAAGGCATGTTGCATATTATATACGTAACCTAAGAATTAATATTTATCAGTTATTTGATGGGTTAAAACCATTTCTATATTGAGCATTAGTCTCACAATCCTTCTCATCATAAGAAGATATAGTCTCACGTGCTATCAAGAGAGAAAAGGGATTCCATAAGTCTTAATACTAGAAATCAAAGAAAGAGATGAATAGATCCTCTTAACACCCTAAAAAATGAAATAATTGTAATAAGGGAAAAAAGATGAATTTTCACCCTATAGTAAGTATGGGAAGAAACACCTCAGTAGTTGCCAAAAGGGGATGAGATTTTGTTACAAGTGTGGATAAAAATTCCACCAAGCTCATTATTCTAAGGGAAATAAAGATGCCTTAAATGTTGAATGCTAAAATTATACACAAATGGGGCATTATGAAAATAAATGCCCTAATTTCCATGAAAATTTACCTCAGAAAATTCTATGGGAGAAAGACCAAGTTTATGCAGTCACTACTACTGAGGTTGAAGTTCCTAATGACGTGGTGGAAATACTTTAATCATTTCCTAAAAATTAGGAAATGATTTATTTTATTCTAGACCATAACATTCTTTCAAATCTTCCAAGTTTACCAAGAAAATTAGATATTTCTAATTTGACTTAACAAGGGATTTTTCAGTCAAAACTCCTAAGGAAATTATCATTCAAACAATGTTTTGTCAATCAGTTACTATTATGGAATATAAATGTGCTTTATTTTCTGATCTTATTGTCATAACCATGATTTAATTTGATATAATCCTCGGTATGGATTGGATTTCATACCATGATGTGAAAATTTGTTGTAAGAAGGAGGAACAATTTTTGAGGATGATAATGAAGACCATATCTTTAGAGGAGACACATCGCCACCTGATTCTCATCTAGATCCAACCCCAGTAGCTCTACTAAATTCTATTATTAGGGAGGAAGGGAGTGAAATAATAATGGGTGAGTAATGGAATGTTCAAATAGAGGATGTACCTATTGTTCAAGAATATGTTTATGTGTTTCCAAAGGATTTACCTTGACATCCTCCAGAACGAGAAATTGAATTTTCCATTGACATAATTTCTTGTTCAAGACCCATATCGAAGACCCCTTATATAATGGCCACTATGGAATTAGTAGAACTAAAGAAAAAATTCGAGTAATTGAATAATAAAGGATATTTTTCCCAAGTTATTCTCCATGGGGAGCCCCTGTACTTTTTGTTATGAATAATGATGGATCTACGAGGTTGTGCATTGACTATAGGGAGATCAATGCTATAACAATAAAGAACAAATATCCCCTACCTCATATTGATGATTTATTTGATCAACTTCATGGAACTCAATATGTTTTAAATATTGAACTTCAATCTGGATACCATCAGTTGTGTGTGAAGAAGGAAGACGTTCCAAATATAGCATTTCAAACAAGTTATGGGCATTACGAGTTTATAGTAATGCCTTTTGGATTGACTAATGAATACTCTGTTTTCATGGATATAATAAATAGAGTTTTCAAGGAATATCTTGATGAAATTATAGTATTATTTTTTGATGATATATTGGTATACTCCAAAAGCTATGAAGATCATTAAAATCAATTGTGCACTATTCTGAAAACTCATAGAATAAATGAATTATATGAGAAGTTTAGAAAGTGTGAATTCTGTCTTTAAGTGATTTATTTTCTTTGTTATATTGTCTTTAAGGATGGAATCTCTATTAATCCTTCAAATACAAGGGCAATCCAAGAATGTCCAGCACCAACAATTATAATAGAGGTACGCAGTTTTATTGGTTTAGTAGGTTATTATCGGCATCTCGTCTAGAATTTTGCCTGATTGGATTACCCATTAACCAAACTCATGCATATATTGGTTAAATTTGTTTGGAAAAAAGAGTGTGAGTAATGTTTTGAAGAATTAAAGAGAATATTATTCAATTCTCCTATCTTGAATCTACCATCTGGGAATGATGGGTTTTTTATTTATAGTGATGTTTTAATGAAAGGACTTGGTTATGTCCTTATGAAGAATGATATAGTTATTTCTCATGCATCATGGAAACTAAAAATTCATGAACAAAACTATCCTACTCATGATCTTAAGTTAGCATTTGTTATCTTTTCCCTGAATATATGGAGACACTATCTCTATGGTGAAAATTTGAGATATATACTGATCACAATAGATTGAAGTATATTTTCTCACAAAAAGAACTCAACATGAGTAAAAGGTGATGGCTTGAGCTACTCAAGATTTATTATTGCACTATACACTACCACCCATGGAAGTAAAATAAGGTGGTAGATGCTTTGAGCAGAAAGGATCATGGAGTTATAAACAATAAGAGATTTGAAAGGGATCCTATGTTCATGGATCTAGTAAAGATGGATATAGGAATAATCATGTAAGGTGAAACATCAATAAATTGTTAATTGGTTGTCAAACCGTCTTTCCTAGAACGGATAAAAAGTTATAAGACTAATGATGAGGAGTTTCAAAAGATAATTAAAGTTGTGAATGATGGGATATTGATTGAATTCTTATATGAAGATGGAATTTTGAAATTTGGGAAAAGGATTTGTGTTCTCAATATACCTGATCTAAAAAGGGAATTGTTGGATGATGCTCATAGCTCCAATTTCTCTATACACCCTGGTGGCACTAAGATGTATAAATATTTGAAGGAAAATTTTTGATGGGACAATATGAAGAGTTATATTGCTGATTATGTGTCAAGATGTATGGTTTTTCAATAATTTAATGCTAGAAGGAAACATCCTATAGGAGTCATGCGACCTCTTCCCATAATTGAGTGGAAATGGTATGATATTAAGATGCTCTTTGTTTTGGAGCTACTAAAGACTCCTAGAAGGAATGATGCAAAATGCATCATTATTTATTATCTTACCAAGTCAACACATTTTCTTTCTATAAGATAAGATTTACCACTTGAACATTTATCAAGACTATATATTAATGAAATTGTAAGACTTCAATGTGTACCCCAATCGATTTTTTATGATCGTGATCCTAGTTTTACATCAAGATTCTGTAAAAGTATTCAGAAATCCCTAGATATTGAATATCATTTGAGCACTGCCTACCATCCTCAAACTGAAGGACAATTAGAATGGACAATTCAAACCTTAGAAGACATGTTGAGATCTTTTTCACTTTACTTTCAAGGTATGTGGAATCAATATTTACCTCTGGTAGAATTTTCCTATAACAATAAATTCCATTAAAGTATTAATTTGGAAAAATATGAATAATTATATGGAAATAGATGTCTTATATAAACTTTTTGGGATGATATTAGTGAAAGAAAACTCGTAGGCCCATAACTTGTTGAGGAAATAATGGAAAAGGTGAAGATTATCCAAACACACATCAAAAAAGCTCAAAGTAGGCAAAAGAGTTATGTCATTAACCGAAGGAAGTATTTGTAATTTCGAGTAGGTGATCATGTTTTCTTGAAGGTATATCCATCGACGGGTGTTACAAGATTCGGTAATAAGGGTAAATTAAGTTCGAGGTACATCGGACATTTCGAAATTCTAGAATGAATTGGAGTTATAGCTTACCATTTGGTGATGTCTTCAAGTCTCTCTAAAGTTCATGATGTCTTCCACGTATCACTATTGAGATAATACATGCCTGACCCAACCCATGTACTCACCTATAATGAAATAGAACTGGAACATGATCTATCTTATTGTGAAGAGCCAATCAAAATTCTTGATACCAGAGAACAAGTTTAGAGAAACCGGACAACTCGTTTGGTAAATGTTTTTTTGAGAGACTATAAAATGGAAGAGGCAATGCCGGAACCTGAGGAACATATGCTGAAGAACCACCCAAATAATTTTATGCAGTAGTATTCTTGAAATTTCAAGGACGAAATTATTTGAAGGATGGAATAATGTAACACCCCAAGATTCCACGGTACGTTTCTCATTGAATAATAAAATAGCTTACATTGTATGCAACCTCGAGTTCTAGCACAACACGACTAATCAAACTAGTTGTATAAAAAGTAATTATGAATAGTAATACTCAATTTTTAAAATTTAATAAATTTTATTTTTCAAAAGGCAATTCATTTTTGGATTCGGAATATCAAAATTACCATAGGGTGATTTTTTGGTATTTTTCTGAAAACTTTCCATTTTTGATAAATAGTGAAAAACACTACGTTATTATTTAAAGAGAATTTTTATTTAAATAATTATAATTTTTATTTAAATTTATTTTAAAGTCAAAATAGATACATAATACCTATTTTATTCCAATGTAATTAATTGGAGTCATTTTATAATAAGATTAGATATATAAAATTTAATTGAACTTTTTAACGTCTTTTACCCACCTTCTAGGAACATTTGCAAATTTGTATAAAATGTAATTTTACCATATCTGTGAATAGAATTTCAAAAATCCTAGAGACATGGTTGATAGTAGTAAGTACAATGTGGTTCAATTGGATGAAAATAATTTTTTCTGAATTGTAACTTTTGAATTTTAATTACCATGGTTAAAAGTAAATAACGTAATTAAAGGTAAAAATGATATTATAATTACCTCAAAACATGTCCTAATTCTATTGTATAAGTGTATTTCGGCCAAAATGAACTTTAGGATAGAAATATGATCCTTTTTTATCTACTTGTATTAGATTAGGATATTTATTATTTTTTTAAAAGAAGAGTTAGAAGTGATAAATTCAAATTTTAATAACTAAGCCATTTTTAATATAGTGATATACATAAGATAAATTAGACTATAAAACAATAATTAGAAATATATAAAGATTTCATAAATCATAGTATTTTATTTATAATTTTTAGACATTAAATAATTACATTTATTTATGATGCAATGCTGGTACAATAATTAACTTATTAATGAAAGATTAAAATAATTTATATTATAATTATTAAAATAAATGTAAATTTAGTCTTTTAATGCATTTTGTTAATTTTATTGGTTAATATGACATTTTATGGTTGATTCAATTAATTTTTTTCTAAGTAATAAAGTTTTTATGACTTTAACAAAAATCAATTATTAAATAGTGACAAAATAGACATAAATGAGTTTTTTAAACAAATACTATATTATTAAATGATATAATATTCCTAAAAATATAAGATTCGGCCAAAGGACTTATATAAGGTAAGATATGTCATTAATTAACAACTGGAGGTTCTATTGTCATTTTATAGTATGTTTATTAACCATTTAATATAAAAATACAAAAAGGCATGGTACAAGTTAAACTATTTAACTAAGAGTTAAATTTAAAATATACAGTTAATATAGTGACCTAAACATGTCTAAAACCTATTGGTTGATTGGATTTGGATCTATACCCACCTTATCCTCAAAATAAATCCATTTTGAGCCATTAGAAACCGACAATTATTTTATAATAAAATAATATTTCAAGATTTTCCTAAAGTGACCCTCACCTCTCTTATAAAAGAGTACTTCACCATATCTAAAATTCAAACCTCTAAAGCCTTTTGGCTCAGCCACCCCTGCTAAAATATCCTCCCAAATACCCCCAATTAAACCTATCATCTTTAATTTGATCATAAATCCAACCTAAGGAGCACTTTTTTTCAAATAAATTGGAAGAACCCGAGGAAGAGGTAATTATTTCATCACCTCTTTCAAAGTTCTTTTCTTCTTCCACTTCCTATTTCTTTGATGTTTCCATAAAAAAATAATAAATCTAGTACCTTCTATATACTGAGATGTTATTATAAAAATGGTACAACCATATTCAATATTGTAACCATCCTGTAAATGACAAAGTCACCATACGTACGTACGTACGGCTTACCATCTCTACATCGAGGTGTAGTCTGTTATTCAACACTTCATTATTTGGATGGGTATAATAATGAGTATAATTGATGTAAATAATAAACATAACATTTTAATGATTCTGTTTATATAATATATCATCCAATTACATATGATTTCATCATCAATATAATGATATTCCGCTCATGCGTACGTATGGATTACCATCTCCACGACGTGATGAGTCTTCATTACCAATCATTTCCATTCAAGAATAATTTTCATGTGATGATTAAAAATAATGTTTAAGAACATAATATAATTATGGATATTAATCAAATACATATTATCCATAAAAAATATAACTTATGTAACAAAACATATAAACGAAAACAAATCAGTTAACACATGAAACGATGATACTACTGAAATATTGTTAACATTGAAATATTATAGGATCATATTTGATATAATATTTATGTATATGGTTATTATTTAATTTAATTAAAATTATTTAACCATTATACAGGAGGTTAACATACCTTCTACTACAGAAAATTACAAGTTAAGGTTTAATTTTACAATCTCTTTATTAATTGAGGTTGTTTATACGCGAGTATCTACTGGGACCTCTTTATCATCCACATCCATGTTTCTTAAAATTGTATTTCAAAAAAAATTACTATTTTATAGATTATGGTTTAAAGTCATTTATAACCTTTTTAACTTTTTATAATTTTTTTATAAAGGAATCCATCCATCATTTTCTAAATAAGGTCTGTTTTGACCTTTTCGACAAAATTACGGAAAGAATGGTTTTTGAACTTATACGGCAGCTGCGGCTATTTTCCACCATTTCTACACCTTTGAAGCTACCCATACAAGCTTATAATAATTTTTTACAAAATAAATGTTTTCTTTTATAATTATGTGAATTTTAAATTATTTCAAAATATGAAGAGTTATTTCTATCAAATAGGTCATAATTCATCTATCTCAACATCCTTTTACTGATTTTAAACTTGTTTAAAGTCGATTTATTTTGATACAAATCGTACATATTTTATTGAAGGTTTTATTATATGTTTGACCATGGATGTTTTATTTTTATACCATTCATGATTTATGGATAAATTATTGACATTTCTTATGCTTGTTTTAATATGAATGTTTATGTTATGTTTCAACCATTTCATATGAGGAATGTATTGGACATAGTAAGTGACAGGTAGAGCTCGCTATAGATTCTTGATGCATCAGTAGGTCACATAAGACAAAATAGTGTCTTAGAACAAGGAATTGACTAAATATTATATTTATTCTTGGCATGAGGCCTTGACTATGTGGTTATGAAGTCTGTAATTATGCATCCCATCATTATGAATTTGTATTTTGATATTACATGTGATTATTCGACAAGTAGAGTGTCCATGTGAATAAGTAAGTGGAATTATTTGATTTATCTTTTCCATATTTTGATTAATTTTAAGTTTAAAAGTCTTGAGTTTTAGTCTTATACATTTCCTTAATTGTTTATGCTTCTTTATGAACGTTTCCACTATATTGTTATCCTTACTGAGCATCTGAGATCACCCCTTTTTATGTTTTATTTTTTTCCAGGATGTGAAGAAGTATATTATGACTGGCCTGTAAGGATATTCTAAGGAATATTAATGTGTTCAAAGGAGACAATTTTATTATTATTTTCATTTCATTATGTAATGTGAAACTTATGAATGTATCTAGTACTTCCAAGGCTACTAAACTAATCGGTCTTGCAGGATTTGATTCCTTGTGATCATGACAATGTTATGTAATAATCCACCGACTCTAGATAACTAGGGTCATGGAATTACATACTAAATGTAGTATTTTTATGTGACTACCCGTTCTATACCCATAATTAGGTAGAACCCTGACATGTCAAGGATATTCACATCCCATTGAAAATACTCTCTCATATCAACATAACAACCCTTTCACAAATAAATGTCTCTAGAACACACTCCCAATGGTGTATCTATAGTCATTACCCCACTCAAAAACTCCACCATTATCCTCAAACCAGTAACATATTTTAACAATATAAAGGAATGAGTGGTAGTAGTATCAAACAAATCTCTAGCTATTATAGAAGCTACAAGAATAGTGCCCCTCACTATCAATGGTCTCGCCTCACTATCCACAAGTGTAGGTTGAACTTCATGAAACTCTCCAACCACTCTTAACTATTATTCCATCTGACTCCCATGAGTTTCAGTACTCTACTGATGTGGGATCTGTTTCCCATAATCAGCACATACACTTCCTCTATCACATCTACTAGTAGAACTCTAGTAAACCACCTGATATGGTGTGGAAGATCCCCCTACCGTTTCCAAATTCTTCCTATATGTACTATCACTAACTATCTACCACAGGTTCCTACAGAACCTTTATATATGTACCATATTTCTGTAAATTCATCACTCCACTGGTGGTTGGGGCAATGCTTCTGGAAATACCTCGACCTACCACATTTGTGCCAAGCCACCTATGTACGGTCTTGTATAAAAAACCCTTCCCCTGGCTAGTCTTTCTACCACTACTCTGGGAGAAAGTTTCATAACTACATTACCTACTCTCAAAATATGTACCTATATACCATCCAGTAGAAACCACAAGTCTTCGAATGGAATCCTCCATTAGTTTCCCCACTAAAATTATATACTTATTTACAGCTTCTGTAAACATCTTGAGCTTAAAAATATTCACATGGAACTTAATTTCACACGTAATTCCATCCTGAAATATTTTTGTTGAGTAGCCTCATCTAATTCCAATGCTGGAGAAAAATTCTATAAATCTATAAAGTTTCCATCATTGTCCATCATAGACATATTCTCATAAGTCAACCCCATGAACTCATATTCTCTTTTCATCCTCAGTGTCTCTAGGTTGAAGTATTCAAATAATTTTTTCATAAAATCCTTAAATTTCATACCATTATCCTGACCGGTCTTCTCTTGGACATCCCACCAATGTTTCTCTTGACCACACAACATATAAGCTGAAAACTTGACTCTCTTTCCAATAAGAGTCTCTTGGTGTTCAAGAATAGTCTGAATAGACTCTATCCAGAATTCAAATCGCTCAGCAACTCCCTCTCTAATTAAATTTGGAGGTTGCTGCAATAGAAACTCAATTATTAGATTAGACATGAAAATCAAAACCCTCCCTGGGTCCCTTTCCATGAATTTCATGAATTGAGTGATTTTATCATAAACTACTCCCCTTCTTCCTCTCCTAGAACTTTTGGTGCCTCAAGTTCCACCATCAAAAGATCATACACAATCATGTTATCTAGTCTTCTTCAAAACAAGCATCGTCACAGAGGCATAACTCTAAAATTCTAAACACATGTATTAGGATAGAAAACAAAACATTATAAAATTTACATTAGAGGGAAATCAAAACAATCCACAATAATTTTTTCCCAGATACTCCACCGCATGGTCAACAATGAGGTGTTATTACTACCCTTAACCATCCTAAAACTAGGTATGGTTAACAAGGGTAAACAGATAATCATTATTCAATTTTTTCATTTAGTTACCAATTTATTCAAATTATTGCATCATTTACCACATAAAATTTAATATTAGTAACCCTTTTTCTTTTAATTAAATTCCATAAGAAAGTATAAATATTCTATATTCAACAACTTACTCATAACCTATTTTCCTAAGTGTGCCTAAAATGATGCATGTCACAAAATAGCCTTGATTTCCTAAAATTATGCATGTGTACTCAATTCTTGTGTCATTCTAGGCTTTGAGTAAATTCATAAAATATCGGAAATAAAAATATCATCATAAAACAATTATGTCACCAAAGTTCAAATAATATTTAACTATTGTAATAAACAGTAATAACAACAATCCCACCCCCGAGTACTTGGTGCTTCCCCCATACGTGGGTTTGAAACTCCCATTCACTAGCTCATTAACAATTCCCTGAATCCTCATAGTCTTATTTTTTACCATCCCAAAATAGTAAGAAAAATAGAATGAAAATAAAACTTCATCTGATACAACTTTGTAACATCTCAACCTGGGTGCCCCACATAGGTTCCTAGAGTTGGACCACCACATTACCTTAGGCACACCTCCTCATATACTAGAGGCTACTGACTAGTAGTGAGGGTCCGGTAATTCAAACATAGAGAGACTACACCATCTTTTAAGAGATTAAACACAATAAGAAATAAATAAATAATAATGGAATCAAATAATATCCTAAATAATACCAATATCTAAATATGATGAAAGATGGAAATACAATATCCTACTAGAGAAGAAAACCTGCCATGCTAACGTATGTATCAAGTGTCAAAAGTGATAAATTAATAATTATGATACCAAAGACTCCCAAGCGAGTCTCGAACCGCATACGACTTCCTCAACCACGATCCATCTTGACTTAGCCAACTAACATAGGGCCTTTTCTCTTAACCTATCATGTAACCAAGTAATCTATTAGGGTATCGATTAGGATGGACGAGTAGGGTGTCAGTACAACTCAGTAGGCTACCACCAATAGTTTCTAAAACAAATTCAGTCAAAAATATTGTACACAGTTTTTTGTAAAGGTAATTCTTTGGTCAAAGACCAAAGCACAATTTATTGAAAAGGAAATAACATTACAAGAGTCTGAAATAAGGGATTTTTTTTACAATCTCTATGAAAAAGATCAAATAAATCATTAGGCAGAGAGTCCATCCATGTCATGTGATGTTGAACTCCTTTGTTGGCAAGAGCATAAGCAATGGTATTCTCTTCTCGGTTGGTATGAGTAGCTGTGTAATCAATCCCATGAAACGAGTTAAAGTAGTTCATCCAATGAGTAGTATGCATCCAGGCCAGATGAATGCTTCCATTCCATATGGCATGAATAATAGTGGTTGAATCACTTTCAATCCACAACTTTCTCCAACCTCTTTGAATTGAAAATTCAACAGCATGGATGACCCCCAAAATTTTAACTTCCAGCAATGACGAGTGACCACATCCAACGTAGAAGCAGCCCTGACACTAACCAGCACAATATCTGCAAATATCCCCACAGCTGGCAGGGCCTGGATTTCCTATGGAAGCACCATCAACATTGACTTGGATCCATCCTGAAATTGGTGATTTCCAGAAAACATCGAAGGTGTGTTTGGGATTCACGTAAAAGCCAGGAACTCGGAGGTGGTGAAGGATCTCAAAGTCCCCAACCGAGTTGTTGCAGTCGTCCTTTTGAATTAAAGAAGCTTCATGGATCATGACAAGAATCTGAGATTTTCATGCATTAAGACGAAAAGAGTGATTATTATGAATATGGTAATTTATAACGTACCAAATCTCGTGTATGAGTTCTGCCACTGCCGCCAACAAGATGTTTTTTATCTGCACAGAAGATTCAAATCTAGTGTAGTTTTTATGAAACACAGAAATAGAATCAGTAAAAGACCATCTGAAATTGAATAAATCAAAAATAAAATTCCATAAGGCAGAGGCTGTCGCACAAGATAGGAAAAGATGATCTGCATCCTCCCTGTGCTGGTTACACAGTTTAAATTTAGAACAAAGTTGGATACCAAAAACTTGAAGACCAGTATCCGTAGGCAATCTATTATGAGAAATACGCAATATGAGAGTGATCCTAGAAAGCTTAATCCAGGGTTTATTAAATTAGATCACCCTAATATAATTCGATTCAATATGGGAAAAATTCTGCTTATAAAAGTTTTTAGAGTCAAGGATGCCATTTGGGGTAGGTTCCCAAACAAGGAAGTCACCATCAAAAGAAAAATAATGATTATCAATGATCTGAATAATGTTATCAGCGAGATCATGATGATGAAATTGAAGAACATCTTTTATAGATTGATTAGTGTCCTAAGTAATTTGACTTGGAGGTAACAATGTTATCAAGGGGTTATCATACCATTTTCCACCCCAAAAATTAATGGAAGAATCAGCACCTACCATCCATCTAGATTTCTCCATGTTCATATGATATGAGTCCCTGATAGATTTCTAGATGGAGGAGTTAATGTAAGTAAGACTCCCTTTTAAAAGCTTAGAGATAAATCTGTGATACAAAAATTTAGTAGCTTTAGAAGAGGGATTAATAATATGCCAAGTGAGATGGACCTAGAGGGCATCATTGAACAACTTTACATTTTGTATGACCATTACAGATTTATCCAGAGGTCCACAATAAGAGTTCCAAGGTATAGTGACATGCTTCCTTTCAAAAATACTTCCTGTCCAAATGACATTTTTAATATAAGTGTTAATTTTCTTGAAGATTCCAGCAGTCCATTTATAAATCATAAGGGAGTAGACCATTTTAGAGACAATGGTTGATTTCACCAAACATATTCTCCTATACATGGAGAGGGATTTCCCTTTCCAATTATAATGTTGGTTTATAATCTGGTAATCAATATTAGCAAAATAGGTAGCTTTGGGTCTCCCCCAAAATATTGGAACGCCCAAATAGGTGAAAGGTAAAAGACCTTCTTTAATTCCCAAATAAGTGGTAATGTTATAGTTCATTCCAAAAAGAAAATTCATTCCAAAAAAAATGTACGATTTATTCCAAGAGATCTCTTGACCAAAGACTTCCTAATAATTAGCAATATATTTCTTAAGAACATGAATATTCTTTTGATCCCCTTTGAGAAACAAGATAATCTCATCAGAATATAAAAGGTGAGTAGGGTCATTAATCTTTCTAGCAACTTGTATAGGTTTAAGCATACTTTGATCAACCAGATTAATGAGGAGTCTACTAAAGTAATCTTCCACAATTACAAATAAAATAGCAAAAAGGGGATCGCCCTGTCTGACACCTTTAGAACAATTAAAAAACCCTCAAGGAGTGCCATTAATAAGAATAGTGATATAAGCTGAGTGAAATAAAGTCTTAATTCTTCCAATGAATGAATCTTGAAATCCAAAGATATTTAGGACTTTAAAGATGAAATTCCAATCAATGGTGTCAAAAGATTATTTGATATCCAGTTTGATGGCCACACATCCCCCTATATTTTTTTTAATTTAAACTGTTAAAGCATTCAGAGGAAAGAAAAATACAATCTTTAATGGATCTTCCTTTAATAAAGCCAAACTGATTCCAAGAGACAATTCTATTGCAAATAGAAGCAAGCATATTTGCAATGATTTTGGTTAAGATTTTAATAATCATGTTAATAAGAGCAATCGGTCTGAATTGATGGATCTCAGATGCATTCTCAACCTTAGGTATTAAGGTTAAGAATTTAGCATTGATTCCATGCGGGAGGAAACCACGAGTGAAGAAGCTATTAACATGGTTACAAACACCCTTGTGGATTATGTCCCAATGATTTTTGGAAAAATCCATTGTTGAAACCGTCTGGACCAGGAGAACTGTTTGGATTAATTCCAAAAATAGTGTCTTTAATTTCATGGTCATGAGGAGTTATTATAAGCGACTCATTGTCCCTTTCATCCACCATTAGAGGGATAATATCAGGTTTAAGATCAGTTTTTATACCTAGACAATTAAAATGTTATAATAGTACGAGGTCACATGATCTGTGATGGTCTCTTCAGATTCAATGATCACTCCATTATGAATTAATTTGGAAACCGGATGATTGGTCTTTCTAATTATTTGAAGGCAATTGTAGAATTTGGTATTACGATCTCCATCAGTAAGCCATTTAGTCCTGAACATTTGTTTACTAATATTATCCTTGAATGTGAGCAAGGAATTAAGTTTGATGGAGATATTAGCTTCCAATTGAGGATCCAAGTTGAAGTCATAGTTGGTGTTTTGAGTTTGGAAAAGACTATGTTCATTCTCAAGAGAGGAGGTACCCAGATCTATTTGAGAATTGGAAGATTCACACCAACCTTTAAGAGCCTGTTTGAGATTTTTCAATTTATGAATACAGGAAAAGGAGTCTTGATGATGTTTCATGGAGTACCAGATGTTATAAATAAAGGCAACACAATCTGGATTCGAAGACCAAGAATTATTAAATTTAAAAGGAAGAATAGGTTTTCTATCATTTATAAGGATGCTGACAAGGATAGGATGATGGTCATAGTTGAGCCTAGGAAGAGTAACAATTGAAATATTATTCCAATTATCAAGAGCCTTCATATTAACGAAATCCCTATCAATCTTACTAGAAACCTTTTTATTATAGTGTTTTCTGTAGCAAGTAAATTTAGAAACAGAAAGAGTGATTTCAAAAAGATTGAAATCTTCAATAACAAATCTGAATTTCCTATAGGATATGGGATGATGAGAGTGTCCAATATTTTCACAGGGGCTGAGGATGGCATTGAAGTCTCCCAAGACCACCCAAGGAACTTTAATGCATTTATCCAAATCAAGAAGGTCATTCCATAAATATCTTCTATATTGCTATCTATTCATGGGATAAACTAAAGTACAAAAGGTATGTCGATCATATCACAAAAAATCATAGGTAAATTGCTGATCATAAATTCTAAAAATGTTGGAATTTATCAAAGATCTATGGGAAAAAATCCAAATAGAATCAGAGTGAGGGTCTCATTTGAAAGATCCTAGAAAATTGTAATTGAGATAACCAAATCTGAAGAAGTTCATTTTGAAAGTGACTTTAGGATCATAAATAGTAAAGAGATGAGTTTTTTGAGTGTTTAAGAACCTCTTGAGAGTGATGGAGGTATTGTTGTTAACCACACCTTGACAGTTCCAATAGAGCAAATTCCTTTCGAATTGTGTTTTGGGTTAGAACCCTTATTATTTTTTGATTTCCCAGATCCTTTCTTCCCGTGAGATCTTGTGACCATTGGGGAGGATGGAGGGTTTTTTTGATCTCATGATTTTCAGAATCTTACAAGACATCAGATTTAAGATTAGAAATAGGATTTAGGGAAGAAACTGAAGATTCCATAATTTCATATCTGTCCAGAGAATGTTTTCCCATAGTTTCATAAACTAGGAACTGATCATTTAGAGGCTGCTCCACATCTTGAGCAACATGATTTGGGTTAGATATGGTATAAGGGAAGTAAGGACTATTCTTGGAGAGCTCCAATACAGCTATAGAAACAATAGAATGCTCAGAGAGGGAAGTCCCAACCACTTCCTTGACAGATTTATTTTTTGATGACGGATTAGTATTGTTTTCAAACAAAACTGCACTTGAACCATCAGGATTCTAAGTATCAGAAGTGGGATTAATGATAGGAGTAGATTTTTGTTTGTCTATAGGGGAAACATTGGAAGAAGATAGGGACATGTTGTGTGCAACATGTGTAGAAGCTAAAGTAATAGGGGTAGCAGTTTTATCAATAGATAACAGAATGAACTTCTCAGCATGATGATTCAACTGTGTAGCATTCTGTATGTCAACCGAAGGGTTGAACACTTCTTTTTTAGCATAATAAGAATCAAGTTGTGCAATAGTGTTAGGTGCACATGATCTATTATGAACAAAGTTGGGTGAAACCATACCAGCAATAGACATTTTATGCTCTAATACAGGCATTTCAGAGTTGGAGATAGCAGTTTTTGCAATAGAAATATCTTGAAAAGAACTACCGGGGTCTGATGTTTTCCGTTTTTTACCTTGTGTCTTGACAGAAACATCAAAAGTACCTTCCTGAACTGAAGGAGATGATACCTCCAAGTCCTTACAGAAACTTTCTTGTAAAACAGAAGTACCATATGTAGAGGCAATAAAGGATCTATTAGAGATAGTGGGGGGATTATTGCCAAGGTTGTTTCTAGTTCCTCCAGCTGTTGTGGTCTTTAAGCCCAAGGTAGTATTTATATTCTTATTAATGGATTCTTATTCATCAACTAAGACACCCCAGGATTTACCTTCTAGAATAGAAGGTACATTGATCTTTTTAACCCAAATGTCTTGCTTTTTTGGGGGGCTCAGTTTTATCAGTGATATTATTCTCTTTTTTACCATAATTTACCTCTTTCCAATAATTATTAATTGAAGTATCCATTTGTTTCCTAACCACCCTGCATGTGGAAAAATTATATCCAATCAATTTTCACACATCACAAAAGGGTGGTTTCTTTTCATATTCAATGTTGAGGTCAAATCTATTGTTAGGTGTGTTGAAACCAATAGTAGTTGGTAAAGCACTGGTTAGGTTGACCTCAACCATTAATCTAGCATATAGACCAAGGTCACCATTTAATGTTCAATGATATAATTTGATAGGGGATCCTATGAAAGAACCAATATCATTCAATATTTTCGAATGCCAATAAAACCAATTGAGACCATGAATTCTAACCCAAACATGTGCCATAGAATTGTTGTGCATAAAAGGGTTAAAATCAGCATCCCAATTTGATATTCTAATAAATCCCATCTTATGTTGAAAATTACCCAGTTTCCATACCTGATCAAGCTCAGCTTTTGAGTTGAATAGGATGTGATACTATCCTTTACCTTTGGGAACCGGCTTCCATTTTGAAGATCCCCAGCAGTGAGCAATCCGATTATTTAATTCGAGCAGAGGTCAGGGTCGGTCCCCTGTGTTGTATGAGATTTTTCCAAGAATAGAGTAATTTCACAGTTTCTCTCTTTGAATAAGGGTTCTGAATCTGCATCGACCAAGAAACCACCATATTCAAGCTTTCTGTAGAGAGGCTGTTTGCATTCCTTTGCATCACTAAGATCAATTCCTTTTAATGCATCATGAAAGGAAACAGGTAAAACATGAAGAGGGATTTTAGAGATTCCAACTTCAATTTCCTTGGAATCATGATCTGAAGAGGTGAGGGCAGAAGGATAAGCATGTTCCCAATTCGGATCGAAACCATCCATCAGCAGATCTCAAAGAAAATCAAAAGTGCAAGCTAGGGTTTGTCGACCGTTGAAGCGCGCTTTGAGAGCACCCATCCCCATGGGTAAAGGAAAATTGGTATTGTACATAATTTTATAATTCTTAAATAAATAAATAAATTAAATAGATTACATTTATTCAGTTACTGTTTATTTAACTACATTTTCTTTTGGGATCTTGTAGACACACGAACCACAATACATGTTTCATCCCCTGTCAAAGTCTATACTATCCCCAGGGGATATCACAATTCTGAATGTACATGTTACCATTAATTATCATAATTCATAAATCTTTTATCAAATTAATAGACCCTATAATTTAGTTTGGTATGATTTATGAGCACTATGGGCACCAACATCAAGGGTTTAAAGTGAATAATAAGAAACGAAGCATAAAATATTCCTAATAAAAATAGAAAATATCTCACCGTCATTTCCCTTGAAGGCTCACACAGTCCTTCAACAACTAATATTAGAATCTCTCACAGTCATTTTCCCTTAGGCTCACATTTCCTTAATTAAACAATATTAGAAACTCTCTTAGTCTTCTCCCTTTAATCTCATACTCACACCCCAATTAACCCATGTGTTACAACATGCCAACATTATAACAACCAATTCCCATTTCACTAATCATTCAATTAATTAATTTACAATTAATTAATTATATAAACCCCTTCAATCAATTCAATAAAATATTAGTCATTCCTTCTCTGTCAATTAATTCATCAATTAATTAATTATCTCAATTTCCATTAATTAATTTATTAATTAATTAATCATAACCCACTCACTTTAATTAACCTAGTGATTAATTAATCATTCCAATCTTACAATTCAATACACGATAATCATTTAATTCTATAATTAGTTATTTACATCAATTTCCTAATCCCAATCATCCCATTAATTAATTCAGAAAATAATTAGTCACTTCCCAGCCACTAATTAATTTTAATATTAATTAACCAAATCTAAAATTTCCAAATCCTCATAAGTAATTCATCAACTAATTTTCTAAACTAACCAATTCCATTCCCAATTTCAAAGTACCTAAATTAATTAATTTATAAATTAATTAATTAAATATAGAAAATCTTATTTGTTAATCATACCATAACACTTCTCCAACTACATATGCATCAACAAAATCGAGACTATGAGAATGGAATTTAGACAACCTACCTCAAGGTCGATGATAAATAATGATCACCAACAAATATCAACAAATTGAGAACAATCAATCATGAACTCAACAAAAAATATGATTTAGATTCGACACGTTTAATGTGGAGGAAGTGGTGATAAAAACCATTTGTATGTGATAGAAATCGGCTTCTGGATTTCTATAAATAAGAACCATACAATCTATTATCCATAGATCATGAAAACAATAATAAATGGAAGGAAAGAATTAAATATCTAGGTTTGTATATCTAATATCCAATGTGACATCAGTTCCAGGCCGAAGTGGACTCCCAGAAATCAACGAAATAAGGCATGTATTAATGAGGGAGGTGCGTATAGGGTCTTCTATCGATGATTTCAATGCGTGGAGTAGTTTTTATTAAATTTAAAGGTGTTTGGAGAAGTTTTTGTCCATAATGGTGGTGCACAGAGTATCTACAGCAACAAAAGGCATCTGCAGTGGTTCACATGATGCTGGATACACGATTTTAGTTTGATGGGTGTCACATTTACATTACTTGAACTCTCATTACACATCATGTAATAACTGTTACTCATTTCCCCATTCTACCATGTGAAATCCCATCATACCTTTTATAATAATAATAAATATTACATGTGGTGTAATTTAATTACACGTGGTGAAATCGTACACATGGTGTAATCTATTTAAATATATTTTAATCCAATTTATTGACATATCGGAAAGTAGTGAAGGAAAATTATAGGGGGTGTAATCTACATTTGTGACACGTCTCCATGTGGTGAAAACCACTTACAATGGGTGTAAATTGTTCTTTTTCTAAATTAATTTATGTCATGAATTAGATATAAAACAACTCTTCTTGAACAAACAAATTATTGAAATTTAAAAAGAGTCATACAATGAAAAAAGATGGGATCTTAAACCTTACGATATCAATTTTTCTTTTGGCTAATGTCTAAATACCATAGGAATAATTTTTATCATTTTTTCAAAAATGTAATAAAAAAAATTAATTTTAGTTCTTTAAGAGTATATATATATATATAATATCATATTTATTACTCATAATTTGGATAACAATATTATATTGTGGTAGAAATTTATTAAAATAAGTAATTCTTATTATCGTGTAAGAATACTCCACAGTTGTTCTTATACAAGATCGTAAAAAAATTAACATCAGGAAAAAGATCTTGCAAATGTTAATGATATATTATTACCTTAATTTCAAACGAGATAATGGTCATTTTTATAACTCTTTGGTTTTTAGTTTTGGTGGTTGTATTCATTCTCATGATTATTAGCTTTCATTTGATTTATGTAATCTTTTGGTATCCATAATTGTTTAAAAATTATTTTTTTCATCCATGTCATTATTTTCAATTTATACCAATGTTTTCCCTTTTATAAACCATGTTATTTATTATTTAAGATTCATATTTTATTTTCCCTCTTTATAATTCGATGATTTATTAACCCTTTTTACAATGTGCTATATCAGGAGAAGTACTTTAAAATTAAAAAAAATGATAGGATCATTTAAAATTTTCAAGGAAAAAGTTACTTAATATTATAAAGTTTAAAACCCCACAATTTTAAAATAATAACATAATTATTGAGAGCGTATACACCACATAATAATGAGTTTGAACGACCCAATAAATATATGACTTCCCAAAACAAGCTATATAATTGGAAGGCATGACTAACATTAACAACTTTATGAAATATAAATAATATTCTTACTAATTATATATTTATTTATAAATTCTTAATAATTATGCAGCCAAATTTTATTTAAGATTTTCTATTTATCAAAAAATATGTTCTCACCAAAAAAATATTTCTATTTCATTTTGCGATAAAATGATATAATTTATTTCTGGAGTTATGTAAAAATTAATTTTCTAAAATTAAAACATTATTATAACAATGATTTAAAAATTAAATTATGTTGAAATTTTGTGATTTTTTGGAAAATATTTATTTTATATTGAATAGTGGAAGTAGATATTTTGGTACAACTACCTTTTTATTTCAAAGAATTAATTAATGAAATGATTCCAATATTATTTGAATTTTATTTTTAAATTTAATTAATACATTACATTACATTTTAATTCTATTTATACTATATTTTAGTATAAGTTTATTTTATGGGCATAAAAATGATTTTTTCTAAAACCTCTCAAGAAATGCAAAATGTTTTTCCATTATAATTATTTATAACTTACCATAAATTATGAATGAATAATGTGAATTTTTTATTATATATGTGACTAATTTTCTTTGAATAAAAAACCATAAATTTATGAATACTAATTATAGAGTTAATATATGATATTTTTATAATTCAAAAATGAATTTTTTAAAATATAACTTAATGTTCAGCCTACGGGATTAATTATAAAATGAGTTAAACATATTCTATGATATTAATATAATAACTTGGATTCATTATTCATAATTTCTGGACCCTCTATGATATGGGTTTTTTCATAGTCACAAATAATTCATAACTACATATTATACTCTTTCATGCTCTATAATATCTATAAGTAAATCAATTATGCCATATATAACAATATACTTAAATATTTCAATGACCTATATTCTTGAATAAATTTGTTTACAAGTGTATTCATACATTTATGTTTGGATATCATTTAGTCTTGTAATGTAATGTGTGAGGTGGACACTTGATAAGCTTTTTGAGTCCCTGGCATCGATAGTATGTTCGACACATCGTTGTTCGACTCACCGATGTTCAACACACCGATATTCGACACAGCAATGTTTGACACACCAATTTTTGGTATTATGATGTCCGACTCACTGATGTTCAACACACCGATGTTCGACACAATGATATTGGACACACCGATGTTCGACAGACTGAATCTAACATACTGATGTTCGAAAGACCGAAGATGACACAACGATGTTTGACACACAATTGTTCTACACCACGATATTCGAAACACAGATGTTCGACAGACTGAAGCTGACACAAAGATGTTCGACAGACCGAATATGACACACCGATGTTCGATAAACCGAACATGACACACCAAAGTTGACAGACTGAAGATGATACACCAAAGTTGAAAGACTGATACCAATGACTCACCGATAGTCATACATAACTTTTTAATTTTTATTAAGTCAAATTTATTTCTAACAGTCGTATTTAGAAAATATTAATGTTTCTAACGTTATTTAATGTTCTTTGTCGGTCTATCTGTAGATAGTACGAGATATATGCACATGTGGAGATATTTACACCTACTAGACCTTGATGTGTAAAAGGATTACTACATTAACCAAGAAAAATATCTCTTAACCCACTAGAAACAAAATGGATGGTTGTGAAAATATGCAAGATATTAGAAATAGAAGAACTAGAAGCTTAAATATGAATGAAGTTTAATATTACAAGATGCATCCTACTGAAGCTCTCTAAACATCCTGACATAGAAGATCTGAACCTCTACACACCTAGAAGCTAGATTACAGAGACTACGATACTCTGTTTTAGAGCCAACTTCCAGAAGATCTCTCGAATATCATTTTCTCTACATCCATTGAGTCAAGAGATTTTTTCACAACACACATAGATTCATAAACCCTATTATTTTTAGTAACTATATTGTGTTATTATGATTAATTTTTGAGCAATGTGTATATCTGTTTGTATCACACAGACTTTATCCTAATCATAACTAAAGGATATCAAAATATATTCACTATTAATCTCTTTGTACACTTGTATCCCATATAGAACTGTGGAAGAGATCATGTGTGACCTGTTTAGAAGGTTTTCCCATGAGTAAGTGTGGTAGAGGTAAAGTGTGACCTGGACAGCCCTGTGTGCTGTTGTGAACCCCGATCCAGGGTGAGGATCAAAAAGTTTATTAATATAAACTGCATGGTGGAAGTTGATCCCCAAGTGGAGAGGACTAAGTCTCAACATGAGACTAAACCTCTTGTTTTATCTAATGTATTTTTTTTTGTTTTTTATTTTAATTTGATAATTATTTCTTACATTAAGATATAATAAAATTTGATATTTATTTTATCAAGTGTTTATATCTATTTTGAATTCGTAGATTAGGTTCAAAAGTTTTACTAATCATAGATTGGTAAAACTGAGAACTGATCAATCTTCTGAGAATCTAATTGAACTTTTAGGACTTTTATAAATTCACTAGAAATTGACATTGTTTATTATTTTTTATAAGGGGGTGTTGTTTTAAAGATCATATTTGAACAGAAATTTTTATAAATACTCAATTCACCCCCCCCCCCCTCGGAGTCATTTACTCTGACCAAAATTTTGTATCAGAGAAATTTTGAAAGGTACAGTTAGTTTTCAAATAATGTCAACTGTGATTATAGTTTTTTTTCAAAGATCTCAATATTTCTATTATTTCTAAATTTTTATCTCTTTTAAATTCTTTTACAATTAGTATCATGGAAAATAGATTAGAAGGGTATGACACTAATAGACCACCTTTCTTTAATGGAACTAATTATGATCAGTGGATGCTTAAAATAAAAATACATCAATAAAGCATGGGATTTGAAATCTGGACTGCTATTGAAAGTAAATATGCAATTCCTGAAACTACTAGAAACAATTGGGATGAACCTAACAAATACTACATATATCTATAATTGTAAAGAAATGAATTATCTATATAGTGCACTAGGAGATGAAGAGTTTAACCATATCTCTTCTTGCAAAACTGAACATGAAATTTGGGTCACATTATCTGTTTCTCATGAAGAAACATCTAATATTAAAGAAATGTGATTGAATAATTACACTATAAAATATGAAAATTTTAGAATGAATCCTGATGAGTAAATGTATGATATGTATCTCAGGTTCAATGAATATTTTAATACCATGATTTCGTTAAGAAGAGAAGTAACGACCAAACAACAGATTCTGCGGATTCTTCGATGCTAACCAAAAAGATTACATGGAATGTCTATATCTATTAGAGAATCATGAGATATTTATAAGATTCCAGTGAAATAATTGATTGGAAAATTAATGATGTATAAAGAATAATTGAAGGTAAATCAAGAAGGGTATAAACCAAAATGAAAGTTTGTAGCCTTCAAGACAACTGCATCTAAAGGTAAAGGCAGGGAGAAAGTTCAAGCTGTTATTGAAAGCTCAAGTAGTGATGAAGTAACTTCAGAGAGTGATGAATAAATGGCTCATTTGGCTAGAAAATTCAAGAAATTTTGTAGGAAAACAACGTTTTTCAAAAATCCAAATTACCAAGGAAAGAATTATAACAATTGAAATTGGAAAAAGGATTGGAAGAAAACTAAGAAATCAGAAGAGATCATTTTCTACGAATGCAAAAGGAAAGGAAATGTCAAGGATGACTGTACAAATATTAAATACAATAAATGATTTTAAAATAAGGATAATATGTATAAGAAAGCAATGAAGGCCACCTGGAGTACCTCTGAGGATAGCTCTAGTGAATCTGGCTCTTTTCAGAATGAGAAAGATGATATGGAAAATATGTGTTTTATGAGAAACACAACTGAGGTAACTATAGAATCTCTCATACATAACTCTTATTATTCTGAAAGTGATTCCAAGAAAATGAAAAATGAAAAATTAATTGAATATTGAAAAATGTTTGAAGAAACATTTAATGAGTTGAAAGATGAGTAAAAATCGTTGAAGAAACAACATACTCTTACTATAACAACTACTTCAGAACTTATAACATGATAAAGAGAAAAATGATAAATAGATTAAGGAAATCAATGAGTTAAAAAGGTCTAATGAGCAATTAAAAAAGGACTTATAAAAGTTTATTAATATGAAAAATACTCTTACTCAAATTATTGGTAATCAAATAGCATTTAAGTATACTTCTGGGATAAGATATCAACGAGGTCAAATGAATTTATCCAAATCAAGTTTTGTAACCAAATATGAAAAATCTGCTACTTGTTTCGAAAACAAGAATTGTACAGCAAGTTTCAGTTCTACGAATTCATTTAATGTATCCATCTCTTTAGGACCAAATAGAGTTTACTTTTCAAAAACGTTATATTATGCATATAGGAAACCCATAAGATAGTTGTGGGTTCCTAAATATTATATTACTAATATATGTGGACCCAGAAAAATAGGGGTACCAAATTCATTTCTTGGTTAAACTGTTTTATTGGAAAACTGCCCAAAGAGCTCCTATAAAAATATGTAGTACTTGGACAATGGTTCATCAAGAAACATGACATGGTATTTTTCAAGCATTAAAAGTCATATTAATATTGATGGATGACATGTCAGTTTTGGTGACAATGGAGAAGGAAAAATCATCATCCTAGGCCAGACTGGTAGCTGTAACTCTTTTTCAATTTCTAAAGTATTGTATTTTGATGGATTAAAGTATAACCTACTCAACATATCACAATTTTTTGATAATCTATTTAATGTTAAATTCAAAAATGATACATGTCATGTTTTTTATGCCACCAAGAATTTAGTATTTGTTGATTTTAGAAATGATAATGTATATGATATAAATTTAAACACACTGGTCTCACAGAATGTCTCTTGTTTAAATTTATTTCCCAAATATTCTTAGCTCTGTCCTAGAAGACTAGGACATTGCAACATTCACTCTCATATAATGTTAACTAAAAACGTCTTAGTTAGAGACCTTCCCAAATTAGAGCTTCTAAACAACAAAGTATATAATCCTTGTCAAAAAAGAAAGTAACATAAAATCTCTTTCAAACCAAATAAAAAAGTATCTACTTATCAACCTCTGGATTTGCTTCACATGGACATGTTTGGACCGTCTAGAGTTTCAAGTCTCAATTGGAATCACTATGTTTATGTTCTTGTAGATTACTTCTCTAGGTACACCTGGATCTTTTTAATAGCTCACAAAAGTGAAGCTTGTTTACACTTTACCAAGTATCATATGACTGTATAAAATCTTAGTAGACTTAAGATAAAATCCTTAAGAAGTGATAATGGTCATGAGTTTGAAAATCAACATTTTGAAGACTTTTTCTCAACGAATAGCTATAATAATAACTTCTATGCTCCTAGGACTCCTCAATATAATGGGTTGGTTGAAAGAATAAATAGAACCTTCTAATAAATTGCTTAGACTATACTTAATGAATATGATTTACCCATTTTTTGGGGGATGATGCTATTAATACCGCTTGTTACATAATAAATAGAGTCTTAATTAGACAAATACATAAAAAACTCTTAATAAGTTGTGGAATAATAGGAAACCCAAAGTATGTTATTTTAAAGTGTTTGGATGTAATGTTTATATTATGAATAATAAAGATAATTTAGATAAATTTCCCTCCAAATGTGATGAAGGAATATTTCTTGGATATTCTACATCAAGAAAATCCTATAGAGTTTTTAATAAGACAACCAAATGTGTGCAAGAATATGTACACATCATGTTTGATAAAGTAGATCCACATGAGCCCAAGGCCTCACTAGAAAATGTTTAAGAGGATATGTCAAATCTAGACATTAATGATAACACCTCAAATCATCATGTGAAGGATGCTATGAAAATATCCAATTCTGTAAATTTCTCAGATCCTAACCATAGTGAACCACATCAACCTGACCACCCTAAAATATCAAGTCCTACCTTTTCAAGAACAACTGTGATTATGATGAATCATCCCCTAGATGTTGTTATTAGAGATTTAGATAGAGGAACACAAATGATGGATTCCTTTAGAAACCAGGTTGAACATCAAGCACTCTTTTCATATATTGAACATAAAAATATCAATGCTATAATCAATGATGAATTTTGGGTAATGGAAAAGCAAGAAGAACATAATAAGTTTGAAAGAAATAAAGTTTGGAAACTTGTAGATAGACCTAAGGATACTTTGACCATAGGAACCAAATGGGTGTTTAGAAATAAAGTAAATAAAGCCCGAAATATAGTTAGGATTAAAGATAGACTAGTTTCCCAAGGATATAATCAAGAAGAGGGAATTTATTATGAAGAGACCTTTGCACCAGTAGCTAGAATTGAAGTAATTAGGATTTTACTTGTCTATGCAGGACACTTGAATTTTAAACATTATCAAATACATGTCAAACGTGCATTGTTAAATAGTTATATAATTGAGGATTTTTTTTGAACAACCCCCAGGTTTTACAAATCCTCATTTTCTAAATCATGTGTTCAGATTATCAAAAGCTTTAAATGGTTTAAAACAATCTCCAAGAGCTTCGTATGAAAGGCTGAGTATTTTTTTTATTTCTAAAGGCTTTACAAAAGGACTTACAGTTCCTACTTTATTTATAAAAATAAATTCAAAAGAAGTTTTAATAGCCCAAATTTATGTAGATGATATTATTTTTGGATCTTCTAAAAACTCTTTATGTAATGATTTTTCAAACATAATTCAAAGTGATTTATAAATGAGTTTAATGGATGAAATTAAATATTTTCTTTAATTTCAAATATTTCAAAATAAAGAATGTATTATTTTAAATCAATGTAATTACACTAAAGATCTTTTAAAAATATATGTATTTGATATCATTAAGAGTAGTGAAACCCCTATGAGTTCTACATGTAAGTTAGATCTTGATGAAAATGGAAAATCAGTTGATCAAACTGCGTATAGAGGAATGATTGGGAGTTTGTTGTACGTAACTGCTAGTAGGACAGATATTATGATTAGTGTGTATATGTCTATGAGATTTCATGAAATCCCAAAAGAGTCACATTAAAATGTTGTTAAAAGAATTTTCAAATACCTCAAATATACAACTAATTTAGGATTATTCGATCCTAAAAGAAAACCTTTTTATTTAGTTAGCTATTCAGATGTTGATTTTAGTGGATGTAAGTTAGATAGAAAGAGTACCTCTAGAAAATGTCACTTTTTGGGAAAGTCACTAATATCATGGGGTAGTAAAAAAGAAAAAATCAGTTGCATTATCATCTTTTGAAGCAGAATACATTGTTTCGGGTAGCTATTGTGCTAACTTTTGTGGTTGAAACCCACATTATTAGACTATGGATTTAAAATCAGACATATCCCCATAAATTTTGACAGCACAAGTGCTATTAACATTTCTTATAATCCAATTTCTCATTCTTGGAAAAATAATATTGATGTAATACAACAATTTTTGAGAGATCATTATCAAAAATGTGATATAACTCTTGAATTTATTGGGACTAAACATTAGCTTGATAATATATTCAAGAAACCCCTAAATTTTGAGATAATAAAATACATAAAACATGAACTAGGAATGATAAATTGGTAGGATCTTGTAAAACCGATCCCTGAAACCAATCTCTTGATACTAATCTCCTGAAACAGATCTCATGAAACCGATCTCCTGAAATCGGTCTCATGAAATTGATCCCTAAAACCGATCTATTAAAACTGATCTCTTGAAACTGATATCCTGAAACTAATCTCATGAAACCGATCTCTTAAAAATGATATCATGAAACTGATCCCTAAAAATTATCTCATGAAACCAATCCCTAAAACTAGTCTCATGAAACTGATCCCTAAAACCGATCTCATGAAACCAATCCTTGAAACTGATCTTTTAATACCGGTTCAATGACATCTATGTAGTTAAGGATTCTTTTGTAATTCTCTCTGTCTTAAAATAAAACGATTCTATTTTTTATTCTTCTTTCTACTCTGTTTAAATTTTTATGATTTACGATGTACAATACCTAAATTTTATATTTAGTTCAATCTATCCTAACCTTTCACCTTCTCATTGTTTTAAAGCCTTCTACCTTTTGTCACTATACCTCTTGACCCATAATGCATAATAGGTTCCATGCATGGTTACCCCACATGGTGAGTACTAACTATCTGGTAACTTTATGGCCTACATTTGTTTCAATTTTCTAAAACATTTGTCTCCAAAACAAGAACTAAATTCTTGAGAAATATTGTTTAGGCCATAATTCATGTTTAGAAATATTAAACTTGGGATTCAAATTGAAGAAGAAAAAAAGACTTACCTTTAAGAATATTCGAGTCGTTATAACCTCCAATCATTAAAGAATCTCATCCTCAAGATTGCCTTATGTGGGTAAAGTGGTGTTTTAAAAAAAGATTTATGGACACTGAGCTCATATATCATCATCACACTCCCAGATATCTCCTTTTACTTGGTTGTGTTTCCATAGAACATGTACCAAAAGAACTGACTTTCCTCGAAGTGTCTTCATGCTATAATCCCTAATATAAACTTGATACACTACAAAAGAAACATCTATATCCAAATCATCCTTTTTAGGGTAGAAATAATGTGATTGGTCAGTATAGTACTGAAAAATATGAGATACATTTTCATGTACCATCATCTTTGAGGGAATTCTAACATTTAATCCACTGTTCGGCTCCACTTAACAAACTCAAAGGGTCTAATTAATCATGGTAAAAGCTTATCCTACCTCTGAATATTTATATGGACCAACATTGGTGAAACTCTCAAGAAAACATGATATCTGACCTTGAACTCAATATTTATTCAGTGACTATTGAAATATGACTAATGTCTAGACTAATATGTCATCATGTGATTTCTGATCATCTGGACCTACATTAAAGTATCTTGGATGAGACGTTGTCCAGGTAAGGCTGTTTCACCTTCCTCTAGATAGTAAATAGGTGATCAGAATGGACTACCATAAAAGGTATCATATGGATTAATCTAAATGGTATCCTGAAAGTTTTTATTATAATAAAATTTGGCAAGGGGGTATGTGTTTATCCCAAGAACCCCCAGTGTCTAGGATGAATTCATGAGGCATTTCTTATAAAATCTGAACCATAATCTCTATTTATTCGTCGGTCTGAGGATTACAGTCCATCATTAGAATCATAAGTTAACCCAAGGGCTTATGAAACCCCTTCCAGAACTGTGATGTTAAGTGATCATCTCTATCAGAGATGATAGATCATGGAGATATAAGAAGGCATACAACTATTTTTAGGTATAACCTCCATATGTATTCTACCAAGAAGTTCTATCATAAAAGTATTATGTGTATGAACATTATCAAATGATCAACAACATCATGTGTTGTTTCATTTACAAGAGGTGATATAGGAAAAATAATAATGAAATCTATAAAAACATTGTAAAATTTTCAATCGGGAACGGACAGTGGCTATAAAATCCATGCCAGTTGCTGATGTTCCAACTTCACCTATAGATAGGTGGAAACTCAATGGTTAAAAATAGTGTTCTCTCATTTCATATCTAACCACCAATACTATTGACATAAGTCTTGATGCATCTTAGTAACACCTAGATGAACCTCCCATGACGAGGCTTTTAAATTACCACTTCATCTCCCCTATCATGTCTACTATGATCCAATACATCCATAAAGAGAAAGGTCTCACGATTGTCTATGATACTACTATATTATGCATCATCATCTAAGACACATATCATTATGACCATTCCTTTTGGATGAGATGGTTTCCTTATTATCACTCATTCCAGAAGTGTAGTGGTTACTGCCAAAGTTGAGAGATTGTCTCTCCACAATCCTCTCAAACCAAAACATTAATATATTAGAAAAAACCATGAACTAACTCATCGATATCCTCAATAACCATATGGGTCTGATTCATTCAGCTTAGAGCATCTATTACATCATTTGATTTTTTATGAATATTAGAAAGCTTAAAATCAAAGGACTGTAGACACTCAACCCATATAAATTTCATGATATTGAAATCATGATATATAATTATATTCTTGAAGATTTTTTTATCATTTAATACCTCAAAATTCACTCCAAGTAGATAGTGTCTATAATAGAATAGGGAAGGAACAAAATAATATTACTCAAGGTCTTTTATCAGGTAATTACTCTCATGAGTCCTTAATTGATGAGATTGTACGTGATCACTAATCCTATATCATAACAGATCCAAGCTTAATACCTGACGCATTATAGTAAACTATATAAGTTATTCCTATCTTCATAAGAATTAGTATCGCTACTAAAGTCAATAAACCCCTCATCTCTCGAAAGGATGCTTCACAAGCTTCTAACTATATGAATTTCACACCATTTTCATCATAAACGTAAGAGGTACTGCAAGGTGTAATAATCCTAGACAAAGAACCTGTAATATCCGGCTAAAAAAACTATGTACGTCAAAAAAGTTCTTGGGGTTATACCAAAAAAACAACATATCTAACTTTCTCTAGGTTGACTAAAACTCATGAATCCAAGATGATATAACCCAATAATTGGATTTTTTCTACCAAGATGTGTAATTTTTTGATTTTGGAATAAAACTGGTTCTCTATTAGTGTATTCATCACGATATCAATATGGTTGGAATGGATATTTCAGAAGCGTGAATAGAATAATATTTCTTCAAAAAATAAAACCATCAATGAATCCATATATGGGTGTAAATTTTTATTCATTAGATCAATAAAAAATTTTGGTGCATTTGGGAGACCCAATGACATGACCTAGTACACATAAAACCATACTTGATCATAAAATTGGTGTAAGGTATTTTTAATATCCTAACATGCACCTATTGATATCCCGACCTCAATTTATTCATTGAAAACACTCTATGTGATAAATGTATGTCAAATAGGTCACATATTTGAGGTAGTGGATACAATTTCATTAATATAAGCTTGTTAAATTGATGATAGTCAATGCATAGATTGAGTGTACCATTTTCCTTCTTCGAAAAAAGGATCGATGAACCACAAGGATAAGTATTGGGTCATATAATTATTTTAGTCTCCATATCATCCGATTGTGTATTGATATCTAGATGATTCATAGGTTCCATCCTGTAAGGATGGATTGACTAGTGTTACTCCTAGAAGTAAATCAATGGTGAATTCTACCTCTCACACTAGTGGTAGACCAGAGAAGTCGTCAAGGAAGACAACCCTGAAATGCATCACTACAGGAGGGAGAAATGTGGGTCAAACCCCCTATTCATCCTTGAAAAGGAAATAAATTTCGGTTTTCACACAACCTAGCCCGCGATCATCATGTCAGGATCACATATCTTGGATATCTCATTCTTCCATATATATGTTCTGACCTCCCTCTGGTTATGTAAGTGTAACCCATCAATGATAGCAGTCAGTATGGGATCGATAGGTATCTAACCATACTATATGAATGATTGCATCAAATCCTATCATTTCAAGGATTAAAATGACCCATATAAATAGGTATCTACCAATCTCAAGGAGATAATGTTTACTAAAGTGAATATTGACTTATCAAATACCCAATGAGGTATAAATCATCATCACACAACTGAACTGTTCGATCATGAGGCCCATACTATCAATAATCATTACAAATATAAATAAATGATACGTAATTTTGTAAAATATAGTATACATTAATGTGGAGGATACTGTAACTATACCTCAAATAGTAGGAGTTCTGGAACACTTCTCCTCTGGAATATGATGCACTTCATATAACTTCCACATACCATGAACGTGAATCACTTCCTGGATACACAGAGGATGCCCACTCTACTATCATGGATAATTCTATTTCTCGCTACCTCTACCTCTACCACTTCCTTGGCTTGAGCAGCTGGTGGTATTCCAACTGCCTAAATGATGAGATACTACTGGACCCTTTCCAAAACATAGAGTGGGTGTGGAGCCCATCTCGCAAGCCATTGATGGATCATGTAAACATTTTTTTCACCTATCTTGGATCCCCACATTGATGATAGATAATAAAGTTGTTAGTCAAAGTTTTTTGACTGTTGCTACCCCTATGAGAACCCTTGAGCAGTTAGTTCTTCCACTAAAAAACCCACTAGCCAATCTATGTGTTGAACTATATGGGATCACACCATCGAATTCCATTAGATTTCTCTCAATAATAAAGACCTAGTTGAATATCTCAAAAATTATAGTTTTCAATAAAGCATTGAACCATGATCAAATATCTTATACCAACCCATCTTCAAATTTCATAGAGGCCATAATTTAATTTTTAGATAGGATTAGTTGAACCACTACAGCCTGATAAAGAATTCGGAATACTCCCTGATAGACATGTTTGTTTTCTATAGGTTTATAAATTCACTATCTTGGTTATAACAAAGATTCAGAGGAAATAAGTTTTCATAAAAGATCATTTGGATGTATGCACAGTTCATATCCCTTTACTGATCACCTTGGGAAATAACATCACACCATCGCTCGGAAGAATCACATAGAATATAATTAGTGAGTTTGACCCTACATTATATAGGAACCTTCAAAGTCCCCGATATATAAAGATTATATTTGAGCCATGAATCAACAACATGTGGTCCTCTATCCTGTGAAAAGGTCGAAGGAAGATGCTGCTGGAACTCCCGATTCAACTCATACATAGTCGAGGCAGGTCGAGGAATACCTTTCATAGATTGTTACATATAGAAGTCTCATTCATGGAATAGGTTTTCAAATCCCATATCAAGAGTTCAAAGAGGTTCCATAGATGACCCAAAATGAGGAATCATTGTTTTCTCAAGGTCTTCCACCTCTCTTGTATGGTCTTTACTATCGTAGGTCATATAATTGGAAGAAGTTTTCATGGCAAGATTCTAAAATTCCAAATGAACTCTTTACAAAAGAAAATACTATTTTTATAGAACATAGATAGTTAACTAGGATTATTTTTGAAAATATAACACTTCTCTTATTACTCCTAAATATATTTATAGCTAGTAAATGAAT
Source organism: Viscum album (assembly GCA_963277665.1). Classification (NCBI taxonomy): domain Eukaryota; kingdom Viridiplantae; phylum Streptophyta; class Magnoliopsida; order Santalales; family Viscaceae; genus Viscum; species Viscum album. The sequence continues at coordinate 1,789,964,294 of OY728143.1, read as the reverse complement.
GATCACATCATTCCACAACAACATAGGAGAAACCAAATTCCTAATACGATGATCATGTTTGGGTATGGGTCTTATATCAGAAATTTAGGACACTGATATATGGAATGTCAATTACACGTTATAGAAGAAAATATAATTTAAATTAAAATTGGCATCCCATTTAGTGGTAAATATTTTAATTTTCAGGATTTAATTTCATTTATATTTTTTATTATTGTATATAGAATAAATATATCTCGGTACTGATATTTTTGGTCCAAAACCTACAACATGGTATAATTTTCTAGTTGAGGTTTTATCACCAATCTCAGAAGGAAACCACTATTTTGTTTGTTGTAGGAACTTTAATTGACCCATTTATGTTCTCCGAGAAAAAAATGTCAGCACATTTCTAAATTAAAAATCATGTAACTAACTATAATTAACTTTTACATGAATGATGAAAATAAACATAGAATAATGAAATTCAAGGAATATCAGTCCTATTGTGACTATAATAATGCATGCAATTCAGAACCCTCTTTCAATAGGTTAATGTAAATGAAATCTCATTTGGATAATCCAATAATAATAACATCACAAGGTGATTTCATAACCCAATAGTGAAGTCGTATCTATATTAATATTCATAATGATTAACTATAAAAACTCATAATGTGTAGTTTGGTTTTTCCCTATACATGTCTTAGCTACGCCAAGGTAAATTATTATTAACAAATCCCATTAACTTCTAGTGTAATATATAATACCCAAATAGTAATGGAATAGAAAAGGAAACCACTTACACCACTTTGTATTGTCCAGTCTTCGTATCCCCATAACCTATTCCCTGAGTTGGTAGGTCACCTGGCCTCTAGTGTGCCTCCTTATGTGCCCTAGGATACCGAATAGCATAAAGTGTGTAAATGTGGTATAATGATGATATTATACCCTCCTATCAGAGTGGAATGGAAAAAATAATAAATAACATGAAACAACAGAAGGTCATATAAAGATACACTGACCAAGAAAACTAACTTGTCGTAGTAGAAAGCATGATATAACAAAACAGAATAGTTCAAAAATATACAATAACTAATTAAGGAAGAATAAATAACCCATAAATATTAATAATATAAAGATCCAAGAAGGATGATTTATATACATGATGATATCAAGGCATGCTGATATACAAAATGGGAACAAGGGACATGCATATATGATATGGTACACCAAAATAAAAAAATAAAAAATTATAATCCAGTAGAATCCCAATCATATGTTTGGTCCTATACTAACATTCTCTATACTATAATTAAAGCATGTCATATTTCTATAGTATGTTCCTTAGTCGTATTCATACCTATAGATAAGTAATCTACTTGGGTACCAATGGTAGCCAGAGTTGGATGTGAGATAAATTCTCAGTATGCCACCACCAATGGTGTCTAGAAGTATTCTGAGAAATGTACACAGAAATAGTAGTTTGTAGGTATATGAAATGATAAACCATGATGAGAAATAAATACCATACATCCCATGTTCCCAACAAACATATTGTGGGCTCTACCTACTTTGGCATAGGATAGAAAAAATCTGATAACTAACCATATATATAAAAATAGTAATACAAGAGTTATAATAATATATTGTATTCACTTATATGCACTATGTATGTTCATATTTAAGTAGGCATATACATAGATATGATGTTCGGGTTAGACTTTGGAGTAATATTGGCATCCATAACAAGTCTAAACGTGTTATAGGCTCCAAAAGTGGGTATTTTATGTGAATCTTGTAATGAATTTGAGACGGCATGATCATCACTCAAGATATGTGGGGTGCTACATCATTCCTGACACCCTAAAAAAGGAATGTGATGTGTTGTTCCCATCACCCAAATAGAATCTATGGTTTGAGATGACATGCCCAACAGCCAACAGAAGGGATGATGAAATGTCATTCCCAACAGAACCCCTAACCATCATTCATTAGATAATATCAATGGTATACTCATATAATAATAACATGATTTATAACCTCCATAACGTTATATTCATCGACCCCTTGTATATAAAAATAGTTTCATAATTTATATGATACATATAGTAAGAAACTAATCAATTAGTTTGGCCTCTACACTAATTATAATTAATTCAATTAGTCTATTTGATTCATTCATCAAAGGAAGACCATCAAAAATAAATCCATTAAATTTAAACACGTAATTTCATTCAATAAGTCATTTAAATTCCATTATATATGATCCATATACTTAGTATGTTCCTTGGATTCTAAAAAATCATGTGAAAGAGTATGAAATTCCATTAAAAATCTATAAAGAACAATTAGAATGTCATCCAATCATTTAAACAATTAAACCTAAAGTGTAATTTTAAGCAGACACAACCAATGGGTGGCTATAATTTTGGTTGGTGTCTCTAAATAATTATAAAGGTTCAATGATAGTAATAAATCATGGGAATTTCATTTTAGAAACAAAGAACTATGTTTTAGGTGATGTGTGGTTGTGGATGGAATGTTGCATAATAGTGGAGCCATAAAAAACACTAAACTTTGGGGAATAAATTATATATAACTTAACTTATGGCCATAGATGACTTATCATCCAATATCAACTTGAGGTTCAAAGTAGTTTTGAATAAATCAAATAAACATCCCAACTCATTGAAAATTGTGTGAATGAGATCATAATAAAATAGAGAAAGAGATATGGAGTGTATATATGAAAAGAAGAAAGAGGAATCAAGAGATTACAGATGCTTTTAAAATTCTTGTGACGACACTCGATTTGGTGTCCAAATTTAGGAGAAATCAAGGAAAATAAAATATGATTGAGGGGAGATTACGGTAGATGAAAAGGGATCCATCCATTGGAAGTGGGATGAGGGAAGAAATAATTAGATTTTTAGGTTTCATTAAGGTAAAATTAGTAAATTCAAACTTAAATACGGGTGTTTATGGATTGGCTATACGATTTGGCTATGATGTGAAACAATAGTGCTCAACTTACTTCCCACAAAATGGTCCCCAAAGGTTAAGGAAAAAAGTTTCCCTAATAGTACACAAACCATGTTAAAACCCACTAACCAAAAAGTATGAAATCTTGCATGGACATGTGCATCGGGTCACACCATTGCAGATTAACCATGTGGCCCCTACAACTCAAAAGGTTCCCCATAAAATTTCCCCAAATTGTTTTTAATAACCACGCACAAACCATGTGGTCTACCAAGTTTTAATTTTTTCTGGAAATCAGGGCTCTGAACAAGCCCCAGATGCCCCTAAAACATTTCTTTGGCCTTAACCCATGTTTGAAAATATTTAATAGAGTATTTTAATTTACGAAAAAATTAATTATACCTTTTAAAACAAATAAAGTCACAATAATATATCATGTTCTTTATTACCATTATACTCAAAAATAAATATTAATTTCATCCGTGCATATGTTCAGACTAAAACCACTATAGAGTGATGTGACTCATTTTTCACCCCCATATCACATGGATGATATATATTAATATACTAAAATAAATAATATGGTATAAAAAATTTAATAATAATTATAGAAATATCACGTATTATTTTAAAAAAATGAGCACATCGGACCTTATTCTAAATAAAGAATAAAATTACATCAAATGTAAAGAAGGTATTTCATATTTTACTTTTTTTCTAAATTGGTAAAAGATCAAGAGGGAGCGTATCAGCATGAGTGCAAGAATCTTGGGAAGCTCATTTGTTAGAAATTTCTTCAACAAGAGTGTTAAATTCATGAAAGGCATGAGTGATAATGTAGTTCATTGTAGATAATGTCTTCATGAAATTAGACCATCCTATATTGATCTTCTATGACATATGTACGATACCAAGGCCCACTAATTTCACTATAGTAGTTGAGTCACATTCGATCCAAATCACATTCTAATTCATTTGTTTATCCATTTGGACAACAATATTAAAGGTAATCATTTCATATTCATGTGTACTGCAGTGTCCACAAGGCCAATATATGTAGTCAATTATCTGTCCATTATGGTCCCTAGTGACAACCCCAAAGCCCGTTGGACCAAGGGTTCCTATGGAAGCACCATATATGTTGAACTTTTCTATCACACAAAAGGGGAAATCCAAAATTCTTCAATAATACCTTGAGTGGGAGTATCTTTACCTGATATATTAAGGCATCTAAGAACATCAAAGTCACCAACAAAGTTATTGCATCACCCTCTTTGTAGGTTGTTTGTGTTTCGAAAAACCACTGTAATTTCTAAAATTGTATATTTCAGAATGAGAGGATCTCGACCATGTATGAGTTTTTTTCTACCACACCACACCACATGGATTAATTTACACATGCAATATTAAACATGTTTTTCAATTGTATGGACAATGATATTTTCAACACTTCTTGTAGAATATGATCAATTATGTCTGTTTGAATATAAGGAAGGCCAAAAAATAAAATAAAGATTTTCATAATACATAATTCATAGAACATAATAAGAATAGGTTGTCTATATGTTCCCAATTTTTGTGGCATAGTGAACACCAAGAAAAGTGTGTAATACCTATGTGGTTTAGATAAGCATCAATTAGGACACATCAGAGGGTTACTCTCTTGAGTAGTGAAAAATAATTTGGTTTCATCCAGCTACTTTTAAAATCTCCAATCCAATAATTAATTCCTTGTATATCATTCTTGTAGAAGTTTTTAGAGTCCATAATATCGTTTGGGTATGGTTCCCAAACTAATAAGTCATCTTGTTCCATGGAGAACCGATTTGAGATGGAATCTTATAGGTCATATAAGAGGTGGACCATATTTCTCAACTGATCATTAATGGTGATACTAGAGTCATTATTTTTATTCAAAAATATTATCTTATTTTTCAAAGAATTTTCTATCCACTTGTCCTGCCAAAATCATTGAGATGAATTTTCATTCATAAGCTAGTGTTATTTTCTATACACCTTATCAAACACAGTTCTTAACCCATGCCATATTGAGGATTCAATGTAATGTAATTTTCTATACATGAGATTCTCAAATAAAACTAGTTATAATAAATTCCATGTACTTAGATTTACTGTTTTCCATATTCCATATGAATTTTCCTTTTAGAGCTTGATTGAACATATCAATATTCTTATTATCGAGTCCCTAAAGTTGTACAATTTGCAGCATTTTTTCCAAGAAATAGTTACAACATTCCTATCTGAGATACTACCACTACATATGAAGTTCCTCATCGATGAATTAATGATTTTTATCAAAGATATCAGAAAACAAATATACCATGAAATAGTAGACAAGATTTTATATCACAATGTGCTTGACAAGGCAGATTCACCCGGCCATTAAGAGAGATTTTCCTCTCCAGGGTAAAAATTTCCTTCTAATCTCGCTCAAAAATTTGGTGAAGTAAGAAGCTTTCAGAAATCCCAAAAAGACTTGTAAACCTAGGTAATTGATTGTGATATGACCTTCCTTTATACCCAAAGTATTGAAAATGTTTCCTCTTTTTTCAAGATTAAAATTCTTTCAAAATTATATGAATGATTTCACCCAGCTAATTTATTTTTCAGACACATATTCATAGTGTGAAAGATCATTTATGATTTTTTTATTTTTTTTCTTATCTCCATGAGTAAAAAAATATTGACATCATCAAAAAAAGTTGTAAAGGTGTAGAGCTACCTCTAGCGACATTAATATTCCTCAAGACACCATTTTCATCCATTTGAATGAACTGTATACTAAGGTAAAATTCATTAATGGAAAAGATGATTATGGATAGAGGATGACCTAGAATATGTCCCATTGAGAAATAGAAGTACCCTTTTGGTTAAACATTTATAATAATCAATAAATGAGATGATCCAAGAATATTTCTAATCTAGAGAATGAATTTCACATCAAATCCAATTCTATGTCGAACATCTCTAATGAATTTTCAATCAATTGTATCAAAGTTTTTCTAAGGTCTATTTTGAGATAAAAACTCCTCCTATGATTGGTTTCTGGATAAGCTTCACACATATTTAAGTCTTGATAATAAAATCTTGAATATTTCCTCCCTTAAGGAAACTGAATTGATTCCAAGAATCAATTTTATCGAAATTCTGGATAGCATGTTTGACCCAATTTTTGTGACCACTTTGGGGATAGTATTTCATGGATCCTCTAGTATGAATTGGTGAGGGTCGCTAGAATTAATAATTGTTGCTATGAGGGAAATAAATTGATAATTCTTACCATGCACTAAAAACCCACTCTTCAAGATGTATTTAACCAGAATGAAAACATCTCATTGTAAGATATCCTAGTAAGCTTGAGAAACGTGGTTTGTGAAACTATTCAAGCTAGGAAATATCCCATTGTTAATATCAAACATTTAATCTTTGATTTCAAGTTCCATGTGGGAAGTCATAACAAAAATATTGTCCAATTCATTGATTAGATTGGGGATAATACCATCAATATGGGTTGTATTTTGGGGTGGGGAATTGAAAGGTTCATATAATAGGAAAAAATGTGGCTGGAAGGAGCATTCCTTCCCTTAATGATTTAGTCGCCATCCTTGAGAAGTGAAAGAGGCATATTATCCCTTTTATTTATCTAAAGGGAATTAATAAATTAAATGTTTATATCCCCTTCATCAATCCATATAACTTTTAAAATATCCCTTTGTATGTTTATTTTGACTCTAAGAAGATTTTGGATCTTGGTAGAAAAATCTATTTCCTGAGTAAGATTTTCAAGGAATTTATTCTTGGTGATGTACTATTGGAGATCATGTAAAGAACACTCAAGAGCATCAATTTCATTATACAAGAAATGAAACTTTTTTCCCCATTCCTTCAATCTTGATATGAGAAGTTTATGATTGTTAAAACAATCCGTTGGGTTGTTTTTTCCATAAAAAATGTCCCATGTTTCCTGAAAAATTTTATTGTAATCTTGTTGTGAAATCCATGAATTGTTTTATATGAAGGGAATATGTTTTCTTTTTTTTCTTTATTAATGAATTTCAAAAGAATAGGGTTATGGTCTGAGTTTTGTCTAGCAAGTGTGACACATGATAAGGAACTCCAATTGAAAATATATATATGATTAACAAAATATATATCAATTTTACTAGCCATGATTCTATTGAGGTGATTTCTATACCAAGTAAATTATCCCCAAAATATTGATTTATGTAAGACACACTTCTTCAATGAATTCCTAGAATTCATTAATGGAGATCTATTTTTAAATTGAGCCTAGTTTTTTATCTATGTGTAGAATAGAGTTAAATTCACTAATGAAAATCCATGGATCTGAAATGTTTCTTGAGATATTCTTTAGATTTGACCAGGGCAGTCTCCTGTCGAAATAGGAGGTTAAAGACTATATCAATTAGTAGTAAATATTTTTACTAGCATCAGAGAAGTATCTGGCTATAGATTGGATATCTGCATTAACCAAAATGGGATCAATCACGACCTTGTGTACCAAGATCCAATTTCTGCCAGTGTTATTTCTAATCTGGTTGTTTCCAAGCATGAAATAACCTTGTCCTGCATGAGGAGTGTCATGGTATGGTGGATTTTTTTTTGATCAAAGCATCAAATTTTTTTGGTTTATACATTACAATAATGGGACTGAGGGAACTCATCAATTCAGTGTTGGGTATTCCCTAACAGTTCCAAAATAGTATCCTCATTTTAAACTAGTTTTGGCGTGGAATCACCCATTTATTTTCTTTTGTGAACTTTGTCACACGGATTTCCAGGAAAATGCAGCCTTGTTTCAGCTAACAATTTGATTTTTTCTTTTACTAGTAGAAATAGGACTGTCATGATGAGAATGGTCATCCTTTTCCTTAGAGTTGAGGATTGGGGCAGTACTCAATTAACTCTTTGCATTTTGAGACATGGCTATAAGAGATTTCTATTTTGGATTTGGGGTGTGATTGACATCAATAGTGTTGTGTCGCTATTATTCTAGCTGTAATTCCATCTCGATGTCTTTATCGATCAAATCAACCATGAAGTATTCATATTTCATGAACTAACCAAGTCAAAAACATCAGTGGAAAGTTATATCAAGTAGTAATCATCCTTTTTCTATGATGTCTTGTTATTAATTTGAAAACAAGTCCTATTAGACTTATCAAAGGTATAAAGCGGTGTTCCTCATATTCAACAATGTATAACCATTTTGAACCATTTCTTTTCTTACCATTATACTGGATGGTTACCATGCCTATTTCAAAATATGAGGATGGAATTTTAATTCCATTTAGAACATCACTCTATTCCATTGCATTAACTCTTGAAATTGTTTGTGTGAAAAGAATTATGCATTGTAAAGACCCATAAATTTCAAAGAAAATTTTTTCATAAATTCTTTCGGATTTTACAAGTACGCAGTTTTTGACGACACCTGATTCCGAGACCCGGTGTGCCCGGAATCAATTTCTAAAGTTTAGCTAAGGTAAGTTCAGTGAACGAACGAGCAGGTTTTCCTAACTTTTGAACCGGTGCTCGGAATTGAAATCCAAGGGCACCAATGAAACCGCAACGCTGGTATTTTCATAAGATGCCCTTTAATGGAGTTTTGTTTTCTCGGGAAGGAGTTGTTAAAATTTGTGGATTAAGAATAAAGAGAAATACAATTTTGCTACAAATTTTATTTCACTTAAGTGGTTAAACCCATGTGTGGTAGTTGGGGTGGGACCCACTAAAAATTCTATTCCCTCTTGATAGAATTTAGTGAGGTGGGGCCCGCACGAGCCCCACCACTTCAATTTCTTTAACCCCCTCCGCATGAGTTATAACTCTTCCATATTTATGATGACAACTTAACACTCCTTTTAATTTTGTCAACTATAGTTTTATTTAAATAATTGAATGCCAACACACCTTTTATTAAATTAATTAAATTAGGTGTTTTGAATTTTTAAAATGTTGGCATAAGTAAATAAAATAAGGCAAAGCCTTATTTTATTTTATTTTGGTTTTTACTGTGGAGAATTGAGAGAGGGACATTTCTATACTCTGAAGAACTTCTTCTTCTTCTCGAAGAACGCCAAGACTTCGATGAAGTACGTCGTCACCGCAAGGGGAGATCAACGTGCCTTCTCTTCTCCTCTCTGCAGCCGGTGTGTGACGCCATTCCCAAAGAACAACAACACACCTTCCGTCATTCTTCTTCCATCGTCAAAGTAAGGGAGACGTCGCTCCTCCTAGGACGTTCTCTGTCAACATATATGGAGCTTCACCTCGCGACGCCGTTTTCCTATGACGATCATCGTTCGACAACTTCTTCGCGGTTGGGGTTTGTTTTACATTTGTGATTATTTTTGTGTTCATTGTTAAATAATTAGCCACATGTTATAAAATTAACGGGAGGAGGCTGGACCGCACAAACATGGCCGACCCTCCTCCCCATTGTTGTTGTACTTAGTTATGGATTGGAATGGAGGCGACGTGGTGCCGTCGCACCACGCGGGAATGAGGAAAACCATGGTGAAAAAGTGCAGTGCCATCGCGACGTGCTGTTGAGGATGAAAGCGGCTGCGGCCGGAGTTAGGCCACGGTGGAGGGGCGCAGCACCGTCACGCCATGCCGGAGCACCATGGAGGGCCGCGACCGGGGCAGGCCGTGGCGGAGGGGCACGGCGTCGTCGCGCCGCGCCGGTCGGATAAGGACCGTGGTGGTGCAGTGGAGGCTAGCCGGATCCGCCATCTGACGGCGCTTGGGAAGGGGGGACCGCAGGGGGTCATGCGGCGTCTCACCGGCCAGCTAAAGTGGTCGGCCGATTTTGGGAAGGCCGAGGGTTTGTAACCCCCGGTGCCCAGGTAGGAATGACCCCACATGGGTCCGCCATTTTGGTAAAATAGGGGGGAGGCTCCCCCCCCCCCCCTTCCATGTCCGCTAAGCGTGCGGGCACCCTCACAGAGCCAGACTGGTCGTGCCGTGTCAGACCGCCAGCGCCGGGCCGGACCGCCCTTGCCGGGCCGGGCCACCCGCACTGGGCCTGACCCCCGCATCGGGTCGGGCCGCACCGGATGGGCCGGACCCACACCATCTGGGCCGGGCCGTGCCAAACCGGGCCGGACCCGGGTTGGGTCGACCTGGTTCGGGCCGACCCAGGGGGTCTTGGGTGAGGTCGGTTCGGGCCCAAAACCCCCTAAATTCGGACTGATCCGTTCAAACGCCTATAACATGGGCTACAGACCTCCGATCGATGCACCGTCAGTTGCGTAGCGATCCATCGATCGAGAAGAGCGTTTCAGTATATTACACTCATGGTTTTGGAGAACTTTGGATATGGCTGGGTTGGTTCGAACACGAAACTAACCGGGTTCTCGGAGCGGAAACACTTATAACTTGAGTTCCGGACGTCTGATTGATGTGTCGTCGACTTTGTTGGATTCCTCTTAGTGATACGGTTTTTTTGGCTTACTCCGCTTGAGTTTTGGATGCAGCTGGAGTACGGTCGAGTTGGTTTTATCTTAAAAACCAACCGGGCCCCTGGGACGAAAAAGCCAATAACTCTCAGACCGGGCATCCGATTGACTCACCGTCTATCATGTTGAATTCCTTTTGACGAGACGGAACATTGGGATACATAAACTCTGGACTTCATGTCAGTTGAGGTATCAACCCCCTTGGCTCGGGGAGCGGACCCTCCCAGAATCGAACATGCTGTGTGCAGGAACCCTAGAGCTGGCTCCGACTACGACGACGATAACAACTGTACTGGGATCCTCCGTGGGTTTGGCAATGACGATGACTGTACTGGAATCCTTCGTGGGGTCGATGGCGGTGACTAATGTTCTTGTATCATATGTGGGTCTGGAAGAACTTGACTACTGTTCTTGTATCCTATGTGGGTCCGGCAGTATTCGACTCTGTGCTTGTATCCTACGTGGGTCCGGCAGAGTAGCTGGTCTTGTATCCTTTGTGGGTCCGACATCTTAGCTGGTCTTGTAACCTATGTGGGTCCGAAAGCTTAGATGAATTAGTGGCCACGTCTGATCATCTCTATCGCCTTACAAAGTTTATACCTATGTGAGCTGATTCTTGACTTTCAATCATTATCTTCGATATGATTGACATGATTTCCTGTGTAGATTGGGTTGTTCTTTCCTGTGTGGATTGGGTCGTACTTTCCAGTGTGGACTAGATCGAATTTGGGATCGTGTGCTGGAAATGAGCTAGAATTTATGACTTAGGTATATGTATGGGCATATACCTAAGTATAGTTGGTTGTTACTTCATGATGGATTCATTCCTTTGTGGTTTATCCTTCGTGGATTTTGGAAGACCTTCAGGGGTCTCGGAGTCCCTACTGAGTAGTGTATACTCACCCCTACATGGGCTATGCCCTCACTATGTTGTGTTGGATGCAGACGACAGACATCGCTGATTGAGGTGGGAGCTCGTGGAGCTGGACTGTACCTGGAGGTGGATCACTGGACGGGACGTGCTCGGAGCGGATGACTGGAGCCGAGGAGTAGAGGAGAATATCTGTACCCACCCTTTAGGTGGGATTTCCAGAGGAAGGCTTGGACTCGCTACTTTACTTTCCAGTTGATGTAATTTCATTTCAGTTGTACTTTACTTTCAGTTGGGTTTGTATTCTGGCCCATTTTTCCTTCCATCACTTACTATTATAATCAGTTTACTTAGTGTTTACTTCTTCTTGCATACTCTGTGGTGTTTTTTTCTTACATAAAGGCAATTCCTTCCCTTATATTGGGTTTTTTGACTTTGGTGCTAGTCGCCAGCCCCTAGTCTATGGAAGGTTGGCTTGGGGTAGTCACGCCACGGGGCCCGAGGATGGGTTGTGAAAAATTGGTATCAGAGGAGTTTGGTTCCACTGCAGAACTCAGGACTCTGATCTTTCTTCTATGTGAAGCAATAATGTTAAGGTTATTGAGTGTGGTTATCAGTCCAAGGAGTCCAGTGTTGTTGTGGCGGCCGACGTATCTATACACTAGGACCTTAACTTCTGACTTCCGACTCAGTGCACGAAGACATTGATTTCATGTGTCTTTCAAAAGATTTCTTTTTGATTACATTGTGTCATCTCACCAGGTATACTGTATTGACCGTGGCACACCTATCTATTTTCAGGATGGCCCCACAAAGGCATCCAGCTAGGGTTCCGAGCTTTGTGCGAGACAACAGCCCACCGAGTGACGAGGCCTCGGTGCAGGGACCTATTACAGCCGGTGGACCGGTGGTACCTCTACCCGCTGAGCCACCGATGTCACCAGCCCCAGCCTTTGAGAGTACATGTCACCTTAGCGCACTGCACAAGTTTCAACATTAGAGGCCGCCCATGTTCTGCGGTGAGATGGACCCTCAGGCAGCCGAGGATTGGCTGGAGGCTGTTGTACGAGTTTTCAGCTTAGTGGGGACACCAGCTGACCACATGGTGATCCTTGCAGCCAGTCTCCTGCACGCAGCAGCAGGTAGATTGTGGAGTCTGATGCTCCAGGTGCATGACGAGGCATCTATTCTTTGTTCGTACTTTGAGAGCCTCTTCCTCTTGGAGTTCGTACCAGCCACCCTCCGTGCAATGCGCATTCAGGATTTACTGCAGCTGTGGTAGGGCATCAAGATGGTATCCCAGTACTTGGCGTGATTTACCGATCTCTCACGCTATTCCACGGACATGGTACGAGACCCATTATTCTGGGCCCGGACCATCGAGCAGGGACTGAGGCATGAGATCAGGACATCGATGATCTCCCACATCATTCTGACACAGGTAGGAGTACTGGAGCGAGCCCTTCTTGTGGAGAGGTTTCTTGCTGATCCTACACCAGCAGTGAGACCTACCGCAGGGCTGCATGTAGCTGAGTCTTTGGCAGCTGGTAGTCAACGGATTTCACAGGGGTCTAAGAGGACTAGACCATCAGGAGAATGACCTTAGGATACTGGCTCAGAGGTTCGGGGGAAACGGTGCAGATCCAATCTTACGAGGAGCAGACAATGCTATGCATGCGTCGGGCAGGGCTACATGGCTCGTGACTGCCTGACCCGCCATGTAGAGGAGCAGTAGATGGTTGAGGGACCACCCAAGAAGAGGTAGAGTTCCGACTGTGGCGGTCCTTAGGGAGAAGGCAGTCGAGGAAGAGGTGTTGGTCGAGCAGTAGGTGGTGGTCGACGCTTTGAGGCTCTACCACCACCACCACCACCAGGAGGTCCACCCCGACCACAGGGATCTGGCGGACAGAGGCAGGCTCAGCTTCAGGCAGTGGAGGCCTATGATCACGGCACACCAGAGATGATTCAAGGTACTATCTGTGTCTACTGCAACCTTGCTGCAGTTCTTATAGAGACAGGATTGAGTCATTATTTCATTGCTGATACCCTTGTTCGGAGCTCGGAGATTCTGACGGAGATGTTGGCTCGATCATTACGGCTATTGACTCCCACGAGAGCAGACTCAACAATTACACACTGGTGCCGGTAGTGTGAGCTTACTCTAGGAGGCGAGAGCTTAGGCTGGGATCTTCTTGTAGCTGCGTCGAGGCCTTACGATGTCATCTTGGGCAAGGATTGGTTATCTACAGTCCATGATTAGATCAACTATATTAGGCGTAAGGTGCGGTGTGTTCACACCAATGGGAGCAGGTTCACCTTCACCGGAGAGAATGGATCCTTTACAGCGCAGTATGGACTCGTGTAGAGGAGTGGGCAGCCGATTACTCATTAGTTGGATAGCCTCATCCTAGGAGAAGTGGACGTGCAGAGTCCGAGTTTTCTTATAGTGGTGGATCAATATGCGGATGTTTTTCCAGAAGACATTCTAGGACTACCTCCTCGCAGAGAGGTAGTCTTCTATATTGACATGTACATAGGGATAGCATGGATATCTACTCCATCATATCAGATGGCTCTCACTGAGCTTCGAGAGCTACGGGTATAGCTGGAGGACTTGCAGGGTAAGGGATTCATTCGACACAGTGTTTCACCCTGGGCTTCCCCGATATTGTGTGCCAAGAAGGCAGACAGGAGCTTGCGACTGTGTGTCGATTACCGTTTCCTGAACTAGGTGACCGTGAAGAACAAGTATCCACTTCTGATGATTGACGACTTCTTCGATCAGCTCAAGGGAGCACGATGGTTCTCGAAGATAGACCTCAGTTCAGGCTAACATCAGCTCAGAGTTCGAGACGAGGATGTGCAGAAGACGTCTTTCAGGTGTCTGTATGGCCACTATGAGTTCTTGGTTATGCCATTCAGTGTAACCAATGCTCCAGCAGTGTTAATGAGACTCATGAACAGGATCTTCCAGCCTTACCTCGATCGATTAGTCATGGTCTTCATCGATGACATATTGATATACTCGACCACTGAGGAGGAGCGCGCCTACCATTTGTGGGTTGTATTGGATACACTCCGTGAGCACCAACTTTATGGTAATCTCTTGAAGTTTCAGTTCTGGATACGTGAGGTCCACTTCTTGTGGAATGTCATCTCTAAGGCAGGAGTTTTGGTGGATCCTGGTAAGATCGGGGCAGTGCTATCTTGGGATCCACCTAGGAGCGTGACGGAGGTGTGGAGTTTCCTAGGTTTGGTTGGGTACTACCAGAGATTTGTTCCAAACTTCTCCAGAGTTGCGGCACCACTTTTAGCTTTGACGAAGAAGAGGAAACCCTTTGAGTGGTATGATAGATATCAGCAGAGCTTCTAGGAGCTGAGATAGATATTGACCAGCGCACCTATCATGAGGCTACCGGAGGAGGGAGTAGGGTACGTATTCTACTGTGATGCATCAGGGACCAGACTCGGGTGTGTCCGGATGCAGGAGTGGGCAGTGATCACCTATGGATCACGACAGTTGATGCAACATGAGCAGAAATATGCTTCACATGACCTGGAGTTTGCAGCAGTGGTCTTCGCTCTGAAGATGTATAGGCACTATTTGAGGGGAGAGTGCTTTACAATCTACTCTGACCCCCAGAGTCTCAGGTACATATTCTCTCAGAAGGACCTGAACCTGAGACAGTGGCTATGGCACGAGTTCCTCAAGGACTATGACTTTGAGATAGTCTATACTCCTGGGAAGGGGAACGTAGTAGCCGATGCTCTTAGGAGGATGACGGGCATTCAGCTTCCTGGAGAGGCGACGGAGTAGTTAGCCGCTTTGCAGATATCCTTCATGGATAGAGACAGGACAGCCTTCCTTCAGTCTCTCACAGTCACACCTCCACTTCTTCAGCGAGTCAGAGAGGCACAACGTGGGGACGTTGACTGTGAGATGTGGCGTGCACAGATTTCCATAGGACAGGCACCTGATGGATTCTCTATAAGAGGAGAGCACGTCTTCGTTTTCAGAGGACGTACCACGGTACCAGCTACATTACCAGAGGAGGTGCTAAGAGAGTTTCACACTTCTCCATTGTAGGTACATATAGGAGTGATGAAGATATACCAGGATCTCAGACGACAGCACTGGTGGCCGGGTATCAAGAAGGTGGTGGCAGAGTTCGTTTCTCGAGGCCTCGCCTGCCAGCAAGTGAAGGCGGAGCACCAGGTACCAGCAGGATTGGTACAACCCTTCGAGGTCCCGGAGTGGAAGTGGGACGGAATATCTTTGGATTTCATGATTGGACTTTCACGTAATTCTATAGGACACGACTCCATTTGGGTGAGCGTCGACCGACTCACCAAGTCGGCCCAATTTTTATCCATCAGATAGTAGGGTTCAGTAGGGAACATGGGACGCCTCTACATTCAGGAGATTGTATGGCTTCATGGTGTGCCATTATCTATCATCTCCGATCGAGATGCTCGCATTACTTCCCGGATTTTGAAGGGGTTGTAGGAGGCATTCAGTACGCAGCTACGCATGATCACCGCCTTTCACCCTCAAATGGATGGAAAGATAGAGAGGACCATTCAGACTCTCGAGAAAATGTTCCTTGCATGTGTCCTCGACTTTGGTCACAGCTGGGAGGATCACCTACCATTGGTGGAGTTTGCGTACAACAACAGCTACCACTCCTCCATCGGGATGGCACCATACGAGGCATTGTACGGCCGACCTTGCAGGTCCCTTCTTTGCTGGACAGACCCTAGGGAGTCAGCACTTGTGGGACCAGAGATGGTCCAGGCCACGACAGAGATGGTCCAGGTCATCCAGCAGTGGATGAGGACAGCTCAAAGCTGATAGATGTCTTATGCTGATAAGAGGCGGAGACCACTAGAGTTCAAGGATGAAGACCATGTTTTCTTGCGGGTATCACCTCGACGTGGATTACAGAGATTTGGATAGGGAGGAAAGTTATCTCCGCACTTCATCGGACCATTCCAGGTTCTCAGCAGGATAGACGAGCTGTCTAATCACCTGGCTCTACCACCTCAATTGCACCGGGTGCACGACATCCTCCACATATCTCTGCTGAGGAGATACGTGCATGACCCGACACATATCATTGTTCATGGGGAGATGGACATTGATGACGAGGAGACTTTTGTAGAGGTCCTAGTGGAGATCGAGGATCGACGGGAGCATGTCCACATGGGTGGTCGATTCCTCTAGTGCGCATCAGGTGGAAACACGGGTACATTCAGTGAACGAACGAGTGGGTTTTCCTAACTTTTGAACCGGTGTTTGGAATCAAAATTTGGGGGCAGCAATGAAACCGCAGTGCCGATATTTTCTTAATATGACCTTTAATGGAGTTGCGTTTCCTTGGGAAGGAGTTGTTAAAATTTGTGGATTAAGAATAAAGAGAAATAAAACTGTGCTACAAATTTTATTTCACTTAAGTGGTTAAACCCATGTGTGGGGGTTGGGGTGGGACCGACTAAAAATTCTATTTTCTCTTGATAGGATTTAGTGAGGTGGGGCCCGCACGAGCCCCGCCTCTTTAAATTTTATAACCCCCTCCACATGAGTTATAACTCATCCACATTTATGATGAAAACTTAACACTCATTTTAATTTTGTCAACTATAGTTTTATTTAATTAAATGAATTCCAACATACCTTTTATTCAACAAATTGAATTAGGTGTTTTGAATTTTGAAAATGTTGGCATAAGTAAACAAAATAAGGCAAAGCCTTATTTTATTTTAGTTTGGGCTCTGGAAGTCCGATTGACGTGTCGTCGAAGTTGTTGGATTCCTATTAGTGAGACAGTTCTTTTATCTTATTCCGATTGAGGTTTTGACATAGCTGGAGTACGGTCAGGTTGGTTTTAGCTTAAAAACCAACCAGGCCCCTAGGACGAAAAAGCCAATAACTGTCAGACCGGGTGTCCGATTGATGCACCTTCTGTCGCATTGAATTACTTTTGATGAGATGGAAATCTGGGATACATCAAATTTATACTTCATGTCATTTGATGTATCGAACCCATTGGCTCGTGGAGCAGACCCTCCCGGAATCGAGCATGCTGTGTGTGGGAACCCTAGAGCTGACTGCGACTGTGACGGCGATGACAACTGTAATGGGATCCTTTGTGGGTTTGGCAGTGACGATGATCGTACTGAAATCCTCCATGGGTTTGACGATGATGACTAATGTTCTTGTATCCTATATGGGTCCAGCAGTACTTGACCACTACTTTTGTATCCTAAGTGGGTCTGGTAGTAATCGACTCTGTACTTGTATCCTACGTGGGTCCAGCAGAGTAGCTGGTTTTGTATCCTTTGTGGGTCCGACAGCTTAGCTGGTCTTGTATCCTATGTGGGTCGGACATCTTAGATGAATCAGTGGATACATCTAATCATCTCTATCGCCTTACGAAGAGTATACATGTGTGTGCTGAGTCTTGACATTCAATCATTATCTTCGATATGATTTACTTTCTTTCCTGTGTGGACTGGGTTGTGCATTCCTGTATGGATTCAGTTGTACTTTCCTGTGTGGACTAGATCGAATTTGGGCTTGTGTGCTGGAGCCAAGATAGAATTGATGACTTAGTTATATGTATGGGACTATACCTAAGTATATTTGGTTGTTACTTCGTGATTGAATCATTCCTTTTTGGTTTATCCTTCATGGATTATGGGAGACCTTCAGGGGTCTTGGAGTCCCTACTGAGTAGAGTATACCCACCCTTGCACGGGCTATGCCCGCACTACATTTTGTTGGATAAAGATTGAGGTGGGAGCTCATGGAGTGGGATGGTACCTGGAGGTGGATCACTGGACGGGATGTGCTTGGAGCGGACGGCTGGAGACGAGGAGCATAGGGGACTATATATACCCACCCATCATGTGGTATTTCTAGAGGACAGCTCGGACTCACTGCTTTACTTTCATGTTGTTGTACTTTCATTTCAGTTGTACTTTAATTTTAGTTGGAATTGTATTTTGGCCCATTTTTCCTTCCAGCACTTTCTATTGTACTCATTTTACTTAGTGTTTACTACTTCTTTCATACTCTTTGGTGTTTGTTTTCTTACTGAAAGGATATTCCTTCCCTTATATCGGGTTTTTCGCCTTTGGTTCTAGTCGCCAGCCCCTGGCCTATGAAAGGCGGGCTTGTGGTAGTCACGGCTTGGGTCACGAGGACTGGTCATGACATGCATTTTTTGTATCAAATTCTTGAACATTTTATATTACTCCTAATATGAAGGCAGGTGTTTAGTTTAAATCCTAATATCAAACTTCTGCTCATTCGAAATGTGGGATATTTATTCTAGTATTTGGATCTCAATTATGATATTAATAAGAACTCTTGAAAAGGGGACAATGTCACTATTTAGTGTTTTTTGTTCTACTTTAAGAGGGGCACCAATTCTTTCTTCTATATTATTGAGGATCTTAGGGTGCTAATAAACCCAAGTGAGACCATATAACCAAACTCATAACTGATCATTCGAGTGCCTCTGGTTGAATGGATTCATGTTTGGTTCCCATTCTAATATTCATATAAATCCCCGTTTAATATTTATATTACCACTTATCTAGGACACCAAGAAATTTTCTTATCTTGAAAATATGATTTGAAAACATCCATTTTCGATCGGGATCAATCTTCAATGCACAAAACTCTAGAAATGGGAAAGTTACAATTTTAGATTCATATATGACCAAGTATTTTCACCAATTATATAGGAAACTTAACCAAGAAAACAAAATTTTCAAAGATCTAACCTTTCTTCCAATGCACCTAGATTACAAACCACAGATATCGCACTATCCTTCTATTTTTTGATAATCTAAGGCATGTTAGATTCCTTTCCTTTGGAAATCAAAACTGAAATTCCTTGCCCAATGTAAATTCCTTTTCAAATGCCGGACACCATGTTTTCATCCTAATATAATTCTCAATTGACCATGTTTTTCTTTATAAATCATTGAATGTGGAAATTAAAGCCTGGTAATATTTCTTTTTGGTGAATATGAATATAGATTCAGGTTGATTGAGTAATTTAGGGAAAACAGATCATCAGGTTTTGGCATGAAAGAGCTCTACCCTTCCTTCATACACTACAATTTCATGTATTACCTACATTTTTTCCATAATTATAATTCAAATATGAAAATTTTATATTTTTTACTTACAGACTATTGTATCCATGATTGTAACACAGTTTATTTTTCATAACCATATTTAATGATTTAATTTAAAAGTAAATTTGATGTATTAAAATGATAATCATGCCATTATTATTATTTTCTTATGTGATGCAATAATGACCTTTCTGACTAAAATAAACGTAATAATTCCATTTTTTGATATATAGGTCAAACAATGTCAAAACTTTCTAAGTAAAATTACATGATTTTAAGGTTTTTTTATAACATGGTAAGATATAAAATAAAAATAATAATAAACTATAAAATAATCTTTTTAAATAAGTAAAATATTTAATATAATTCATTATTTTGGAAGATAACGACACAACGTGATGAGTCTAGTTTAAGGTAATTGACTATTTAGCTCAAATACTTCATTTTTAAATGTTTTAAATTTTTTATTTCTAAATCATTCTTTTCCATGTCCATGTTCCTTTCTATGACTCAAAATAATCATATCTATAAAAAATATATTTTAAAGGTCATTTTAATTAAATTTCCAATTCCATATGATATTCTTAAGAAAAAATATTTTAATGTTTTATGTAAGGGACTTTTCATTAAAAATTAACCTTTAATGATTCACTTAAAAGTAAATTTCTTTCTCATCCATATTTTTAAAAATTATTGAATTGAGTTTTTATATTGATATAAAAGAATTTTATAGAAAATTTCAATGTTTCCATTAAAATTATTAAAATGATTTTTTAAATGTAAACTTTTTATGAAATGATAGACTCTCTTTACAATAGACCAAAAGAATTTTCTATTTTAACATATATAAAAAATGTCTTTTCCCATCATAGTTACCATTATATTATTTTTATCTTCTTTTAAAAGATTCTAGGATTACTTAAAAAACCCCACATTACATAATTTCTTGAAATTATAGATTTGAAAAGTGGGATTTTAAGTAAAAAGATATATAAATATATGAAAATTATTGATTATGGGTTCAATAAATGTCTAGATGATACAATATTTTATGTCTTATGATTATGTTATTGAAATTGGAAATGGATATCATGATGTTTGGTTGTGTTATAAACCAAGGACACACTGTGTTATTATAATCTAGGAATAAGCGGTTATGTTATTAACCAAGGGTCAGTGGATTCATTATAAACCATGAAATTGTAGGTCCACACACCAATTCATTTGGTATGAAAGTCGAACATATGGTTATAAAATTTTTATTCATGACAAGGGAAATGATTTCCCTATTTAATAATATGTAGTATCCATTATTTCTATTTGGTTTTATAGAAATATTATTATTTCTCCAAGTATTATATTGAAATATTGGTTTATCAAAATTATAAGTATCTTTTAAGGGTGAAAAAGTATAAATTTATGGAATTTTTTTATGAATTTTCTTTAATGAAAATAAACCATTATGAATTTTATTTTTTCATTTATATTTCTTAAGAAATGTTTCATGAAGATAATTTTAATGATAAAATTATTTCTTGGGTGATAAAATAATTATTTTGAGCATAATGTTTATTTGAAAATGGATAGTTTTCGTAAGTTTTCATGGAATAAAGGGTTTCATTATTTCATCATTTTATATCCCTTAATGAGCTTATTTATCTCATATCACATTTAAAAATAATTTAAATTGTGTTTACATATGGTTAATAATAATGAATAAGTCATGTATAATGTCATGAATATTTTTCATGAAAAGAAAATATGTTTCTTTTTAAATTTCTTATATTGTGTGAAAATGGATGCTGATTCAATATTCCAATTTTTAAATTTGTGGTTTAGTTATATATTTTCAATGGACTAATTATTTATAAATCTGAACACAAAAAGAACCAAAAAAATTAAATATAGTGTATTCTTGTTTAAACTGTATATTATTTTATGTTTATGGTCAGGTCTATATAGTCAGTATTAGAGGAAAGGCTTACATAATTTTGGAAGGAGTTTATATGAGATTAAGATAAAAATTATATATAACCAAATTGTAGATTATTATAAGTAGAATGAATTTTATATTGGATAAATAAAATAAGTTTAATTGGGGATTGATTGAGTATGTATATCTTAGTATCTATCCTCCACATAAGATGGTTTGTTATGTTATTTTCACACCAACTTTTTTGTTTTTGTAAATGATGTGATTTAATAAGTACCAAATTAATAATGTATATGAAGGAAAATGTGGTTGTTGTTTAAATGATCAACTAAAAAGGATTGTAGAGATACTAAAAACAATTGTGGTTATTCTTAACTTAAAACCATGAGTTTTGATAGATACCTTAGACCATGGTGAGTCTCATAATGCAATGAAATACGGAAAAATTAATTTTCATATAATTTTAGGTGATAATGATCATGGAGATAAAAATATTCAATGAAATATGTGTCAAGAAAGTCTGAAGAAGCATCTAGTAAAATGTATTAAAGTAACATAAAGATGTTTTTCTTGTGGTAAACAAGGGAATAAAGAAATAAATTTCAAATGAAAAAAGGATGTGTAGGATTAATATCACGAAATGGATTAAATTTATACCCCTAGTTTCAATTGAATTCATTAGATTTAGGGGGTATGGGATAATTAAAATAAATTTAATAGGGAAAAATATCAAGAATTGAATCAGTAAGACTGTATAGATAAATATTCAGCAATTCCTAATTCTATTACAGTTTAAGATAAGAAAACTCCAAAATATATATGAATGGAATGGATTATATCTTAGGTTATGATTTCAAATTTTTGAATCTTATCTCATGATTGATATTTTTGTTATAATAAATAATTACTAGGAAATGACAATGAAAATAATGGTTATTGAATTGTGAATATCATTGAATGGTTAAGTAGTCTAAATATAGGGATTTAAGAATTGTTATTTAGGGATGCCATAAGTTAAAATATATGTATCATTAATTTTATGATTTATTTGATTATAGTACTTTGGGAGACATTTATTGAGTTTTGATTTATTTTCATTCTTTATGTAACACTATAATTCACATTTGAAATTTTTTTGGGGATATTTCAGCTTTTGTTTTGGAGATATAAGATTAATAGTATTGATAAAATTTATGGTTTAAATGATATTTCATGATTGATACTATTTTTTGGACGTTCATATTTTAGTAACTGTTATAGGAATTTTGTTAGTAAAATTTTAGAAAAATTTCAACGTGTTATATCCATCAATTCCAGAGATTTTAAACTCATAACAGAAGTAAACATATAGTACCATGCCTACCAGGAGACTATGTGATGTCATAGTTAGTATGATGTCATTTTTTTACTCAAATGGTTTGACAGATAATGTGTAATTTTATTTTTGGAAAATTAATTTTCTTATATATATAACCAATTGATTGAAAAGTGATTTGGTGAGTAGGTTACTAATGTTTATTTGAAAGAAGTATATAAATTTGGGAACCTTATATAATTAAGATAACCAAATAATGTGGGGTTTTATTTGAGGTTTAATTGAATATTTATCTTACAATGTAATTTTGTGGATTCAAGTTATTTATGGGAATAATTAGTATATCATAGTGATTAATTTATTAAGGAATATTTATATTTTTCTTACAATACATTTAACATGATTGGTGTTTTGTAAAGATATATAATAAATTAATATAAGAATAATATTTGATCAAACACTTATGATTTCTATTTTTTAATATTATTCAATAATATATGGAATTTTAAGGATAGATTCTTATGGCATAACATTGGGTGTTATTAGTGAGGAGTTGGAGATTAATGTTGTATTTTATTATACCAGGGCTTAATAATTTTGGGAACTACCTATCCTCATTCTAATTCTTCTGGTTTTGGTAAATGTCTAAATATAAAATTAATAGTTTTTTATACCTTTGTTAAATTATGTAATTATTTAGAATTAGATTTTAGTTTTTAAATAATATGTGTATAAACAATCATATTTAATATTCATCCTTTGGATAACAAGATAAGGATGAAGTGGAAATTTATTAATGGGTGAAATTCTACTGGTCAAGTAAGTATATTATCCTTATGTTCATATTCTAGATGTTAGAAATTATTTAAATCTAGGAAATGTATATTGAAAATAAAATTTTTACCCTATTACATTAAAATTTTATGAGACCATGTTCTTTTTCAAACTTCCTTAATTTATGAATTTATAGTTGTTAACATTCACATGATCATTCACGTTATTTTTATAAATTATCACTACCACTCTCTATCATTATTTAGGGATTAATATTTTATTTCATGTCAATATTTTAACATCAATAAATTTTTTTCTTTTTTAGAAATTTTATTATGTGTTATTCAATGTAGAATTTATGTTTTATATTCCCGCTTTTCAAAAGAAAGTTTTATTATAAAATGTTATGATGTGAGATTTCATAAAAGGTATTATAAAGTTCAAGGTCGTTGATTATCAATAACAATTTAATATTATGAGGATGAAACATATTAATTGGGGGATAATGTAACACATTTAGTTTTTTAAAGAGGAATATAATGTTCGATAGCCTATACGACACACAACACCGACCCTAAACTACCCAAAAATTACTTAAATGTTACATCCTAACTATTAAATTAGAGGGTGAAATAGTATTTACTGTATTTTGAAAATTAGATAAATTTCCTGTAAATATAGTTTATTTATAAATTTTTTGGATTTATGAAATTAATTTTTAATAAAGATATTTAATTATTAAAAATTCAACCAAAATTGATATTATTAAATTTTTTCATAAAATATTGTAATTTATTTTTTAATATTTTAGAAAATGTGCTTGATAAAATTTTAAAAAAATTATAAATAATCATATAAAAATTAACTGGGGGTAAAGGTTGTTAATTTTTAGAAAATATATATTTTTATTTGAATAATGTAAAATATGGACTTTTATAAAATTACATATTATTTTAAATAAATTGTGTAATTTGAAGGTAAAATTATGAATTTAATTTTATTTAAAAAAATTAGTATTATTTATTAAAAATTAATCCAATTTATGAAATTTTAATATCATTTAAATTGTATTTTAATATATGTTTATTTTCATGGGATTAAAAATACAATTCTCTAAAAACTATATTAAGGTGCATAATGTTTCCCCGTTTTTATTAATTAAAATAACCCCTTAATGAGGAATGATTTAAATGAATTGTATTTATTATACATATAGAAATTTTTAATTTAATTTATATATTTATTATTACTAGTTATAGAAATAATATAAGACAATATTATTTATGAAAAGTTCATTACTTGAAAACCCAAATTTTAATAATGTGGGTTAAATTTGGAATTAAAATTTTCCAATTTAATGCATTTAATTTGATAAAATTGAATTCATATTTAGAATCGGAATAATTATTTTTGGGAAATAATTTCAAATTAATATGGATTCATAATTAATAGTAAATAGTGTATAAATTTGTTATCATATTTAAGGTTAGAACGTGTTTAAATGGGGTTAAACTAAAGAGATTGGGGTTATAATCACATAAAGACTTGTAAAATGTCAATTGAATTCAAATATTTATGACCTATATCATCTATTTCTTATTTAGTTAGCATTTATGATCCAAATTTCATTATTATGATGAATATACTAATTCAAGTAAAAATAGACAAAAAAATAACCTTCCTTGCTTTTAATATGTATAATGCATTTTAAGACAGATAAAATAAACCTATGTTCTATTATTAATAGTTGTTTTTAAAAATACCATGTGTATTGTTAATGAGAATGGTGGTATATGTTTTTAATATATAATAAGGAAACAAAAATCATTACATGATGAAAGAATCAATGATTATTGATTAATCATAGAAAGAGAAGAATTGAAATATTTTGGAAAAAATATTCCAGAAGGACGGTGGTGATTCTATGGTAATTGTTATAGATTCATTGGATATCATTCACTAAAAATATTATCTATAAATGATGTGGTTATTTATATATAATTTTTTTGACTCATTGGTTTTCATTTGGAAATAAAATTCTCCATGATTTGTGATGAACACTAGAGAATTAATATGGATTTATCTAACGGCATTGGGTGTCATGCTTATATAATTCCCATTCCATCTTAGATTATTCTTGAACTGATATTTAATATTAAAACACATGTTTTAAGGTGTTTTGACATTGTATATATTAGGTATAGTCCATAAAATATAAATTTAATGAATAATAATTGAAGAAATACATTCATTGTGTTTTATTAAATTATGATGTCAAGATGATTTCCATAAAAAATAAAGGTAATTAAATGAAGGTGTCTGTGTTGGAATAGAATTCCAATTGAGGATGGGTTTGGAATTTCTTTGATATTTAGATTATTCCTTCTAATCATATGAATAAGCCTCATATAACAAAATTAGACCAACCAAATAGCATGATTAGGAAAAACGTAACAAAGTTATTAAATAAGAGAAGTGTATACCATTCCCAAGGGAACTATCATGAGAAAGCCTGAGATAGGAAGAGGGGAAGGCCAATTTGTAAGGACCTAAAGAAATCCTGAAAGGGAGGTAATAGTGGCAGAAACATGAAGGTCGGCATGATGATAGAGAGATATGGCATGGGGCGGTGCTAGTGGATGTTTGGGAGAGGACACTTAAACTCACTTATGGAGAGCTGAAGGAATTCAAAATTTAATAATGAATGGACATTAAAAATGACTGTTTTGATGGGATACATGGGCAGCAAGGAAAACATTCCTATAATAATACATATAGACATTTCTGGAGCATTTGTAGTGCATCGATCTAGACCATCTAATCTGTTTAACACTTTTATCTTCCTCCTCCCACATTTGATGGATCTTTATATAATTGGATTTCAACCATTGATGACCCTAACAAGATCAATTTTAGGCCATCAATGCATAAATAATTAGTACACTGATTTGTTGTAATCCTAAATTTTTTAAATATATATTTTAAATTGAATGCATGCAATGAGATTCATGAATGCCATTATGATCATCTGATGCATCCAATATACTTCGAACAAAATTAATTCCATGTTTAAAAATGATAAATACATGTGTTACTTCTGATGTGTTTATAAATACATGCAATTTCACATGTATTCATTTATTCAAATTAAAAATATGTGGCTACAAGAATTATGAAACTAGATCTATTCGGTGAATAACAATGAAATCTATACATCCTAAATGATGGACATCCCACATTAAGTTGAATGGAAATCGCAATCCTTGGCTTTTTTAAATTAGGTGGTATCATTATTATTTATAGAGTGATGAAATAGGGGTGAGTCATAGATATTTATTGAACACATATGTGTGGGAGATAAATTATGACTTCATGTCAAGAATAAGGAAGACTTAACACCATTGGGTATTCCTCATATCAGTCATGCAAGTTGGAATTCAGGGGATGTGAATAGAAATAAGATCACTGGAATTATTTTGGTGTTTGAAGACTTATCCACATGAAGAATGGAGAACCAGAGTCTTCAAGAATTTTCTACATGAAAAAAATGTATGAGCCATGGATATTTTCAAATATGTGTGAATAATAATAATATACCAGATTGTAAGAACCAGGATATTCTTTTGATGTATGTTTTCTTTCTTTTTGTAGTTTTGAGAAAAAGGGGAATTTCTGGAAATTTATGAATTACACATCTTGTACTTTAGGAGTACACGCTGTGTATTCGGTCGTCGTAGGTGGTCGTGTGTTGGTCATGGTTGGAGACACACACGGCCATGTGGGGGGTCACATTGAGGCCACCTAAAGCAGAGTACAGAAATGGAAAGTACACGTCGTGTACTTCTAAAGTACACACCATGTATTTTCTTTTTTTCATTAAACGTATCAGGGTGGTGTCTAATCGCCAGAAACACCTTCTTCTCGACATAGTTCGTCTGAGAGTTCCCATAAGGCCACGATATTCCATCTAGCCCCTGACTAATCATCTGATATCTGATTCAATCATCATCAATTGCATTGGGATCGCCTTGCAATGCTCTCTCTTATGCTTGATCTTCGTTTCCCAATTCCTCCTCCTTCTCAAGTTATCCTCTATTGAACATTTTAGACGTTTCTGTAGATATTAGGTGTTATAAAGTGATTAAAACCCTAAGACTCAAGTATATAGATCTTCCAACGCCAAGGTAGGTGGTTTGTTCCTTTCTGTTGAATTTCTTTAAGTTATATGTTCAAATTTGTCCAATACCCTTGAACAGAGTATTGCATGTTTACTGTTTTAGCCCTATTAATTACCTGCCATGCTTTTGTGTTTGATTAGAGGTTAATTTAATGTGAATTGGGTAAATTTATATGATTTAGAGGTGTTTTACCATTCATGTTTTGGTTATGACCTTTTGGTACTTTTTAGCCTGTTAGGCTGCGTTGTTTTTCCCATGCCAAGTATTGTAGGATGGTGTGACAGTTGTTCTGACATGCTGTTATATTATAGACTATTTAACAAAGTAGTTCTTGAGGTTTACTTTGTCCAATACATGCTGATATTCTTTCTTGACATACACATGGTTGTAAGAACCTAATGTACTAGACCATAGAGGGAATGGATGGAAGGGCTTCTCCAGAGTGTCTGTTTTTTCTTACGATGCGAGACCACATGGGGAATTGACGTAAGTGCTTCCTCAGAATGTTTTTAGTTCCTCAACGTGGTCCATAGGGGGAATGTGATGTAGGTGCTTCACTAGAGAACCTTTAGTCAATGATATGAGAATATAGGAGGAATTGATGGCGATTGTTTCTTAGAGAGTCTATACATAAGCTGAACCAGAAGAGTTATACTGAGTGTACTTCCCAAAGGGTTTCTTGTGTTGATAGGTAGAAGTATAGGGGATAGGCTATGAGTAATTCCGAGTGGGTTACCTTTTTTTTGGCTGCTTTCTTGTGTTTCTAGTTTGGACCATTGGAGATGAGCTATGATTACTTCCAAGAGGGTTACCTGTTTGTGATTACATGATTCGGTTAGCTGTTGCTTGATATATGAAATTGAATGAATTGAAACATTGGATTGTTTACTGCTGAGTACTTTCTTGGTCACTGCTTCCTTTTACTCATTAACTGCCATATATTCATTGAATGTTAGGCACAGATCTTTTGGTCGTTTCCTACTGGCATTTAGACTCACACCCGGTTTGGGCCATGATTTTGGGCCCAAAGAGATAATATTGCTGCAGTTATAGATAAGGGAAAGCGCCCTTCTACTTTAGGTACATGATTTTATGTGGTGCTAGATAGCATGAGACCAAGCTGAGGCTTGGGATATTGAAGATCTGTTTATCTATTTTCTTTTGTACTTTGTCTTAGTACTATTTTGTATTCCAACATTATGATTTGTTTGGATTCTTTCCTAGACGTATGTATCATATATCATTCATATATATGTGTGCTCTAGTTTATTATTTCTAGTATTCCATTGTTTACTTTTCTATAGATTATTTCTACTTCCACTTTTTCCATTTTTTTACTTCTGTTGTGATACTCTGCCAATGAGGGCATAGTTTCCCCACTATCACACCCAAGTCCCTTACTGGTAGTCATTAGACTATGGCGTTTGGGGAAATTCTCTTGAGGCCATGTGACCATCCGGGTATGGGGTGTCTCCGAGTGGCTTCTAAAACTGGGACATTACAAAGTGTTATCAGAGGAGATTCTTCTCTTTGAATTACTATTTGGAGCCTATAGTAAGGGATATGAGGGAATAGGTACTTGGTAATAGGTTGTGCCCAGGAGTAGCAAACCCGTGTACAGGAAAAAGCCAATTTACCTCTTATTGTAATTTTTTTTCTGTTTTTTCAATTTAACAGTTGATTTTATTTTCACAGTTGGGTGACTCACATGTATTGTGATGTTATTGTTAATGTTTTTGAGGTTCTATTTCTGTTACAACCCGATGAGATGAGGGTATTCCATCTCATGCATCATATAGGAACTTGCTAGAAATCACATTCCATGCATACTCACCATGTCATTTAGGGTGCATTAGTGATTTCATGTCGTTGTGATAGATGTTGTGATAGATATTCATGCTTTTGTGAAATATGCCTTTGTAGAATACCTACTCTTTGATAGGTTATTGATTTGCAGAGGTTTTTCTTGAATTAATGACAAACTTTGGTTCTTGAGGTGTAATGGGCCCTCATGGACCAGAATTTGGTGGATCATTGCCTTGTTTTTGGCTTGTTATAACATGTTTATAATGACGAGATTTGATTTGAGGAGAGTATGGGCCCTCACAGATCGGAATTTGGTACTTTGGTGTTTTTTTCAGTGTTTTTCTGGGCTCTGAAGTAGATTTTGTGGCTTACTATCTGGAAAAACCCAGAATACACACCGTGTAGTTTTGACTACACACCATGTGTTCTTCTGTTTGGGAATAAACTGTTTTTCTTGAGTACACTCCATATACCTTATGTACACGTTGTTTAGTCTCTAATCGTGTCATAGGCCGCGTGGGAAGAGACTCGGGAGAGGGAAATTCTTGTGGGAAAACATCGTGTACCGGTTGTACACGTTGTGTCAAGTTGACCATGTGTCTGCCCATGTGACTAACAACACTGATGTAAAAATCTTACATTATAAATGCAGTTTCAGTTCTAATCATTTAGTATAGTATAATATTGGAATCAGTTCATTTCATGAACAACACGGGTCGGTGAACATCGTCTAGAACAAGCCGTGTTTGAATCAAACACATCGTGTAATCTCGTTCTAAGGAGAACCGTGTGGCTTAGTCGTGTAGAAGGACATGGGTAGGGGAAGTGGATTCAAGTACACGTTGTGTGTTTGGTTAACACACAGTGTGTATGGGGTGTTACACGACCAATTCTGGAAGAGTTACAAACCCATGTGAATGGCTGAAGGGAACACACCATGTAGGGGTTATACACGCCATTTAGTCTTGTTTTGGAAGGACATGAATATTTTCCTTCTCGTATTACCTTCTTACACTTTCAGTTTTTATTCCTTGATAATAATGATCTAAGGTGTTTGTTTGACCATGAATATTCATGCCGCCGAGACGTCCTCCAGTTGTACACCATTTATAGTGTAGTGATCGGACACCGTATATGGTTGATCAGGGACTACCTGTAGATCCCCACGTTGTTCCAGTCTTTTCACTAGCTGTTATATCGGACTAGGTGCCAATGCACTATTCATGGAAGGATTTATGAGGATGATACAAACCTTTCAGGGAGTACTGCCTTCTACCATGTTGATGTCATAATTGACACGGGTCTTTCAACAGCAGCATCCTCCCACTTTCGTAGGGGATAGAGGACCCCAAGCAGCAGATTCGTGGCTAGAATCCATGCTGATGATCTTCGAGCATCTAGAGATATATCCAAAGAAGAGGTTGGATCTCATCTCATATATGTTTAGGGATTCTTCCAAGAGATGGTGGGATGTGATCTCATAAGAGGGACATCAACAGGTTATGGCTTGGGAGGAGTTCCAGCATATCTTCTATGACTACTTCTACCTAGAGACATTGAGGGTTGATCGAGCCCTAGAGTTTAGGAGTCTGGAAAGGGTACTCTTTAGGTTATGGAGTATTCCTATCGAATTATAGAGCTACAGAGTTTCATGCCTATTTTAGGAGGTAATTATTTATTCCTGGCTAGGAAGATCGAGGATGGTATGAGGCATGACATCTGATCACTAGTGAATATCTTTAGGTTGACTTCTATCACTTCTATCATCAACCAGGTGCTAATTACGGAGAAGAATCTGAGATATTCTATATTTGTGAGTCAGGGCGCACGAAATCAAGAGTTAGTATTCCTCTTACTGATTGCAGGAAGCCCCAGAGTGAGTCTACGAGCGGAGATCCAAGGAGACGAGATACTTCTTTTGGTAGTTAGCTAGTGTGCTACCAGTGCGGGAACAGCGGCAATATGAGGCCACACTACCCAGGGGACCTAGTTGAGTGTCGATCATGAGGCATGATGGGTCATATTCATCTCTTCTATAATTTATTCTCACTAGAAGTTGGTGATAGGGGTTATTCTATGACTCCTCGTTCCGAACCATCACCACCAGTTTCTCACTAGTCTGGGAACTGAAGTTCTTCAAGCTGTTCAGGCCGAGGTTTTGGTCATCGTTGTGGCAGCGAGTTACCCGGTTTACAGCGACAATGCGGTGGATCAGCTTAAGGTGGAAAGACATGGTGACAGGGCCGTGCTGTAGGTCAGACATTTGTATTGGAGCTAACCCAACATGAGCAGGATCTATGACCCTCTACAATACGAGGTACGATCTTAGTACCCTCAGTTTTAGCTTTTTCGCTTTTCAATATAGGGGCTTCCCATAGATTTATATCTGTTGTGGTTGTGGAGAGTCTTGGTATCTGCAGCTTTTCTTCTACTCATATCATGACACTAGAAAATTCATTTAGCACTAGAATGGAGAGTGTAAATCAGTGCAAGGACTGCCCTCTAGAGGTTGGTGGGTGTCGGTTTTTATGGGACCTCTATGTCTTAGAGATGACAGGATATGATTTCATTATCATAATGGACTGGCTAGTTCCCTTCTAGGAAGTAATCGATTATTATCACTTCAGGGTGAGTTTCATTTCACCAGAGGGTGGATCTTTTCTTAATAAGGGAGAATGGGATGTCTAGGCGAGCAGAGCAGGACCCTAGCATCATGTTTTAGGAGGAGTTACAACCTATATTTCTCGTCTATATCTGGATGACCAGGTGTGTTCACAGATGAACTTTCCTCCGGTGGTGGATCTTTTCAGAGATGTCTTTCTAGAAGACTTTTCATTTTTTCCTCTGAAGCAAGATCTAGTCTTTTCTATTGAGATTTTCCCAGGAGTGGCACCAGTGTCCATTCCACTTTATAGGATGGCTACACCAGAGTTAGTTGAGCTTAAAAAGCAGTTGTAGGAGTTGCAGGCAAAGGGTTCCATCTGACCTAGTACCTCTCCTTTGGGTTCGCATGTCCTTTTTGCGAAGAAGGTATATGGTACCCTCAGGCTTTGTGTGGATTATTAGAAGTTTAACCACTTGACGGTCAAGAACTAATATCCATTACCGTGGATTAATGATATCTTTGATCAGCTTCAAGGATCCCGGGTGTTCTCAAAGATTTAATTGAGGTATGGTTACCTTCATTTTCATGTTAGACCATCGGATATACCTCTTACAGCCTTTCATAGCAGGTATAATCTATACGAGTATATGGTTATGTCGTTCGGTCTCATGAATGTGCGTGTAGTTTTTATGGAACTGATGAAATGAGTGTTCCATCCATTCTTGGATTCCATCATGGTGGTTTTCGCGGATGATATCTTTGTTTACTCTCACACTCGACACAACCATGCCACACATTTTGAGATCGTTTTGAGTACACTGAGAGAGCATCAGTTATATGATAATCCCTCAAAATACAACTTTTGAATGGATCAGATTCACTTCATTGGTCATGTTATCTCTGAGACAGAAGTGTCAGAAGACCCATAAAAAGTGAGAGCAGTATTTTCTTGGGAGCAGTCGAAGAATATTTTTGAGGTATAGAGTTTTCTAGGGATGGCTGGATAATGTAGATGATTCATTAAAAAATTTTCATGCTTAGAAACACCACTGACGTGTCTAACTATGATGGGTGTAAAGTTCTTGTGGCCAGATTCTTGTGAGTCATCCCATCCAGAGCTGAAATAGAGGTAGAATTCAGCACTGATACTAGTGTTTCCAGAGTTAGGAAAGATCTATACTGTGTACTTTGATGCTTCATGTATCAGGTTGAGAGTTGTGTTTATGTAGGGAGAAGGATTCATTGCGTATGGGTCTCGGTATTTGCGGCCACATGAGAAGAATTACCTGATGCACGATCTCAAGTTGTATGCATTTGTTCATGCATTATGTTGTTGGATACATTACCTTCTGGGAGCGAATTTTGTGGATTTAACTGACCACAAGATTATCAAGTACATCTTCACTCAGCATGATCTGAATTTGAGACAACGAATTTAGAGACCCGAATCTTGACGTACATGGACATTACATTACTTTTGTGGAATACTTAGTACATAACAAAAACACACACACAAGGATCGTAATAGTTTAGTGTCTTTGGAAACTCAGAATATAATATTCTAATCGTGGTGAAAGATCTTCAACATCTCCCATAAAGATCTTCCTCTTTTTTTTTTACCTAAAACCTTTTTTTATATCCTGGGGAAAAGAAAACATAAAAGGGTGAGCTCAAATGCTCAGTATGGGTAAACAAAATAAATATCAATCACAACATTTTCATAAGAACATAACATTTTGGAATTCTTAACCTGCAAAAGAGATCATAATATCATATAATGGGATAAATCATAGTAGTGAAATGTAATCCCAATAATCATTACATAAAACATGAAACTTTGTGGCATACACACATAATCATAGAGAATCATTTCTTGTTAGTCAAGACTCATTTCCAAGACTATCTTAGTGGACAAAGTCCATTTCTGAACCGAGTCACCCTCGTTTCAGTTCTGTTTCACTGAACCTGTATAACCTACCATTCCAGCCATGTCTATCTCATGAGATATAAAATATTTACCCAATGAATTGGAGGGAGATATAGGTCCCACCCATCTCATAATGATACCATTCTTATGTGTGCCACAAAATCTTAAATCATACATCATTGTATAACCCATGTAATAAAAATGGGATTCTTAAACAACATGACATCATAAAAAAACTCATATAAGATAAAGGAATTCATAAAAATAATTCCATCACAACAAAATCAAATCAATGTAATAATAGGGATAAAAAATTAGAACCCTTTATTATCTTAGATGGAAAATAATTTTGATAAAACACTTGAACTCCATTCTTGAGGAAAATATCATTTCTATTTCAAAAACACTTTTCATTTCTTAACATGTCATAAAATTATAACTAAAACAAGTTTATTAAAAATAAACTTAAAAACTTATAAGGGAAGCTTCTTGGAAATAATGTTTTAAAAATCCATTCCTTTCGTATAAGTTAAAAGAAAACAATCTTTTCGTACTTTTGTCGGAAAAGTCAAAAAGTACCTCGTACGAAAAACGACAAAAGTTTCCTTTCATATCTTTTACTAAAAACTCACCGAAGGGTAAAATTGGATTTAAACAATTGTAGGTGGATGAAAATAATATTACATATTGGGGAAACATGTATGTGGATGATAAAATACACCCCAATAAATACCAATGTATAAACAATCTCGGATAAAAATGAGATTGTGATATTTCCCTTACCTTAGGTCCGACTTGCTTTGTAAGTGTCAGATCCTACTGTATAATGATTTAAATAATGTTATTGACTTATTCCAGAATCATACATATTTATATGATATCATAAATGGTCATATTCTTAGCTTCTTAGTAGTAATATTTCATTTCTACTTGTTATTAGGGTGTTTATAACTTTTTATTCTTATGTGTGTTTTGTCGAATAAATTCTTATTCTTATCTTTATGTTATAGATACCTCATTTCCAGAATGGTATTAGTGTAATATATATCATATTAAT
This sequence comes from Viscum album, assembly GCA_963277665.1. NCBI lineage: Eukaryota > Viridiplantae > Streptophyta > Magnoliopsida > Santalales > Viscaceae > Viscum > Viscum album. The sequence continues at coordinate 1,789,929,208 of OY728143.1, read as the reverse complement.
TCATTCAATTCATTTATATAATCATTATGAAATGAAGATCATGTAGAACGAGTCGCATCACATCGTGGAGACGGTATTCTGTACGTACGTACGAGTGATGATATCGTTCCTATGATCGTGGAATTGTATTGGATTGTATGTATACTATTTAAGAATTAATACCACTTTATAATAGTCATATATAGTCATTATTTACACCATTATACCCATCCAAGTAAGGTGGTGGTGGAAAATAGATTACACCACGGCGTGGAGACGGTATTCTGTACGTACGCACGCGCGGGGATTTCGTTATCCGTAGGATGGATAGATGGTGAAATAAGGTTGTTTCATAATTATAATAACATATCAGTATATATGTGATACTGATGTTATTACTTCATAATGAAACAACCTAAGAAGAAGAAGTGGAAGAAGAAATAAAGATGAAAGAATCGGTAACTCACATTACCTCTTCTTTGAAGTACTTCTTTGAGACCTCCTTTTAGGGCACTAAAATAGTTCTTTGAAAAAGACCAGAACCTCTAGGATGTTGCAAGGGAAGTGGACTGGGGAAATTGGCAGGGGTTGGCCGAGCTTGAAGGCTCAATGTGGTGTGAGGAAGAGAGGGAGGAGGTTCCCTTTTATAAGGGAGGAGAGGGGCACCTTTGGAATAACTAAAACTATTATTTTATTATAAAGTCAAATTCGGTTTTAAATAGCTCCGAATTGATTTATTTCTAAGCTAAGGTGGGGATGGGTCGAAATACTTTCATACAATATAATTTAGACAAGTATAGGTCATTATATTAACCTTATATTTTAGTTTTATCTCTTAGTTAATTAGATTGACATTTACCATGTCACTTTGTATTTTTATATTATATAGTTAATAAACTTACCATATACATCCAAACGACTCCCAAGTTGTGTTTTATTAATATAAATAACCATATCTAAGTCATATTTCTGAACCATAGATTTTTAGGAATAAAATAACAATTAATAATATAATATTTGTTTTAAAAACTATTTTATGTCAATTTTGACACTATTCAATATTTGATTTTTTTGAAACTCATAACAGAATGATTACTTCGAAAAAAGTTAATTAAATTAATCCTAACATGTCATATTAACCTATAAAATTAGTTTAGTTCATAAAAGGTCTAAAATTATATTTATTTGGGTATTTATAACATAAATTATATCAATATTTCATTAATAAGATAATTAATGCATCATTGTTGTGTCATAAATAAATTAAATTATTTAATGTCTAAAATTACAAATAAAATAAAGTTATGTAGGAACTCTTTTTATCTTTCTAATTAATATTTATAGTTGAATTTATCTTTTGTATAACCCCATATTAAAAATTATTTACTTATTAAACTTTGATTTTAACTATTTTAACCCTTCTTTAACTAAATTAATAATAAATGTCCTAATCTAATTCAAGTGGGCCTAAATGGTCATATTTTATTCCTAAGGTTGTTTTTGGTCGAATTAAACTTGTCCAATATAATTAGGACATGTGTTAGGGTAATAATAATATCATTTTTACCCTTAATTACCCTATTTACTTTTAACCGTGGTAAAAAAAGTAAAAAGTTACTATTCACAAAAAAATATTTTCAACTCATTGAACCACATTTTAGTCATTGATATTAACAGTGTCTCTCGGATTTTTGAAATTCCACTCACAGAATCGGTAAAATTAAGTTTAATGAAAAATTCAGTTTTTTTAACTACCACTTAGTGGTTTCACTATTCATCAAAAAATGAAAGTCTCCAGAAAAATACCAAAAAATAGGCCTAAGTTATATGTGATATTATTAATTCAAAAATGATTTCTATTTTATCAAATTCAAAACATATCAGTTGCATTAATTATTTTAAAAATTAATTCCCATCGTCAAAACAAATAGCATGTTCTTAAGAGATAATAACTTTCAAAAGTTTGACACTTGTTTATGACTGGTTTAAATGTGAAATTACATCCAATGACCAATATTGTATCAAATTGTAAAAATATATTCAAAATATACTTTAAAACCACTCAATTTAATAATTTATCACTATTAATTATATCTATTAAAAAAGTTGTTTTTAATTATAATTTAGTAATTTTCACTATTCATCAGAATATGAAAGTTATCCGAAAAGTACCAAAATTTCACCTTAGGATAAATTCGATACTCCGAATCCAAAAATGAAGTCCATTTTGAGATCTAAAATTTCTAAAATTTTAAAAGGTGGTTATTACTATTCATAACGGCTAGTTTTAATAATATTTTAATAGCATATCGTTGTTTAGTAAAACTCGGTATTGCGTACTACACACGCTATCGAGGAAGGTCGCGATTGCGTGTAATGCAAGGAAAGTCAAGGATGCGTGTTGAGCAATTTCCTTTTGGTGTAGCATACAACACAAAACATTTATGAAATTAAAAAGAATATTTTTCATAAAATCTCGGGCTGTTACATTCTACCCCCCTTAAAATGAATTTCGCCCTCGAAATGTTTCGGGGTTTTAAATGGTTTACTACTCAAAATATTGTTTAATAGAAACCCACATCGTAAAAAGGAATACCAAAACATGGATTTAAAAACTAAAGTATGAAATATAACGGTTACCCAAACTAACTCATCCCTGGGTTTCCACGTAGGAGAACATAGGTGAAAATATGGATATGGAAGAAAAATCTAACCATCAAGTTCTGATGGAGAGTGGTAGAGAACATGGCTATAAAAAATCCAACAATCACAAAGCTATTGATTTGTGATGATCTAAGGTACCATCTGATTCATCAGATATAAGGGAACTAGGAAAACATTTTTGGTTTTCAAGATCATTTCCCTAAAGTTGATGAATTAAAAGAAATACTTGCATGATTTTCTTACAATCTCACTGTTGTTCGTGAATTGAATAATTTCCACTTCATCCCTTAAAGAAATGAAGTTGAATTTTTTATTCGTGATGTGTTAGCTGATCATTGGATAGAATGATGGGACATTCCAACTCTTTCAAACAAAAGGTTAGTAAAAGTTATAAGTCTATCTTATGGTTAGATTAATCGTATATGCTTCCAAAAATGAACTTATACTTCATATATCATACTGATTAATAAAATAAAACTTGTTTCTAGTAACCAGGGACTTCCTGTAGGCTAGTGGTAGGCAATAAAGGCCAGTCGCACTTTGCTTGTGGGTTCGATTCCCACAGCCTTGTCCGACGCGATGGGTTGTCGCCGTCCTTCAGGTTGTCCTTTTTCTAAAACTACATTACTATAACATCACATAAATAATATCAAAAAAAAGTTTTATCCTTAAACAATACTAACTTATGGTTAACATAATCCATTCCAATCTTTAGGCTTATCTAAAATACATCGGTCCAAGCTCATAGTATAAAGAAAACGATTACTTGAAATGTCGTCAACCAAGCATGTGAATACCATCATTTATCCCCCATATATCTTGTTGGTCACATTACAATCATGTGAATACCTTAATGATGTATTCTCTTGAAAATTGAATACCCATTAAACCTTAGTGAAAACATGAATGCTGTCAAAAGTTAACTCTTTCCATATACCAAAATCCAAAAATTCTATATACTCAAACCATGATATAACATTCTCCTTATATCAGTCATGAGCACATGAATACTATCAAACATTTAATTTTCTCGTTATCCATTCATTATGCGCATATCATCTACATTCCAAAAATATCTGAATAACCTTTCATGTATACTGGTAACATTAATCATACACTTTCAAAACTCAAGGAAAGACAACAGTGTAACAATCCTTAGATGTCTCTTTATTCCATAGTACCATGAGATTACTTATACAACATTTCACATGATAAACATGTAATCATTCCACTACATTCTTAAACCATTGACCGAGCTTCAACAATTCTTTCATCTCACATATCATTTGAAGTCTCTTCATCATCATCATCATAAATACTACCCATGCGACCATACAGATTCTCTTCATGAGACTTTCCCTTAGGGCATTGGTTTTCATAATGCCCGTACATTCCACATTTAAAACATTTAACCATTGTTGATGTCGTAGCAATACCATTATCCTCATCCCTGGTGTTAACTGAACCTTTTCCTTTGCACTTACTGGCTTTGTTTCCTTCTTTTCCACACCCAAAGCATCTTCTAGTTCCTTTGAGACATTCTCCTTGATGCCTCTTCCCACATTATTTACATAGGGGAAATTGAACTTTCTTTCCTCTATGATCATCATGAAACTCCATCTTTCTCTTATTAGCCGAGTTAGGAAACTTACCAAATTTTACTTTATTGATCATATTATGAGATTGCTGATTTGGAATAATAATGATGTTTGGACTTCCAAATCCCATTTCATTTGGTTACTCATGAAGAATATCATTCCATTGTCCATCATATCCTCCATTATCGTGAATCATCTTGTTTCCATCCATTTTCTAAAACCCAAAAAGAATAGTGTGAGAGGCAAAAATCATAATAAAGGGGTAGTAACTTCAATATCTAACATATTTGGTTTAATCTAATATCATTACCACAGTTCTAGGACTATATCCTATATGTATACTTATCCTTAGAGACATCCCTAGACATACCTTAGAAATATCTCTAGGGATCTCACTAACGTTTTCGCATCCTAGTTTCCAAAGGTTGACTAAACCTCTCCTCTGATACCAACTGTAGAGACCCGAAGCTTGACGTGCATGGATATTACATTACTTTTGCAGAGTACTTAGTACATAACAAGAACACACACACAAGGATCGTAATAGTTTAGTGTCTTTGGAAACTCAGAATATAATCTTCTAATCGTGGTGAAAGATCTTCAACATCTCCCATAAAGATCTTCCTCTTTTTTTTACCTAAAACCTTTCTTTATATCCTAGGGAAAAGAAAACATAAAATGGTGAGCACAAATGCTCAGTAAGGGTAAGCAAAAGAAATATCAATCACAACATTTTCGTAAGAATATAACATTTTGGAATTCTTAACCTGCAAAAGAGATCATAATATCATATCATGGGATAAGTCATAGTAGTGAATTGTAATCCCAATAATCATATCATAAAACATGAAACATTGTGGCATACACACATAATCATAGAGAATCATTTCTTGTTAGTCAAGACTCATTTCCATGACTATCTTAGTGGACAAAGTCCATTTCTGAACCGAGTCACCCTCGTTTTAGTCATGTTTCACTGAACCGGTATAACCTACCAATCCAGCCATGTCTATCTCATGAGATATAAAATCTTTACCCAATGCATTGGATGGAGATATAGGTCCCACCCATATCATAATGATACCATTCTTATGTGTGCCACAAAATCTTAAATCATACATCACTGCATAACCCATGTAATAAAAATGTGATTCTTAAACAACATGACATCATAAAACAATTCATATAAGATAACGAAATTCATAAAAATAATTCCATCACAACAAAATCAAATCAATGTAATAATAGAGATAAAAAAATAGAACCCTTTATTATCTTATATGGAAAATAATTTTGATAAAACACTTGAACTCTATTCTTGAGGAAAATATCCTTTCTATTTCAAAAACACTTTTCATTTCATAACATGTCATAAAATTATAACTAAAATAATATGATTAAAAATAAACTTGAAAACTTATAAGGTAAGATTCTTGGAAATAATGTTTTAAAAATCCATTCAGGTCGTATATGTTAAAAGAAAACATTCTTCTCGTACTTTTGTCGGAAAAGTCAAAAAGTACCTCGTACGAAAAACGACAAAAGATTCCTTTCATATCTTTTACTAAAAACTCACCGAAGGGTAAAATTGGATTTAAACAATTTTAGGTGGATGAAAATAATATTAAATATTGGGGAAACCCGGATGTGGATGATAAAATACACCCCAATAAATACCAAATTATAAACAATCTCGGATAAAATTGAGATTGTGATATTTCCCTTACCTTAGGTCTGACTTGCTTTGTAAGTGTCTGATCCTCCTGTATAATGATTTAAATAATGTTATTTACTTATTCCAGAATCATAATTATTTTTATGATATCATATATGGTCATATTCTTAGCTTCTTATTAGTAATATTTCATTTCTACTTGTTATTCGGGTGTTTATAACTTTTTGTTCTTATGTGTGTTTTGTCGAATAAATTCTTATTCTTCTCTTTAGGTTATAGATACCTCATTTCCAGAATGGTATTAGTGTAATATATATCATATTCATTAATTCAATTCATTTATATAATCATTATGAAATAAAGATCATGTAGAACGAGTCGCATCACATCGTGGAGACGGTGTTCCGTATGTACGCATGAGTGATGATATCGTTCCTATGATCGTGGAATTGTATTGGAGTGTATGTATACTATTTCAGAATCAATATAACCTTATAATAATCATATATAGTCATTATGGACACCATTATACCAATCCAAGTAAGGTGGTGGTGGAAAATAGATCACACCATGGCGTGGAGACAGTATTCCATACGTACGCACGCACGGTGATTTCGTTTTCCGTAGGATGGATAGATGGTGAAGTAAGGTTGTTTAATAATTATAATAACATATCAGTATATAAGTGATACTGATGTTATTACTTCATAATGAAACATCCTAAGAAAAAGAAGTGGAAGAAGAAATAAAGATGAAAGAATCGGTAACGAACATTTCCTCTTCTTTGAAGTACTTCTTTGAGACCTCCTTTTAGGGCACTAAAATAGGTCTTTGAAAATAACCAGAACCTCTAGGATGTTGATAGGGAAGTGGAGAGGGAAACTTTCCAGGGGTTGGCCGAGCTTGAAGGCTAAAAGTGGTGTGAGGAAGAGAGGGAGGAGGTGCCCTTTTATAAGGGAGGAGAGGGAACCTTTGGAATAACTAAAACTATTATTTTATTATAAAGCCAAATTCGGTTTTAAATAGCTCCAAATTGATTTATATAGAAGCTAAGGTGGGGATGGGTCGAAATCCTTTCATACAATAGAATTTAGACAAGTTTAGGTCATTATATTAACCATATCGTTTAGTTTTATCTCTTAGTTAATTAGATTGACATTTACCATGTCACTTTGTATTTTTATATTATATAGTTAATAAACTTACCATATACATCTAATCGACTCCCAAGTTTTGTTTTAATAATATATATAACCTTATCTAAGTCATTTGGAAAAACCTTAGATTTTTAGGAATAAAATAACAATTAATAATATATTATTTGTTTTAAAAACTATTTTATGTCAATTTTGACACTATTCAATAGTTGATTTTTTTGAAACTCATAACAAAATGATTACTTCGACCAAAGTTTATGAAATCATTCCTAACATGTCATATTAACCTAGAAAGTTATTTTAGATCATAAAAAGTCTCAAATTATATTTATTTTGGTATTTATAACATCAATTATATCAATATTTCATTAATATGATAATTACTGCATCATCGTTGTGTAATAAATAAATTAAATTATTTAATGTCTAAAAATTACAAATGAAATACCATTATGTAGGAAATCGTTTTATCTTTCTAATTAATATTTATAGTCGAATTTATATTATGTATAATTCCATATTAAAAATGATTTACTTATTAAACATTGATTTTAACTATTTAACCCTTCTTTAAATAAATTAATAATAAATGTCCTAATCTAATCCAAGTGGACCTAAATGGTAATATTTTGTTCCTAAGGTTGTTTTTGGTCGAATTACACTTGTCCAATAGAATTAGGACATGTTTTAGGGTAATAATAATATCATTTTTACCCTTAATTACCCTATTTACTTTTAACCGTGGAAAAAAAAGTAAAAAGTTACTATTCACCAAAAATTATTTTCATCTCATTGAACCACATTTTAGTCCTTGATATTAACCGTGTCTCTCGGATTTTCTAAATTCCACTCACAGAAGCGATAAAATTAAGTTTTATGAAAAATTCAGTTTTTTTAACTACCACTTAGTGGTTTCACTATTCATCAAAAAATGAAAGTCTCCAGAAAAATACCAAAAATTAGGCCCAAGCTATATTTGATATTATGAATTCAAAAATGATGTCTATTTTATCAAATTCGAAACATATCAGTTGCATTAATTAATTTAAAAATTAATTCCCGTCATCAAAACAAATAGCGTGTTCTTAAGAGATAATAACTATCAAAAGATTGACACTTGTTTATGACTGGTTTAAATGTGAAATTACATCCAATGACCAACATTGTATTAAATTGTAAAAATATATTCTAAATATACTTTAAAACCACTCAAATTAATAATTTATCACTATTAATTATATCAATTAAAAAAGTTTTTTTTAATTTTAATTTAGTAATTTTCACTATTCGTCATAATATGAAAGTTATCCGAAAAGTACCAAAATTTCACCTTAGGCTAAATTCGATACTCCGAATCCAAAAACGAAGTCCCTTTTGAGAGCTAAAATTTCTAAAATTTTAAAAGGTGGTTATTACTATTCATAACGGCTAGTTTTAATAATATTTTAATAGCATATCGTTGTTTATTGAAACTCGGTATTTCGTACTACACACGCTATCGAGGAAGGTCGCGATTGCGTGTAATGCAAGGCAAGTCAAGGATGTGTGTTGAGAAAGCTCCTTTTGGTGTAGCGTACAAGACAAGACATTGATGAAATTAAAAAGAATATTTTTCATAAAATCTCGGGCTGTTACAACGAAGGTGGGTCAAGTACCTTCAATATTTTGACTTTGAGCTTTCCTATACGCCTGGGAATGGCTACATAGTGGCAGATGCATTGACCATGAGAACTTATATACATGCAGTTTAGGTGGCCAGTAGTGAGTGGCAGATATATGGCTTTGTTCTCTGAGATTCATTTGGAGGTGCACGATAGACAGGGGTAGACGTTTCTTTCTTCTGTAGTTGTTACCTATACCCTCTTTGATCGAGTGTGAATGAGGCAGCTATCAGAGTCAGAAAACCTAGTCATGTGGGAGAGTGTGTCAAGAGATTACCCTTTTCCTAGATGAGATCTTGCGTTTTCCGGGCGCGTATGGGTTCCAGCAGACATACGAAAGGAGCTAATGTGGGAATTTCATTCCTTGGTTTGGGAAGTTCATCCTGGTGTCACAAAGATGTATCATGGTCAACACCATCAGTATTGGTGGCCAGGTATATAATGACCCATACCTTACATACATTGTTAATACTTCAAAATTGAAGCATGCTTATTACAACATATAACAAAACCATGAAAGGACCGTACAAGTATAGTGTCTTTAGAAACTTGGAAACATAAACAACTGGTTCATAAAGCATCTACATTGTCTCCCATTTATTTCATCATATCTAGAGTCCCTTTTGGTGTATCCTACTTAATAACCTTGTTCCTGACCTGGGAAAAGGAAACATCCGAAAGGGTGAGCTCAAATGCTCAGTAAGGGTAAAAAAATAAATATCAATCACATTATATTCATAAGAACATAAGATTTTGGAAATCTTAACCTGCAAAATAAATCATAATTTCATAACATGGGGTAAATCATAGTTGTGAAATATAATCCCAATAATCATAACTTAAAACATGAAACGTTGTGTAATACACACATAATAATAGAGAATAATTTCTTAGTAGTCAAGACTCATTTCCATGACTATCTTAGCAGACAAAGTCCATTTCTGAACCGATTTCACACCTTGTTTCAGTCCTGTTTCACTGAACCGGTTTAACCTTCCATTCCAGCCATGTCTATCTCATGAGATATAAATATTTACCCAATGCATTGGAGGGAGATATAGGTCCCACCCATCTCATAATGAAACCATTCTTATGTCTGTCACAAAATCATAAATCATCCATCATAGCATAAACCATGTAATAAAAATGGGATTCTCAGATATCATGCCATCATAAGATAAAAGGACATCATAAAAATAATTTCATCATAACATAATCAAATCAATGCAAAAATAGGGATATAAATAGAAACATCTATTATCTTAGATGGAAAATAATTTTGATAAAACACTTGAACTGCATTCTTGAGGAAAATATCCTTTCTACTTCAAAAACATTTTTCCTTTCTTAACATGTTATACAATTTTAAACTAAAAGAAGTTTATAAAAAATAAACTTGAAAACTTGTAAAGGATGTTTCATGAAAATAATGTTCTAAAAATCCATTCAGGCCGTATAAGTTAAAAAAGAACATTCTTCTCGTACTTTGGCCGGAAAAGTCAAAAAGTACCTCATACGAAAAACGACAAAAGATTACTTTCATATCTTTTAATAAAAACTCACCGAAGGGTAAAATTGGATTTAAAAATTGTATTAGGATAGAAATAATATTAAATATTGCGGAAACATGGATGTGGATGATAAATATTCCCCAGTAAATTCTGAAGTATAAACAATCTCGGATAAAAATGAGACTATGAGATTTTCCCCTACCTTAGGTCTGATTTTCTTCGTACATGTCCAAAACTCATGTATATTGATTTAAATAATGTTATTTACTTATTCCAGAATCGTACTCATTGTTATGATATCATATATGGTCATATTCTTAGCTTCTTATTAGTAATATTTCATTGTTACATGTTATTCGGGGGTTTATTGCTTTTTGTTCTTATGCGTGTTTTTTCGAATAAATTCTTATTCTTCTTTTAGGTTATAGATACCTCATTTATAGAATGTTATTAGTGTAATATATATCACATTTATTCATTCAATTAATTTATATAATCATTAAGCGTTGAAGATCATGTAGAACGAGTCGCATCACATCGTGGAGACAATATTCCGTACGTACGCACGAGTGATGATATCATTACCATGATTGTGGAATTTTATTGGAGTGTATGTATAATATTTCAGAATCGATATCAATTTATAATAATCATATATATTAATTCTTTACACCATTACACCCATCCAAGTAAGGTGGTGGTGGAAAATAGATTACACCACAACGTGGAGACGGTATTACGTACGTACGCACGCGTGGTGATTTCGTCTTCCGTAAGATGGATAGATGGTGAAATAGGGTTGTTTCATACTTATAATAACATATAATTATATGAGTGATACTGATGTTATTACTTAATAATGAAAACTAAAGAAGAAGAAGTGTAATAAGAAATAAAGTTGAAAGAATTGGTAACGGACATTACCTCTTCTTTGAAGCGCCTCTTTGAGACCTCCTCTTAGGGCACTAAAATTATTCTTTGAAAAATACCAGGACCTATAGGATTTTTCTAGGGTGTTGGAGAAAATAATTTGGCATGGGTTGGCTGAGATTGAAGGCTCAACGTGGTGTGAGGAAGAGAGGGAGGAGGTTCCCTTTTATAAGGGAGGAGAGGGGCACCTTTGGAAAAACAAAAAAAAATATTATTTTATTATATAGTCATATTCGGTTTTTAATAGCTCAAAATTAATTTATTTCATATATAAGCTGCGTGTGGGTCAAAATACTCTCGTCCAATATAATTTAGACAATTTTAGGTTTCTATTTTAACCTTATCATTTTGATTTAACTATAAGTTAAATAATTTTACTTTTACCGTGTCTTCTTGTTTTCTTAAACTATAAGGTTAATAAACTTACTATAACAAGCCAAACGAACCCCAAGTTGTTTATTATTAATATATATAACCTTATATAAGTCATTTTTCCAAACCATAAATTTTTAAGAATAAAATAACAATTAATAATATAATATTTTTTTAAAAAAATATTTTATGTCATCTTTGAGACTATTTGGTAATTGATTTTTTTGAAAATCATAACAGAATGATTAGTTCGAATTAAGTTAATTAAATCAATAATAACATGTTATATTAACCTATAAAATTATTTTAATTCATAAAAAGTCTCAAATTACATTTATTTGGGTATTTATAACATTAATTATGTTAATATTTCATTAATAATACAATTATTGCATCATCATTGTGTCATAAATAAATTAAATTATTTAATGTCTAAAAATTATAAATAAAATTCCATTATGTAGGAAATCTTTTTAGCTTTCTAATTATTATTTATAGTTGAATTTATATTTTGTATACCCCTATATTAAAAATGTTGTAGTTATTAAACTTTGATTTTAACTATTTTATCTATTCATTAAATAAAATAAATTAAATGTCCTAATCTAATCCAGGTGGACCTTAATGGTCATATTCTTTTCCTAAAGTTGTTTTTGGTCGAATTAAACTTATTCAATAGAATTAGGATATGTTTTATGTTAATAATAATATCATTTTTACCCTTAATAACCCTATTTACTTTTAACTATAGTAAAAATATTTAAAAGATACTATTCAACAAAAATTAATTTCATCTCATTGAACCACATTTTAGTCCTTGATATTAACCGTGTCTCTAGGATTTTCAAAATTCCACTCACAGAAGTGGTAAAATTAAGTTTTCTGTAAATTTTAAATTTCTCCTAGGAGGTGGGTAAAAGACGGTGAAAAGTTTAATAAAATTTTTATATATCTAAAATTATTATAAAATGAATCCAATGAATTGAATTGAACATATATAAGTATTATGTATCAATTTTAACCTAATATAAATTTAAATAAAATAAATAATTATTTAAATAAAATAAATAATTATTTAAATAAAAATTCGGTTTTTAAATAGTAACCGAGTGTTTCACTATTCATCAAAAATTGTATGTTTTTAGAAAAATACTAAAATTTCACCCTAGGCTAATTTCGATTTTCTGAATCCAAAAATGATGTCCATTTTGAAAAATAAAATTTAAAAAATTTCAAAAAGTGGGTATTACTATTCATAATGGCTAGTTTTAAAAATATTTAATAGCATATCATTGTTTAGTGAAACTCGATATTACATACAACGCAAGATATCGAGGAAGGTTGCGGATGCGTGTAAAGAAAGCCAAGATAGTTTTGTGTGTAGTGAAAGATTCCATTGATGATGTATATAACCAAAAACAAAATATTTCTTATAAAAGTCTCAGGTGTTATATTCTACCCCCCTTAAAATGAATTTCTCCCTTGAAATTCGTCACTTTGTAACAAACAGATGAGGATACATCTCCCTCATAATATCCTCAAGATCCCATGTAGCTTATTCAAATTGGTGGTTCCTCCAGAAAACCTTCACCAAGAATGTGGTCTTGTTCAATAAGACTTTTTCAATACAATCCAGAATTTCTATAAGGTGTTTTTCATAAATAAGATCTCGCTCCAACGGTACAACTTCTAAGCTGAGTACATGTGAAGGATCAGGTATGTAATTTCTCAGGAGAGATACATGGAAAACATCGTGAACTTGGGAGAGATTCGGTGGAAGCACCAATCGGTAAGCTATATTCCCAACACGATCCAGTATTTCGAATTGACCGATATATCAAGGGCTCAGCTTTCCCTTCTTTCCAAATCTCATTACTCTCTTCCAAGTAGATATTCATAAGAACACTTTATCACCCACTTCATACTATAGGTCTTTTCTTCGGTTTTCATAATAACTTTTTTGTCGACTATGATCTGCACTTATGTGTTGTTGAATAAATCTAACCTTTTCTGCCATCCCATCAACAAGATAAGGTCCTAATAGCTTTCTTTCCTCAACTTCATCCCAGCAAGTTGGATTCCTGCATTTTTTCCATAGATAGCCTCATAAGAAGCCATCTGAGTACTGGAGTGAAAGAAGTTATTATAAGAAAATTCCACCAAAGGTAGGTGTTGATCCCAACCACCTTTGAAATCCAAAGAGAAGGCTCTCAACATATCTTTTAGAGTTTGAATTGTCCTCTTAGACTGACCGTCTATCCGAGGATGATAAGTAGTGCTGAAACTCAACTCTGTATCCATAGTATACTGAATAATTCTCCAGAACTTTGAGGTAAACCTCGTATCCCAATCAGATATAATAGAAAGTGGTACTACATGAAATCTTTCCACTTCATTTTCATATATCCTGGAAAGCTGATCGAGAGAGAAATATTCTCTAATATAAATGATGTCTGCAGACTTTGTAAGACGATCAACTATGACCCAGATAGCATTATTGCCTTTGGATGTTTTAGGAAGTCCAGTGACAAAGTCCATAGTGATGTTTTCCCATTTCCATTCAGGTATGGGTAATTTTTGTAACATCCCCTTAGACTTCTATCTCTCAGCTTTAACTTACTAACAAACCAAGCATCGAGAGACATATTCAGCAACATCTTTTTTCATGCCATCCCATCAGAAGTACTCTTTCAGGTCCCTATACATCTTCATGCTTCCAGGATGAATAGATAATGAAGAACTATGAGCCTCATCCAGCAGGTCCTTCATTAATTCTGGGATGGGAGGAACACAAACCTGATTCATGAACATTATTATCCCGTCATAATCAAGGTTGAATTCAGGAACATTTCTCACCTTCTTTTGTAACTCTACATCTTCTTTCTGTGCCTCTTTAATCTTCACATGTATAGATGGTTGAACGTTCATTTGAGAAAGATAATATTTTTCCACTTCCATTATAATTCCATGATCTATCCTTTGTAAATCCATAAATATTGGATCTTTTGTGATCCTCATCATGGATAAGCTAGCATGGTCTTTTTGACTTAATGTGTCTGCCTCCTTTTTTTCTTTCCCTGGGTGGTAATGAATTGAGAAGTCGTAATCCTTAATCAACTCCAACCATATAACTTGGAAAATATTCAACTCCTTTTGTGTGAAAATATACTTTAAACTTTTATGATCAGTATAAATATCACACCTTTCTACATAAAGATAATGCCTCTAAATCTTTAATGCAAAGATTACCGCAGCTAACTCCAAATCATGAGTTGGGTAATTTTTTCCATGGATTTTCAACTGTCGTGAGGCATAAGCTATCACCATATCATTTTTCATAAGAACACACCCCAGACTAGTCTTGGATTCATCACTGTAAATCAAAAACCTTTCTCCACTACAAGGAAGTGTGAGTATAGGTGCACTGCATAACCTTGTTTTCAACTCCTTGAAATTCTCTTCACATTTCTCCTCCCACACGAACTTAACTCCTCTTCGAGTCAACCTGGTGATTAGATTGGATAATTGTGAAACATATTTCACAAAATGTCAATAATATCTAGCCAAACCAAGAAAACTTAGGATCTCAGTTACTATTGTTGGTCTCGACCATCTTTCGATATCCCCTCTTTTGAGATTATGTGACCCAAAAATGAAACTTTTTGAATCCAAAATTCACACTTGGTAAATTTTGCATAAAGCTTCAACTTTCTCAGGGTCTTCAATACAATTCTCAAGTGATATTCATGTTCTTCCTTTCTCTTTAAATAGACAAGAATATCGTCTATAAAGACTACCACAAACTGATCAAGATAGTCTCTAAAGACTCTATTCATCAGATCCATGAAGATAGTAGGGGCATTAGTAAGACCAAATGGCATCACTATAAATTCATAGTGTCCATACCTTGTACGGAAAGATGTCTTTGGTATATCCTCCCTTTTGACCCTTAATTGATGATACCAAGAACGAAGATCAATCTTGGAAAAGTATTGAGCTCTGTATAGTTGGTCAAATAAGTCATCAATGTGTGGGAGAGGATATTTGTTCTTGATAGTGATCTTGTTAAGTTCTCGATAATCAATGCAGAGTCCCATTGATCCATCTTTCTTCTTAACAAACAGAACAGGTGCTCCCCAAGGTGACGCAACAGGGCACATGAATCCTTTATCAAGATTCTCTTGTAGTTTCTTCTTCAATTCTTGTAACTCAATTGGGGACATTCTATAAGGTGTCTTTGAAATAGGCAAAGCACCCGGTATGAGTTCTATTGAAAACTCTACTTCACGATTTGGTGGAAGACCCGGAAATTCATCCGGAAAGACATCATCAAACTCTCGTACAATGTGAATATTCTTAATAGTGAGTTTATCACCAAACATTTGCGATAAATAACCTTCATTTAGTGGAATCAAGACCCATAAGATGGAAGAAATTTCCACTGGAAGGTTATGTTCATCCTTGCATCGATAGACAATCAAAGATTGATCTGGAGTATGGAATGGGACTTCCCTTCTTTGGAAATTGATATGAGCTCCATATAAAGAAATCCAATCCATCCCAAGAATCACATCTAATTACACTATAGGAACGATCATAAGATTTGCAGGAAGCAAATTCCCACAAACTTCAATCAAAGAAGAATTATAAACTTTTGATGCAACTGTTGTGCAATTAGGGGTTGTCAAAGCTAACTCAACATCTAATTGTTGAGGTAATACGGAGATACCCTTAGAAAATTATTCAGAAATAAAAGAGTGGGTGGATCCATAATAAAAAAACATTTTCTTCTTTAGAGTGGATGGTATGTGTACCTTTCACCACTTCGTTATCGTACTACACATCACTGATAGAAATTGCATGTGACGTTACTTTGTCTTTAGCCTTAAGAGTTTGTTGACATCGATCATCATCAACAACCCTTGGATCAGGGCATTGATTGGCATAATGCCCCATTTCCTTGCACTTGTAACATTGAAGTGTATGAGGTGCACTCTGTGTACCCTTTTCTTTGTTCGCATCACTAGACATATTCTTCCCATTATTGCAGCATTCAAATGCCCGATGACCTTCCTTTCCACATTTGAAACATTTACTCGTCCATTTAAGACAACTCCCTCCATGTTTTTTCCACACTTTGAGAATAAGGGAAAACTCATCGTTTTTTCAGTGTGCTCTTTAGATTTTCCTTTGAATTCTATTTTCCTCTTCTTATCCAACCCATATGACTGATGGGTTACTCCAATCTCCATCTCAACCTTGAGACCACATCGAACGATTTCCTCGTAGCTATTGAAGTCCCTTATAGCTAATGCCCTTCGAAGACATGGTTTTAAGCCACTAAAGAATCGATCGATCTTACTCTCATGTTGGATAATAATACCAGAAGCGTACCATGAAAGTCTTGTAAAATTTTCTTCATAGGTACCAACAGATTCTTCATCCTTTTTCTTCTGTTCAAGAAACTCCTTCTCCATCTTTGATCGAAGAATACGAGGGAAGTACTTATTGAAAAATATGTTCTTGAACTCGTCACATTCCATGGACTCAATTTCAACACTTTTTCCTCATATAATTGATAAGATTCCAAGATTGATCAGCATCACCTTCCAAATGATACACTGCTAAGATGACTTTATCATGTTCAGAACATTGATGAACTGAAAATATCTTTTCAGTAGTACTGATCCATCATTCAGCATCTAGTGGATCAATAGACCCGCTGAGTTAGGGTGGACACTACCTCATGAAGGATTCAACAGAATGTTTCTCCTTCCTTTTCTCGTTTGGATGTCCTACATGATTCATATCTTGAGAAAGTTGTGTGAGCATGGATACAAGATTTTTCATTCCAGCTCCCATAATGTTTGGTTTCTTAGGGGTACAATCATTGCATTTCCTGTCACATTCCGCATTAACCTGGTTCCTTCGGGTTCCATCCATTGACTAAAACCAAGAAGAATAGTGTGAGCAACACTAATTATTAAAGGAAAACCACATAATGAAGAACAAAATTTTACACTTAAGGTATTATCATAGGTTTTTTATGGCCATTTCTAAAACACTAAGATTGTGTTCTATGCTTAGACTTATCCTCAGGGTTCTTACTAAGGCTTTTACATCCTTGTTTCATAAGGTTGACTATACCTTTCCACTGATACCAACTATAACGACCCATACTTTACATACATTGTTAATACTTCAAAATTGAAGCACGCTTATTACAACATATAACAAAACCGTGAAAGGACTGTACAGGTATATTGTCTTTATAAACTGGGAAATAGAAACAACTGGTTTATAAAGAATTTACATTGTCTCCCATTTATTTCATCATATCTAGAGTCCCTTTTGGAATATCCTACTTAATAACCTTTTTCCTAACCTAGGGAAAGAAAACATACAAAAGGGTGAGCTCAAATTCTCAATAAGGGTAAACAAAAGAAATATCAATCACATCATATTCATAAGAACAAAACACTTTGGAAGTCTTAACCTGCAAAAGAAATCATAATTTCTTAACATGGTATAAATCGTAGTAGTGAAATATAATCCCAATAATCATAAATTAAAACATGAAACTTTGTATAATACACACATAATCATAGATAAACATTTCTTAGTAGTCGAGACTCATTTCCAAGACTATCTTAGCGAAAAATGTCCATTTCTGAACCGCATTCACTCCTCGTTTCAGTCCTGTTTCACTGAACTGGTTTAACCTGCCGTTCCATCCATGTCTATCTCATGAGATATAAATCTTTACCCAATGCATTGGAGGGAGATATATGTCCCACCCATCGAATAATGAAACCATTCTTATGTGTGTCACAAAATCATAAATCATACATCATAGCATAACCCATGTAATCAAAATGGGATTCTGAAACATCATGTCATTATAAGATAAAAGGACATCATAAAAATAATTCCATAATAAAATAATAAAATCAAAGTAAAAATAGGGTTAGAAACAGAACCCTGTATTATCTTAGATGGAAAATAATTTTGATAAAACACTTTAACTCCATTCTTGAGAAAAATATCATTTCTACTTCAAAAACATTTTTCCTTTCTTAAAATGTTATAAAATTTTATACTAAAAGAAGTTGATTAAAAATAGTCTTGAAAACATGTAAAGGAAGTTTCATGGAAATAATGTTCTGAAAATCCATTCAGGTCGTATAAGTTAAAAAAGAAAATTCTTCTCATACTTTGGCTGGAAAAGTCAAAAAGTACATCGTACGAAAAATGAAAAAATATTCCTTTCATATCTTTTACTAAAAACTCACCGAAGGGAAAAATTGGATTTAAACAGTTGTAGTAGGATAGAAATAATATTACATATTGAGTAAATATGTATGTGGATGATAAATATTCCCTAGTAAATTCTGATGTATAAACAGTCTCGGATAAAAATGAGATTGTGACATTTTCCCTTACCTTAGGTCTGATTTGCTTCGTACTTGTCCGAAACTCCTGTATAATTATTTAAATAATGTTATTGACTTATTCCAGAGTCACAATAATTGTTATGATATCATATATGGTCATATTCTTAGCTTCTTATTAGTAATATTTCATTGTTACTTGTTATTCGTGTGTTTATTGCTTTTTGTTCTTATGCGTGTTTTGTCAAATACAATCATATTATTCTTTTGGGTTATAGATACCTCATTTCAATAATTGTATTATTGTAATATATATCATATTTATTCATTCAATTCATTTATATAATCATTAAGCATTAAATATCATGTAGAACGAGTTGGATCACATCGTGGAGACGGTATTTCGTACGTACGCACGGGTGATGATATCGTTACCATGATTTTGGAATTGTATTGGAGTGTCTGTATAATATTTCATAATAAATATCATGTTATAATAATCATATATAGTTATTCTTTATACCATTATACCCATCCAAGTAAGGTGGTGGTGGAAAATAGATTACAGCACAGCGTGGAGATGGTATTCCGTATGTACACACGTGCGGTGATTTCGTTTTCCATAGGATGGATAGATGGTGAAACAGGGTTGTTTAAAACTTATAATAACATATATTTATATGATTTATACTTATGTTATTGCTTCATAATGAAACAACTAAATAAGAATAAGTGGAAGAAGAAATGAAGTTGAAAGAATCGGTAACAGACATTACCTCTTCTTTGAAGCGCCTCTTTGAGACCTCCTCTTAGGGCACTAAAATTGGTCTTGGAAGAAGACCAGGACCTCTAGGATGTTTCTAGGGAAGTGGAGAAGAGAATTTGTCAGGTTTATACTGAGCATGAAGACTCAATGTGGTGTGAGTAAGAGAGGGAGGAGGTGCCCTTTTATAAGGGAGGAGAGGGGCACCTTTTGAAAAACTAAAAAAATTATTTTATTATAAAGTCATATTTAGTTTTTAATAGCTCCAAATTGATTTATTTATAAGATAAGGTAGGGATGGGTCTAAATACTCTCATCCAATAGAATTTAGATAAGTTTAGGTCTCTATATTAACCTTATCATTTACATTTAACTTTAAGTTAAATAATTTTACTTTTACCGCGTCTTCTTGTTTTCTTACACTATAAGGTTAATAAAATTACTATAACAAGAAAAATGAACCCCAAGTTGTTTATTATTAATATATATAACCTTATCTAAGTCATATTTTTTAACCTTATATTTTTAGGAATAAAATAGAAATTAATAATATAATATTTGTTTTAAAAACCTTTTTATGTCAACTTTGACAATATTTGGTCATTGATTTTTGTGAAATTCATAACAGAATGATTAGTTCGAAAAAAGTTAATTAAATCAATACTAACGTGTCATATTAACCTATAAAATTATTTTAATTCATAAAAAGTCTCAAATTACATATATTTGGGTATATATAACATCAATTATGTCAATATTTCATTAATAATATAATTACTCCATCATCATTGTGTCATAAATAAATTAAATTATTTAATGTCTAAAAATTATAAATAAAATACCATTATGTAATAAGTCATTTTAAATTTCTAATGAATATTTATAGTCGAATTTATCTTATGCATAACCCTATATTAAAAATGTTTTAGTTGTTAAACTTTCATTTTAACTATTTTAACTATTCTTTAAATAAAATAATATTAAATGTCCTAATCTAATCCAAGTTGACCTAAATTATCATATTTTATTCCTAAGGTTGTTTCTTGTGGAATTAAACTTATCCAATAGAATTAGGACATGTGTTAAAGTAATAATAACATCATTTTTACCCTTAATTACCCTATTTACTTTTAATCGTGGTAAATAAAGTAAAAAGATACTATTCACCAAAAAATTATTTTCATCTCATTGAACCATATTTTATTCCTTCATATTAACCGTGTCTCTCTGATTTTTGAAATTCCACTCACAAAAGCGGTAAAATTATGTTTTATGTAAATTTGCAAATTCTCCTAGGAGGTGGGTAAAATACGGTGAAAAGTTCAATAAAATTTTTATATATCTAAAATTATTATAAAATGACTCCGATAAATTGCATTTAACTTATATAGGTATTATGTATTAATTTTTACCTAAAATAAATTTAAATAAAATAAATAATTATTTAAATAAAAAGTCGGTTTTTGAATAGTAACCCTGTGTTTTCACTATTCATCAAAAATTGAAAGTTTTCAGAAAAATACCAAAATTTCACCCTAGGCTAATTTCGATATTACAAATCCTAAAATGAAGTCCATTTTGAAAATTAAAATTTATAAAATTTCAAAAAGTGGTATTACTATTCATACCGGCTAGTTTTAATAATATTTTAATAGTGTATCGTTGTTTAGTGAAACTCGATATTGAGCACAATGCAAGCAATCGAGGAAGGTCGTGATTGCATGTAAAGCAAGCCAAGATAGTGTTGTGTGTAGTGAAAGATTCTTTGGATGATGTATATAACATAAAAACAAAATATTTCTCATAAAAGTCTCAGGTGTTACAAGGTATGAAGAGAGAAGTTTCTAGATTTTTCATGAGGTGTTCCTCCTGTCAGCAGGAGAAGGCGGAGCATCAGAGGCCATCAGAGATTTTACAACAGTTACCCATTCCCGAGTGGAAGTGGAATGATGT
Source organism: Viscum album (assembly GCA_963277665.1). Lineage (NCBI taxonomy): Eukaryota > Viridiplantae > Streptophyta > Magnoliopsida > Santalales > Viscaceae > Viscum > Viscum album. The sequence goes on along the minus strand of OY728143.1, from coordinate 1,789,907,554 downwards.
CATAATGGATTTTGTGACAGCTTTACCGAGGTCTCCTAGATGAAATTGATGAAGTTTGGGTTTTCATTGGAAAACTCGTGATGGTTACTCACTTATTACCGATCAAGGAGACCTTCAATGACAATGAGCTGAGGCAGTTTTACATCCGTGAGATTGTGCGCTTAAATGGAGTTCCACACTCCATTATTTCAGATAGAGATTCATGTTTTAATTCTCAGGTCTAGTAGGGGATTTAGAAGGCTTTGGGTACACAGGTACTTTGGATACAACTTACCAGCCCTAGATATATGGAAATCCAACCATACGGTATAGGTGCTTGAGGAAATGATTCGAGCATGTATTCTGGATATTATATGTTCTTGGGAAAAGCACATACCTCTCGTGGAGTATTCCTACAACAATAGTTTTCAAGAAACTATTCAAATGGCACCTTGTGAGGCTTTGTACGATAGGCCATGTTTATCACCCTTATGTTGTCTGGAGGCAGGAGAGGCATCTTCGCTAGGACTTCATCTTGTTCAGGAGTCCTCAGAGAAGATAGAGTGGATTCAGAAGAGGATGGATACTGCACAGTCTCGACAGAAGTCTTATGCTGATCAACAGAGATGACCTCTGGAGTTCGAGGTCAGGGATCAGGTTTTGCTACATGCCACACTGAGGTTGGGTCACAAGAAGATTAGGAGACAGGTTAAGCTTTCACTGAGGTACGTTGGGCCGTTTGAGGTGTTGGAGAGAGTTAGGTTGGCTGCCTATCAGTTTCGGTTACCTAAGAGGTATCGGTCTATGCACGACATTTTCCATGTTTCTCAGCTTCGACGTTACTTCTCAGCCCCATCTCGTGTTTTCCAACCTGAGGAGGTTGAGTTTGAAGTGGATGCATCATTCGAGGAGCAATCTATCTGGATTTTTGATCGAAGTATGAAGGTTATCCATGGCTGGCATGTCCCTATGGTACAAGTGCTATGGTAGCATGGGAGAGTATAGGATGAGACATCGGAGAGGGAGGCTGATGTACGAGCACAGTGGCCGGAGATATTTGGGGTTTCTTATTCTACACTGCCTTTCTATGGAAATTCAGGGATGAATTTATTTAAGGGGGGAAGTTTGTAAGAACTCGGATCTTCTTTTTAGGTATGTTTTCTTTCTTATGGTCATTTTTGAGAAAAAGGGGAATTTATGGAAATTTCGAAAGTACACGTTGTGTACTGGGTTTTCGTAGGAGGCCGTGTATAGGCCGTGTGATGGCCACACACATGGACTTGTAGGGGTGACCTGGAGGATGCCTAAAGAAGAGTACATAAATGTCAAGTACATGTCGTGTACTTCCAAAGTACACTCCGTGTATTTTTTTATTTAATTAAACGTACGGGGGTCACGTCTAATCGGCTGAAAAACTTTCATGTTGAAGTATTTCATTCGAGAGCTCTCTTATGGCTTTTATCTTACTTCGAGACCCCAACTGAGCATAGATCTCCAATTTGACTATCGTCGATTGTGTTGGGATCACCTCAGTATGCTCTCTCTTTTTATTGAGCTTTGATTCCCAATTCTTCCTCCTTATCATGTTATCATCCTTTGAACTTTTTAGATGTTTTTATAGATCTTTGGTATTATAGGGTAATTCAAGACTTGAGACTCAATTATATTGATCTTCCAATGCCGAAGTAGGTGGTTTTTTCCTTTCTGTTGAATTTATTTGAGTTATATGTACAAATTTGTCCAATAACCTTGAACGGGGTATTGTGTGTTTACTATTTTAGCCCTATTAATTTCTGTCATGCTTGTGTGCTTTAGTAGTGGCTAATTGAATGTCGATAAGGTAAGTTTCTATGCTTTAAAAGTGTTTTCCCAGGCATTTTTTAGTTTTGAACTTTTGGTAATGTTTAGCATGTTAGGTTGCCTTGTTTTTCCCATGCCTATTATTATAGGATGGTGTGACTGTTTTTCGGACATGCTGTGATCCTATAGACTGTTTAGCCAAGTAGTTCTTGAGTTTTAGTTTGGCTGGTTTGTGCTACTATGCATTCTTGACTTACACAGGACTGTGAGAACCTGGTATAGTAGACCATAGGGAGAATGGATGGAAGGGCTTCTCCAGAGTATCTGTTTTTGCTGAAGATAAGAGACCACAGGGGGAATTGACGTAAGTGATTTCTTAGAGTGTCTGTAGTTCCTCGACGCAGGCCACAGGGGGAATGTGACGTAAGTTCATCACCAGAGCGCCTTTAGTTAAAGATACAAGACTATACAAGTAATCTATGAAGAGTGCTTCCTCAGAGAGTCTATGCTTAAGCTGAACCAGAGGGGTTAGACTGAGTATACTACACAGAGGGTTTCCTGTGTTGCTAGGTAGGACCATAGGGGATAAGTTGTGAGTACTTCCCAGAGGGTAACCTTTTGCGTTTAGCTGCTTGCTTGTGTTTCTAGGTAGGACCAGAGGGGATGGGATATGAGTACTTCCTAGAGGGTTGCCTATTTATGTTTACCTGCTTTGGTTAAGTATTTCTTGATATATGAAATTAAATGCATTGAAACTGTGGATTGTTTACTGCTAAGTACTTTCTTGTTCACATCTTCCTTTTACTCAATAGCTCCCATATATTCACTGACTATTAGGCAAAGATCTTTTGGGGGATGCTTACTATGATTTAGTCTCACACCTTGATTGGGCCATGCTTTTGGGCCCAAAAAAATTATATTTTTGCAGGTATAGATAAGGCCAAGCGCCCTTCTACTTCTGGTACTTGATTTGCTCTGGAGCTAGAGGGCATGAGACCAAGTTGAGGCTTGCGATGGTGAGAAGTTTTTTATCTGTTTTCTTTTGTATATTGACTTAGTACTATTTTTTATTCTAGCATTGTAATTTGTTTGGTTGGTTTCAAAGATGTATGTATCATGAATAATTCAAATATACGTGTACTCTAGTTTATTATTTCTAGTCTTCCACTGTTTACTTTTGTATGTATTATTACTACTTTTTATTTTTTCCATTTGTTTACTTCCACTGTGATACTCTGCCAATGAGGGAATAGTTTCCCCACTATCACACCTAAGGCCCTCACTGCCAGTCGGAAGCCTATGGTGTTTGGGGAAATGCTCTTGAGTCCATGTGACCATCTAGGTATGATGCATCTCCAGGCGATTTTCAAAACTTGGATGTTACACTAGTCTCTTTGGGAATTTGTGAATTCATGAAAAGAGGCTTAACCACAATTTACTTTTCCATGAGAGACGGAGGACGAAAAACCCACCATCTGGGTATTGAAAATTCACATGCATGAAATATGGTACCCACATTTTATTCAGTATTTAATATGTAAAAACTATAATATCTCTTCCATTGGTATTTATATTAAAAGAAGATAATTATATGAATTATTATTGACATATTTAGGTGAGTAATTAAATAAATAATTTTTATTTGGAAATTAATTAAGAAACCCTAAAAAATATTATGTGAAAATTTGTGCATGAAGGTAATGGAAAATTATGTACACTGTCGCGTTATCTTTTTGGGATCTTGATATAATCTTTCTATCAAATATTAAGGATTCAAAGATGGGTAATTCTTCAAGTAGGTGATCAAATGAACCTAATCATTTCGAGAGAAGTATCAAGACCATATGTGTTGAAGTTCTCAAGGAGGTAGACAAGAATATATGGTCCAATAATATTATGGAATAATATTAGGGATTTGTCCTACTATGGTTTAACCTTCAATATTATTAAGGAACTGATGGTGAAAACTTGAGAAAATACTTTGAGGACTTGTGGTAATATTATAAAGAAAAACATGTACTCAGGAATAATTAATCAGTCTCCATAGGAAAATTGTTTTCCAATTCTAGGAACTTGTAATCACTAAAAATTAATAGTGACTTGAAAATCCATGAAACAACAACATGTTGATCATATTAAGTTGTTTATTTTAGTACCGAACGTTCTAAAAAAATGTTTTCTTTATTGTAACTTATATTATTTTAAATTCATCTCTATATAACCGTAGAGATCACACAAAAAGGTACATTCCTCTTAGTTGAGGAAATGGTTAGAGACAAAGATGTGCAAATTGAAAAAAAAAACTTCGTAAATGTTGGGTACACTAATTTATCCCCATTCTTAGTTTCCCTACATGATCCATCTATTTTCGACAAGTGTTATCAGGGCCAGGTTTTTCTCTGATTAGTTCAAATTTTATTATGAATATTTTTATTTACAAGTTTATTATGATGTAGAGATGTTAAGTTAATTCTAAAATACATAAATTTGGAAGATATATTTTCTACTCATGTTAAAGAATATGTGAATGTCTCTTCCCGTACTCCCAAAAATAGGATGAAGATGGAAGTGATGAGATTGAGGAAAATATTAATGAAATAAGAAAATGATCAATACTCTCTTCTAAAATAAGTGAACAATGATCCTTTTTAAGAAATTATCTCACACTATGAAGAGTTTAAGAATATTTAATATATATAATTAATTGAAGACCGATTCTCCCAATTTGAATGATATATGATGAATGTTCCTAAAAAATGTATTTCATATATATATATATATATATATATATATATTATGTGAGGATACTTTTTTAATATATAATATCTTGAAGTTTAAGTTAATATATAAGATGATGTATCTATAAAGAGATACAGAATGAATAGGTCCCTGACATATGTCGTAGAAAAAAAACATTGTAATGAAAATATCTCTTTAATTGAATATGAATTCAAATGACATGTTAATGAGAGAAGAGATAGTAAAAATGTTTTTGGGGAATTAATATATGCTCTTGAAATACTATAATTTTTTTTCCTAAATATAATATAAAAACAATATAAATCAAAATCATATAAGGTCAATGATATTTCTATTATAGAAGAATAAAACAACAAATTACATTAATTTTATATTCCGAATATCCATGATCTTGATGATTTACATTGAGATTCTATCAGTATATTGGAATTCCAATTAGATGTTAATTCTATAATTATCAAAAACCTTGGAAAATATCTATTTGAAATTATAAAACTACATGAAGATAAGATTAATAAAATAAAAATTTAATGTGAAGGTGGACTGACATAAGTTGAAAAAGATAAGTTTTCCTTCATCTTGAAATGACTTGAACAAGATGTAAAATTGAGAAATGTGAAGGACACACATAAAAGAAATTCCAAAGTTACTGAGAAGAATAATTATTCTAACCAAACATATAACGTGATTCAACATATAAGAAGTTTTTTCCTATAAATTTTATTGATATGACTCTCATCACTATACATGTAAATATTAGATAAAGTAAAACAAAAATATAATCACTTGATAAACCTTTTACAAGCTCGGGGAATATGGTAAATGATTACCTGATTAATTATTTTTCTATTAAGTACATTTAATCTTTAAGTACATGTTGAAATTAAAAATATTAGAAAATATGGGTGGAAATAAATGTTAAAACATTCACAAAAATAGAAATGGTGAATACTAGAAAGATCAAGAAAAGCTACTACCAGTATGAAGCTCCAAAGAAAGAAAGACAACTCTAGAAAGATTGTATGTTAAATATATACAAACTAATATTATTAGAAAATTAAGGATAATCACTTGATACTATTTTTGCTTCCTGAAAATTGGACATCATGATACTAAATTTTCACATAAAATAAGAAAATATAAAGACTATATAAGTCCTATATATTTGTGAAGTAGATGAGAAAAAATTAAGAAACATGTAAAACTAAATAAGTATATACATATGATGAAAAACTTACCTACCATGTATATATTTGGGTGTCTTGAAAACACATATGATTATTGCAACATGTGTTTCCATGTAGAAGTATTTTTATTGTATGTACCAATAATGTAACACTAATAATCAATTAAAAATCCACAAAAATAGAATAAATGAAACAATGGTTAAAGCTCATCCTTACTGAATAATCAAAGAAAATTATTCATAAAATTTATGAATCAAGATACACTCAAGAAGAAAAATAATTTTTTTTCAAAAATTTCATGTCATCCATGAATATATGACTCTATTTTTGGAATGATATTTCATACCATGAACCCCTAAAAATAAGAAATGTAAATGAATAGGAGAAAACTAAAATAAATATGAGTATAAATCCTTTAAATAAACTAGTGGATATGATTAATTGAATAAATTAATAAAGAAGACTTTGACATGCTATTGAATAATGAAAACCTAAAAATATTGTAGAAAACATATGGAAGATAAAAAATTTAATGTGTTGTGTAGGAGTGCTAAATCAATTTTCCTACTCAATTGAAAACAGCTAGAGAAATTAAAAAAATAAAGATAAATTACTATCTATTGAAAAGGAAAAGATAAAACATATTGTTCCACATCAATAAGAATTATAATTTTGTGATATTTAGTCAAAAAATGAAAACTCAAGCATCTCAATAACATTTTGTGGATCTTCGAGATAGGCTGGATATAATGAAAACAATTGTATGAATATTTTACTTTCAAAATATGTGCTGATAAATATTGAAATCCAAGCATCATGAGACCGAATTACACTATTGGAATATGCATTTATAAATGATGCACATAATCTGATGGTAAATGATAAAAAAAATATTCAATGTTGTTGAAGTCATCTCAAAATTTAAAATCTAAAAGAGACACAACCATGAAGAGTATCAGAAACTCTTGATCTATAAGAAAAATATTCTTTTGGTTAAGATAAAATTCAAAAACTAATATTATTTATTAATATCCAAAGTCATCTACCTTATTCCATTATTCATTTTATTTTTTATTTTACACTAACATTATATGAAATTGATGTTTATGTTCACTCTCAAGAGTATAAAGGAAAAAAAGTTGGTGTGGCTATTTGAGATCTTAAAAAAAATGAATTGTTCAAAAATGATGAGTGGTCAATAAAAACATATTGAAGAAATTTGATGACATTATCCATGAGGTAAAATTAATGTAGTGCACCACTTGTCAGGTATAAAACATAAAGGAATTGTATCAAGGATTTTTCCTTGAATATATGAAAGATCATGTCATCTCAACAAAATTTACAGATAGATGTAACCCAATTACACTTCTTTACCTTGTATTGATTATATCAAATATTTTCATTAAGGTGGAGTGTTGTTTGATGAGTAATCTCATTGAAGAGGGTAAAATATTCCTTCACTGGAAATTTCATATTTATTTTATGAAGTGTTTAGGAGAATATATTACATGATAAATAAATTTTATATATCCCCTCTTTGATAAATAAATATTTAATGAGCATGAAATCACATGAATGGTTGTTAAAGGATGGATAATATAACATTTGTTATATCTCTATTTTTTTATAAACTATTTTATCTGTAGTAGATATAGAGAGTAACAAATAACTCTTCTTTTCTAAGTTAACTATATGGTTCCATACTTCTTTAATAAAAGGTTATATTTTTTGAAATTCTTTGAAAGGAATAATAAATCCCCTACAAAAATCCTTTGATTTTTTAATAAGTTGGAGAAGGGACATTGACATTAAGGAAATGGTTTTGAAAAAAAATATAAAGGGTGAGATTGGAAATTCCATGTGGATGCTTGATGTGTATGGTAGAATTTTTTTAATAAGTAAAAAATAATCAAAAGTAAGTATATGATGATGTCTTCAATGATTAATGATTAATCATAGAAATGAAAAGTGATAAAGTATTTGGGAATTCAAGAAGGGTGGTGATGATGCCTACAAAACTGTTATAGATTCTTTTTATTTTATTCCCTACCATAATAATTAATGCATGATATTGCGATTCTTGGAGAATTTTTAAGAGATCATTATATTTCATTTTAAAACACAATTATCCAAGACTGGTGATAGTGCATGTAAAATTTTTATTGATTCATCAAATTGCATTGGATTTCATTTTTTGAAAATTCTCCATGAAGATCTGATTAATGTTGAACTGATCCTCAATGTTTCGGAACATGTTTTAAGGAGTTTTTGTTTTGAATACATCAATTTATGTCAATGAAAAAAAAAATTTCACGAATAAAAATTGAAGAATTCCTAGAATTTTGTTTTAATTAATAAAGATATTAAGAACATTTCCATGAAAAATAAAGGTAATTACATGAAGTAGTTTGAGTTTTATTTTCTGTGTAATTGATTAAGGATTTGTAATTTTATTGACACTTAGATTATTTCTTCTATCTATATGAATAATATACATATAAAAAATAGTGTAATCCCATTGTCCTTACTAATCTAGGCTTGATAATGGAGCATGTGGGGCTAGTGTCTACCATACATAAAGGAACCAGCCTAGGAATGCCCACATCAGAAAAGGGGTGGGTAAGTATGCAAGTTGTGTTGGATAGCACGAATTTAAGGTAGAGATGGTTCCACTATGTGGGGTGGAGTGGTAATACAGAGAGCTAGAATGGGGAAATGCGAATAGGGGTTTTATATTTTAACCTAGTACTCACTTATAGAGAGATAAAGGAACATGAAGGTAAATTACCTAGAACCCTTACCAGTAAAACATCTCATGTTAGATATAGTTTTGGAACAAGAACTATTCCTCTAATAAATAATACAAACATTCTTGAAAATTTTGGATTATACTGATCTAGATAGTCAGATCAACCCAGTGCCTTTGTCTTCCTCATCATTTGATTTATGGATCTAAAGAGTGTGTGAATTTACTCCATTACTGATGATAAAAATCTCAAGTTAATTCCTATTTGTTGTAAATTAAGGCCACATTTATCACATACAATCTAGGTGAGCCCAAATCATTTATTACAAATTAAATTCGTGAACTACCATGCATGAACACTGTGAGGATATTCCTATGAATCCAAGTGGATATAGATAATTTAAACTCCATTTTGAAGAAGATAAATATACAAGGTATGTCTGATATTACTATATATTAATGTATATTCACCTATAATCATGTAGAAAAAATTCAAATGAAGAGGAAGCATGAATGAGATGCATGAAACATGTTAATGAGCCATGTAGTAAATCACCATGTAAGGAATTAAACATCATCCATTAGGTGTTTAGATAGAAAATCTATACTACCTAAAGGATAACAACACAACTTGATGAGGAATAAAAATCATAATCTAGTGATTGTTAAATGTGGTGTCATAATTTTAATTTACAATATGGGGAAACAAGGGTGAGCCATATATTTTTAAAGAACCCATCAGGGTGAGCCATGAAGGGAGATCCCATGTGAAGAATATGGATGACCTGAAACCTTTGGATGTTCTTCATGTTATGAATGATGGGTTTCATGAATTTGGTGTGAAAAAAATAAGATCATTTGACCTTATGATACTCATTATGGGAACTAAAAGATAATAAATGAAGATTATATAGACCTACATTCAGTGTGGGTCTATGTAGAAAAATGAATGAACCTAAAAAACAAAATATGAAAAAATTATTAATGAAAAAGTCATATATTAAGAATAAATTTGGTTTTCTTGAAGACATCTTTTATAACTACAACATCTATAGCCATAGAGAAGAAGAATGGTGATATGCACCAATCTGTTACATCACCTATTTTAATAAAAAAAACATAATAAATGAAGAATCAATAAAAAAATGTTGAAAAGTATTCCCCATGGAGTAAAAAAAAATTCAACAAATAGGTTGATAAATATTTACCCAAGAAGAATATTAGTTGGATTCTAATACTTTCATTTTAACCATGGAGGGATTATTTTGTCTTTTAAAGAGAGTTCATTCCATGTACCACATAAAATAGGCTGTGGAAATGAATATAAGAAAACTAAAATAAATAGAAGAATAAATTAATGAATTAAATAAGAATATAGTATTGATTAAATAAATTCATAAAGAGTAATCTTATTAAATAACCAAGACAGGTAACATATAAATATATAATAAGCTATATAGATTCCCCAAAACAGAATATTTTAAAGAAGGATAAATAATTTTTTCTCATCAATTTCAAACTTCTAGAGGAATTAAAATAATTAAATAAATATAAATATATAAAAAAAGAAAATTAGCTTGTTCTAAATGAATAAGAATTTTAATTTGATGAGAGGTTGACAGAAAATAACAACTCAAGTAACTCACAAAAATAGTATAGAAGTGGAAAACAAACTATACAGAATGAAAACAAGTGAATGAATCTTCTACCATCTCAAATATATATTATAATGATACAAATATATCAATCTTGGGAATCAATTTCACTATTGGTATATGTGAAGATAAATGATGCACATAAGATGAAGGTGGATTAATGAAAACAATTCATTATATTGAAGAGATCACAAAATATGAAATCTAGATGAGACATAACCATGAAGAGTGTTAGAAACATTCAACAAATAAGAAAATGTGTCTCTAGTTTAAGAGAAAATTATATACCATGTTTATTTTATTAATATTCTAAGTGTTTCATCTTATTTCTTATTTCTTTGTCTATTGAATCCTTAAATAGTAGGGAATTGAAGGTGAAGATAAAAATGAAGATGATAGATGAATAAAAAATATAGAAGATAGAATTTTTGAATGTATATTAAAAATCATGAAAAAAATATTAATTTTACACAATGGTGGATGATCAATTTGAAAATATGATCAATTATCTTCTGAAACAATCCACATTGTAAAGTGATGGGATTTAACCCCATTATAGTGATGAAACATAATGGATATGCTATTAGGGTTTGTTCAATGAACATATGATGGATCAAACAACCCCAAAATAATGTGAAAATATTTGTAACCTAATTAGAATTATTTCTATTTTCTTTGTTATATCACAAATGTATATCAAGGTAGGTATTGGTTTCTAATTAAGGGCATATAAACTGGGACTAAAATATTCATTATCATGAAATTTATAATGTGTTTAATGAATAGTTAAAGAGAATATATTATGTAATAACCCATTTTTATACAACCCAGTCTTTGAGAAATGTTTATGTTTTGAATATGATATTATATTCATTGTTGTTAATGGAAATTATAGTAATCCTTGGTTGTATATCCCTTATTTTATACACAAGGTTAGCACAAATAGATATATCTTTCACCAAACAAAGGATATTTTCTGAGTAAAAAATGTTTTACAATCCTTCTTACATAAAGGAAGAAGTTTTTTTTCAAAATATCTGAAGTGAAGAATAAATACCATATAATTAATCTTTTCATTTAATTTTAATTTGAGGTAAATGGAAGATTGAATTTAAGGAAATGGTAATGAAAAAATACAAATTTGTAGAATGAAAAGACCATGAGGATAAATAATGATAAGGGTTGTATTTTTTCAATATATTTGAAGAAATAAAAAGTAAATGTATGATGAATTACACTATGATTAGTTTTTAATCATGGAATGATAATGATTGAAAGAGTTTCAGATTTATTCAAGAAATATGGTGATTATTCATGTATAATTGTTATATATTCCTTGGATATCATTCACTAACACAATTTTCTATGTTGGATTTTGTGTTTCTTGGTGAATTTTTATGGACTCATCGATTTTCAGCTATTAAGAAAACTCTCCATGATTGGTGATGATGCATGGATAATAGTTATGGTTCCAGAAAATAGAATTGGATGTTACACATGAAAAAATCTACTTTAATATTAGGTTATTATTAAACTGATATTCATCATCTAAACACATGTTCTTAAGAGTTTTCTCATTCAATACATCATGTAAATTCCATGAAAAAAAATAAATTTCATAAATAAGAATTGAATAATTCCACACATTTCATTTTATTGTATAATGATGTGAAGAAGATTTCCATAAAAAAATATTGGTAATTACATGAAGGATATTACATTGGAAAGGAATTATAATTGTCTAAGGATATAGAATTTTTTATATATATAGATTATTTCATCAATGTACAAGAATAATCTTCATATAAAAAATGTATGTCATCCCACTATCTTTCCCAGGCCAAGCTCGACCAAGGGAACATGTGGGACTAGTCTTTATAGAGAAAAAGAAACCCATATTAGGAAAGAATGTGTGTGGAAGAGGGTTAGTGTCGTATATATGGTATGTATGAGGTATCAAATAAGAGGTAGTAGTTTCACCACTATGTGGGGAGGTATAGCTGCATAGAGATCCATTATGGGGTGGTGTCTGGTAGGGTTTAGGAGCAGAAAATGATACTCAGTTATGGTGAGATGGAGGAAAAAGAGGTTTATAAACCACTACCCCAACCTATAAATGTTCTAATATGGGATATGGAAAATGAATTTAAACTATTCATCATATAAATCATATGGAATTTTCAAGTGCAGGAAGATTGTGCTAATATAGACCATCTGATCGAGTTTGTACATTTATCTTCCTCCTCTTTCATTTTATGGCTCTTTATATGGAGGGTATTCTAACCAGTTATGAAGTTTTGAAGCAAAATATGATGCATCTTCACCACAAATGACGTCCATGTAGATCTACTATGATACAAGTGAGTTAAAAACGTTTATAATCAATGAAATGCATGACCTACCATGGCTGAATTCCATGTCCATCGTCTAAGGAATATAACAGCCTTCTAACAATGAAAAAGTTGTCTTTAAAGATGATAGATACACGAGGTATGTTCGAAATGAGCATAAATTCATGAATATTCACATGAATTAATGTATACTTAATTGATTTTACGAGTCCCCGTGAATTAGATTCATGAATATAGACATTGAGTCGAGGAGTCCCCTACCTTGTGAAGAATAAAAATTGAACCTTTGTGTGTTTGGAGATGAAATTTATACTACCTAAATAATGTAAATCCAATGTGAAGATGAATTCAAATTCTGGACATTTATATTTGTAAATGAGGTTAAGTCATTTTCATTTACAGCATAAAGACACAAGGGTGTGCTACAGATATTTATAGAACTGCTCAGGGGGGGGCTATGAAGGAATGTTTTAGGTGAATAAGATGGAAGACTAGACACCTTCGGGTATTCCTCATGTCATTTAATAAATGTGGAATGTATCTGGTGTGAAAGTAAAGATGATAACCCAAATTTTTCAGTTGTCTAAAGACATAACTACCTAAAGCATAAATAACCCTAGTCTTCAAGCATTTATATCATGATGAAATATGATGATCATAGGTGTTTTCATATCCTTGTGCAGAAGAATAATATATGTAATGCTTTTGGGTATTTTGAATTTATGAATATATGTTTAAGTTCATGTGACTTTTCGATGTGATAAGGGGGGAAATAACCACCATTTAGTTATTCTAAATGTATATGCATGAAATATATTACTCGCTTTCTATTGGGTATTACAAATGGTTAAAATTTAATACCTCAGTCAACGGTATTGATTTTTAAAGAAGGGAATTAAATATGTTGTTATTCACAAATTCAAATGAGTATTTAGATGATTAATTTAAATCATGCAATTAATTGAAACCTATTTTGCAATATTGTGTATAAATATGTGCATGAATGTTATGAGAAATGATATACACTTCTTCAATATCTTTTAGAGATCCTAGTACAATATTTTTATTAAAGATAGAGGGATTCAAAGAAGGTTAATTCTTGAAGAATGTGATTACCTGAACTAGAGAATCTTAAGATACATCTCAAGAGTATCATTTATGATGTTCATGGGGGAAGTACACAATCATGGGTGATCTAACAATCTTGTGAAGGAAAATCAATGAAGAATTCCATAATGTTTCATCCTTCAAAATCATTTAATAATTAGTGGTTCTAGTAAAAACAATGTCATTAAAGACTTGTGGTACTAATATAAATAATTTCATACACACAGGAAGAAATAATAAGTTCATCCATGACAATTGGGTTCAAATTCATGGAACTTTCAAATACTTCAAATTAATAGTGACAAGAAACCCAATGAAAAAGTCAAAGGTTGATCATAGAAAGAAGTAGGTCTTTGTAACAGCCTAGGTAATTATAGTGTAAGAATAGTACATATTTATTAATATTTATGAATTATATAGTAATTATAATTTAAAATGGATTCTATGTCTAATAGCATACCTGACATGTCATAATGGGTTTCTCTGAAATATTACATTTCATATCATATTGAGTTATACCAAAAAAATTACATATTCGTAATATAATTATTTTAGGTCATAGTAATTTCATAGTAGATTGATTGGAAGGAATTAACAATACTAAATAAATTGTGAAAATAGGGTTTACACAAGTTTATATAATGATTCAATGGTGAGAAAATTAATTATATATGAAAATAAAAAAAATTGAATATAAAGGATGTGTTTTTATGAAAAAATATTTTAGTGAGAATAATTATGTTTATAAATCACTATTATTGGATTAATTTAATGAAATATAAATTCAATCCAATTTTTTAAATTCATCTTCTATATTTTCTAGACATTATATAAGAATAAATTCAATTTTATGCATAATATGATTTTTTAAAAGAGGCATTTTTCTGGCTTTTGTTGGAGAACAAATTTTAGATATAGTTTTTATCACTTTTATAAATTATATTTGAAAAAATAAATTTTTTATTTGAAATAAGGATATAAAAAATTACATTGGGTTATTTTTTGGTGTTTTTTTATATATTTCATTTTTTAATGAATAGTGAAAAAATACTGTATTTTAATTCAAAACTACTTTTTTGGTACCATATATTTATATAGTTAATTTTTTATATTAAATAGTTTTAATGTTTAATTAGATTATTTTCTTTATCATTAAATCCAATTTGGTTCACTGTAATCAATTTCTCATTGATATTGGATATATAAACTTTTTGGATTGTTGAATTTTTTTACTTGAAAAACTAGTTTTCTCGATCGTCAACAAGATTATATTTCAATAAATTTTTCGACTTCTATGAATTTAATTTTAAAAATTGTACATATATGTTTTTAATTATTTTAAAAAATTCATATTGTGTGATCAAAATAATTATTGGTGAATAGTAACTTTAATATTTTATTTACCACAATTAAGGGTAAATCTAATAATTAAACGTAAAAATAATATTATAATATTTTAAAGTTACCCTAACATTTGTACTAATTTCATTGGGTGAGTGATTTTATACTAAAAAAATCTTTGGGCCAAAATGTATTCCTGTGGAGGCCACTTGGGTGTGAATATTACATTTATAAATTTTATTTGATGTAAATACAAAGATGTCAGAAACATGTCTCTTATTACTAAAACAATATTAATATGGAGATATATAAGTGATATATTTGACTATAAATATTCCATAGAAATATAAAAATATTAACTAAATCATGTTTAATTATTAATAATTTTTAGTAATAAAATAATTAAATTAAACAGTTACATAATGATGATGTGATAATTTATTTCTTAAATGAAGATTCAAATTAATGATATTAATAACATTAAAATAAATATAATTTTAAATATTTGATTTTATAGATAAATTTTATGGATTACTTTGACATATTAGGGATTAAATAATGTACTTGTTTTAATGAATCTATTCCTTCGGTATTTATAAAAAGTCAATTAGTGAATAGTGTCAGAATTAGCACTTATAAAATTTTAAAATAATTTATATTTTACAAAATGATTTAAAATTTCTAAAAAACCAATATTCCTTCAGATAGTTAGAATAATTCATATAATATCACAAACTTCTCATGTATTGGACTTTCAATATTTTATAGTAAATTTTTAACTATGATATTATAAATTACTTTATAAGATGGTAAGAATTAAAAAGGATAAATAAGGGTTAAAACAGAAAGATAAGTTTTCAAATAAAACCATAAAATGTCTAAAAATTATTTGTTCCCATTATTTAGAACCATACTCATCTTATATTCAAATTGGAATAATTTTTAGTCATTTGGTGTAAAACATTAATTTATATTAATTTAATTTTTTAAGGTTTTCCAAGGGTGCCCCTCCGCCCGAATGGCCCAACGGCCTTATTTTTTATTTTATTATAGATAATAACCCTTTTAAGGGTCGAAGGGGAAACCATACATGACCTTTATCCCCAAGTCACAATGCCTAACTGACCAGCAAAACTTGACCCGAAGGCCTAGAGGCATACCCAGCCCAATACATGACCCTTAGGCCCAACCCACTTGAAATGCCCCTCCCTAGCTTATGCATCATTGATCACCTAGCACCCCACCTTGCATTACTAGTCGGCTAGAATTTTCCCGCACAAAGCTACACAGTGCCTGGTCCTGATGGCGGCTATTATTCCATATCATTCTTCCAATACGGTTAGCTCTACTTCTGGTGTCTTCTACTCCTGTTACTATGATCCTCTTCTGGGGCATGTTCTGTGTGAACTGGGCTACATAATGGTTACGGGGCCTGAAGGCCCTATGGCCCGAAGGTCCTCGAGACCCGTAGGCCCAAACCAGTGGCCCAAAGTCCAAAATTGGGTGAATAGTTCTGGTTACTACAGTTCTGCTATAGTAACCTGAAAATTCACCTCCACCCAGTTTTGAACCTGGGTCTCTCGGATTCCAAGCAGAAGCCCTTACCACTCGGTTACGAGCTCATTGGAAAGCGTTCCCCTCCCCTCTTCTGTAAAAAGGTACCCATTCCACTCTATAAGTCATACATAAAAACAATTTTGTTCTAAAAAGATATTCCCAAACCCCTTAAAATTTTTCCTCCCCGCAGTATTGATTCCTTAGTTTTGGCATAACACCCCTCTCAGAGGTGTTAAGGTGTAAAGGAAGGTCATAATCTAAAGGAAATGTTATTTTTTGAAGTGTTTGTATATTATTTATTCTTCCACTTCCTTCATATATCATCCAAACATGAAGAGATAACAGCTTTAGTGTCCTAAATATAGTGATTTGTTATTATGTTAATATCATCACTTAAATCACCTTCACGAACTGATATAATTCTTTTTCCATCACTGTCTATCATGACTGGTTATAACTATGAAATCAATTTTTATATGTTATATTATTGAAATATTAATCATTATAAGATAATAATATACCAATTATGTTCTTAATTTCCAGAAAAAAATGATAACATCATTCGTGTGTACGTGTGAACTAACACCTCCACAAAGCGACGTGATTCATTTTTATTCACTACATCACTTATATGATATATGTATATAAAAATAATTAAATGATTAATATGATATTAAATATTATATTATCATTGTGTAAATATAAAATAATAACTTCCATATTTCTATAATAATCAATGAAATATTAAATCTTTACTCATGCATGTGTATGGTCTACCGTCTCGATAATAATAACATTGTTAATTTTTCACAACAATAATTAATGGTTTCATTTTGAAGTAACATTATTCTATAAAATTTATCATTACTTCATTAATATTATTCTGTAGATGATTTAATTATTACCACATGAATAATTTACATAATTCTAAGTTCATTTTTGAACTCAAGTACTAAATATTAACAAAACATCTGATGTGAACTTAAATAATTTATTAATTGTTATAACATTATAAATAGTGATATAAAGTGACTAATAAACATGAAAAAGGCTCTAAATAAATTATAAATTTTCCTAATAATATTATTAAGGAATATAAATAATGTACGTAGTACTCTAGGTAAGGGACATCATCTCAATCTCTTTTTATCGAGGCATATTTTGAAGTTATAAACAACCTTATTTTATAATGTTTAATATCAACCCCTTTTCATTTAATTTCATTCAATGGTTTTAAAAGGTATTATTTTTTTTGAATCTTTTTATAATATAACAAAAGGAATTTTTTTTACTTATACGGTCACAATGAATTCTCTGATGTAGTACATGTTATTTTCTATTTGCCTTCTTCTACAAGCCTTCATGTTTTTTAAAACAAAATAAATCACTATCCATTTTGTTTGTGTATTTTAGTATTAAAAATGGTTTTAAAAATTGATTTACTATTTCGATACCTTGAAATGATTTATTTTTATTCTAAATTATATTTTATGAGTGAAAAGTTGATAATTTCAATCTTTCATGTGTTAGGATTTTGTAATGGTACTTGGACATTTGACGGAAGGTTATATGATAAACCAAATATTGGTAGTTCCATGATAAACCAAGGAATGTCGGTTATGTTATAACCTATAATGCATTGGGTATGGAAGTTTTCCATATGGCTATTCCATTTGTAAGAGTGATTGGTATGGAAGTTGACCTCATGGTTATTCCATTTGAATAAGATTACGTCATAAGTTTCCTTTATATTTTATAAATTATTTATATGGGTTTTAGGATAATATCTTCATTATAGAAAATATAATAAACTAGATTATATCAAAGAAAAATTATTTACTACTTCTTAAGGATGAAATTTATTACTTTATTACAAAGTATTTACAAGTTTACATGTTTTCACAAGACTAAGAGTTTTACATCTTTCTGTATCCCTTATTATGATTTGTATGCTCATCCCAACTATTTAAATGTTTTTTCACAGGATTTATGGGAGAATCGAGACATGTGTGGAATCAATTAAAAAAATGTGATGATTAAACATTAAACAAATCAATGTTTCATTTTTAATAGTTTTTTTTGTGAAAAAATTAAATGTGGGTAGAAGTTTATACATTGAAATATTTTAATTATTATGTATGAGAATATGGCCTAATTCCGTAAATCTCTAGACTCAAAAATTTCATCAATGTTAAAAATATAGATTTTTTACATAACTCGTGATTATGTAATGTTTATGTTTGGGGCCTTATATTTTGTATCAAATGAAAGATTTAGATAACTTTAGTGGTCAGGATATTGTATAAGTGTAGCTTAAATATCCCACATATCCAAGAGGGTTATTATCATATGGAAAATTTAGGCATATTATGGTAAATTAAGTGGATTGGATAAAGACATACTTAAATGAGATATAAGTAGGTTGATGGATTAGAGTATTATAAAAAATTTGTGTCATCTTTACCCTATAGACGATTCTTCTTTTAATAATACATTTCACGTTTATGTGATGATTATTTTACTCATATTAAGGATCATTTTTCAATATGGAAGTAAAGAGATCATGCACAACATTTGTATAATCACTCGATGATATTATCGTCACTATTATCATAAAATCTTGTTCGAATTATTTTGATAGCTTCTTTAGTATTCAAATCACCTGTAAGAAATTGTATGAGTTATCCAACACCTACTAATTTATAAAACAATTTTAAGTTCCTTGCTATCTTTCTGATATTATTTCAAGATACAAACTCTTCTAACTCTTTCAAAAGGTAAAATAATATAAGTGGTGTGAAACTTTAATTTTTAAAAGTTTGGTAACATTCCAAAATAAGAAAGGTACCTAAAGAAGATCGTGAAATTTGGATTCAAGGTATAAATTATCTTTTTATCCATAAAATATAAAACATTATCATATTGATATTTATAAATCATGAGAATATAATACAGATTCTTGATTTTTAGGAATGTGGTATCAAAAGAAAAGTTGTTAATGAATTGCTAATGTATTATGAAGAACGTTGAAATATTAAGATGTCTACAAATAATGGATTTAATTGTTATGGTATACTTAAGGATGTAGAATTGTTTAAATGTATAAATACTCTTTAGATGATGGGGTAATTTTGTTGACTTTCCTATTTATGTAATATGTAACCCTGGAGTTTTTATGTTAAAATAATATTTGAGGAGGAATTATCTTTCGTGAAAATAATTATAAAGTAATGGATAACCTTTTGGTTTCACATGATCTTTTATTTTTGAGGTAATTATGGGTTATTACATATTTTGATATAAAATTAAATAGATGAGATAACTATTAAGTTTAAAACATGTTGTAGTTATTGTTTAAGACATTATCATATTTTTTGAATGTTATATGGATGATATAGTTTGAGAAAAAATGACAACTCGTATGTTGGGTGATAACTTGTCATGTCCCATAAGGTTGTGGGAATCAAACCCACAATTCAAGGGTGATAAGGCTTTATCACTACCACTAGAATATGTGAAGTCCGTAGTTAGTATGATTTTTCCTTTTTTTAGTCATGAGAGTTGATGTAATTGTAATATATTTATTTTTTAAATTTATGTTTTATCAAATGGATATCCATGGTATTGGAAAATGATTTGGTAATTAAGTGATTAATGTTATTTCAGAAGATGTCCACTAATTCGAGAACACTATATGATCAATGTAAATAGAATACAATGGTATTTTATTTTATGAATAATGATTGAATTATATTTTGGAATAATCAATGATAGACTAATGGTAATTTTAGTTATTTATGAAAATATTTAGTGTATCTTGAAGATTACTAGGACAATTACTTTTTTGGGAGGCTTTAAGAGTAATTGAATTAATTTTAAGATAAATGTTAAAATTTATCATGGAATACTATGAGATCAAATCCTTCTAAATTTTGGTTTTCAATCTTAGATTTGATTAGTTTTTGTAATTTTAAGGATAGTTATTTATTGAATGATCTATGTTGATCTTTCGGTATCAATGTTGAATTTTAGAGATTATTGTAGATTTTTTATCATACAATGTTTTAATCATTTTATAGAATTAACTTATCATATCCTAACCATTTTTATTTTGGTTAATTTTTCCCCTCTGGAGGAATAAATTATTAATATATTGTAGATTATGTGATTCTTTATAATTTTATTCAAGTGTGAAAAAATCATCTTAAATACTCTTAGTTTGGAGAAAAGGATGAGTTTATGGTGGAATTAGATTAAAGGATGAAAGTATACTATTAGAGTGTGTATATTTTTCTATATTCTTAGAACATGTATAAATATATAATTCCACAACTCGGTGAAAATAATCTTAAAATATAAAATTTACTTGATTACATTTCCTACAATGAAATCAATGATTTTTTAACCAATCAAAAATTTATGGTTTTTTGTTAGTCAACATTCTCCAAATCATGTTTTCTATTACTCTCTCTCAGAACATGATGGTCATTTTTTCTTACATATCTATGTTTTCATACATGCATTCCTAGTATGTGACATCTTATATGAAAATTTTAATTCACTTTCTTTTACAATAGATGTTTTATTGAATCTTTTTCTAATGTGGGATTTCAATGAAGTAATTTTGAAAGGTCAAACTTTAGTTACTGAGCCCAAATTTATAATTATGAGTACGTAATTTCCAAAAGGGGGAAATATGAAAAATCCCAGGTAATTATTGAGTAAGAATATTACATATTTATTAATATTTATGAATTAGATAGTATTTTTACTTTAAAAGGGACGTTATGTCAGATAGCGTACTCGACACGCAAAAAATAGTTTTCTTTGAAATCATATGTTGCACACACAACTGAGTTATACCGGAAAAATAATATATTATTGAAATTTTTATTTTAATTTTTTTCTTAGGACATTGCCAGTAGAATGGTGGGAATGAATGATATTAAATAAATTATGAAAATAGGGTTTACATGTGTTTATATAATGATTCATTGGTTATAAAGTTAATTATAAATGAAAATAATAACCAATTGAATAAAAAAATGTGCTTTTATGAAAAACTATTTTAGTATAAATAATTGTGTTTGTAAAATAATCAAATCATTATCATTGGATTATATAAATGAAATATAAATTCAATAAGATGTTTAAAATTCATCTTATATTTTTTCAAAATATGATATATGAATAAATTTAATTTTATTATTTGGAATAGGATATAAAAATTTACTTTGGGTGATCATTTGGTATATTTTTGAAAAATTTCATATATTAATGAATTGTTAAAAATACTACATTTTACTACAAAACTACTTTTACGTCTAATTTATTTATATAGTTAGGTTATAATTTTAAATGATTTTAAATTTTTATTACAGTATATTATTATCATTTAATATAATTTAGTTCTTTGGAATAAATTTCTCACTGAAATTGGATATAAAAACTTTGTGAACTTTTAAATGTTTTTACTTCAAAACATTGTTTTATTGATCCATCAATGAGATTAACATTAAATTAATTTTTCCTATTCTATGAGATGAATTTTAAAAAATGGACATACATGGTTGTAATTATTAGGAAAAATTTGAATAATAGGATCAAATTAATTTTGGTGAATAGTAACTTTAATATTTTATTTACCCCGATTAGGGGTAAATAAGGTAATTAAGGGTAAACATAAAATGTTAATATTTTAATATTACCATAAAACATATACTAATTTCATTGTATGAGTTATTTTAGACCAAGACAATACTTGGGATGAAATTTTTCCCTTTGGAAGCCACTTGGGTGTGGATATGACATTTATAACATTTTATTTAAAGATAAGACAAAGATATCAAAAACATGTCTTATATTACTAAAACAATTTAAATATGGGGTTATATAAAAGATATATTCAAATATATATAGTCCTTATAAATATAAAAATATTAAATACTTCATGGTAATTTGTTTATAAATTTATGAAATAAATAATTAAATTAAATAGTGAAATAATGATAATGAAAAAATTGATTTATTAAAAAAAGAATAAAATAAATGATATTAATATTATAACAACATATATAATAAGAAATATATGATTCCATACATAGATTTTATGGATTATTTTTTCATATTATAGATCTATAAATTCTTTTTTTATGGAATCAAGTTGTTATGACATTTCTAAAAAGTCAATTAGTGAATAGTGTTAAAATTGAAACTTATGATATTTTAAGATAATTTTTATTTTCTTAAATGTTATAAAATTTTAAAAAACGAATCTTTATAAAAATAGTTCGTATAAGGAATATAATATCATTAATCAACCATTTATCAGTATTTTAAAATTTTATTCTAATTATTTTAACTCTAAAATTTTAAATTAATTTATAAAACAGTAATAATGAAAAAGGATAAATAAGTATTAAAACAAAAAGATAAGGCCTAAAATAAATCTCATAAAATTAAAAAAAAAATTAGTTGAGAGTATTTTAAACAAAACCTATCTTATATTTTAACTAATAGAATTTGGAGTCATTTTGAGTTTAAAATAAATTTATATTAATTTAATATTGTAAGGTTTTTCAAGGGTGCCCCTCCACTATCATTAAAAAAAGAACCCATTTCTCTCCATAACTCACACTTAAAAAACCATTAACTTTTAAGAAAAAAAAATCCAAAAACCGTTCCTATATTAGTTCCCAACATTCTTGAGGCCTTTTTTTGGTCATGATTCCCTTCTTTTAGGTGTTAAGATTTAAAGATATGTAATCATCCAAAAAATGTAATTTTTTGTGTATCTGTTTTATTTCAGCATCCACATCCTAAACATATCCACAAACAATGATGATAAAATTAATAATGTATCCTCAATATACTGATATGTTATTATATTAATATTTTCTCCTTAATCTATCCCCACTTTTATCAAATGGGAAGTAAATTAATCATTCATTCGTAAGTGTGAACTATCATCTCAACAAACCGATAAAAATCACTTTACATAATTGTATCTCATGACTGGTAATAATGAGGGAATTAATGTTTATAAGTGATATTCATGAAATATTAATCATTACAAGATAATAATATTCCAATTATGCTCTTACTCTTATGCAAATAAAAATGATAACATAGTTCATGCGTACGTGTGAACTATTACCACCATGAAGTGATGTGATTCATTACTATTCAATACATCACTTGTATGATATATAAATATATGTATATTTAAATTATTAATATGATATTAATGATGATATGGCCCTTATGGAAAGATAAAATAATAATTAACATATTTACCTAATGACCAATGAAAAATAAAAATGTCACTCATGCGTATGTATGACCCTTCGTCTCCATAATTATTAAAGTTTTCATTTTTCGTAACCATGAATAATTATTTGAATTAAAATTATAATTAATTAATAAAATTGGTCATTATAAGATGAATATTATTCTAGATATTATGGACTTATGGCCACAAGGATAATTTAAACCATACCAAGTTCATTTTTAAACTCAAGTACCGAATATTGACAAAACATCCTATATAAAATTTAATAATTAAGAAATTATTATAACATTATAAATAAGATATATAAATGGAATACTAAACACGAAAAATTTTCTTAAGTTACTATAAATTAAAATAATTTTATTATTCAAGAATATAAAAAATGTATGATGTGAATTAGACTCAGTGTAAGTGATGTTGTCTTAATCTCCTTTCCTTAACACATATTTTGAATTCATACACCACCTTAATTTATAGGGTGTAAAATCAACAAATTTGAATTTTCATTTCATTCAAAGGTCTTAAAACGGGATATTTTTATATGAATTGTTTTACAAAATTACAAAAGGAATTTTTTTATAACATATAGTGATAATGAATTCACTATTTATGTAATCGTAATTTGATATTTGTCTTCCTATAAAAGCCTTAATGGTTTTTTAAAGGAAAAGAAATCACTTTACCATTTTTGGGTATATTTTTATGTAAAATGGTTTTGAGAACTTATTGACTATTTTAATATCTTAAATTGATTTCTTCTGATTACAAATTAAATTTTAAGAGTGAAATGTTGATAATTTCAATCTGTTAAGTGTTATGATTATGTAATTCCACTTATACATTTGATGAGTAGTTACCCGATAAAAAAAATATGAGAGGATTCATGAAAAACTAAATATGGGTGGTTACATTATAATCTCCAATTAATTGGGTATTGAAGTCAGCTGTATGGCTATTCCATTTTTAAGAGTTATAAGTATGGAATTCGATCACATGATTATTCCATTTAAGTATGATTATGTCCCAAGTTACCTTTATATTTTGTATATATTTTATATAGGTTTTATAGTAATATCCTGATTACAGAAATGGTAATAAATTATCTTATATTCATGTAAATTATTTACAACTTCTTAAGAGTGAAATTTATTACTTTATAATAAAGTACTCACTGGTTTAAATGTTTTCACAAGACTAATAGTCTTCCATTTTTTTGTATCCCATATTGATATTTTTATGCTCATAACATTTTTTCAAATGTTTTTCACATGATTTAAGGGAGAAAAGATATAAATATGGGATCAATGAAATAATTGTGATGAAAAAACATGAAATAAAACTATGTTTTTTTAAATAGTTATTGTTTTTTTAAATCGATAGTGAGTCGATGTTTCTATATTGTAATATTTGAGTATTTATGTGTGAGTTATGGCATAATTCTATAAATCTATAAACATGAAAAGTTCCTCAGTGTGAATAAATTTAAATTCATGACTTAACTGAAGATTATATATAATTTATGGTCAGGGCCTTATAGTATAAGTTCTAATCCTTATAAAAATTGATATATGCTATTTTATCTTTTATTATATGTATTTAAAGTGTATGTGAATATTGAGATAACATTCTTGGATCCATCCATGTTAACCAAGGTCTATGTTCTAATGTAATATGGGATAATTGATATGAAATAAAAACTAACTAAAATTTTGGCACACTGATTCACCCCCCACCCCCTTTATGTCCTCTGAAGATCCATCAGGCATCTATATTATTTAAGATATTTTTTTATAATAGTAATTTATTTATACTTATTTTTAATTAAATAATTACCCTAATATCTTTGACAACAATGACACAATAGTTATTTAATTAATAAAAAAATAAAATATCTGATTATAAAATATTAAAAATAATATTATTGAATGAAATTTTGTTTTTCATTAATTATTTCTATAAATATAACATTTTATATTGGTTTTAATGAAAAATATTTCAAATAAATCATTTTCTTGATTTTTTAAATGTAAACTAAAATGAATAGTTTCACAATTGACATTTATGATATTTTACAACAAATAATATTTACTTTCATGATTTCGAATGTATAAAAATTATATCATATAAAAAGTGATTGTTATATAGTTTTAAATATCAACAATTTTCCAAATTTTTACAAATTTCCAACTTATATTAACTACTATGAACCCTAAAGGGTCAAAAATCTAGTTATCATAAGAGAAAATAGAAATTCTAAAAGTGACTAAACTTCATGGTTAAAGAATTACATGTTTAGGACATTTTTGTGTTTGATGTATTTCTTAACCTCATATTCAGTTAGATACAGTATTTTTCAATTTTGGATATACATGGTTTGATAATTACTCCTCATTATTGAATAGTTTTGGGTATTGAAAAAATTCCCCATGTAACCAATTATTAAAGGGAACCTCCTACACTATTTCATCCACACATATAAAGATGTTTTTTCATCCAATTCCAACCCAAATCCCATCATTAAAACCATACTAACATATTTGAGGCCTTGGTTTTATCAAAATTTCAATCTATGAAGGCGTTAAGTGTAATCCTAAAGAGTTGGTCTAAAGAAGATGTATCATTCTTAACCGAGTGATTTTATTTTTTTTTCTTAGTCCAAATCCTCAAAATACTATTGAACAATGTTGACATAATAACAATAGTATATAACATATATTTATACATTAATATTTTAATTGAAAAATTTAAATCATTCTCCCCTTCAATTTAAAGTGCAATTAAACCATTATTCGAGTGTACATCAGGCTACTTCCTCAAATACCATTATTATTATTTTACTCACCACCTCTTATGAATGGTTTTTGTGAGGTATTAAATTTATATATATCATATTTATGAAATATTTATAATTCATAAAATATATTATATGATTTAATTTATTACATGATGAATCGTTGAAAAATGATAACATCGTTTATGCATATGTGTGGACTACCATCGCCATGAAGCGATGTGATTTATTTTTCATCACCACATCACATGGAGGATATATATAAATACGTATATATAATGAAATAATATGGTATTAATGTTTTAATAAGTTTTATTTTATTATAATAGATCACTTGGATTATTTCTATAATGATCATTTGAAAATGGAAATTCCACTTATGCGTACGTATGACCTACCATCTCCATGATTGTAATTTAATTCATTTTTTATAATAAGATTTAATTATTTTCTTCAAAATTATAAACACTTTATAAAAATCATAATTATTTAATAAATATTTTTATGAAGATTATTTAATAATGAAAACTTTCACTATAATAAATCTATCGAAGTCATTCTTGATATATAATCCAAATATTGTCAAAAAGATTGAAGTTAACAAAGATGATTAAATATTTATGTATAACATGGTAAGATATAAAATAAAAATAATAATAAGAATTAATTTTTTTAAAAGTTAAATGATTAACATATTTGTATTATTCAATAAGAAAAATAACCTATATGATGAGTTAGACTCATAGAAATGGAACATTTACTAAAAAGCTAAATTTTAACATGATTTAAAGATTAGTTTCGTAAATAACCATTAAAAAACATTTTCTTCCATGTCCATATTTTTTAAAAAAATATATGTGAATGTTGATTTATATATATAATATAATTATAAAAGTCATGGCTATATCTTATTATTCATACTTTTAATTTTATTAAAGGAATATTTTTACTTAATGATTTACTTTCATTACAAAATACAAAAGTAATGTTCTCTTTTATCATATATAGCATCAAAGGATTCCACCATCATAGTAACCTTAGTTTTGTTTTCAGGATTCTATAAAATACATATTTTTTCATTCAAAAAACCCCTATGACCCTAATTTCCAGAATTTTTATTTGTTAATATTCTATTTTCATGAAATATGACATATCAATATCCAAAAACAGATTCTTAAGAGTGAAAATAATGTATTAATGCTGTGATATTTTATTTGTTATGATTATTTAATGGTTATATTAAAATTTTTTATAACAAATTGTGGTTATATTATAACCCATGTACATGTGGTTTAATTTTAATCCAAGTACATATGGTTATTCTATTGGAATGAAATGGGTGGTTTTGTTATAAAACAAAGACAAGTGGGTCCTTGATAGACCTAGAATGTATTGGGTATAAAATTCAATCCTATAGTAATTCCATTTACAATACGAATTTTTAAATTGATATCCCACGTAACCAATATTATTTATTTATTACCACAATGGTGTTATACTTAAATATTATTATTCTTCAAGGTATGATAATGATCATATATTTAATGAAAGGTATATGTTATGTTTATGGTTTAAAAATATAACTATTTTAAATTGTTTTTTGAGTTTTCATTAATAAAATGAGACATTTATGAGTTCTATTTTTCCTTTTATAATTAGTATGGAATTCTTGAATAAATAAATTTGGTAGAGAAGGTTATTTTATAGAAAATGAAATTTTTATATTGATCCCATAGATTATTTAAAAATGTAAAATTTTTAGATGTCTTTATGGAGTATTGAGTTTCATTCAATATTATTTTTATGTATCACACTAATATTTTTGTTCTTATTTCATAATTTCAGTTTTTTCACTAGGTATAATGATTTTCATTAATAAAGGATAAGTCAATATAAATATTATGAATATTTTTCATGAAAATAAAATGAGTATCAATTTAAATTTGAGATACTAAATGAAAAACTGATACATATTTGATGTTCCCACATTGTAAATTTATAGATTTATTATTTATGTATTATAGAAAATTTATCTAAAAATCTAAACCAAAAATGATCTTAAAATGAGAATTATGGAATAAAAAACTAGATTATGTTATGTTTAATGTATGTTCCTTATATTAATTGTAAACATTGATTAAATAAAAAAATTAATAATTGATTATCGGGTAATAATTTTTTCCCTTATTTAACCCCACTCATTTATTTAAAATATCACATGTCTTCTCATAAATTGGAATAAAATCATGAAGTAAAGTTACATTTGATAAATCAATTGATTCATTTTTTAATATTGTAAGAAATTCATTGAATGTGTTACTGTGTTTTTTGTTTTATATCTCATATGGATCATATAAGATTTATTAAAAAATGTTTTTCCCATATTCAATAATAATTGTTATCATATATTGAAGGAGTTTTTGTTTAATGTTTTTTTAAGATATTTTACCATCCATAATAGAATATATAAACCAAAAAACGTTTTATAACATGTATTAGAAAAATACTAAAAAAATTAGTGGATAATAATTATAAAGTGATACATAAGTATCAATGATGAATATAACAAAATAATAACCATTAATAAATTCTATTAGCCAAATTCAATTGGTTTATTTAACTTAGTGTTTCAACTAAAATTGAAATTATCTAAAAATTTAGTTTGATTCATTATCCAAAATTGGGTTCTGATACATCAACTCTAATGAAATTAGGAAAAACGTTTTTATGTGACATTGTGGAATCCTAAATAATCACCAATTTCAAATAATTAGTTTCATATAGTTCAATATAATTAATTAACTCAATGAAATAATGATCCAATTGAGTTATTGTATATAGAAAATTCAAGAAATGATAAATATTATTCAATAAAATTTTTAACCACTAAAATGAACACCTCATTAATTTTTATATTTTTAAAATCCTTCAGTAATCTATAATATGTCTACCAATGAAAACAGAAAATGTAAATAAGATGAGAGTTCATGAAAATTAATTTTGAAATATTTTCTAAATTATCTATTATATCATTCAATATGAACAGTGTGGGGTTTTATGAAAAGACAAGTTAAGGCACAAACTCTAGTGTGTTGACTCTCACAATTTAATGGTTTATGATTCCTCATATATTTCCAATAATCACCCTCTATAAGTGTATCCTCATAGGCATTGAAAAAAGCATACAAATTAATCATGAATCCATCCAATATTCCTTGATCATGATTATCCTAATAAAACTCCAAAATATTGAACAAACAATTCAGCTAAAAATTTATCACTATTCTTTAAAAACATAAGATTGTAAAATAAGAATATTATATTCAATATCATATATGACACACAACACCTAGCCTAAATGAACAAAAATATAATTGTTAAAACTAACTATTATAATATAGCCATTAAAATTTTTACTATGAATAGTAATAATAAATTTTTAAAAATTGTTTTTTTAAATGATATTTAAAGAAAATATATTAGTAAATAAGGATATAAATTTTATAAAAATCCTTACATACTTAAAAATATATTTATCATCAAAAATAAGTTTTTTTATTTTTCAGGAAAATGGTTTAATTAATTTCTAATATATTTTTCAATTTTATTATTAAAATTAACATAGTTTTTGAAATCCAAATGTCAATATTTAATTATTGTGAAATTTTGGGATTTTTCTTAAAATATTTTTTTTCACTAAATATAGAAAAATACCAATTTTTTTAAAACTATCATTTATTTTGAATATATTATATAATTTAACATTCATATTATGAAATTAATTTTATTTAAAAGTAACATAATTAGTATTTTTAAATATTTAATAATGTTAATTACATTTCAATGGTACTTTAATCATATTTTAATGTAATTTTATTCTTAGTCTAAAAACACATTTTTTATGAAAACAGTTTTTAACTATATAATGATCCCCCACTATAATTAATTAAAATAACACAAAATGATGAATGATTTAAATTAAATATATAGATTATATATATTAGTTTAAATAAATATAATTATGATTACTAGTCATTTAGTTAATGGAGGACCGTTTAATACTTGAAAATTAAATTTCTTGGAAAAAACTTCTTTCGACACATTTTTTGGGTTAATGTCTAAATTAAATTATGCCATGTCTATGAATGAATTTAATAATATGAATTTACTATATAGATACCTTGATCCCAGTATCTTATATATGGTGAATACTTTATTACATTGGTGTAAGATAAAAGGAAATCACATCTCAAATGACCAAATACTTTTGTAGTATTTGTAAACAAGACTCACAAAGGGTCCCAATTTACATTTGAATATACAAATTAAAACATAATTTTTTTTAGATAATTATATTACACTATCTAGTATATTCCTACATATGATTCAAATTAAACTTCATGGAATCAAGGGGAAAATAAAAAATTATGGGTGGCCTCAAATACACAATAAGGGGTAAGTACGGTAGAGAATATTATGAATCAATAATTATAAATAATAAGTCAATGTAAATAACTAAAAACATTCAAATATCATTAATTTCACAATTATATAACAAATAATCAATATGGGAAGATAAAAAAACTTAACATAGATGCCATTATCAAAAGGTAAATAATTGGACACACATGACATGTAATTAATAATCTCATAATAAAATGCATCCATAGATAATATCATTGTTAAAATATCTTATATTATAATTATAACTGAAATGAATGAAATTAATAATTTTTAGATGATATGTTTCCCATGTACATGATACCTTTACCGTCAAGACCTTTCACAAAATGATTTGGAACACAGTATATAAAAACCCCACTTAGGAGATGTCATCCAAATGGTTCATCCCATGATACTACCTATGCATCATAGGGATTTCCATAGACAATCCCTCACCCATGTCAGGCATGTCTAAGTCACTCTTTAAATATATAATATTTAATTTAATTCATCAATATTGTGTCTTATCATCATATATCCTAATTTAGTAAAGTATATGGATCGATCAACATTTTCATAGATTACAAATGTCATTCAAAGTATACATTGTACGTAAAAAATGATATGTGGTTTATGAAACAAACATATTCATGTTGACTAATATTTATAATTATTGGAAATTTAATCTCCACATGAAAGTGAATAATTCATGGTAAAGTTAATGACTGCAAAAACTAAATCAAGTAAGTATATGTCAATAATTTCCAAGGTGAAAATTATATAAAATATGGCTTAACGTATATATATTATACATTATTATTGTATAATATCCATTAAATTCCATAAAAACACACCTGGTAATGTAAATAGAAGAATGTCTAATCTCATATTCTTAGTAATGGTAAACGAGGGAGATACGTATGCAAACCATTAGCACAATTGTATGAGAGAAAAAAACAATAACAACTAAAAAGAATACCCTTCATATTAAATATCATAATATTAAATCATCTCATAAATATTTTATTTTTATAAGAAATGAACCATATGGAAATATGTGAAAATGAGACATGAGAGAATATAATTGGAATGAGATATGTAATTTTAGGTATACACATAATCATAAAAAATCATTTCATATTGGTCGTAGCTCAACACCAAGACCATAATTGGGAGAATATATTTTAATGAATAGCGAAAACACTCCATTATTTTCTTGTATTATTGAACCAGGTTCACTTATCATTCTAAACTTGTATTATTAAATCAAATTCACTCCTTATTCCTGCCATGTATTACTTAATTGGGTTCACACCCCATTATAATCATGTCTATCTCATGAGATATATATATATATATATATATACATAAATATCTATGTATATATATATATCTACCCAATAAATTGGATTGAAATATAGGTCCCACCATTAATATAATGAAATCATACATATTTTTATCATAATATCATAAAACATTATTATAGTATAACCCAAGAAATGAAATGGGTATCGTAAATGTTACATTATATTATAAATTTTAGAAAAGAGATTGGTTTAATAATAATTTCATCATAGATTTAAATGTGAAAATAAGTAGTTTTCATAAGAATATATTATGGTCTAACCTATGGAAGATAAATAGGATTCTTAAAAAAATAAATCCTCACAAATATAAACCATTCAGATAAATAATAATAATGGTATCCTTGGATCATAACCTCGATATCACAATGGTATCATCAATGGATGAAATCTAAGATAGAAAACAATTATGAAATTTCATTTAAAAACATTTGGTGGAGAAATAATTTTTATATAAAACCTTTTGAAACCTATTTCAATTTGAAAATAAACAAGAAAAATTATCAATTAAGAATTTATGTAATGGTCATTCAAGGTGGTAGAGAATTCGGTTCATGTCGTACATGTTAAAATGAAGGTTCCATTCACATTTTTGGTAAATTCCAAATAGGAACTATTTTGTGAAACAAAAGGAAGATTCACCAGTAAAAATTTAGTGAAAAATTAAAACATGGGTAAAAATTTATTTTTTACAATCATAGGAGAGTAATAAAAAAATTTATGTTCTTTTGTAAAACATGGTTTTGGATGAAAATAAACTTTATAATGAAAATAGAAATAATGTCAGATTTCTTTAAAAACATTTTATAATTGTTTAATATACCAAATAGATTAAAATGGTATCATTACATGAATATATCATCAATGTCCAATGAAGAAGAAAATTAAATATTATTCTTGAGATATAAAACATAATATTTCTTTAAAAAAACATAATTATAAACAATCCTGATAAACGATGAGATTGCTCAAATAAACTATTACCACTTTGGTAACTTTGATTTATAAGCCTTAAGAGGGAAGGAAATAAAATGAAACAAACAAAATATCATGAGAATGAATAAAATCATGATATTACTTATCAATTGTATTTATATACAAAAATAAAAAAGAATATTGGTTCATAACATAACATATGTCTCGGGGAAAGAAAAACGAGAAAAAAATCCTTCATTGGATGATTAAATTTTGAATCATAATTCACAATAAGGAACAACATATATAGAAACATAAGTTATCATGAAATGAGGTAGATTCATGATATATCATGTGATATAGAAGTATATACACCATATAAAAATAAATGAGTGGATAATCTGGAATAATTACCTAAAAAATGAAAGTGAGAACACAAATCCCCTCACCTAAGTCTTGAATTTGGTGAATATTTTCAAACATTATTTAGGTCCTAGATGGATCATACTAGGACACTGAGAAGGGGGTGAATCAATGTACCCAACTTTTTGTTGAGTTTTACTTTATTTTCCATTTTCCGATATTATTCTGAACCACCTCCCAGGTTAAGAGGAATGGATATTGTTGTGGGATGTCAACGTTTTCATTCGATTGAAATAAAGATAATAAAATAGATAGTAGAACACAAAACTTTTACATGGATAAAAACTAAGACTTACACCTTTTTATGATCAACTTGTGGTTTTTTCATTAATTTTCATATCCCAATAGAAATTATAATGATGTAAAACACCTATGACATAAACAAAATGATATTATAGAAACTTATCAATCTATTCAGTGAGAAAAATTATATATAATGGTACAACCAATCATGAATATAATTTTTTAAACTAGACCCCCTAATTCATCAGGAACTATTCTTTATTCACAATATACCTTATTTCCATATCCTTTTAAAATTTATCAAGAACATAATCAAATATAGTCTTGAGACGTCTTCTCAAATTTTTATGTAATCACATTCTTAAAGAATTTCCGAACTATAGATCCTTCTATCTTCTCCAAAGGAATCTATCTAGATCTGAAAAATATGCTTCAATGGATTTTACTATTAATATTTCTCATTAAAAGCTTGTATCTATTTATATAAAATGAATATTGTAGTGCATGGGGTCTTAATAATTTATAGATTTAAATCCTTCTATTTAAATTCTCAATTAAATGTGTTAGGAACTAAACATGTTTATTCTTATCTTTATGTAATATATAAAATCCTAAATGATATTTTGTATTTATTAAATCATATTAAATAACCCTTTGATAATGGGTATTAATTATTTTTATGATGTATAACCATTTGAAATACCCGAATTATTGTGGGTATATAATTTCTAAATAGATCTCATCACAGCCCCACTGTCAACATGTAGTGAATCTAATATAAAATATCTAATGGATGTGGTTATTTCCATTATATTATCATGAGGATAGGTGTAGAAACCATGTCTCACCCACCCATATAAAAATATGTATGCATCTCAATCACTAGAGAAAATCAGGTTCTGGTAAGTTCTTCTTATGGGGTAACTAATCTCCTGAATCTCTTTTGTTTGTTCATGCAAGCTACTTTAATTTAAGAAGGGTACTAGGATATTAAAACCAATATAGATTCATGTGATTTTTTATTTTTTCACCCATTCATAATATTTTTATAAATATCAGAAGCTTTATCACATGGAAAGTAAATTCCCCAAGATGAGACAATTTTTAGAACATTCCATACTGATGATGTTGATGCAACCATTTAAATATAATCAATATGCATGAATGTTTAATAACATACATGTACATTAATTTAAAACATACCTATGGAATAATAAACTTCAGTTTCATCTATATGTTCTCATAAAAAAAAGGTGTGATCATGTCATTGGATACTACGTTCATATGTGTATGTACAAGAAGAACTTGTGTGACATTTTCATCAAATTTTCCTACAATTTAAAAGATCATTGTGGTCATAATCTCGACATTTGATTCATCTATTAAGGCTTGGATATGAGAATTTTAGATGATGAATGGAAGAACAATCCCAATTATAAGAAACATTCAAACATAGAAGGAAGATGACAACAACACTCTCCAATTGAACGGTCTATATTAGGGAGATCAGAATGTGCATGAAATTTGAGACTTTTTGATGATGGATAAAAACTAAGGCTCCATGTGTATCCCAAATCAGTTTCCCCATATTTCGTTTCCACAATTTATTAATAAGTGTGTTCTAACAGAGGTTTAGAATTCATATACCCCCTGCTGGCACCAACCCTTTTTGGTACTCATTTCCCCTTGCCTCCCCTGTGTGGTGGAACATGACTTTCCCATTTTTTCTCAATATGAGAACTATATGGGGAAATGTATGTGTTCCCTCAATCTATTTCTCACTTTAATGGATTTGGATGGCTCCCTGGGGCATATTAGACCACCAGTTCCATCATTTTCTTGAGTTTGATCAAGTCTTAGTTGATCAGTGGGTTGGCCCATGTTTTTGTAAATGCAACCATGAATGTATTGAATTGAAATTCCACATATGAATCTTCTCAAAATAAAAAATCACCCAAGGTTTCTTAAACCATATTCACAAAAAAAATATATTTTACATCATAAGTCTTCTTCTTTATGGATTTATTCTACAATAATATTTTCTTAAAATAATTTTTCTTGTAAAATCCTCAAAATCCCCATGCAATGAAGTATTAAGTGGTTTCTCTCTTTATCAACATGTTGGAAAATATATGATCATATTTCTGAATGGCCTACAAAACATGTTCATAAAAATCAACATTTTTAGAGAAAATTTATTTATAATGTAGTAAAAAATAATTCTTACTTTGCCACATGTCATAGAACATAATATCATATCAATAATCATCAGAGTTACAAAGATACTTTTTAAAGCATAACACACAATTCCATATAGATGAATCCATAAAAATTTCACTAGAATCATCACCAATCATGGAGACTTTTCATGCCAAATGAAACAAAATGATTCCATAACAATTCTCTAGAAATCATCACTTTCCTTATGGTGTATTTCCCTTAAAATCTTTCCTCATTTCACTTTCTATGATTAATGTCTAATCATGGAGGACATTAGCATACATTGATATTTTATTCCTTCTTATATATTCACAAAAAACACAAACATACTCATTAATCATACACATGTTCTTTTAAATATCACAATTTTTGTATCACCCCATGAATTTGTAATATTTTCCTTCTAAAGTAAATTAGATTTTGTTGATAGCATGCAATGCACACAACACCGGGTTTAAAACAACACAGTTTAGTCATTTTTTTCACAGTGAATTAAATTCTAACACTGTTGGAAAATTAATATAGTAACATTATATGTTATATATTCAATAAAATAATTTAAAATTCATTTTTTATATTTTATACACATAAGAGTTGAACAAACCCAATTTTACACCTAAAAATGAATATTTCTATTAAAACAGATTTAGCACCATTAAATAGAGAATGTATTTAAAATATAAATTTTTGTAATCTTATAAATTTTATATGTAAAAATAATAATTATTTTTAAATTAGAAAATAAAATTTTTCCAGGGTGATTTTTTAGTATTTTTCTAAGAAGATTCATTTTTTATAAATAGTGAAAAATATTATATTTTAATTGAAAAAAAAAATTCATCTAATTTTTATATAAGGATAAATTATTTTTAAATTCTGTTTTAAAGTAAAACTATATCAACTATACATAAATTTATCTAATTTATTTCATTTTAATAAATTTCACATTGAAATTGAATATTGAAAAATAACAAACTTTTGAACATTTTATTTTAAAAACAAGCTTTGTTGTCCAATTTACAAGATTAAATTGAAATTAATTTGTTCCACATATGTGATGGTAATTTGGAAAAATGGATCCCATATTTTTAATAAGAAAATTTTATATTGTTTTAAAATATCAAAATAGTTTTTTACAGAAAATATTAGTGAATGCAGTTAAAACTAATTATAGAGATTAAGATTAAATTATGCTTAACAAGGGACTAAACATTATTCTTAAGGGACAAAAGGACCTACAAAATTGTCCAAAAGACTTTGATTGTCCATATTTTGACCATTTATTTAATTTTTTGAAATTATGATCATTATTGTATACACCTAACAGGGGAAAAATTTGGGTCAAATTCCCTTTTCAAAAATTTACAAGAATGCCACTCTTCCTCCACTACAAAAACATACTCACCCTCTCACTTACTTAAACCTCTAAAACCCTTTGGATATCCAAAAATCTACCCAAATAATCTCCCAACATCCCTCCCTCTTCCTTATAGGCCTCACTATAGTCATAAATCAATACAAAAATCCCTTTGATGCAAACCAACATGAGTTACCTGAATAAGAGGTAGTAGTCTTCAATAGGCATTTTTTACTTTATTTCCTTATCCACTCCATTAATTTAGATTTATACCATTATTATATAAGAAAATATATGTATCAAATATAATTATTTTTTTTATGATAATTTTTCTACCTACACCTACACACACTTCCACCAAATGGGTAATGAACTCACCGTTTGTGCGAATGGTGAACTACCGTACCACAAAATGAAGTTGTTCATTTTTTCATTACCACATTTCATGTTCGGGAATAATTATAAAACAAATGATAATATATGATATATTTAATATTTCTTTTTTATCCATAATTTTTGAGGTTTTGTATAACACATGCCCAAATGTCTTCTATGTTCTGTAAATACAGTAACATCATTTGTAAATGTTTAGACTATCACCTCCTCAAAGTTATGTGATAAGTTCACGCATTACATGGAATGTATAATGGATGGTTTTAATTAAAATATGTGATATGAATAAAATATATGATATTTGAATTATAAATTAAATATATATCATTTACTTTTCATTATTTGTAAATACAATAAAAGAAATGTAAGTAGTGTCCATGTGTACGTACGACCTACCGTCTCCATGAACAGTGCATTTCATTTATTATTTCCAAATATTATGGATTATTCTAAATACATATATAATGGATATATATGATAATTACATCAATTTTTTCATTTTATAGAATATTAAAACATGATTTAGGAAATAATACCAACAAGTAACAAGTGAAAATATACCCGAAAACTGGGCAATTGACCCTCGAAACAGTGAAAATAACGAAAGATTCTTAAAAAACAAGTAATAAATTATTATAATAAGTTAAGATATGATGTTATGAATATGATTATGGTTCTGGTATAATTTAGTATCATTTTTAAAACCCTTAAACATTATTTTAAATGATTTTCACCCTAAAGTAAATACACGGTTAGTGATTTCGTATCAATTTGTATTCCATTGAGACATATTTATTAGTATACACCAATTCACATTAATGTGGTGTATATATTTCCACTTTCTCATTTAGTAGAATGATTCAATCATAATTATTGGTATTTTATGTTTCATATTGACCTATCTAATTCAAGGTTTTTGATTTGAAAATTACCAAGTGGTAAAAATTGTCTTTGTAATACCACTTTCTTTTGTGATTAATAACTTTCTCTTCAATAATTAACTTAATTTTAATCAATTTTATTGTAAATTAAATTTATAAGAAATATAAATATCATTATTAAGTAATTAATATTATTTCTTGAACTGTATAATATGTTTACATATGGTTTTCACAGTGAAAATTATTTGATTTACAAGGAAAATATTGATAAAAATGTATCCTATACTCAATACAGATATTAGATAAGTAACATTTTTTATGAATTAAAATTTATTTTTTGATATATTGGGAATTATTTGGACATGAAATAAATGTTTTTTAATCATTTAATGAAATCCATATGAGTTGGGGACATGTTAATGCAATTCCTATGATGCATCGGTAGTCTCATGAGATGAATCAGTTGGCCAAATAGGAATAGATTGAATTTTATTAAAAATAAATCTATGTGACCAAGGTATAATGTGAATGGGAAACATGATAACAAACAATTAATAATTTTTAATATTGATAATTCATGTTTTATTTATTATCCAATATCTTTTTTCATTAACATATATATCGATACTTTTTCATTATCAGTTTATTGAATAAATAGCATGTGTTTTATTTATCCAATGAGCCATATTTATTATTAATTACTATGATATGATTAGATAATGTGTTTTAAATGAGAATATGAAGAATAAATATTTGACTGAGATCTAAAGTATTCTATTCCTTTCATTTTATTATGTATCATGTTTTATTTTCTATGTCCCATTGTAATATAGGTATCATGTATGCAATCAGGTTTTCAAAAAATGATACATTGGCTGATGATTCGGGATTTGATTCCTTATAATAATGCCAAAGTAGTAAGAAATATTGTGGGTTTAGGATTCTATGGCTGGGGTGTGATAAATACTATCAGATGAAGTTTATTATCAAACTTGTAAACTTGACTTAGAAAACATAGATTAGGGAAAAACCAATGATTGAATTTTAGGATAATTTTAGAAAAACATTTTATAATTTTGGTAGGGTAAATATTATGTGGGTCTTCCAGGAAATACATCATTGTTAGATA
Source organism: Viscum album (assembly GCA_963277665.1). Lineage (NCBI taxonomy): Eukaryota > Viridiplantae > Streptophyta > Magnoliopsida > Santalales > Viscaceae > Viscum > Viscum album. The sequence goes on along the minus strand of OY728143.1, from coordinate 1,789,867,618 downwards.
ACACAATTTGATGTCGTTCTGGAATAGTTTTCTTAGGTGAAACAAATTTTAAAATGTTCATTGGGATTGACTTAAGTGTAACCAAGTACATAATAACGAGCCTTAATACGCACCTAGTTTGAGACTCTCGATGGATTTTCTTAACCTGAATGTCCCAAAGGCCTTATTTTTATTGATTTTTGATAACCCCCTATTCAAGGGATGAGGGGGAAATATCACAAGCCCCATAGGATATGAGATTACAGGACACCTAGGTCTTAGGAAATTTATATAATATACTTGGAACTCCTCCTCCCCAACTTCTTAAACATTATATCACCTCCCCACCTTCACATTGATTGTATGGTTATGCTTCTCATGCAATAAGAGTTTTGTCCAAATGGAAAAGTTGAACCCCGTCTTTCTAAAAAATCTACTAAGCTTCTGCTCTAGTGAATGTGCCTGCTCTGAATCGCTATCTAGATTCTACTCCTTATAAAGTCAGTCTGATTATTGAAGTACTATTTTTAGGTGGATTGAAGGCCTTAAAGTGGCCCAAAGGCTTTGAGGTGGTCTGAAAGCCTTGCTGGCCTGAAGGGCTTGGGTGGCCTGAAGGCCTTGATGGACCCGGGGTGCAAACCAGTAGCCCCAAAGCCCAAACATATGAATAGTTCTCGATGATACTGTAACGAGTGGTGAATACTATAGTTTATGTTATAGTTCCTGCTACAGTACTGCTATAGTGACCACGAAATTATGTCTCTTCCAGGTTTTGAACTTGGGTCTCTTGGATGCACAGGTCGAGTCCTCACTAACTGGGCTGAGGCGCTTATGCCCAATAGATAAGCTTAAGATAATTCACATTTTTTAAAAAAATCATTAAAAAGAGTTTAAAAGTAAATATGTCCCCAAAATAACAAAATTTATGATTATACAATTTAAGATGCACATATTAATTTTATTTGTTATACCATACGTCGAATTATACATTATGATTTTAAAAACCAATATGGTGTATAAAATTGTTTATAAATTGAACCTAGAAGTATGAATTGTATCAATACTCAAACAAAATATAGATTTCAACCAGTTGAGGAAACCAATATAGCTGCTAATGGAATAGATAAAAGTAAAGAAATATTACTGAAACATAATTAGGTTATAACAAGTAGCCTTTATCAAATTAATTAACCTATTAGACATATTAAATCTCCAATGTTGTATTTGTTTATGTGATAGAATCCCTCGTCAATTTTTAGTACTAATAGTCTAATTTTAGCAAAGTAATGTATTAAGTATCCGGAGAAGCTATTTATGGCGTTGGGATGCAGTGAAATGGAAGTGTTTACACTTGAAGTATATTGTCTCAAAGGTGATTCTAATTAATGTTAGTCCTTGATCCATAATACTAGTGTGGAAGAAGAAATAGATCTCACGGAATAACAAACATGTAAGGAGCCATTATTTGGTAAATACTTACCTCATGATCAACAAATTGAGATTAATATGTGGTTCCTTATCTAAAAAGGATAAATTATTTTAAATTATGAAGCTACCATTAGAATTTTATTGAGTTATGCTATGGATTATATATGAAACATGGAGTGAAAAATTGGTCACTTTTTAATGTTCCAAAGCCAAGTCTTAGAGGGGCACTAGTCACCCAAAATGTTTCAACATACAAAGATATCATTTTATGTGACATCAAAATGGATAATAAATTCCATAAGACATACATTTATAAGAAAAAAATAGTTAATAAAAGGTATAATGATCACGGAGACAAAGGGAATGGTTCAAATAAGATTATGAAGATGAAAAAGAACCATAATATGAGAACTGTGGAAAGAATAACCCATGGAAAACCCTAGAGGGAATATGATTTTTTTATATGTGGATAAATGGGTAATCATGTTAATTAATGTGATGGGAATAAGGAAAAAACTAATATTTAGAGTTACAACTACGATGATATGGGGTAACTATACAAGAAAATTCTCTAAGATTTAAGAGAATCTACCATCGAGGAGGTAAAAGAGATTTGGAAAAACATATGCAACCATGATAGTTAAGGTATAAGTACAAAATGAAGTGGTGGTACATAAATTAATACTATCTTCAAATTTATCCAATGCATTATTTGATTCTATATATTTTTACTCTTTTATATCAACCCAGGTACCCATGAAAAGTATACGTTTATCATTTTATTTAATAAGGGAGTTGTCATTCAAAACTCCCAAAGGATTTATCATTACAACAATGATGTGTCAGGAAGTCCCTTTTATAGCATATATACATGAATTATGTTCTTACCATATTATCAAACCTATGGTTGAAATGGATATAATTATTTGTATAAACTAGTTCTCAAAATATATTTCCTAAATTTATTTCCAGAAGATAGAAATTAAAATTTGTTAGGAAGATATAGAATTTCTGATCTTTAGATAAAAATAATTTTCATCTGATTCTTATTTATATCCACCCCTAGTAGCTTTACTGAATTAAATGATTAGGGACGAATAAAAAACACAATATAGTTAGAAAGAAAGTAATCTTCAAATTTTGGATGTACCTATTGTACAATAATACATTGATGTATTTCCTGAGAAATTACATGGACCTACCCTATAGAATGAAGTTGAATTTTCCATTGATTTAATCACTAATGAAATTCCAATATCAATGAATCCTAGTAGAATAGACAATGTGGAATTAGTGGAATTTAAGAAATAACTAGAGTATTTGGGTAATAATGGATTTATTTTCCTTAGTTTTTAACCCAAGAGAGCAATTGAAATTTTTTTTAATAATAGATATGGATCTTGGGGGATGTGCATTGATTATTGGGAAATAAATAATATTAAGATAAAGAAAAAGTATCTTATAACACATATTGATGATTTTTTTGATCAACATCATGGTGCCTGGTATTTTACAATGATTTATCTTTATTTTGGGTATCACTAATTAAGATTTAAGTGGGAAGAAAATATTAACACATCTTCTCATATGAGGAATTCAAATTACAAGTTTAAATTAATTTCAATTTGATTTACTAATTCACTCTCTATTTTTATGCACCAAAGGAAAAAATTAGTTACAGAATATCTTGATTATTTTTTTGGTATTCAATGATGATATACTGCCATATTCTAAATGTTATGAGGACCATGAATCTCATTTTAAGAAAATTATTGCGACTCTCAGAAGGGAAGAGTTATATGTTAAATTTTGTATGCATGGTTTCTAGCTTCAAGAAGTCACTTTTCAAGGCCATATTAGCTCTAAGGATGGAATATCAGTTGATCCTACAAAAAAAGGGATTCAAAGAATGGCATATACCAAAAAAACATAACTAAGGTATGTAGTATTATTTATTTGGTAGGTCACAATTGGTGATTTCATCAGAATTTTTCTCGATTGGCTAACCCATTAACCATGATTACACATAAAGGGGTTAGTTTTTTTGTGAAAATGAATGTAATGAATGTTTGGATGAATTAAATAGAAGATCATTCAATTATATAATTTTGACTCTTCCATATTGAAGCGATGGGTTTTCTATATATAATGATTCAATGAAAAGGGGAATTGGTTTTGTCTTAATTCATAATGATGAAGTTATTGTATATTAATCAAATCAATTAAAAACTCACTATCAATACTATATAACCCATGATATTGAGTTATCTGTTATAATGATTGCTTTGAAAATATGGCCATATTTTCTCTAGGCTGAAAGTTTTCAGATATACATATCTCATTACAGCATGAAATACATATTATCGCAGAAGGATATCAACATAAGTCAAATTAAATTGATTGACCTACTCAAATATTATGATTTTTAAAAAACACTATCACCTAGGAAAATAAAATAAGGCAGTAGATGAATTGATTAGGAATGATTATAGAGTTTGAACCAAAAAGATGATTGAGAAGGATCCTATATTCATGTATCTTGTAAAGATGGATATGGGAATTTCTAAGGAGCGATACCAATTGATTGCAAATGATTAAAAATGATATTGTTTTATAGAAGATTAAATATTCTCAATCTCATGATAATAAATTTCAAAATAAAATTAAAGCTATAAACACTAAAAAATTAGTAGACTCTGTTTGTAATGATGGTGTTCTAAAACATGGAAAGAGGTTATCTGTTTCATCTATACATAAGTAAAAAATGGAATTGTTTATTTATTACAATAGATAAAATATCTATATACACCCTAGTAGCACAAATATGTATATGGAATTGAAGGAACATTTTTGGTACGACAATTTAAGTGTGAAATTGTCAATTATTTGTCAAGAGGTTTGGTTTTTCAACAACTAGACGTTGTGAGAAAACATCCTAAAGGATGTCTTGGAAACTCTTACTATTTGAAGAACCTTTGTGATAAATTATTTTTGCATTGTTTTTGTATTCTATTAAAACTAACCTTTTTATGAAATAATTTATTTTATTTCCGAAATCAAACTCAATCCATTGTAATGAGTACTGTAAGAAATATGCGGATTGTTCATACCCAAATATAAAGAAGGAGAATTTTTTTTATCAACTCGGGTTTTGAATATTATAATAATGAAAGTCGTAATAATAAATAAGATGGTTTTTGATGAAATTGAAGTCATGAGTAAGAAAGTTCTCAAAAATTATAATAAATGGTAAAATTATTTGAACAAATGGATGAATCGTAAATATTTCCTTAATTCCATAATTCAAGTAAAACTTTTCATCGTATCCAAAAGTCCCAGATCTAAAAGTTTTCAGATGTAACAATATGTATAGATGATGATGTTAAAGAAGTTAAAATTTTCTAAATGTATTCTTTATTTAATACTCTCCATCCTTATGGAATAATAAAAATAATAAAATTTCCATTGTGATGGGAATTAAATCCCAATTATGATTCCATCAAATTAACAATGAAAATGAAATAGATTGTGATTATCTGAGAGGGGAATAAACTGTAATGAGAAAGAAAACGGTTTGAAACATGCTGATAATAAAACAGATCATAATGAGTTTAAAAGGAAACAAATTTTATCAATAATATAAGGAAACATATTGTAATGATCATATAATTAAACATATCTTAATGAGATAAGAAGGAAATATATAATAATGAGTTGAGAAGGAAATATATTGAGAAAGAAACTGATCGTATTGAGCTGAGAAAGAAACCCATATTATAATGAGCTGAAAAATAAAGGTATATCATAATGAGATGAAAAATAAATGCAGATCGTAATAAAATAAAGAAAAAATGATGATCAGAATAAGCTGGGAATGATAAGAATATTATAATAATAAGACAAACCTGATGTCAAGGAGGTTTCATCATAATTATCTAAGGAGTTTTCATCATACTGAAGAAAATAAACGAATTTTTAGAAAGATGATTACGGATATGAAGTGTTATAAAGAGTTGAAGAGGAGAAACTTGAAATTAAATTGTTCCTAAATATTGGAGAAATGTGAGGAGGCTTAAAGAAGTCAAATTTGAATTTTAAATGTGAAAGATTTTATGGGGTATAAAAATATGTGGAATCAGTAAAGGTTTTAATGTTTTACTCTATTTATTTTTTGATTTAGCTATAAATACTTTCTCATAATACTTGTTCATTATAAATTTTATGTATGGGGAAAAGCATGATCACTGAGGACTTTAAGTGACTATTCTTTTTAGATTGATATATTTGAAAAATATTGAACACCTGAATGTTTTTTACGAAATAGGAGAATCGTATGATACATTGGAAGGAGGAAAATCATATTCATAATTTAAAAAAAGTGCATTGTATTGAGTCAATCGAACTAAGGAAGATTAGAATAGGTGTTTGAGAAGAGTTTGAGGAGTGCATATTGATTAAAGGATAATTGTATTGACTTCATAAAATTGCAATAATATAATCCATAAAAATCAAATCTCTATAGATCATTTTTTGATAAAATTTAATAAATTACTATTCTTTTGTTTTACCTCATTTTTCCCTAAGAAAAAATTAAAACTTAAAGGATTTAGTATAATATTTTATATTGTTATATATTAGGTGTCAAATAAGATTTCTTATATGTTGTATTCACTTATTCATGATAGTTTATTTCCATAGGTCGATGGGAGTAGCTATCTAAAGGATGTAGGTTCTCACACAGAGGTTAAACCTAGAAAATATTATTTTTCTTACATTATTTACAACTTTTTCATGCATGATTATTTATTAATAACTTGAAAAGGAAATAAATTATAAGAGGTTATAGAGGTTAAGTTTTAAATGATATTTATAATCTTATAAAAAATAAACAATTGATTCACCCCCACCCCCCTCTCAGTTGTTTTTTGATCTTTTGGATCTTCAATTGGTATGAGATAAAGGTACCCCTATTGAATAAATATCATGGATAATATTAATTCTGAAAAAAGTAGAAGAATTCCTATATTTGATGGCCAAAATTATTATGGATGTAATGATAGGATGGTTTTTTATTTCCTATATATTGGCTTGGAATTTGTTGATTCTACTGCTATTATTTTTCTATCTATTGATAAAGATGGTCCCATGAGGTTTTTAGATAAGATAAATATAGAAGATGATGGATAGGCTAGAAATAAAACAATTATTTCATTATTAGAGAATTTTTATCAAAATTTGATGGGTCTCAATACTTCAAAAAGTAAGTGGGACGAGAGGGAAAGTATTTTTTAAGGGAATATTAAAGTAAAGGAAGTAAAGAAACAAATATGGAATAGTAAGTATGAAGACATTAGAAAAAGAGATGAATAAACTATAGATGAATACTTTACCATAGTAAATGAAATTTTTTTCAACATCATAGGATTCATAGATTCCCTAGAAATTCTATTACTGTGAAAACAATTATTAGAAAATTCTAGGATATGTTTGATTCTTTAACACATTCTTTATAATATATGAATGATTTATCTATTGATGAAATGTGTAACTTTCTTGTTTCTTATTATATGATATAATCTATCATGTTTAGAAATAATATGAAATATGAAATGGATTTTCAAGATATAAAAATGTTTCGAATTTAATGTGTTTAAGATTTTGATCATTATGACTCCAAAGGTAAATATGATTATGACTTTAACGATAAAATAATGTCTCTTATATCCATGAACAATCAATGAAGAAGTGTAAAGTTTAATGGTAAAATTACTCTCAAATGTTTTGATTATGGTGGAATTTGACAATTTTTTATGAATTCCCCCAAGAAGAAAGTTCAATAATATCAAGATGACTCTAATGAAAACCCTAAAAGGTAAATGTAGAACAAATTCTAAAGAATAAAATTCATCCAAAAAATCCAAAAATATATTTAGTCAGAATAAGAGTTGTATGTTGAGTAAGAATTATAAATTAGAATCAACTGAAAATAATTATTCAAAAGATGAAAGTTCATAAAAATTCATAAACTTTATTGAAAAGTAGAGAAATTTGAAGACTCGTCAAATAACGAAGATGATGCTGGGAATAATCTTATAGAGCCTATCAGTGAAGAACCGAACTTCAATCAAGCATTTAGAAAATAAAATCTCTCATGAAGAAATTATAATGGTGAAAAAATATTATGAAGAAGTTTCTGAAGGAATAAAAGTTGTCATCAATCATGAGAATTAATACATTCTGGTGATATTAAGTTACAAATTCTGAATTTTTGAATAGGAAATGATAGTTGAATATCTCACTAAGAAGCTGGCAGTAAAGTAAGAAGAAGTTAAAAAGTTTCAATCAAAACTTCTTGAGTCTGAAAATACCATGAGAAATAAAAATGGAAACTACCACAAATCCTTAGAAGTAAAATATTAGACTTTTAATGTTTCTGAGAATAATCAAATCAAGAATCAAGTGAAATTCCCACCAACCTAAAATAATGTTTCATCTGCTTTTTAAAATATTTTAGTTTATATATAAAGTGTTTGGAGATTTTGGGTAGAAAAAGGATATGAGAAACCTATCACTTATACAAAAGTAAAAAACTCAACTAGGAGTAATGATGTTCCATGAAAACGCTATGTTAAAACAGGAATATGTTATCACCCTCAACATGGTTTCTATAATGAAATATATTACTTCAATACAAAATCAAGATTTTATGTCTATTTCTAGTCTTGTGGAATATATGACTATAGATCATGTAATTTTTGGCACTAACTATCTCTTCTAAGATGAATGATCAATGAAAGAATAATGAATAACTTTCTTAATCCACATGATGTTTGAAAATAAAAATCTCAAGATGTAAGAAACCTTCCAATAAAAAATCAATTTTAATGTCTGGAAGAAGTTTGTGTAAGATGTTATGTTAATGTTCATCATGCCAAAAGATTTATGACACTCCTTTTGGGATAAGTTTCTTATGGATAAAAATTAAAGGAAGATAAAAATAATTATTTTTTGATGAAAGAGATTTTATTGTTGAGATAGATTTGAAAGAAATTAAAAGGGGAAAACAATAGATAGTTGATAGTGATTTTTCTTCACATATTAAAAGTAATTTAAATATATTTAATATTTTTGAAAGTCATGATGGACAATAAGTTTCCATTGGTAATTTTAGTTCGTTAAAAATCAGAGGAATCAGAATAGTTAAGATTTAGGTAAAAATGTTCGAATCTAAAGAAATTTCATTTGTTGATGGAACATAACATAACTTACTTAGTGTAATTCAATGTTGTGATGATGGAAAAGAAGTTATATTCATAAAATTTTCTTGAGTTATCAAAAGTGTGAAAGATAGAAATTTTATTATAAATTCATAAATCTCCATTGGGAATCTGTGCCAAATATGAGAGTTTTATAACACATGTTGCATTAGTACTGAAGATGAAAATATGTTCTGGAACAGAATACTTGACCACCTTGGGTAGAAAAATATGAACAAACATTCTAAAATTGATCTTTCCAAAAACAATGAGAATTAAAAGAAAGAGGATAATATGTTTTTATTACTTGTCAAAAAGCAATGATGACTAGTAAAAGTTATAAGAGAGTTCAGATTCAGTATACCATACCTCTTGAACATATTCATTCTGATTTATGTGGGGTAGTGAGACATCAGTAAAAAAAATAAGATTTATACTTTATCACTTTTACTAATGATTTCACTCATATGAAAAACAATATATTTATGAAACACAATTTAGAGGATATGTAAATGTTTATGTTTTTTAGAAAAGAGGTTTAGAAATAAATGGGGATTTATATAAATAATTTAAAAACAAATAATGGTACTGAATCCATCAAAAATAATTTTGAATATTTTATGAGAAAACATGTCATCAAACATCAGTATATTTTTCTCTATAATCCACAAAAAAAATTGAGTAGTAGAAATAAATAATAGAAACTTGGTGATAATGGGAATAAGTATGTTAGCAGAATATATACATTCACTGTTTTAGTATAAATAAGATGTTAGTACATTTGTACATATTTAGAATACATATTTTCTAAGACTGTAATACAACATGACTTCTTATAAAATGTGTTATAACAAAAAAAATTATTGAAGTACTTCAATATTTTTGTAACCCTATTTTACATCAAATCAAAAATATAGATTTAGAGATGTTTGATATGAAAGCATTGGAAGGAACATTTATGGGTTAATCGCTAAATGAAATAAGTTAAACATTTTAGAACAAACATTTACAAGATTTGGTAAAATTATGTGATATGAAAGTAATTGAAAATCAAAATTCCTTAACAAAAGTTATTAGGAATGCTGTGGAGGATAAACTGGATATTCTGAAGAATAGTTAATGTAATTCAAAACATCCTTATCCAGATTCAGAGGAATCAAGTGATAAGAAAAGTGAATTTGGGAGAGAAACATTGAAATTATCTACCTTCAAATATATTTTTATTTTCAAAACATTATTGAAAATAAAAAGTATCTAGTTCAGACCAAAATAATGTTTAGAATAGATAATCAAACTTCACTTACCTCAAAAGTTGAAACATGATTATTTTTAGAATTGATTCAATATATAGAATGGGTTAATTTTATGAATGAATAGTTGGATGAGATTGAGAAAAACTAAACATGGTAACCTATATCGTAGTTATAAAATAAAAAATCTATCACAACATAGTAGGATGAGAAAATCAAGTTGAAAGAACATGGAGATGTTTAAAGAAAACAATCCATGATTTTTTGTAAATCATATGCAAAGGTGTAACGTGTGGATTTTGAAGAAAAGTTTGCACCATTTTCATTATTAGAAACTAGGATATTGTTTCTCTTTGTTGTTTTTCATTAGAATTACGAATTTTATGAGATGTATCTAAATTCATATTTCTTAAACTGTGAGATTGGGGAATAAGTTTAACATAAAAACCATGTGGGTTTCTACTTGATGGCGATGAAAACAATGTTTTTAAACTAAATAAATAGTTATATATGTTGAAATAATACCCACATTATTGATTTTTAAAACATTAAAATTTGTTGAGAATGTTAAATTTTTCTAATTTAAATGTTGATAAAAACTTATATGTGAAATATGTTGACTCTGGAACTCTAATTATAATTGTTTAAGTGGATGATAGAATTTTGTTTTGGGTAAGAGAAGTTGGTTTTAAAACATTTTCTAAATAAATGAAGAACAACTTTCAAATTCCAATATTTTTAGAATTAACTTTGTTCCTTTCCATTAAAGTATAAAAAAAATAAAATTATATTTTATTATCTCAAGAAAATTATTCCTGTGAATTGTTATAGATTTTTGGGATGGAAGAATCCAAAGAAGTTTCTAATACTATTTTAGGGAGAACAATGTTTAGTAAAGATAAATTCCTAATATGTTTGAATCATAAAGACAATTATATATGATGAGAAGTATACATTATCTTATAGTATCAAGCCCTAATATTGATTATGTTTTGAATTTTTGTGCCATGTATAAAAGTAATATGAATGTATCACATATGTTGTAAGTAAAAAGGATTCTGAAATATGTAAAAGTAATAAATTCACATGGGTTATTATAAAAAAGAAATTGTGAAATAAAGTTTCATAGTTATAGTGATGTCAATTAGGATGGATATTGTAATGATAGAAAATCAACCTCAAAAGGAACATTTTTCTTTGGTGAATGTTATATGAATTGGCATAGTAAGAAAATAATCAGAAACTATGAGCATAATTGAATCTGAATATGTTTCAGGAACTCAGGCTTCTACTCAAATGTTTTTGATGAAATTTTTTCCTGAAGACGTCAAAGTTACTATTATTAAACCATTGATGATAATTTTTTATAATTATAGTGTAGTTCAACTTTTTAAAAACTTTCATAATGTTCAAAATCATAAAACATTGACATAAAGCTTCATTTTATAATAGATAAAGTTGAAACTAGAGAAGTTTTTTTGGAATGTATCTCAACTAAGTATCCAATTAATGATATCATCATAAAGTCAATTATTATTGAAAGATTTTTTGAGTTGAGGTTAAAAATTTATGTTTAGCCTCCTCCCATGATTTCCTAAATATGAAAAGGAAGAACACCCAATGTGTATTAGATTATATTAAAAAAGGTTGAGAGAAATTAGTGAATTTTTACTTTTTAAAAAGTTCTTAATTGTCATTCATTAATTAATTTCAAGCTATTTTTATCATATATTGGGGGGAGAAAAATAAAAATGAGAGAAAAAGAAATGTGTGGGAGATTCTATCATTACATGGCTAAAAAAATTCTTTCATCTAAGGGATAGAATTCCTTCAAAAAAAATACATTATCTAGTAGTGTGGTGTCAGGAAACTCTCTTTTGAGAAAGGATATTTTGGGATAAAATTAAAAAAAAACGTGAGTTGTTAACCAAATTTGAGATTATAATAGTTTTTAAGAGTTGAATTTTTTTTAACAATGGTTGTCAACAAATCCAATGGAGGAGGTTGAAGAACCTTTGTGATAAATGTTTTAAAAATGTTTTTGTACATGTTGACAACTAAATTTTTTTTATAAGAATGTTTATGTTTTTTATAAATTTGACCCAATCCATTGTAATGAGTTATTTAAGAAATTTAATGTTTTTTATTTCATTAACCCATATATAAATGGGGAGAAAATATTTCTTGTTTTCTAGACATAGCTTTTAGAAAATATTAGAATTGAATTCATAATGATATTGATTTGTTTTTTTGAATAAAATAATGTTATTAGTTTAAAATGTTTTCCAAAATTATAAATAAATTAGATTATGATTTTATAATCAATAATTTATCACAAATAATAAAAAAAATCATGAATAAAATCCATTGAATAAATATATGGATCATAAAAATTTCATCGATTCTAGAAGCCAAGACAAAGTCTCCATCATTATCAGAAGTACCAGAATGTTTTCCAAAGAAATAATATTAGAATCTGATGAAGTTTGAAAAAGTTAAAAGTTTCTAAGTGGTTTTATCATTGGATTCTCTCAATCGTTATGGAAAATCAGTGTATTGAAATTTACATCATAATGGGAATTCCATCGTAATGAGGATTTCATCAGACTGACTAGGAAAATGAAATAGATCGTAATGAGATAAAAAGTAAATGGATTGTAATGAGATGATAAAGAAAAAAATTAATGATCTAAGAAGAAAAGAGATCATAATTATTTGATAAGGAAACATATCTTAATGAGATGATAATAAAATGGTTTATAATGAGATGAGAAGGAAATGGATCATAAATAACTTCAAAGGAAATAGGTCGTAATGAGATTAGAGGGAAACAAATTGTAATGATATAAGAGGGAAAAAGGTTTTAATGATCTGAAAAAGAAAGACAAATCATAATGACCTGAAAAATAAAGGCATATCATAATTACTAGAAGAAAAAAGGTGATTTTAATGAGATGATAAATAAAGGTAAATCATAATGATATGAGAAAGAAATTCATGTTGTAATAATAAGAGGAAGTTACAGTTGAGGAAGTTTCATCATAATAAGTTGAGGATGTTTCGTCATCCAGGTGAAAAGAAATTTAGTTTTATAAATCTTGTTATAGAGAAGAAGTTTTATGAATTTTTTAAAAGGTAAAACTTGAAATTCAGTTTTTTGAAAACCTTAGAGAAATACGATGATGGGTTAAATAATTTAAATTTAATGATTAAATGTGAGATATTTTTTGACATTTTAAAAACTGAGGAAGTGTGGAATGTTTCAATTTTTTCCTCTCATGCTTTTATGATTTTTCTATAAAAAATTATTAAATCATTAGTTTATTATAAGTTTCACATAATTGGAAAATCTAGATTTTTAGAGAATTTGTGTAAAATTTCTTTCCATACTAAGATATACTAAGAATATTAGAAACCTGAAAGTTTTGTTTAATGGATAGGATAATAGTATTGAGAAAAATTGGACTGAGGAATATCATATTGAACATTTAAGAAAAGATAGAGTTTTTCAGATTGAAAATCAGTTCATCATATTGAGTCCATCATAGTGTGTCAATCATATTGAGGAAGATCTGACTGAGTTTTGATAAAAGTTTGATAAGTTATAATTGAGTAAGTGAGAAACATATTGACCTCATTCAATTAAAATAATCATATCTACAAAAATCATATCATGACGGATCTTTTGTAGAGAAAATTGTACATCATCTTATTATTTTGTATTGGATCAATTTTTTTGTAAGAAACTTTGTAAACTGACTAGATTCTATATAATCATTCCTATTGAGATAAATAATGTGATTAATGGAAGTTTTCACAAGTTGTATTCACTTATTAATAAGATTTTATTTTTGTAGACCCATGGGAGTGTCTATGGAAACAATGTTGGTTCTCACACTTAAGCTGAAACTTGTAAATGTTATGTGCTTTACATGATTTCCTAATTTTTCATGTATTAAAATTTAATAAAAAGATTATAAGGAAAGAAATATTAACATGTTATAGGGTTTATGCTTTAACAAGTCTTGAAACTTATAAAAATTGAACAACTGATTCACCCCCCCCCCCGGTTGTTATTCGATCCTTTGAAACTTCACCATTCCAATATGTAAATGGGATGAAATTATTATGGATTATATCATGGGACTACCAAGGACTCCCAAATAGAAAAATGAAATATGTGCAATCATTGATCTCCTAACCAAATCTGTAGATTTTCTTTATATAAGAGAATACCAGCCTCTTGATCACCTCACAATGATCTATATTAATGATTTTTTAAAACATCATGGAGTTCCACTATCAATGGTTTTTGAGTGAGATGCATGCTTTACCTCAAAATTATGGAAGAGTCTTGAGAGGGACATTGATATTGGGCTTCATTTGAGCATTGCCTACCATCCTTAAACTAATGGATAGACAAAAAGAAAAATTCAAATAATGGAAGACTTGTTGATTCCATCCTCACTTGACATTCATGGTATATAGGATCAGAAATTACCTTTAATATATTTTTACTATAATAATAGTTTTCATTTAAGTGTTTATATGGAGTCATATGAATAATTATATGAAAAATAGATGTCATACTAAAACTTTTTGGGATGATGCTGATGAAAGAAAACTCATAGGTCTAGAAATTCTTAAAGAGACCGCAACAAAGCTAAAGTCTATTCAGTAATATATTAAACTGGATCAATGTAAGAAAAATAGTTATACTAATAATCATAGAAAATATATAGGGTTCCAAGTGTGAGATCATGTTTTCATCAATGTATCACAATGAAATGGAGATATAAACTTTAGTAAAAATGGAAATAGAGTCCTAGGTACATCGGACCCTTCAAAATTCTTGAAAAAGTTAGAATTGTTACTTATGGTTTGGAAATGCCTCCAAATATTTCTAGCTCACATGATGTGTTCCATATATATAAGCTTCAGGATTACATGAAATACCCAATTAATGTGATCATATTGGATAAAGTAGTGTTGAAACATGAATGTTCATACATTGAAGAACCCATCCATATTCATGATACCAGAGAGAAATTATTGAGGAATCAGACAACTCGTCTGGTAAAGGTACCCTGTAGAAATCACAAAATGGAAGAAGCAATAGGGGAATGATAAGATTATATGAATAATAACTACCGACATATTTTTAGAAGGTAATTCCCTAAAAAAATTTTGGATAAAATTTTTGTTAGAGGGAATAATATAGCACCCCATTAATTTATAGTATTTTCCCTCCATAATAAATTTAATTTTTTATAGCTTTTAATGCATGAAACACCAGGTTTAAACAAAACAATGTTTAGTCACATTTATTTTAGTTAGTTAAATTATAAACCTCTTTGATAATTTATATATTAAATTTATATTTTATATATCGAATTATATATTTTTACATTCATTCTATATATTTTATATTCAAAAGATAAGAATAAACCCACTTAAAAAGACAATAAACATAGATTTTTATAAAAGCAGTTTTATCACTTTTTAATGGTCAAACTATTCTTAATCTAAATTTTGGGGGATTTGTAAATATTATATGGCAAAATAAACTTCATTTTTTAAATTTTTAAAAATAATTATGTTATTGTGAATTTGTAGTATTTTTCTGAGAAGATTCATTTTTTTATGAATAATGAAAAATACTAAATTTTAATTCAAAAATGATTTTTCATATAATTTATTTATAAGGAAAAATTTTATTTTAAATTGGTTTTAAAGTCACATTATATTAATTTTATAGAATTAATCTGATTTAGGTCATTGTAACCAATCTCACTTTCAAATTTAATATAAAATGGCGACAAACTTTTGAACATTTTTACTCTAAAAACCTTTTTTGTCACTGAAATATTAATTTTTATTATCAAATCACTTTTAAGGAAAAAGTAAGAAACCGCCACATCCAGAATTACAAAAAAACAATCTTAATAGAAACAAACCTGAGTAAATTCTAGTTTTTCCTCTCCCCGACAATTGCATCGTGTCAATAAGCCCTCGCCAGTGCATGACCACTCGACTAGAAGTCTCGTGCAAACATGAATGGGCACGGATATAATGGGCTAACTCTACCCTCTCAATTGTCTATCCAACTGGCATGAATATGTGACAGCCACATGATCTAATCCCCATCAGATGAAAACCCATGAATAATGCTGGGAACCAAAACTTCACCTCAAAAAGAGGCAAAAAGAAGGTCCAAATTCAAACCTAATCCAAACGAGAAAGACTCTCAATCCAGGTAACAAAAAACCACCAAGTTAGCTAAGGAAATTGAAATGTAAACAAATATTACACAAAATCAGATCCATAAACAACTTCCATGCAGTAGATGTTACATTTCTTGGAGACACTGTCATTAGATTATCAATCTTCATGGCCTGTTGTTCCCAAGATTGTATGTACTCCTCACCTCTCATCTTCCTGTTGTTGAAGCCCCGATAAGAATAAGGTAATTTTTTATCAACCCAAGCGTATTTATCCTCATTAAGGATTTCTATTAAGTTTCTACCCATAATTTTAGCTACCTCCTCAGCAGACGCATTAATAACCAAGCCGTACTCCATCACTTTTTCTTAAGAGTATAACAAGAGATCTAGGTATTGATCACCAGGATCCCCTGGCCTCTGAAGACTCCCATACTTTAAGACATTCTTTTTTATGTTAGCCTTTATAGCCGATCAAGTCTCCAAGGGAGGAGGTAAAGATGAGTAGTCCTTCCTAACCTTCCTCCTACTATTACTCCTACTATTCATAGAACATGAAGATTCACATGTCAAGTGTTTGTGTTTATCTTCATTGCATTCATTCATACACCCCCCCCCCCAACTACATCAGAGGAGATATTAGGAATAGAGCTCAAACCTACCTCTGCAAGTCCCTTAAATATGTTTCTCAATTTGATTAAGGAACGACTCCGTGTATCAGACTCCCTGGATTTCTAGAACTGATTGGCAATGTTGCCCCCAAAACAGGCCCCTCCATCCCTTCTCGTATGTTATCCATGTATGAGACAATATCCTCTATGTCATCCATCTGCACCATGGTTATTTGACTACCAGTCACCTTGGGTACCACATGAGCCTTATACTATTGACACCATCCTTCATCCCACACTCCATTGTAAGAAGAGGGTCTAGCCAAATCTATCCACAACCTATTAAAAACACTTGAGACTATCGGATTGTCTTTAGAGACTAAGACCTTATTCACCAGAGATCGAATACGAGTGTCCTGACCCGGTTCTGCCTTAATTGTCACATCGTATACCCAGAGTGTAATGACTGATCACATATCCTCCCTTATAAGACTACCATATTTCTCACCCCTGATCAAATAATCGGACAAACTAGGGGGCCTCTGCTCCAGAATCCCTACCTCATCATGTACCTCGGCCACTCTGGCATAGCCATAGTCCTACCTCCTTGCATTCAAACAGTAACGTCTCAGTTCCGGGTCCACTCAATGGGTTTCCCGAACCCGGTTCACCACATGACCTCAAGCGCATTTCCCCAAACGCCAGAGGCTGCTAACTAGTAGTGAGGGCCCAGGTCTGATAGTGGGGAAACTATGCCCTCATTTGTCAAATTGTAGCGCAGCGGAATGTAATATAAACATACAACAATAGCGGAAGCAGCAACAATATATATAAATGAAATGGATAACTGATGACAAAAAGGGAAACCATCAGTCATACATATATGAAGATGCCGCATGTCACTATTATATAAAACAGCCAGAACATGTTACGAGATCAATTCAATACAACTGAAGTACGGTTACGGAAAAGAAAAACAAAATATCCAGCGGCATCACGATCCAATGCTTAGTCCCATGCTCTCTTACACCTCATCAGTAATCAAGTGCCTCTATAGGGACTCTTTCCCCTATCCACACCTATAGAAACGTAATCTGTTTGGGCCGAAAAGCATGACCCAAATAGGGTGTGAGAAATAAATTCCTAGTAGGCACCCACCAAAGGCTCGTTCCCAGCAGTGTGAAATCATGCAACAACAGTGTGTAGTAATAAAATGAAATAAAGTAAGAAGTACTCAAAGTAACTAACTTAACCAGTTATATTTCCAATTTAATATCTATTTAATCATTCATTTAACATATCACCACAGTGAATATTCTAAGTAAACAACCAATTTCCACAGACACATAAACTCCTACCCTCAAGTAAAGAGAACCAACATAATAATCTTCCCACCTGCATATGAATATTACCCACGGGCGTAAGAAGTGTCGCCAAGAGGCACAGAATCATATGCCCACAGGCACAGAAGAAGTTTCCCACAGGATATATAGTGCAGTGCCCACAGGCTAATCACAACACTGCCCTCAGGCTAAACAGGTAACCTGGACATACCCAAAATGTAAACAAACTGTACACAAGCAATTCCTCTCAAGTAAATTCTACAATCATTATTTTTAAAGGATTAATATAAACAAGGCATACACTTGGGTATCCTGGCCAAAAGGCTAAACAGAGGAACGCACCCCTAGGGTGGTCCTGGATCCAACCAACGATCCCAAAAAGCATTTTAATATCACATTTAATTACCTATAAAATTCTAGGTATTTTAAATAGCCACGACCTCAGCCACACGACACAACAAATATGGGTTTGTAGCTCATAAACACACAAAACACATGATATTTGGAAAATAAACACCAAGCCACCTACCTTAACGCCCCTGATCAGTATACTCGAATGACGTTCCACAAATCGTACTAGAACGAGGTAGATTTGAGGTAAAATAATTATCTCTTAAATTCAGATAACATCCATTAGAGAAATAATTGGAAAGATACACACCAGGAGAAGGAAGCACTTACCCGTGCGGTTCCAACGAGATCGTCTGAGGTGGAAACAGATTCTGGAACTGCGCTCGGCGGATCTCCAAAGCTCCAACCTTTGTCTCCCGAACCCTCTTCTCGTTCTAAGCCTTACCTATGAACAGGGGCGGATACAGTCCATTTTAAGTGAAAAAACAATGTACACGGTATGTATTTCCATGTACAGGGCGTGTACTTCCCATTTTTTAATTGTTCCTCTGGAGGCTTCCTGCCAGCATGGAACTGTTCATCTACCGACAAGACTACACGGCGTGTCTTCTTGAGTACACGGTGTGTTCTATCGCAAAGCTGGCTACTGCCTTACTATTTTCCTTCCGACTAACTACACAGCGTGTAAAGGACCACTACACGGCATTTAGTCAGTTCCTACACCCTTCATTGCCAACATGGCCTCATGCACCGTGTACTCATCCCACACGGCCAAAAGTACACGCACTACAACAAAACCGGCCCCTAGCGGCGGTTTTTTTCATTTGGCGGTGGTTTAAACCACCGCTATAGAGTTTGGCAGCGGTTTACAAAAACCGCCGCGAAATTGGGCGTCGGCAATCTATTAGCGGCGGTTTTTACTATTTCGCGGCGGTTTAAGAAAAGCGTCGTAGATACCTCTTTTCGCGACAGTTTTTGACCATTTCGCGGCGGTTTTATGCGTAGATGATACTTTTTTTTCGTGGCGATTTTAACCACCGCTATATTCTGGCCTTTGATGCGCCTATGTCGCGGTGGTGAAAACCGCCGCTAAATGTAAACATAATACATTTAGCGGCGGTTATAACCGCCGATAAATACTGACCAATAAGGCATTAGCGGTGGTTATAACCGCCGCTAAATGCGGACTAGTAAGGCATTAGCGGTGGTTAAAACCACGAAGAAATGTTGACCTGGAAAAAAAATAATTCTCCTCCTACCACACCACTGCCCTGAAAAACAAATCAAACCAGAATATTAAACAGGAGACACCATACAAACAAATAACATGGTAGTATTCATTGAAAAATAGGATATTAGCAAATGTTGTATGTTATGGAGTCCAACCTAAGGAATGGTATGTATCACAATTTGGTGAGTAACCAATCCATGTGACCCCCAAGATGTATATGTGTTTTTAGCTTCTTTAATTTCTTATGTGTTTTAAGAAGGGTTGATTTATATTATATGGATACTAATACTCAATATAATAAATGGTTATGAATTTTGATACAATTTATGTGATCATGCTAACCATGGTGATGTGTAATGATATGTAATTGGTTATGCTCTAAGTTGGCCGATATAACATCCATGGGTGGATTGTGATATGGGTTGGGTTTTTTAAACAATGGATTTGTGTTATGGGATAGAACAAATTATGTTTATATGGGTATAGAATTTGTTCCAAAGATGGATGTTTGAGTATTTATAGAATGTATGTTATGGTATGGTTTGTTGTGTGTTTTGGGTTGGTTGTTAATGACTACTATAGAAAATGGGTAACTTGTGAATTGGCATGTGTTTTAGGTTGGACAACACGCTAAACGTGCATGGTGCTTGAGAGAGTATGGTTTATGATCTTGTAGGTTATACATGATTCCTATTGAGGATTTGAGTTATGTCATTGGATATGAGATAAGAGTTTCATGTATACATCCCAAGATGGTCATCATGTTGCAGGTTGGATGGGATGCATCATGATATAGTTGTTATTGACTTCGTTTAAGAAAATAGGTTTGAGTTTTTTAAAATTTAAACAACTTATCTAATGTTTTCCTAAATACCTTATTGGTGGAATTATACTTAACAAAACCAAATGATATTGATTTTTCACAATAGTTATTATCATAAGATAATGTCATTAATATATATGTGCATGTATGTGATCTTTATCCTTCAGGGGAAGTATGGTGTGTTGATTTCGAGTTAGGATTAGTAACCTAGATTTCATAGTTGGATTGGGTATGGGATTTGTGATATGCATGAGAACCCTTGAGTGGGTATATTGGCCTATTATTTTCCTCGTGATATTTGAGATGGGTTCATAGATGCTTCTCCATGAGTTGTATCATATATAGGATGTGACATGTGAACTAGGGTTGGGGGAGACTAGTAATATTGAGATGTATCTTGGGATATTGGTGATTGGAGTGTTTTAATCAAGTGAAATAGCGATTCTCATTTCCACCTGATGAGGGTTTTCTTGTATGTATGTAATCCAAGAGAGGACTTATCCTAGGTCTATGAGTTCATTAAAAAAATGAAAGTAAGTTTAGACACTTTGTTCTATAGTGATGGTATATAGGTGGATTTTGGTTTGGTATTCAGTCAGTAATATCATTTTATTTGGTATTGTGAATGTAAAATCATGGGTAGTGCTTGTGTTTTGTTAAGTCTAACATGAATAATTGACATGGTTATTTGGGGGATAAGTTAAGTTAAACTATGATTATTTGGATGTTATTGTAATGATGCATATTAGGTGTTTTAATAGAGTGTATACATGCTTAGATTCATGTTATACTGATAACGGTTAAATTTAGGTATTGTGGGAGGCTTCCAAGATACACTCTTTCCATGTCAGTAAGAGCATGAGTTCTTTATCAGCATAATTGGTATGTTGGTTCTATAGTCTAAGATTAGCCTGTCAGGTGGGAATTTCTTCATGCCTGTGTAATTTGTTGTGGATCATTGGGCCTTGATAGTGATGGTATGAATTGGGCTTACCCAGCTAGGATACCCAGGTGCTGCTATGAAGCAACAATGATATGAATGGGACTTACACAGTTGTACTGCCTAGGTACTTCTATGAATCAGTTATGGTATGAATCGAGCTTACACAATGGGGCTACCCGAATGCTACTATATAGTAGAAATGGTATGAATATGGGTTACATATATGGTATTCCCATTGCATGTGGTACCAATTCAAACATAGGCCTAAATGTAATGATGTATACCACATTCGAGAAATCAAGACATAAAATGAAACATCATAAATAAATAAAATGCATAGAAGTAAACATGAGAAATCAAAAAAATGTTAGGACATGGAAATTTTTGGTGGCAACTATGTTCCATATACATGTTACATATACAAACCAATCGTTCTCATACTTTTTCAACACATCAACAACACTACTACTCATCATCTGATGCTGCATCGTCACCCTCTACACCTTCATCTCCACTACCTGCTGCCTCCTATAAGAACATTATATTGAAAATTAAATATTGTTGCATATTTATAATTAAACATAAAACCAATAAAAGTGTGAAAACTAAATGATTTTGATTTTTTTGTGATTTACCAGCTCACCACTAGCAGATGCACTACCACCGAAGGCATATCTGCTCATATGCTGACATATTTCAAGCAACTCTTTCTGCAAAGCAGATATCTGATCCCCCTGCTGGTGAACTGTGTTTCGTAGAGAATACATCTCCCTCTGAGTATCTTCAGGTATAAAATGACTATAACCAGGAGTAGATGTAGCTGAAATCCCTGATGGCCTGCCAAAGACCTCAGATGGTATGGGTCCAAAACCCATCCCGCGCACTCTACCAGGATGCTCCTTCCCAAGGACTTTACCAACCGGGTCATCCTGGGAGACTGAGTAGGATTGATCAGGATTTACATCCCATATTTCTTTAATTTTTACCTATAAATCAAATATCAATATATATTAACACAGTAAAACTGATAATAAGTTATTATAATAAATAATTTACTTCATACCCCAACTTCTCTCGGAAGTTCATTAACAAAACTTCCATCTATTTTTTTATGAACATCCAGCCACAGTTCTGTCCGGGATGCTTCGTGCCCTAAACTCTGTGACTACATTAAACAAAGATAAATCAACAATTAAATATGTTAAACAGATAATATTGTCTTATAAATATTTAAACTAATTAAAAGATTACCAATGACATTCGGCTTCTAGAAAAGCTTTTTGAGCCCGCAGTGTGCGAGATGACTTGTTTTGCCCGGTTTGATGCATTCTGTCTTAAGAGATCCTGAAATAAATAAAATTCAATTTAACAGTAATGTATTCAATGTCTATCTCCTCTTCATGTACATGTATAAATGTAAAATGAGGATAATATAGTAATATATATTTCAATACCATTCGCTTCTCATCACGATGGCTATCGACAAAAACTTTCCACTGTTCTTTCGGTACCCCACTGGGTAGCTTCTCATACATCTGTTGCACGGTCAACGAAGTATTATTGGCATCACACCACAACCTCCATTTGAAATCTTTCCATTTTTTTCCAAGATTTTTCAATGTCCACTTCCGTGCTATCACATCAGCAACGGTAAAGTGGAAGAACATCTGTATAGAGAAATTCATTTTGAATATATTAGTATCATGACATTCAATTAAACCATAAAGTAATAAAATTATCTTTATCTGAGAATCAAAAACTTCATTTTTCCAGTTTTCAGGCATATGCCTCCAATCATCATATGAAATAGGCAGGGAAATGGGCTCCACTGCCAGCTGTCCTATAATCTGACCAAGTAAACATGCGGCGTCATCCGTCGGAACCCCATAATAATCAAATGGCACTACTATCATCTCGCCATTCATGTTCCAAATATCATAACTTTTTAAGTGTTTTTCCATAGTTTCATTTTTTTCATCTGCAATTAGCAAACAATTACTATAAACAAAATGCAATAAATTAATTTAATTAAAATTTGTACCTATGACTGTGACCCTCCAGAATGTCCGTGATGAACTGGAAGGGGCGTGTCGCTGCCCCGCTGCTGAGGCTCTTGTAGGGGGAGGCGATGACTCATCCTCTAATGAGACATCCACTGACAGTGTCAGAGATGGTGTGGGGGGGGGATGATGCAGGGATGTAGGCAGCTTCTACCTCAGATGTCGTGGGGACAGACGGATCATCATCTGTCGCAGAAGTAGATGAAATGGTGTACCGCTTCTTCCTTGGCATTCCTGTCATTTATTCAAATAAAATTAAGTTCAGAATATATATTTCAAAAAATTTATGCAGAAAAAAAATTAAAAATGATAATAGATTCCCAATACTAACAAACAAAATATATATAACAATGATAATGAATGACTACAGAAATGAAACAGGTGGTTGCTGAATGAATACATAATTGTACATACAATCATTTTCCCCTTCAATCATGTCAGTTTCCTGCCCCATTTCTTCATCCACTTCATTCATCCTTGCTCGAATAATATTTTCAATATCAAGATGGAAAAATAATTCTGCTTCCTGTTGTTGATGAAATTCAATTGCAGAGGCCAAATCTTCCACTTCATCACTCATGTCATAAAAATCTGTTTGTATTATGTGAGTAACTACACTCCACCATTCATCCACAACATCATTCACATAATATACCATTTTTTCCTACGATGCTAAGATATATGGATCATGCAGTTCACGATCACCAACATACATCAAGCGAGAGAAGTTTACAGAAGTAAATTGCAAGGAATCTCTTTTAACACCTCTGATAATATCGACCCATTTTCATCTGAATAAAACAATAGAAAAATTCCCGTGGTAGTTTAATTCAATAATATCATGTAACTTTCCATAGTATTCCACTTCAGAAAATGTAAATATACCACTATTCTGTGTTTTCAAACCCATTTCTCGATCGACTGTACGAAATCTAAAACCATTCACATTATAAGCGTCGAACTTTCTAACTTGTTTTATAGGACCTCTAGAAAGAAACATCAAATCTTCTGACAAGTCTGATCGAGTATCAGTATTCATGATCTGAAGAATAAAAATACAATTTAATAGATTTGAAAATTGTATGTGTCAAACTAATATTCGTATTTATTGCAATATTTATAAACTTACACGTCCTGCAAACCATTCTACCAGCTCGTTATTCACAGCTTTCGTTATATCTTTTTCATTTCATGTTCGGCCTCTCATTCGTCTCTTTTTTTGTATCCTCAACTCTTCAATAAATGGATCTGAAATTTCACTATTCAGTATCACATATCTATGTGCCTGTAATAACTCTAATTCTGTCTGTGTCACGTATGAGGTCCTCCCAACTAATCGGCCAATAGCAGGAAATATTTTTGATTTCTGATGTATTTGAGATTGAGTTGATGTGTCTTCAACATGTCCAACTTGATTAAATCTTGTCTCAATATCATCCAAATATCTAGAACAAAAGGTGAGACACTCCTCGGCCAAATAGCCTTCAGCAATAGAGCCTTCTGGTTGAGCTTTATTTCTCACGTATGCTTTCAAATGCCCAAGATATCTGTGAAAAATAATAATAATATTATGAATTTATTTAAATTCCAAATATTTTTTACTTAACTGGAAACATATAAATAAAATACCTCTCAATTGGATACATCCATCGATAATGAACGGGGCCTCCTAATTTAGCTTCTTCAACAAAATGTACAGTTAAATGCATCATGACAGTAAAAAACGATGGAGGAAAGATCATCTCCATTGCACAAAGGGTCAATACAAACCTCTCCTGTAGGTTGTCAAGCTGTAAAGCATGTAGAGTTTTTCACATAATTACCTGAAAATGTGCAGAATTGCAGTACAACAGCAGTAACGTTTTCAGGTAATAATGTACGCAATGCCAATGGTGGTAACTGTTGTAACAAAACATGTGAATCGTGACTTTTCAATCCATATAACTTACGATTCTTCAAATCAACACACCTCGAGATGTTACTCGAATGCCCATCAGATACCTTCACATTCTTTAAAATTCGAAGGAACACATCTTTATCCCTATTTTTCATTGAAAAAATGGCAAGAGCATACTTTTCATTCTCATCTGTCTAGAGATCACGTTTTATGTTCATTACTTGTAAGTCTTTTCGAGCATTGGGATGATCCTTCTACTTTCCATGCTCATTAAGTAATGTGAAAATCAAATTATCACATACATTCTTCTCAATATGCATCACATCAAGATTGTGGCGCAAAGAATTAAATTCCCAATACGGAAGTTTGAAGAATATACTTTTTTTTCTTCCATTGTTGCGTTCTGATTTCACTTGACGATGCACTTCGCACTCGTTTTTTGCTATCAGTCAAATGATGAACCTTCCCAAATTCTGTTTTAACATTTTCAAGCTGTTTTAATATTTCAGAACCGGTTAACAACTTTGGAGGTGGTCTACGATCAATAGAACCATTAAATTTTGATTTGTTCAGCCGAAATCTATGAGATGCATCAAGAAATCTTCGATGGCACAAGAAGCACCATTTTCTACTGTGAGGTAGCCGTTTGGGCTCGAAATCAAAGTTACAAAAAGGAAAATCCAAACCCGTATAAGTGTTCCAACTAGATAAATTCCCAAGCCCAGGGAAGTCACTAATTTTCCACTTTAAAGCAGCATGCATTTTGAACATTGTTTTAGAATAAACATCAACTGTCTCAACACTGTTGCTCGATAACTCCTGCAATTCTTCAATCAAAGGCTGCAGGTATACATCAATATCATTTCCAGGCATTTGTTTTCCAGGAATAATCATCCAAATGATAAAATATGTTTGTTGCATACACATCCGCGGAGGCAGATTATAAGGGATCAAAACAACTAGCCAAATGCTATAACTCGTACTCAAAGTCCCAAATGGGTTGAATCCATCGGCATCCAATCCCAATCGAACATTCCAAGGATCGGTTGAGAAATATGGATGTAATGAATCAAATGTCTTTCACAATTGGGAATCTCGTGGATGTCTCATTAACCCATCATTGTTATTATCTATAGAATGCCACTTCATGTGTTCGACGGTTTTTGATGACCTGAATAATCTTTGCAATCGAGGCTTCAAAGGAAAGTAACGCAAAACTTTTGCAGGTGTGTTCCTTTTCTTCTTCTCCATGAAATTATGTTTAGTCATACTTCCAACATCACCTTTTGACTGCCATCTAGAAGAATAACATTTCTTATAATACTCTCTACTTGAATCCTCTCCTCAGTAAAGCATACAATCATTGGGACATGCATGTATTTTTGTATAATTCATACCAAGCTTGTTTACAACTTTTTTCATCTCATAAAACGATTCTTGGATTTTTGCTTCAGGAAATGCATCGCGAATCAATTCCAATAACATGGACATTTCCTTATTTTTAATTCCACATAGACATTTGATATGGTACAACTTCAGCAGAAATGAAAGCTTTGAATATTTCAAACACCCACTATACAACTCTTGATTTCCATCGTCAAATAAATCATGAAACTCATTTTCCTCGCTAAAGTTTTCCCTTACATTTGGCTCCACAGAATCAAGAGGAGGATCCAATGATATGTAACAATCTTGATCTTCTTGTGTTATAGTCTCAAAAACATCACTTGTCACGTTGCAATTTGTAGCACCCTCTTCTGGTTGTTCTGATATGTTTTGATGCTCATAGTGGTGTCTTGTAGTGCCGAATGCATCATTTATGAGGTTTTTCATTTCATTTTCTATTGGTGACAAACTTGGGACCTCATTCTGTGGATTAACATCAGTCCTCAATCTTTCTATATTTTTTGATTCTCCATGCCAAATCCAACACAAATATTGATCAGGGAATTGCTTCAGTATTAAATGTTCATAAACTTCATCTCTCTTCAACCATGTTCTAAATTTACATTTAGGACATGGACATCTTATTCTCCCTTCAACGGATCGATTAGAAATTGAAAAATCTAAAAACTCATTCAAACCCTTAACATATTGAGGTGTGTTCCTTGGTAATTTGATCCAGCTTTTATCCATGTATATCGCAATGTGCCTACACAAAATATACGATAGTGTAAGATTACAGAAACATAATATAATAACTATGAACCATTGATCATAAAGTAAGCATAATATAATAAATATGGTTCATTGATCACATTTACCACTTCAGACCAACCGAACAAGTCTGGTCCATAAGAGACAGCATCAACACCTCATTGAGGAGAAATAAGAATATCGGGTTACACACTTATCATAACACTGTCTACCCAACTATTTTTTATGGTTTCCAATGGGATATGTTTACAGAACATGAAGAACCTAATTAATTCATTATCCATGATAAGACATGTCGTTATGGACCAAATTTACAAGAGAGAGAAGTCACATGGATTTTTGTAAAATAAACCATTGGAATTGAAATTGGTCTATAGGATGGGATTTAATCTATTGAACATATCTATATTCTTGGAAATAGTTGAGGTGTAAAAAATATTAAGTGATATCCCAAAGGAACCAACGGCTCAATATAAATTCCAAGAAATTACTCAAATTGTGGATGGATATTCTCACTTTTAGTAATGAATACATGAATAAATGTAGGAGAAATATATAAACCACAAAAATAAATAATCCAGAATTACTATTCATGACTTATCCATCGTTTATGAGAAGCAATCAAAGAATCAAGGATGAACTAAAAATTACCAAAGTCAAAAGGGGTCGCGGGGGGCGCCGGGGGGGTGCGGGGGTCGCCGGAGGCCACGGGGGGCGTGGGGGGTGTCGGGGTCAATAAAAAAATTACACCCATGAAAATACAATAGAGAATTCTCACTAAGCATACACCTAGGTATGAAATCCATTCTATAAAACCATTCATGGAAAACCTAATACACATAATATGAAATCATACCTTCTTTAAATAAAAAAATAAAGATAAAGTGATAGTCAAGGTTTCTATAATGACATGACCTTTATAATTAACTACATCTTGATGAATCTCTGAGAAAAGTAATATAAATTTACATTCATCTTTTGACGTACAAACTACATGCACTTGATAATTTATACTTAGAGAATCAATAATGAAATTTCACTTTCTTGGAGTATAATTAAAATCCAAATAAAATGACTAAATATATTCATCCCATATCCTCTATCATAAATTTTTATCCCTATGATAAAATATTTACTACATGTTTTTTTATTTGTAAATGCCACAAAATTCTCATTGAATAACTAATTTCAAAAACAATGGAGGGCATGCATAACCATGACTAACTCAATATCATGAGTTGGAAAATTGTTATCATTTATTATAAGTTTCAGTACCCATTTACTAAAACTCATTCCTCCATATCAACATAAATCTTAACATAACATTGGAGGCCTCATTATTGACCTTATAATGCATCCTTGGATTTGGTTAAATAAGAATAGGTGTAGATGTCAATATATTTTTTAGCTCATAAAATGAATCTTTTTATTTATCATCCCACTAAAAATTCACTCCATTCCAAGTCAATACTATATTTTTAATGAATATGTGAGAAAACTCCAAGATAATGCAAGAATAAGAAATCACATGACCAATGAAAATATGAATCTCAACAATATTAGTAAGAATCTATTAAGAAATTATAGATTCTACTTTCTCAATATCCCCTAATATCCTAGATTTGGAGAACACACGAACAAAAAATGTCACCTATTGATTATAGAAATAACATTTCAATATATTGTCATATAAATGATGATATCTCAATGTGTCTAAGAACATAACCAACTATTCTGCATGCTCCTCATAGGATCATGATCATACCGATATATCATTGATAAATATAGTCCCGAATGAAAAAAAGAATAAAAATTGGTTTATCAAAGTTATAAATACATATGGTTTCACCATTACCCTAAATAGATTTACCAAAAAAAATTACTATATAGTGTTTGAAATTCTATCTTGGACACACCTTTAGCTCAAACCTTTAACCGTTGATAACCTAATCGATGAAAAATCTTCAAAATCCATAAAGAACCTCTAAACTGATTGAATAAATCATAAATTCATAGAAAAGGATACCAATTATTAAGAGTAACATGATTTAATTTATAATAGATAATATAAAATCAATAAATCACTCTTGAAATATTGGTAAAAAGAAATGGATAACCCTATGTAGACACACTCAGATTAATAAATCCATTGGATTAAAGATCTCCCACCTAAATATTTATCTATCTAAGAATCAAGGAATAACTAAAAATTACCAAAGTCGAAAGGGGTAACGGGGGGCGCCAGGGGGTGCGGGGGTCACCGGAGGCCACGGGGAGTGTGGGGGTGTCGGGGTCGCCGGATGGAATAGGGGGCGCGGGGGGCACGAGGGTCGCCGGTGGTCGAGGGGGCACCAGGGGGTGCGGGTTTCGCCGGAGGGCGCGGGGAGTGCGGGGGGTGCGGGGGTCGCTGGAGGGTGCGGGGGGCGCAGTGGTCGCCGAGGCCGGGGGGGATCGGGGAGGGTTTGGGGAACGCAGTCGGGGAGGGGGAAAGGGTCGTGGTGTTTCTAAAAATATTTGGGTTTCACGGAGGTTTATTAAAAACCGCCGCGAAACCTTCACCGAAAATGTTTAGCGGCGGTTTTGTGAATCGCCGCCACAAAACTTCCGCTAAACCCAGTTTGTTTTGTAGTGACGGTGTGTGGAAAATTACACAGCGTGTACTTTCCAAAATTTGGGATTTTTCTCCATTTCCTTTATTTTCTCAAAAATACTTAAGGAAAAGAGAAAAGAAGAAACTCGTAACTCAAAGATAAGAACCGAGTTCTTACAAACTTCCCCCCTTAAATCAATTCGTCCCCGAATTTCCCTTACAAGGATGGTGAAGATAAAGCCATGAACAACTCTGGCCACTGAGCATGTACATCGGTCTCCCGCTCCTAGGTTTCGTCCTGCACTCGACCATGCTGCCATAACAACCGTATGAGAGGAACTGACCAGCCTCGGAGAACCTTCGGGCTCCTATCAACGATACGAATGGGATGCTCCTCAAAGGATGAATCAAACTGAAGCTCAACCTCCTCAGGATAAAAGACGTGAGATGAGTCTAAATGATAGTGGTGCAACTAAGATACATGGAAGACATTGTGCATGTCCTAGTACCTCTGTGGTAACCGTAACCGATAGGAAACTGGCCCAACTCTCTCCAATATCTCAAATTTCCCCACCTATGTCTGATGGTCCGCATTCACCAGCTGACAGGTGGAACACCTTGTAACAAAACTAGCTACATCTCTCTTCATACCCGACCACCAGTACTGACGTCTCAATTCATGGTACATCTTGGTAACCCCGGGATGAACTGACAAAGTTGAAGTATGAAACTCATGCATTATCTCCTCGTGTATATCTCCTAGAACCCATAATCGTCCATGGAAACGCAATACCTCATCATCGCCTATCGTCCAACCAGGAGGAGGGTCCTCACTTTCCACCGACTCTCGTAGAACTAGGCCTTCTGGATCAGATAGATGTCTCGTCCTCACTCTATCCAGAAGGGTAGAAGTCACAACTAAAGATGAAAGATAGGTCTTCCCCTGACTGTCATGCACCTCCAAATTCATCTCAGAGAACAAATCCATAAGCTTCCACTCGCCAATGGCCTCCTGCACAGCCTGTATCTAAGTCTTCCTGCTCAATGCATTAGCTACTGCATTACCTTTACCAGGTGTATAGGCAAGCTCAAAGTCAAATGACTGAAGGTATTCAACCCACCTTCGCTTTCTCAGATTCAAGTCACACTAAGTATAGATATACTTGAGACTTTTGTGGTCAGTGAAATCCACAAAACGTTCTCCCAACATACAGTGTCTCCAACAGCGCAACGCATGCACTCCTGCAGCCAAATCGAGATCATGTGTCGGGTAATTCCTCTCATGTGGCCTCAACTACTGAGACTTGTATGAAACAACTTGATCGCCATGAATCAACACTGATCCTAGCCCAGTCCTTCATGTGTCATGGTAAACTGTATAGCTCTTCCCCTACTCTGGGAGTATCAGGACTCATGCTGATGTCAACCTTCATTTCAGGTCCTGAAAGGCTGTCTCGTAAGCTTCTGTCCAAACGAACATCACACCCTTCTTATTAAAACCTGTCAACAGCGCTGCTAAGTGGGAGAAGTCCTGGATAAAGCGTCTTTAGTAACCAGTCATCCATAAGAAACTTTGTATCTCAAACACGTTCTTAGGCTGCTCCCAGGAAACTACTGATCTCACCTTCTCTCGGTCCACGACAACTCCTTCCTTTGAGATGATATTACCTAGGAAGTGAATCTAGTCCATCCAAAAGTGGCACTTTGAGAGCTTAGCATATATCTGATGCTCTCTCAGTGTACTCAATACGATCTCGAGATGGGTGGCATGGTCGTGTCGAGTGTGAGAGTACACCAAGATGTTTTCCACGAATACTTCCACAAAAGAGTCCAGATAATGATGGAACACACGATTCATCAGAGCCATGAAAACTGCTAGTGTGTTCGTGAGTCTGAATGGCATAACCGTATACTCGTATAGACCACACCTGCTCCTGAAAGTTGTGAGAGGTATATCAGATGGTCTAACATGTACCTGATGATATCTTGATCTCAATTCAATCTTTGAGAACACACGTGCTCCATGAAGTTGATCAAAAACATAATCAATACTCGGCAAAGGATATCAGTTATTGACCGTCAACTGGTTCAACTTCCGATAATCCACACAGAGTTTGAGGGTACCATCTTCCTTATTCGCAAAGAGAACCAGTGAACCCTAAGGAGAAGTACTGGGTCAGATGAAACCCTTTTCCTGTAACTCCTCTAACTACCTCCTGAGCTCCTACAACTCAGGCTTGGCCATCCTATAATGAGGAATGGACACCAGTGCTACTCCAAGTAGAAGCTCGATAGAGAAATCCACCTCACGCTCTAGAGGTAGACCTGAAAAGTCGTCCGGGAAGACATCCCTGAAACCATCAACCACTGGAGGGAAATCCATATGACCATTCCCCTGGTCGTCCAGATATAAACTCACAATCTGGGCTGTGACTCCACCTCTCCCATGATGATATGGTCAATCTTGACTCACCTGAACATCTCATTCTCTCTTGTATAGAAACTCTCTTCCCTCTAGTTATGTGAAACTCACCCTACGATGATAGCAGTCTACAAAGGCTTGAAAGGGAACCAACCATTCCATCCCGAGAATGACGTCATAAGCTGTCATCTCTAAGACATAGAGGTCCCAAAGAAAGTGACACCCTCACCCCACTAGGGGTCACTCCTTGCACTGATGCACACTAGTCGTTCCAGTCCCCAACGAAGTGTCTCTTACTATAGAAGGTCCGGGATCCTGCTCCTGCTAGGTCTGTTGCACTGCATATGCATGCCCAGTGCCACGGCCCTGTGACATAGCCTGGCTACCCTAAGCTCTGCCGCCATGCAGCCTCTGAGATTCTGGTGTCTGGCTACCATGGCCACGACCAACATCTTGGCCTGCACGCCCTGACGTATTCCAGTTCCCTGATAGCTAAGAAGTTGTTGGTCCAACTCCCACACGTGGAGTCTATAAAGAACCCCTCTCACTAGCCATTAGTGGAAACACCCTGTAAAAGCATTGCAGATGACCCATCTTGCTGCAATCTCGGCACTCCACTAGGTCTCATGGACACTGTGGCCTCTTGTGCCCCTCTCTACCACACTGGTAGCACATGACCTGGCCACCTAAGTCATTCTTATGACTGGAACTGCCACCCAAAGAGAAGTCCATATGTCTCTTCCTCTTGCCAGCAGAAATAGGTCCAATAACTGGTGCTGAACCACCCAGGCCCACACCACTAGATTCATAAAGGTTCCTCTCTATAATCAGCGCCTGATTCACAATAGCGTGTACTGATGGAAACCTGAAAACATTCACCAGTGCTCGGATGTCATAACGAAGACCATCCTCAAAACGTCTGGCCCTCAACATCTCATTACCCACCAAAACTGGTGCAAAACGCTGAATATCGGTAAAGCGAGCAGAATAATCCATCACCGAAAATGCGCCCTACTGAAAATTCATGAACTCTCGAGATCGATCTGCCCTTAGCGTCTTGGGAAAGAAGAATTCATAGAATACTGCCTGAAAATATTCCCACTCCATGTCTCTGTGATGTTTATGCTGGGTGGTAACATCCCACCACCTCTTGGTAGAATCAAGAAGCATATACATCGTGAGCTTGACCCTCCGCCCTGGAGGTGTCTCAAGGTGGTCAAGGAAAGTCTGCATCGACCTTAGCCAAGACTCTACTGCATGTGCTCCGCCATCCCCAGAAAACGTAGGTAGATGCTGATGTTAGAAGATACGTGTCAGCTCGGCCGTAAATGTGGCAGCCAGCGGTGCTCCCTGAATGGTCTGCATGAACTGCAAAAAGCCTTCATGGAACTGTGTCTCCATGCCTGTGTCTGGTATAACAGCTGGCACCGCATCTGGCTCTGCTGGAGGATCAACTGGTAGCCCATAGCCCACTATTTCCTGCGTATAGTCGCCACCGCTCTCTTGGCGAACAACGCGCGGTCGTCTCAGTGGCATGACACTACAAGGTCAAAAACATGCCTTAGATTCAAGATTATCAAGACTAAAAACGAAGGAACCCCAAAGGAAAATAGGAGGAATAATGCATTTCAAGATTTGAAAAACAAGACTACCCAGTGTGTATACTGACAACACGGTGTGTACTTGACTTCTCTTCCCCTACCTGATTCCTTCTACACGGCTAAGCCACACGGCTCCCGTTTGAACAAAACTACACGGCATGTATATTAGCCACACGACGTGTAAGGTGTTATTTCCAACTGCCTGTGTTGTTTGTGACACATCTGACTACTCGTCTTGACACTACACGGTGTGTTACATCCGAACACGGCATGTACAGTACCCCATTTCCCAGCCACATGGCTAAGTCCACACGGCCGGATACACAGCTCACACTACACGGCATGTTCAATATACACACGGTGTGTCCTCAAAGGGAATACATTTACCTATGTTGTTAGTTATATGGTCGGGTCCCTAAGTTAGACTACACGGCGTGTTCCATAATGGAAAGGGTGTGTATGTCTTAAGGTTTCCTCCGAACATGTTGTTAGTTACATGGCAGACACTGCGTCAACACTACACGGCGTGTACATAAGCTACACGGCGTGTTCGCCCCAAGCTCTTCCCTTCCCCGTGTCGCCGCCCACACGGTTTGTGACACGGGAAGAGACTACACGGCGTGTACTCTGGGTACACGGTGTGTACTCAAAAAGTTTATTTTTCTTCCCGAACAGAAGAACATTCACGACGTGTCTAAAGTATTACACGGCGTGTATACTGGGTTTCCGGACAGTATGCCTCAAAAACTTCTCTGAAACCTAGAAAACACTGTAAAACAACACCTAAGTGCCAAATTTTGATCTGTGAGGGCCCATACTCCCCACGAATCAAAGTGTGGAATATTATCTGTGTTATTGAATACGGTAAACACCCAATGATCCACCAAATTCCGGCAAATGGGGGTCAATACTCCCCAAAAACCAAATTTTGGAATCCATTCTATTAATAGGCTCACACAATAATATTGTGTCACATAGCAGGTATTTATCAAAGAATCTATCACAACAGCATTCTTTTCTATCACATTACCTATCACAATAACATTCAAATTTATAATGAACCTACATGGCATGGAACTATGCATGGGATGTGATTTATAGCATGTTCCAAAATGATGCATGAGAAGGCATACCCTCATCTCATCAGGTTGCAACTAAATAGAACCCATAGAAAAAATATAAACAGCACAATCACATGTTTTTCACCCTTCAGTGATAATCAATTCAACTGTAAAATTGAAAAATCAGAAAAATTGCAACACGAGGTAAGTTGGATTTTCCCTGTACATGGGTTAGCTACTCTCGGGCACAGCTTATTACCAACTATCGTTCTCATCCTATCCCTGACTAAGGCTCCAAATATAAAGTCAAGAAAAGAACCCCTTTGATACCACTTTGTAACATCCCGGTTCTGTGTCCACTCAACGGGTGCCCCGAACCCGATTCGCCACATGACCTCAAGCGCATTTCCCCAAACACCAGAGGCTGCTGACTAGCAGCGAGGTCCCAGGTCTGATAGTCGGGACACTATGCCCTCATTTGTCAAAGTGTAGCGCAGTGGAATATAATATAAACAGACAACAATAGTGGAAGAAGCAACAATATATGTAACTGAAATGGACAACTATTGAAAAAAAGGGAAACCAACAGTCATACATATATGAAGATGCAGCATGTCACTATTATATAAGACATCCAGAACATGTTACGTGATCAATACAATAAAACTAAAGTATAGGTACAGAAAAGAAAAAGAGAACAGCCAGCAGCATCGCGAGCCAATGCTCGGTCCCATGCTCTTCTACACCCCAGCAGCAATCAAGTTCATGTATAGGGACTCTTTCCCCTATCCACACCTGCAGAAATGTAATCTGTTTGGGCTAATAAGCATGACCCAAATAGGGTGTGAGAAATAAATTCCCAGTAGGAACCCACCAAAGGCCCGTGCCCAACTGTGTGAAATCATGCATCAACAGTGTGTTGTAATAAAATGCAATAAAGTAAGCAGTACTGAATGTTACTAACTTAACTAGTTATATTTCCATTTTAATTTCCATTTAATCATTCATTTAAAATATCACCAAAGTGAATATTCTATGTAAACATCCAATATCCTCAGAAACGTAAACTCATACCCTCGGGTAAAGAGAACCAACATAAGAATATGCCCACATGCATACAGATATTGCCCAAGGGCATAAGAAGTGTCTCCCACAGGCACAGAATCATCTGCCCATAGGCACGGAAGATGTTTCCCACAGGCTATATAGTGCAGTTCCCATAGGCTATTCACAAAACTTCCCTCCGGCTAAACAGGTAACCGGGCCATGTCCAAAATGTAATCAAACAGTACACAAGAAATTTCTCTCCAGGAAATTCTACAATCATTATTTTTAAAAGGCTTAATATAAACAAGTCATACCCTCGTGTATCCTGGCCAAATGGCTAATCATAGGAACACACCCCTGAGGTGGTCCTGGATCCAAGCAACGATCCCAAACAGCATTATAATATCACATTTAATTACCTATACAATTCTAGGTATTTTAAATATCCACGGCCTTAGCCACACGACATCCCAAATATGGGTTTGTAGCTCAAAAACACAAAAAGCACATGACAGTTTGAAAATAAACACCAAGCCACCTACATTAAACGCCCCTAATCAGTATACTCGAACGATGTTCCATGAATCGTCCTAGAACAAGGTAGATCTGAGGTAAAAGAATTCTCACTTAAACGCAAATAACTTCCATTAGAGGAAGAATTGGAAAAAGATACACTAAGAGAAGGAAGCTTTTACCCGTGCGGTTCCAACGAGATCGTCTGAGGTGGAAATGGATTCCGGACGTGCGCTTGGCCGATATCCAAAGCCCCGACCTACCTCTCCCGAGCCCACTTCCCGTTCTAAGACTTACCTGTGAATAGGGGAAGCTATTGCCCATTTTAAGCGAAAAAACACAGTACACAGCTTGTACTTCCCATTTTATTTAACTGTTCCTCTGGAGGCTTCCCGCCAGCGTGGCATTGTTCATCTGTCGACATGACTACAGGGCATGTCTTCTTGAGTACATGGTGTGTTCTATCGCACAGCTGGTCACCGCCTTACTTTTTGTCTGCCGACTGACTACACGGCGTGTAAAGGACCACTACACAGTGTGTAGTTGGTTCTTACACCCTTCATCGCTGACATGGACACACGCCCCGTGTAATCATCCCACATGGACAAAAGTAAATGACCTGTGGAAAAGTACACGGCGTGTACTTTCCAAAATTTGGGATATTTCCCCATTTCCCTTATTTTCACAAAAATGCTTAAGGAAAAGAGAAAAGAAGAAAACTGTACCTCAAATATAAGAACTGGGTTCTTACACAAACGATACTCCCAATGATAGTAGGCCAGCGAATGCCCCAGGAATTTACATCCAGCACAAAAATATATCCATGTTTCATAAATCACTCATTTTTTCAACAATACTCTTCACCCATTGTAATCCAAACATATTCAAATGGGACCCTTGACGCGTCAATTTTGACACAAATAAGTGGATTAACATGATGGGAAAAGGTCATAGTATGGATATTAGAACACATGTATCTACCTGTAAGGTTCTCTAGAATACACAGAACAACAAGATTTTGAAATATAAGGGTGATATTTAGAAACCTAACCCAAGTTACCATTGAGGGAAGATCACAATTCATGTGAAAATCAAAGGACCAATGACACAGGTAAAATATGAAACTGTTGAACCTACGAGGTGCGCTTGACCAAGCCTGGATGAGATTAGCTTTTGAGGAAAAAAATCATAATTTTTTGATTATCTAGAATTCCCATAGTCAACCTATCTTAAAAATCCCAAGTGCTGAATACATTCCTATCGAAGGAGTCAACTGAAGGGAATCGCTGATAAAACCTAGCCACCAAGGGACTAAACCTTAAACCTAAGGGTAAAATGACCTATACACATGTAAAAAACACATTGTATAATCATATTTAGCCATTAACCTCTCTCTTATTAAATTTTGTTTATTATTTGAGCCATATGGAATCATAGAAACATATGAGTAATTATATTTTAAAAAAATATATTATAATTCCACTCCTCCTATACTATAAAAATAAACTCATCCCTTCAACTTATTAAAACCTCTAATTCCCTATGGGTTAAACAAAATCTTCATAAATAATCTACCAAAATCCCTCCCCTAACTCAATAATCCTCACATTGGGCTGAAGTAAATCCAATAATCCCTCTAGAGCAAACCAAAAGGTGTCACTCGAAGAAGAGGTAACTTTCTTCAACAAGCATTTTTACTTAGTTTCCTTATCCACTCCCTTCATATATCTTTATATCATGAATATATAATTACCAAAATATATTAAATATAGTAATATTTTGTTATGTTATTATTTCAACCTACACCTATAAACACTTCCATTAAATGTGTAATGAACTTACTATTTGTGTGAACAATGAACTACTGCCTAACAAAATGATGTCGTTTGTTTTTTCATTTACACATTTCATTGATGGGAATTATGAGGGAAATAATGTTTACATATGATATTTTTTATATTTTTGTGTACTTAATACTTATTTAATTTTTATAAAACTCATAACATATTTTTTTACATTTTTTGAAAATACGGTAACGTCATTTGTGGACCTGTGGACTACAGCCTCCTCAAAGGGATGTGATACGTTCACACATTACATGGAATGTATAAAAGAGGGTTTTAATAAAAATATATGATATATATATATCATAAATATGAAACTTTATTTATAATATACAAATATATCATTTACTTTTTATTCTTTTAAAATATGCAAAATGAAATTGAAGTAGTGTGAATGTGTATGTACGGTTTATCATCTCAATGAACAGTGCATTTCATTTCTTGTCTCAAAAAAATTTAGATTATTATAAATACTTACAAACTAAATATATATGTCAATTAAATCTTGGTTTAAATTATTTATATGATAAAATCATGATTGATGTAATAGTAAAAACAAGTAACATGATAGAACATACTAGAAAACTATGCAATTAACACCCAATATAGTAAAAATAATGAATGATTATTGACAAATAAGTAATAAGAAATAGTGATAAGTTAATATATGATATTATGAATATTAATATGTTAATTTTATAACTTTTAAACATTTTTAAAACCCTTATATAGTAGTTTAATGGATTTACACCCTAAAGGAAACACAAGATAAGGGATTCCATCTCAATTCATATTCCATTGATACTTATTTGTAATAATACACCAATTCACATTAATTTCGTGTATATAATTCCCCTTTGTCATTTACTATCATTATTCACATATAGTTTAGGGTATTTTATGTATTACTTTTAACTATCTCATTCAAGGGGTTTTTAATTTAAAATTACCAAGTGGTAAAAATTATCTTTTCAATGTCATTTTCATTTTTGATTGTTAACTTTATCTTCAAAAAATCACTTCCTTTTGATAAATTTTATTATAAATTAAATTTATCTTAAATATACATATTTTAATTCAATGAATATTATTATTTCCTAAACCATATAGTATTTATACATATTTATTTTACTTTGAATGGTATTTGATTTACTGGGGAAATATTGATAAATATACATCCTTCACACAATACAGATATTTGATAAGGCACTAGGTTTTTGAATTTAAATAGATTATTTGATATATGAGTATATATTTGGACATTAAACACATGATTTTTGGAACATTTAATATATTCCCTATGGGTGGGGGACAATTTAATAAAATCCCCATGATGCATCGGTAGTCTCATGAGATGAATTATTTGGAAAAAATGAATAGTTTAAGCTGTCTTGAGAATAAATCTTGATAGTAGATGTATCATGTGCCTGGAAAACATTAGTCCAATAATTAAGCATATTCTATACTAATAATTTATTTATTATTAATGTTTATTATTTTTTTATTTGACATATCTATAGATTGATATTCTTACTATGTTTATTGATTAAATAGCATGTCCTTTAGTTATCCACTAAGCCATATTGATTATGACATATCGAGATATTTTTATCGAATGTGTGCTCATTTATTTACCTTTAAATTATGATTATTTAAATTGATTCATTATTTCTTTTATTTGTACTTACCCATAATAATTATTTGATCTCACCCCTATTTTGTTTTCTTTTTCCCAATATATGAAGAAAAAAATATATTAATTTGGTTTTAAGGATACAGTTCATTTTGTTTTATTATGTATCATGTTTTATTTTATATTTCATAACGTAATATGAGTATCATGTATGTAACCTACTTTTCTAAAATTTCTAATTTTATCAATCTTTCAGGAATTGATTCCTAACAT
The DNA here is from genome assembly GCA_963277665.1 of Viscum album. Taxonomy (NCBI): domain Eukaryota; kingdom Viridiplantae; phylum Streptophyta; class Magnoliopsida; order Santalales; family Viscaceae; genus Viscum; species Viscum album. The sequence continues at coordinate 1,789,827,084 of OY728143.1, read as the reverse complement.
TCAATCCAAAGTAATAAAGTAATGCACCAGCTCCGGGCTTTTGGGGTCAAAGCGCTACACTTTGGATTTTTTTTCAATTCCATTTTTTTAAAGACAATTATGTTATGCCTCTTAATGACAATACATTCAAAGTATTCATGCAGTTATTTTCTTTTTATCTTCATGGAACATTAAAAATTACTTCTCATTTTTATTGAAGAAGTATGGTAAAATGTCGTTCACATGGAAAAGATAATTTAGTTGGACAAATAAAATTATACAAAGGAAAACCATGTTTATAAAACAAGATGAATACAGACATTGTTTTATACGCTATCCTTTAACAACCATGCATTTTATATCATGCTCATATCATATTTATTTCTCAAAGAACGGGGTTATATAAAAAATACATCCAGTAAAATAATCACTCAAACAATTAATTAAACACTTTATAAATTTCAAGTGAAATAATATTTCACTCCGCCATTCGATGAGATTTATCATCAACCAAAACATCATCAAGGTGGAGATATTTTATATAATATGATATTTAAAATAAGGGTAATTGGGTTACCTATTTTATTTAGGATGTTCCACTGTTATAGAATAATTAAATTTGATATTAAATCTAGAATATTCATTCCAACTTGTTTCATTCTATTTTTTCACAAAATTATCCTTTTTTAAATGATCTTCACCTTCAAATGCCTACAGTGTAAGAATACAGAAACAATACAAGAATAATGCGACTAAGGTGGAACTCTTATGATTATAATAAAGGAAATAGGTTTTTAAATTTTCACTAAACCTAGAAACTCATTTTCATAAATCTTGTGAGTGTCTTAAACTCTTCTTACTTATGTCTTCTTTAGATTTTTTATTCTTTTATTTTTCTCGTCATAAAGGATTCCTTTAATTAATTCACTTTGATCTTATGTGGATTTTTTATATTCTCATAGTATAGTAATGAAATAGGTTTTTTTAGTGCTTATTATTATGTTCAACAACTAGATTTGAGTAGGTATAATAGTAACACTATTATTTTCATCATGTCTATCCTATTTCTACCTTCTGAAAAGAAAATTAAGTCACTTGAATAGTCTTTTGTTGATAACCACTCATAAAATTTTAATTATTCTTCTTGTTGAATAATATTTTTTTCATTTACCTTTTATCTGGATAATGTTTAATCATCATCTTTTTTCGTTTCTCTAGTTTGTCTCAATTAATCTGGAAGAAGGATTAATCATTTCATCTTAATATATATATTTTCTTAAGTCTCTATATTAATTATTCAATGTTTTTGAGTTACCATTCTTGGGTAACTTATCAAAGTATTCTCCATTATTTTTTTTCTACGAATCATATCTTCTCTATTCCTTCATTGATTGATTCTATTCTTTATTCAAGGTTAATACAATTAATATCCATACAATATTTATAGTTTCCATGGTATGACCTTTCTTTCCAAAATTGAATAATGTTTTCTTAGTTTTCCTGAAATTAATTTATTCCAATTTATTATTATTCATGGGTGTATATTTTATAATATAATTCTTAAAACCATTCTTTTCTTTTTTCCCTTAGTAAGACCTTTCAATTTTTATTTTTTAGTTATTCATTTATTGTGTTATTTTATAAGAAGAGGAGTGGCACCTAATTAGTGCATACCAATAATATTATTCTATGTGACTAAGCATTTTGAAGAAATCAAAGAGGACTTCATGACCCCCAAATCTATAATTGATAGATTGATATTTCTTCATCTATGCATTCTTCTCTAGTTTTGCAGTTTTCGAAAATTTTACATCTAATCCCATCGAATATAGGACTTCTATAGTTTCAATACATTCTTATGTTGTGATAAATGACCACACTATCATTATAATTGAGTAAAAGTTTAAAATTTATAACTCCAACTAACTACAATGTATATAGGTTTTTAGGGTCAAACCCTTAGGAAAGGATGGTGGCCAATTTTCTTTTACAACTTTACAAAACACCCTACCATTGTTAGTAGTGGGGTGAAATTTCTATTTTTTACATTTTTACCTTTTTAATTAATTTTTTGTTATTATAAAGATATAAAAAACTGATTTTTTTAATAAAATAAAACAAGATTTAAAACTAACTCTGTTGGATAACAGCTTAGCAGTAACTTAGACACAGAAGAAGGGAATGAGAACTTTTAATCTATGGACAACCCCAGGAATCTAACATTACTGGTTCAATGGAAAGAATCATCATTTGTTTACAAATTAATCCAAAACCTCTAATAATGATCAACTAATCTCCCTCACCAGGTGACTAATCTCTAAGCTAAGTGAATCCAATGTTCTCCACTACTAGAGTCACCTAACTATGATAGTAGTTGAAATTTAGATACTGTAATAAATCTCTCCGATATAATTCATTATCAATGAATTACATATTATAAAAGGAGGTCCGTGATATTTTTCTACAAAAGAACATGGAGTTTTATAATTTAGGTTCATCAGGTTTGAAGACAATTAAAATTCTAAGAGTCATATTTAACCTTTCCAGTTGAGTCTGCCTCTTTGTTTTAAGAAATAATTGAAGATAAAAAATGAATCAACTAGAAAAATTAAACTCCCTAATCAATTAGATATATGCTATAAAAATATTGAGTACAGAATCTAAAAAAATTTGATTACAATATGAGAAACTGAAAAAGAACTGGGAAAGAGATCTCCCTCTCATGCTCCTCTACTCCTAGCCTCTGATGTTATGTTCTCTAGGAAGTGCTCCAAGGATCTCCACTATTTTTAGGATGTGTCACCTGAATGAGAGGTCTATTGAATGATGTATCCCTATTCGCTACATTCTTTTATCCTCTTTAATTCTATTGTCATCTCCCCTAGGTAACCCATTTCATACACCAACGTAAACTTATCCTTGTCTCTTACACATCACTTGTGTGTTTTCCTCTGACAAAACTATAGTATTAGCATAAACCCACTAACTAACTGCTAGTTTATTAGTTATTCTGAATTTGGATGAAATAATATCTCCCACATGTACCTGAAAAATAGTGGAGGTAATTATATGGGTAAAGACATAATAAAAAAATTAATTTACTTATTTACATTAATGTAATATTATTAATAGTATGGTTGTTGTTAAAATTATTATCAAATATTTTAATTGATTAGTTAACTTGTTTTATATTGTACCAAACTTTTATTATAGTTATTAAATTATATAATAATTTATAATAACATTAAAATATTATTAAAATATTTTTAAAATATATAAACGTTATCATTTAATTAGGCTAATTATTAATTTTATAAAATATTATTTTTAATGTTAATTTTAATTAGTAATTTTTAATATGTTTATTATAGTATAACTATTGTAAAATTATTAACAACATTAAATCAACATGTTTTAGCTAGTTTGTTTTAATAATTAATAATTATTATTATTTTAGTTTCATAATATATTTTATTTAGTTAATTTAATTTATATTGAATTTTATAATATAATTTAATATTAATTATAATTTTTCATAATAGTTTTTATTCTATCTTATAATTTTTATATATTATAATTATTATTTATTATTTATTTATTTAATAATTATTTTTATTAATTATTCTTTATTTTTTGTCATTTTTTCTTTTAATCTTTATCCCCCCATAATCTTCTTTTGCGTGCAGCCACGGGGGAGGGTTTCTCATTGCTTCCCCTTGAAGAAACTTAGGCAGCACTGGCTTCACACTATGATGGCGTCTCAACCTCAGTCCAGCGATCGGCTCACAGCTCCTCCTTGATCCAGAAGTGGCTTCTTGCTCACAAGAAGCGCAAACCATGACATCAGGTTCGATTTAAAACAACTCCATTCCAGTGTTTGACTCTCCATGCGACTTCAATCATCTATGAAGACCTCCCCTAATCTGCGACAATATGACTTGAGGTTGGAGAAAGCGTCAATGGCGGCAGTAAGAATTAAACATATAAATAAAACCTAAGGTAAAAAATTAAGGAAGAATGATACTTCCACAACTATCAATTAATAAAATTAAAGTATAATAACAAAATTACTCAATTCAATAAAAATAAAAGTAACAACAATTTTTTCAGAAGAAATTAAAATGATTTAATATAACAATAAAAAAGGAGAGATTATTTATAAATTGATCTTAAATTAATAAATTTACTTAAAACCATAAATTTAAAAGAATTAAATTGTTTGTAAATTAAACAAAAGACAAATTAATTAATTTTGGACAAAAAACCTATACACTAAAAATTTAACATACATTATACTAAAAGTAATGTTGAGAGAATAATTAAAACAATTGAAATAATTTATAAATTGAATTAAAAATATTAAAATAAATTAATTAGATTGAATTAATTAATAAAGTTAATTTATTTTAAGAAATTATAATCAAAATATTAAATGTTAAATAAATGAAACGGTAAAATAAAATACATTGGTTAATTAATTAATTGTCTAAAATAAAAATTGACATTATAAAACAATACTTAAAAATTAAAGATCTAGAATATAAAAAAACTAAAACTAATAATTTTAACGGATAAATTACATAATTAGTTATAAATAAAAAATAATGAATTTATGAATTTATTTATAAAATTATAGAACTTCTAATATTTACCATAAAGTGAAAAAATAATTAATTAAATTATTAAAAATTTATTAAAATATGCGAAAAATTAAGTAAAATTAAGGCATCATCAAATTCCCCCTCACTTAATCCTTGTTTGTCCTAAAACAATACCATTTTTTATTGTCAAATAAAAGTATAAAAACATAGTTTTAATATTAAATTCAAGAAGTAACATGTAAAATAGTTTAAAATGAGAGGACAAAGAAATTTATAAGTGTGGTTTTGATAAGAAATGTTCCAAATTAGTCTTTTCCCAAAAAAACTCATTAGGAAATTTAAGGAGCATAAAATATTCCATTTTTGAGAATATCGTGCCTCGTATATGAATCTAAGTAATGATTTAATTTAAATAAAATCTAAGTCCTAAATTCAAGAGTGAAAAAATGTTAAAAATCAGTGGATTTTAAAACAAAAACGTAAGAAATTTTTACTTTGACTCTTTCCTTGGTTCTAATAATTATTTTTTTTAATCACCTTATTGATAAAACCTAGATGATTTCTATATTGATCAATTATCCAATTATTCATTTGCAATTCATTAGTCTTGTCATCTTATTGAACTTTTTTTGACCCTATACACACTATTTACTTTTTCCCAGGCCATGTAACATGTGATAAGAACTGTGAATATAAACTTATTCAAAGTGTACAGTGGGATTTTAATTTATAAAAACACACGCAATAGCTAAGGCCTTAGAGATTCACTGTGGGATCCCAAATTCTTATTTTACTTCAGTTTCAAAAGATCCATATGAAAAGTTTTAAACTGGTTCAACAAGGTTATTTTTTCTTTATAAGTAAAATAAATGAGTCTTCTATGATTATGATCAAGCTTCCAGTTCCTAAATATATGATCATAACTCCACAAACAGGTATCATATATCACTCTCAAACAAGTTCCTAAACCAAATTTTCATAAAATCACCTAGCAGTTCACTCAGCAATCATCCACCCTCAAAATTTTCAAATTCAAAGAAGCTATTAATTACTCTAAAAGAAATTGTTCTCATGCAAGGACCATTTGATGAATAATGTGAAGCCTTAAATTGTGAAAGAATTATTTGAAAAAATTCCCCATTTTTTACAAAACTTTTGAAGTAGCAGTGATAATTGATGTGTTTTAAATAAAACATAGTTTGGATAAATCATGAATTGACCCCCTCCCCCAAACATAAAACCCAACATTATCCCCAAATTTAATTTCAAATGATGAGAATTTTTTTTTGAAAAATATAATTCAAAACATATTTTCAATTAAATAGATTAATGACATGTATAGGGTCTCAATGAAGCTCATAGAAAGATATGACTGCCATAACACTAATTTTACAATAGGTTCACATGCTTTATCATTTAAGGTAGTTACCAAAATTTTCAATTATGTTGAAACAGTAGAATGTATAATATGTAGGTTCATAGTGAATTGGGTGAAAGAATTTTTAATACATTAATTTCAATAATATGTTCAATAGAGCTGAAAATGGATGCTAAAACACCTTATAAATACATGAAGACTCAACGTAAAACACAATAGCCAGCCCACATATACCCCCCCCCCATAGAAACACACACACACACTTAGTTTCCTATAGGGAAGTGGTTTTAATATAAATGAATTTAAACATTTATAGAGGAACATGAAGAATTGTTTTTAACACTCCAGTACAAGTATCATAATTTTTTTAAAACACAATTAGCAATGCAAAAAAATCCATCATAGTGATATATAGAATAATTTTTCCAGAAATATCAAACCAAAAAACACACTTTTTGGTGGTACAAAACATGCGATAAATTTTTAAACAGCTTAAGCCATGTAGAAAAATTTTTAAAATAAGTAAAAAAAATTCAGCAGTATACATATAGAGAAGAATTTTTCTAAAGTGAACAGGGTCAGAAAAATTGGAAATTGGAATTTAAAATGAAAAGAACATACCTGGGTATATTTGACCAGAAATGATTATGGTAATTTAACCCCTTAATGGAACCAAATGTACAAACTTCTAAAATACATAGATTAAGAAGACCAAGTAAACATTTTTAGTAGAGACAGAGCAAGGACAATAGAAAACAGCATTTTATTCAATGTAAAAATGAAACAAAGAATAGGATAAAACAATAACCATTGGTTGACACCCATGCATCACTAAGTTTTAAGTATTTAGTTAGACATTATTCAAGATCAACTCTCAAGTATAGTGAAGGAAGGTAAACCCTTTGGTTTTCCTTAAAAATATAGTTTGACACTTTTCCCATTATCCCACATGGGTTTGTTCTCCTCACTAACTATGTCAACAGCTCCATTATTAAGCACTATAACCATAGTAAATGGTCCATACCACATGGATTTTAACATTCTACAAAATAATTTATTTCTTGAATTAAAGAGAAGGATCTTCTATCTAGGATTGAACACTTTATTTTGGATAATAGAATCCTGAATGATTTTAGTCCTCTCTTTGTATATCCAGTATTTATCATAAGACTCTCTCTTGATTTCATCTAACCCACTCAACTAAAGTAGTCTTCTCTCACCAGCACTCCTAAAATAAAAATTCATAACCTTCACTTCCCAATAATACTTTTGTTGCAACTCCATAAGCAAATGAAAAAACCCCAAATAAAATCTCATATGAAGATATACCTTTTGGTGTCTTAAAATCTATTCTATATGCCCATAACGCTTTATCCAATTTAAGAGACCAGTCTTTTATAGAATGTGATATAGTTTTCTCATGAATCAGTTTCATCTATGTATTAGAAATTTCCACTTATCCCTGGAACTGTGTAGGATAAGAAGTTCCAGTCATATGAACACAACCATACTTTTCTATCAAGTCCTTAAACTTGTATATTTTAAAGTGTGTTTCATAGTTAGTTACATTGGCTTTTGGGATGCCAAATCCTGAGAAGATGTTCTTTCTAACAAACATGATAACACTATTATCTTGATTATTGGGCAAAGCTACTACCTCAACCCACTTTGAAACCTAATCTACAATGACTAGAATTTACTCATTCCCATGTGATGATGGAAATAGACCCATAAAATCGAAGCCCCAAACATCAAAAACTTATACTTCCAAAATACCCTTCTGGGGGAACTCATTCTTCCTACCAACCTTGAATAACCTCTGAAACCTATCACATATAACTACAAATATCCTAGCATATTTGAATATGGTGGGACAATAAAAACCAAATTGAGTTACTTTTTGAGTTTTCCTTTCACCACAATGGTGACCTCCCCAACGTGAGGAGTGACAACACTCCAGAATAACCATCATTTCTCCCTTGGGCACAAACCTTCATAGAATACCATATGCACATCTCATAAAAACAATGATTCATACCAAAGATAATACATGAATTCCGAAAAGAATTTATTATTTTTTTTTTGTTTTTTAACATATTTTTTCAAATGAATTTTACTACCAAGAAATTGGAAAAGTATTCCAAGCATGTTGACTCCCTGGTTGACATAGTAAGTAACTTCTCATCATGAATGTAAGAGTTGATCTCCCTTGGATCTTTATAATGGGTGTGAGAGATCCTAGAAAGATGGTCATCAACCAAGTTTTCATATCCCTACTTATCTCTAATTTTTAAGTTAAATTAATTTAGAAATAAAATAAACCTAATAAACATGGGTTTGGTTTCATTATTAGATATAAAGTAGTTAAAGAGATAATGGTCAGTGAAAATGATGACTTTTGAGCCTAATAGGTACTTCCTAAACATATTTCGTGAAAACACAATAGCTAAAAACTCCTTTTAGTTGTAGTATAATATCTTTCAGCCTCATCTAGAAATATACTATCATAATACACCAAATGTATCTTCATTTCCCTCCTCTCTCCTACGACAGCACCAATAGCCATATCACTAGAATCACACATTAATTCAAAAGGTAGTTTCCAATCAGGTGCAGCAATGATAAGTGATTTACTGAGTTTTTATTTAAATAATTGAATTAATTTAGACAGTTTTCATCAAAATTGAATGGGGCATCCTTGAAAAGTAAATAACACTAGGGCTTAGTGATTTTGGAAAATTCTTTGATAATCCTTCAGTAGAAACTGGAATGACCTAAAAATCTTCTAACACCTCTAAGATTTTCAGAGGGTGGTAGTTTTCGAATTACATAACTTTTAGCAATGTCAATCTCCAAACCTTTCTAGGATACTTTATATAATAACACAATTCCTTCAGTGACCATAAATTGGAATTTATCCAAGTTAAGAACTAGGTTGGTATCTAAACACCTCTCCAAAACTAACTCCAAATTTCATTATAATGTATCATAAGTACTACCCCCAATGGATAAATCATCCATTAACACCTCTATAATCCTCTCAATAATGTTAGAAAATATAGCCATCATGCACCTTTGAAAGGTAGAAGGGGATCCACACAACCCCAAGGGAATCTGTTGATTGGAAAATGTCTCAATGGGGCATGTAAAAGTAGTCTTATATTGATCCTCTAGAGCTACAAGAATCTATTTGTTACCAGAATACCCTTCCCAAAAAGAGAAAAATGCATTCTCAGCAAGCCTCTCCAGCATTTGATCAAGGAAGGGAATTGAAAAATGGTCCTTCCTAGTGGATGCATTAGGCATCATATAATCTATACAAACTCTCCATTTGGTGACTTTTATAACATGAATTTCTTCATTCTTTTATTTTTATCAATATTGAAACCTTCTTTCTTAGGTACTACATTGACCGGGCTGACCCGAGTACTATATGAGATAGGGTAATTTATTCTAGTGTCTATCAGTTTGATAAATTCCTCCCTCAAAACTTCTTTCATGTTTTTATTCAATCTTTTTTGGCACTCTATCCAAGGATTATGGTCTTGTTCCACAGGTATTTTATGCGTGTATAATGAAGGACTAATTCCTTTGATATCAACTATGGTTCAACCTATGGAAAATTTGAATTTTTGTAAGACATTTGACAAACATTACTATTCATTATCATTTATCTTAGTAGTGATAATAATAGGAAGGGTGGAATTGTAACCCAAAAATGAATATTTCAAATGATTTGGGTGAGGTTTCAGCACCAGAATGGGTGGTTTTTTACTTGATGGAAGACTCTTCATCCTGGGAGATCTAATATATTCAACATATATTTTGTTGTGAGTTCGAAAGGATGAATGATTTTGAATTTCTAGTTCTGTTTTATAATTTACATTACTACTGTCCAGGAAGGAAATCTCACTTTCTAGAGTTCCTAGGTTTGAATTTAATAGATTTATCAAACAGTAGTCATCAAGTTGTCTTATGAGTTCTCCCTAAACTTCATCAAAACGTTTAGCATAATTGTTGGTAACAGTAGAGTCATAATCAAATTCACTAAAGAAGTTCCTATGTTCAGAAATAGATGAAACATCTTCAGTAGCAGCAGAAAATGGAGAGTTGTCCAGTTCTGGAAATTTTTGCAGATTATGAATTTAATCATATTTTTTACTTTGTAAAACAAGAAAATCATAATTTTCAGCCTCCAAATTTATTTCTTCAATAAATTATTTTTTTTATACTCTTCAGGATTTTTAAGTTGATTTTTAGTTTCTAAGGACTCTGTCTTTGAACATTTTTTAGGGAATATTGGTCCTTTGAAATATTTGAACACATTATACTCTTCTTGTTGTTACCCAATTTTAAAGATAAGTTGACCCTTAGACACATCTATGATAGCACCACCAGTTTCCAAGAAGGTCCTACCAATAATTATGTGCACCTCTTGGTCACACTCCATATCTAGAACAATGAAGTTAATTAGTAGAAACAGGTTCTCAACTCCAACTAGAAGATCATCTAACCTCCCCAAAGGATCAATGAAACAATGGTCATCCAACTGAAGTATGAATGTGTTTGGTTGAAGTTCACCTAATCTCAACTATTAGAATAGTGATTATAGGATAATATTAATACTAAAAACTAAATAATAAAGTTAGTTGAGATGATCAGATTTTTCAAAAGTACATGGTATGACAAAGCTAACTTGATCTTTCAATTTGGGTGGGATTTTCTTTTAGCGAATAGCACTTCACTCTTCAGTGAGGCTATAGGTTGCAAATTATTCAAGTGTTTTTTTGTTTGAAACAATTTTTTTATGAGATTTCAAGTAAGATAGGGTTTTAATTAAGGATTTAATGAAAGGAATGTTTACTTGTAGCATGGTCTAAAACCTAAGGAACTGAATATGTTCATCCTTGGTATTTCTGTGAGGTTTTAGTTTCTCAGGGAAATGGATGGGTGGGGAAAATCCATAAAGACAATAGGCATATCCCTCATTTCTTTAGTATTTTTCTCTTTTCCTTTATTCTATTTACTTTCAAAAGCATTCACAATTTGTTTTCCAGCTGTTAAATTTAAATTTCGATCATTTTCAAGACATTTATATTGATTTCTAGATTCTGTCTGAAGAAAAAATTTGTTTCCACATTCACACGTTTTTTCATTTTGGTGAATTTCAAAGTCTTTTTCAACTATAGTTTGATTATTTATCCCCTTTCTTATGACTAAAACCATGATATTATCCCTAGAGCAGTGGTTCAGACCTCTCTATTCCATTCCATTTTGAAAATCAGGTGTATTAGGTGTTTCAAAAGGTCAAGGTTACTTATCCCCATCACTTTTCCAAATTTCCATTTTTGTGAACAATTCCATTGGTGAACATTTCTAACGGTAGATCGTTGTGAACAGTGTGTTAGTAACCTTATGTGAATAGTGTCATCGGTAACCTTATATGAACAATGCAATGGTGACCTTATGTGAATAGTGACATCAGTGACCTTATGTGAACAATGACATGGATGAACTTCTGTGAAAAGTTTTGTTAGTGAACTTACGTGAACAGTGTCGTGGGCAACCTTATGTAAACAGTGTAATGGTGACCTTATATGAATAGTGACAACGGTGACCTTATGTGAATAGTGTCATTGGTGACCTTCTGTGAACAGTGTCATTAGTAGCCTTATGTGAATAGTACAACGGTGACCTTATGTGAATAGTGCATCAGTAGCCTTAGGTGAATAGTGTCATCAGTAACCTTCTGTGAACCGTGTAATGGTGAGGTTCCAATGGTGACCTTTTTTCCTTTTCTAAATTTTGAGTTCATGAACAGTGTTTCCAGAACGGTGAGGTTCCAACGGTGACCTTTTTCCTTTTCCAAATTTTGAGTCCAGGAACATTGTTTCCAGAATGGTGAGGTTCTAACAATGACCTTTTTCCTTTCCCAAATTTTGAGTTCATGAACAGTGCTTCCAGAACGGTGAGGTTCCAATGGTGACCTCTTTCCTTTTCTATAGTTTGAGTTCCTGATCTGTGTTTCCAGAATAGTGAGGTTCCAATAGTGACTTTTTTCCTTTTCCAAATTTTGAGTTCATGAACAGTGTTTCCAGAGTGGTGAGGTTCCAATGGTGACCTTTTTCCTTTTACAAATTTTGAGTTCATGAATAGTGTTTCTAGAGTGGTGAGGTTCTAACGGTGACCTTTTTCCATTGCCAAATTTTGAGTTCATGAACAGTGTTTCCAAAACGGTGAGGTTCCAATGGTGAGGTTCATGAACAGTGTTTCCAGAACAGTGAGGTTCTAATGGTGAGGTTCAAGAATAGTGTTTTTCCTTTTCCAAATTTCGAGTTCGTGAACAGTGTTTCCAGCTTCCAACAGTTTCTCCACTTTAAAGTTTCCTTTGATATAAAATGCATTTAAAGCCTTGTGTTTAGGACACTAAGGCTTATTCGAAGGCTGTATCTCTTATATTAATTTCTCTTAAGGCTCAGGATTTTTTTACTTGGTCAAACCACATGGTTTAATGTGATTCACTTTTAATGGAAAACCAAACGTATCTTAAACCAATACTCCAATAAATATTCTAAATCGATGAGATATCTTCCTCCCTAGTTCTTCTTCCTTGTTCTCAAGTGTGAGACACTCGAACATCCCATTCCATCCCATAGGAGTTGTGCAATCAAACTTTTCTCCTAGCATTTATTATGCTTTGGTTTGAAGCAACCAAGAAATATCGATCGGCCTTCAATATAAGGTATAATCTATCTTCATTATTTCAGGTTCATCTCTTTCTTTCTACATGCCTTTTTATTGAATTTTACCACCATGTTCATAATGGCCTTTTCTTATGTGTTGGTTGACGTGGTGGTGTCTCTGCATCCTCTAGTAGATACAGTTGTCATAGGGAGGAGATCCTAACCCGTTGTGTGGGTCATTCTTGTATAAAGAACGTCAAAAACTTTTTGACGTATGGGATCTGTTTCTTCTTTTTTCTTTTATGTGCAACTATAGAGTTATCATGATTTATCCCACTATATCACAATGGAATTGGCATAATAAATATTTCAACATGATAAATAAATTGATTTCGATCGTATGTTATTGCCACTTTTCTATAGATAGTGTGATATATATGCTTGATTTCTTAGATTTTTCATTCTATAATGATATTGGTAAAGACCATAAAGCTGGAATTAATTGATAATTGTTTGGCTAAAGATAATGAGGCATGTAAATGAATCTGGTTCCTCTTGTTGTAATTTGATGTTAATAAAATTGGCGTAGTAAGCATGTTTAATTATTTGTGATAGCTAACTGATTAGGTTTCCCAAATTTGATACATGTGAATAATAAATCGGTTAATCCAAGATGGATTAAAGAACTGGTTGTTGGATAAAAGATAATTCCTTGTAGGGTTCTGAGTTACTCTCTTTCTTGTTTAAGGGCCAAGAGCCCATTTGATATGATATTTGTTTTCATGCTGCTTGTGTTGTGGTGTGATCCTGGATTGGTGTGGTGATATGTGGGGGCAAGGAGACCTATTTGTTGTGGTAGTAATTGACACCTATAGTGGCAAGATTCATCGGTTTATGCATGTGGGTGTCGTGGAGGACACCATGAATGATGGAACGGGTTTGGTGTGAATTTTAGGATGCTGGCTGATTCTTATTAATTATTTAGCTACTTTACATTCCCCACAACTCAGGGTAGCTAGTATTTCTTTCCCTTCTTCCGAAAGGGTCTAAGACACATGGGGAATGCCACGTGCTTTCCGTTTCTATATTCTCAAGGAAGGATCGGCCTACGCTCTTACTATAGGAGGAAAAGAATAGATGGGTAGATATCTACTCACCGTGTTGAACCCCCATGTGTTCAGTAGCATAGAATATTTTTCTATAATTCCTATGAATATGGAAAAGTAATGCGGTAAATGAATAATTGAATAAATAATGTTAACCCATGGGGTTGGAGCTCACTGGAACGAAATGTTGAGGTTACAATGTTAAAGGGACAGTGGACTTTGGGTGTGATGCTAAATAAATTTAATGTGGAATTGTAAATGGATAATATATGTTTAAATAATTACTTTACATAATGTAAAACTAATAAAAATGGATTGAAGTAATGTAATTAATCTTTTTAAATGGTTGTGTGCTTATAGGATACCTAGTCTTAGAAGTGGTGGTGAGGAGTCAGAGAGACGTTAGTTGTAGTTGAGTCTAAGACTAGGTTATTCCCATAGTGTGGTTTTGAGATATAGTATATTATTTACTTTTTGTGTTTCTATACACTACTCCACCCTTTCAGTAAGGTCAACTGACACCCCATTGATTATGAGCTGTGAGGGGTTGTTTTCCCAAACATTCAAGTGGGAGGATGGATGGCTGGATACCCCCTTTGGCTCTGCTCTCTTCTCTTGGTAGTTACTTGTGTTGGTAGGCACAACGTTCAGTTTTCCCCATATGTGTCTGTAGAGGGCTGTAATGGATTTGGATTATTCACACACCTATATTCTAGATATAGTATCCTGTGGACTACTATAGGTGTAACGTGTATAGGTTGTGATGGCTTGAGGATCCTTACTTAGTGTATGGGCTATAATGGCTTGGGTTTTAATACCCGACTTATGATACATGTTATCTGAGTTGTGGTGGATCCCAGAAACTACCTGGTTACTTTCTTGTCTGGACGTGGTGGTGTGGTTGCACGAGTTGCATGTTTTGGTGCTTCTCCCAAGTGTCTGTGGGCAAGCCTTTTTTTGGAGAGAGATGCTTAGGACGTGCGACATTCGGGAAAAGCAGAAAACTAGTGGAGAAGTAGTGGTGGGGTACCTTAGATGATCATTATTATATTATATACTCTTGTATGAATTACATGGTGAGAGTATCCCCGGTGAGGTTGGGAACTTAGCATACATGTTTAGTTGATGAGTTAGTTTCACTTGTTGTTCATTGTGCTTTAGCAGGCTTTCTTTACTTTTTCACTAGAGGCTCGGGGGAGGATCCTACTGAGTATACTATTATACTCACCCTATGTATATATAAACTGTTTTTCAGGTCACTTGGAGTAGGTTGGAGACAATGCTGGTTTCTACTAGCTTGGGGTTGAAGGAGCTGTTCGGGATTGTCGATACTACTATTTTTACTTTCTTTTGGGTAATTGCAGTTTTCCCCTTCCATTTGTAGTAGTTTTGCATTACATTAAAAATGTGCACTTGCGTTCTCATTTGTATTTCAGTCTGAGTTGTAGTTAGTTGGTGTCTATCATATCTCTCTCTTTCCCATGTGTTCTCTTAGATGGTAATTCCTCTCATCTGTGTGTTTATTATACCCTCGGTGATATTCGCCAACCCAGGGCCTACTAGAGGTGGGACTCTGAGGTCATTATCTACCTTCTCACATTTCCGACCTAGGAGGGGTACACCTTGTGGGGATGGGGCCATGATAGAGTGGTATCATAGGCTTAGTTAAGGGATAGGATGGAGTTTGGAGTTAGGCATAGGTGAGGTTTCATGGGTTGGTAGGGAAAGAGTATCAATCAAGTTTAGAAAGAGATGTAAACACTAGAGATCGACTGAGACATAGGTGTTTAAGGACCCCTAGGATCTGATGTATGGAGTGTTAAGTTTACAATGTCTACTAAACGAGGTGATACATGTTACAGGGTAGAGACCTAGGAAAGGATCATGCATCATTCTTCTTTGTGATTGTGTTTGAATGGGTAGACCTTGGGTATGTTAACCTAAAATGGATAAAAGAAAAAAACTAATTAATTAATTCCAAGTATTCCATATTTCAGGTTTATGTGCTCTAACTATTTGATATTTTACAGGTATGGATCTAGGTCGACGTCCTTGTTAGAATCACATAGAATATGTCAAGAAGGCTATGCCATAAGATCTCCACATGGTAGAGGTTGACAACAATGACACTTGGAGGAGGACACTCCAAGAGTTTCAGTGCTAGATTTTACATAAGTATGAGGGCTCTGATTCAAATTTAGTCACAAAAGACTGGTTATAGGGGGTCAAGATAGCCTTCAGTTTGATTCATGATCAGAAGGAGCACTGGGTGTCCTTGGTTAAGAAAATATTGTGTAGAGCAGTGAGGTAGTGGTGGTTCTTGTTCCTCAGGGATCATGAGGAATCAACAATATCATGGGAAGAGTTCTGAGACAAGTTTAGAGTCGAGTTTCTTTTTCGACTGCGAAGGAATCCAGTCGCCAGGAGCTTCTTACCCTTCGACAGGGGATCTCCAGTGTGCGAGAGTTTGGAATCAGTTTCAGGAACCTTTTACGATATGCTTCAGACATGTTTCCAGATGAGGAGGCCAGAGTGAGGCATTTTGAGGAGGCTTTGCGTCCAAATATCCAATGCCAGGTCACCCCATTTATTCTAAAGACATATCTTGAGGTACTGGCAAGGGCAGAGTTCATCAAGAGTACATTCGCTTAAACCGGATCATCATGAGATGGAAATCATCATGTTTCTTCATGAAGCAGAGCTGTGGTCTGGGGTTCCTTGTATTGAGGGTAGAAGAGTTTTCATTTAGCCGGGGGTAAGTCCCAGCCCTTTGTATCTCATTTCTCTGGAGGTAGCGGATCTCAGGCCTATACCAATGGATCATGTGCTTTTTTTATGGTGGTTGGGGTCATCAGTAGTGAGAGTTCTCGACCTTTTAGAGCAGTCATCATGCATCAGGTATTTCTCTCCAGGTCCCTCCGTTGAGGTAGTTCCGGCATAGGCAGTAGTAGCAGGTTGCACTAGCTTTAGAGCAGAAGAGTTTATATCGGGCAAGTAGGGGACATCCTCATGACACTCCCCATCCGCAGAGAGCAGAGCATGGCCATGGTGGTGGTTTTCATTAGGGTCAGAGAGGTCGTGGAAGAGGTCATGGATAGCTTAATGCTTTAGCGTTGCCATCTCTAGGTCAGCCAGACATCATTCGAGGTACCCTTTTCTTGTTTTCAACCATGGTTTATGCCTTTATTGATTTAGGAGTGGAACACTCCTTCATATCACTTACCTTTTTTAATGCTTAGGGAATTGAGGTAGAGAGGCTTCCAGTGCCCTTGGTGTTGACTACGCCAGTTGGAGTCTGACCTGACTAGTTTGAAGTATTTAGAGACAGTGAGTGAGTGTTGGGTAGCACCGCTCTGGGGGAGATTTCTTATGTTTACGAATACAACCAGATGATTCCATCCTCAGCGTGGATTGGATGTATTTGGTAAATGCTATCGTAGATTTATTCAAGAAGAATGTCATTTTATTCGATGTAGATGGAGATCCGGTGGTGTTTCATGGCGAAAGAGATCCTCAGATGGTTCATAAGCATGTTCCTTAATTATTATCCATGATGGTTGAGATAGTGTTGATTTCTTCGGAGGATCATTAGTTTCCATTTCCTAAAGTCGTAGAAGAGTACCCTGATGTATTTCCAGAAGAGGTTGTAGCATTACCCCCTCGACGGGAGATCGAGTTTGGGATCGAGCTACAACTAGAAGTGTCTCATATCTCAATGTCTCCATATAGGATGGACCCTTCTATGTTACGAGAGATACGTATACAGCTTGATGGTCTGTTATAGTGCGTTTTGGTTTGGCCGAGTGTGTCACCATGGGGTGCACCAGTTTTTTTTCGTGAAGAAGGATGATGGTAGTTTATAGTTGTGTGTCGATTATCATCTCTTTAAAATTGTGACAATAAATAATTGATACACTCTTCCATTTATTGATGATTTATTCAATCAACTGAAGGGTGAAAGTTGGTTCTCAAAGATTGACTTGCGGTCACAATATCATCAGATTCATGTGAAGGATGACGATACCCCGAAGACTATTTTCTGTTGTCATTATGGGAATTATGAGTTCATTGTAATGTCGTTTGACATGAAAAATGCTCCAGTTGTTTTCATGGGATTGATGAACACTCTGTTTGGTGAGTTCCTAGAAAAGTTCATTGTAGTTTTCATTGACGACATCCTTGTGTAGTCCACGTCTGAAGAAGAGCATGTAGAGCATCTAAATGCAATTTTGGGAGTTCTTAGTCAACATCAGCTATTTGAGAGGTTGTCTAAGTGTGATTTTTGGGCTATAGAAGTCTGTTTCTTGGGGCATGTGGTCTCTCAGAAGGGATTATCTATGGATTCATCGAAGATAGAAGCAGTTGTGTCTTGGGAAGCCCCCTAGACTGTGTCTGAGGTACGAAGTTTCTTTGGTCTCGCAAGCTACCATAGGAGGCTTGTAGCCAATTTCTCTCAAGTTGAGACTCCTAAGACATCTTTGACTATGAGGGATATGGATTTCATTTGGACTGATTAGTGTTAGGAAGATTTCGAGTATCTAAAGGAGAAGTTAGTAAGTGCTCTAGTTTTTTTATGTTCTAGTAGAGGGAGTTTAGTTTGATTTTTTCTATGATGCTTCGCATCTAGGGTTAGTTTGTGTTCTGATGCAGTAGAGATCAGTTGTTTCTTATGGGTCATGGTAGTTACATCCCCATGAATGTAACTATTCCACCCATGACCTTGAGTTGGTAGCCGTAGAGTTTTCTCTAAAGTTGTGGAGACATTTCCTCATTAGTGAGTGCTTTGTGGTTTTCACTGATCATTAGAGCCTAAGGTGTTTGTTCTCCCAACATGAATTTAATTTATGATAGCATCAGTGGATGGAGATCTTACAGGAATATGACTTCGAAATATCTTATACACCTGGTAAATGGAATGTTGTGGCTGATGCACTAAGTCCGAAGTCACGTAGTGATGCAGTGCGTGAATATGGTGACTCCTGGAGAGTAATGGAAGAACTATCAACATTACATCTTGATATGGCAGAAGTTTGATGAATATGTTGTCTTTTTCAGATGATGGTGCAGTCATCTCGAGTGTATAAGGTGGAAGAGTCCCAGTTGGGGGATCTAGAGGTGGAGGACTGGACAGACTGAGTTGTTTATAGAGAGGTCCCTAATGGTTGGTCTGAGGATGAACAACACCGAGTGTTGTATCATAGAAGGATATTTGTTCCTTTGATGATGCACATGACGGTTCTCAGATATTTCCATAGTTCTACTTTTGTGGTGTATCCTGGCATGACAAAGATGTACCGAGCCTTAAGGAGCCAGTTTTGGTGGCCTCATCTAAAGCGTGCAGCTGTAGAGTTTGTGTCTCGATGTTTAGTCGTCCATAAGGTGAAGGTCGAACACTGTGTTCCTAGTGGTCTTCTCTAGTTGTTAGATGTTCCTCAATGGAATTGGGAGGATATCTCAATTTACTTTTTTACTAGTTTAGCTTGAGCTCAGGGAGGACATGATGCTATTTGGGTGGTACTGGATCATTTAACAAAATCGGCCCGCTTCATAGCTATCAAGGAGTCAAGCTTAGTGGAAGTTTTTTCAAGGTAGTATATAGAGGAGGTGGTGAGCCTTCATGGAGTCTTAAGGATGATCATTTCTGATTGAGATCCTCATTTCACCTCTAGGGTGTGGACATGTCACCAAAATGCTTTTGGTTCTCAACTATGCCTTAGCACTGCTTTTCATCCTCAAACATATGGCCAGACAAAGCGAACTATCTAGACTCTTGAAGTCATGTTACGCTCTTGTGTCTTATATTTGGGAGGTTCGTGGATGAGGCAATTACCCTTGGTGGAGCTTTCATAAAACAATAGTTTTCACTCTACTATCGGTAGGGCGCCATTTGAAGCCTTGTATGGCCGACGTTTTCGTTCTCCATTATGCTGGACTGGGGTCAAAGAGTCAACAATTCTCAGACCAGAAGTAGTGTAGAATACAACAGAGACGATTCAGGTGATTCATGAGAGGATGAAGATAGCGAAAGATCATCAGAAATCATATGCTGATCAAAGGAGGAGACCCTTAGAGTTTGATGTTGGGAATCATGTCATTCTAAAGGTGACTCCTGGTCGTGGGCAGTGAATATTTTCTCATGGTAGTATGCTTTATCCCCAATTTGTTGGGCCTTTCGAGGTGTTTTCTCATGTTGGAGCTGTGGTGTATCGAGTTGCACTTCTCCTGCAGATGATTCATATACCTGATGTTTTCCAAGTATCATAGCACCGTCATTATCTTCACGATTACTCTCACATCATCGATTGGGGAGAGATTGATGTTGATGATGATGCAACCTTTGAGGATAGACCTATGGAGATCTAAGACCGCAAAGAGACAATGTTGCACGAGTATTCTATTCCCTTGGTTCATTTCATGTGGTGACACTGTGGCATGGAGGAGAGTACCTGGGAACGGGAGTCCCAGATACGTGTTCAATACCCATAGTTGTTTGATGTTTAACTCCTTTCATGTATTGATGTAGACTTTGTGGTTATAGACCTTTCATGTTTATAAAATGGATTTATTTTATTCTACTAATGGCTTGCTCTCTTTTGAGAGGTATCTCGATGGGTGGTTGTTTAGACCCCATTTGGTTTTCACTTTAGGTGGGTATTGAATTCTCGAGGATGAGAATGTTTTGAGAGGTATCTAATGTAATGTCCCGGACCTCTCTGGTCTGTTCCATTGCAAAAAATAGGTGCATAGGTAATCTTCTATGAACAGTGTCATTGGTAACCTTATGTGAATAGTGCAATGGTGACGTTCT
Source organism: Viscum album (assembly GCA_963277665.1). Lineage (NCBI taxonomy): Eukaryota > Viridiplantae > Streptophyta > Magnoliopsida > Santalales > Viscaceae > Viscum > Viscum album. The sequence continues at coordinate 1,789,806,529 of OY728143.1, read as the reverse complement.
GTGAACAGTGACATTGGTGACCATATGTGAACTGTGAAATGGTGACCTTATCTAAACAGTGACATCAATGACCTTATGTGAACTGTTTCGTCAGTGACCTTCTTTGAATAGTTTCATCAGTAACCATATGTGAAGAGTGCAACGGTGACCTTATGTGAACAGTGCATCGATAGCCCTAGGTGAGCAGTGTCATCGGTAACCTTCTGGGAACAGTGCAACAGTGAGGTTCCAATGGTAACCTTTTTCTTTTACAAATTTCGAGTTCATGTACAATGTTCCCAAAATGGTGAGCTTCCAATGGTGACCTTTTTCCTTTTCCAAATTTTGAGTTGATGAATAGTGTTTCAAGAACAGTGAGGTTCCAATAGTGACCTTTTTCCTTTGAAAAATTTTTGAGTTCACAAATAGTGTTTCTAGAATGGTGACGTTCTAATGGTGACCTTTTTTTCATTTCCAATTTTTGAGTTCATGAACACTGTTTCTAGAAAGGTGAGGTTCCAACGGTGACCTTTTCTTTTACCAAATTTTGATTTCATGAACAGTGTTTCCAGAATAGTGAGATTCCAATAGTAACCTTTTTCCTTTACCAAATTTTAAGTTAATGATTAGTGTTTCCAGAACGGTGAGGTTCCAACGATGAAATTTTTCTTTTTCCAAATTTTGAGTTCATGAACAATGTTCCCAGAATGATGAGGTTCCAACGGTGAGGTTCATGAACAGTGTTTCCATAACGGTGAGGTTCCAATGGTGAGGTTCATGTACAGTGTGTTTCTTTTGCCCAATTTTGAGTTTGTGAAGAATGTTTTCATCTTCTTATAGTTTCATAACTTAAATGTTCCCTTTGACATTAAATGCACTTAAATCCTTGTTTTAATGACTATAAGGCTGATTCAATGGTTGTAACTCCTATATTAATTTCTCCTAAGGATCTGGATGTTTTTACTTGGTCAAATTGCATGGTTTATTGTGATCCTCTTTTAATGGAAAACCCATCGTATCTTAAACCACTACTCCATTAAATCTTTTAAAGGGACGAGATATCTTCCTTCCTAGTTCTTCCTCCTTGTTCTCGAGTGTGAGAAGCTCGAACATCCAATTCCATGAAATCAATCTTTCTTCCAAGGATTTGTTTCATTTTATTTTGATTCTACCAAGCAATATTGATCAGTCTTCGATATAAGGTATGATCTATCCTCATTATTTCGGGTTCATCTCCTTCTTTCTCCTTTCTCTTTTTATTGAAATTTTACCCCATGTTCCTAATGGCCTTTTCTTGGGTGTTGGAAATTGTGGTGGTGTCTCTGCATTCTTTGGTGGATACAGTTGTCATAGGGGAGGAGATCGTAACCCGTTGTGTGGATTGTTCTCGTATAAAGAAGGTCATGAACTGTTTGAGGTAGGGGATATATTGCTTCTCTTTTCTTTTATGTGCAACTGTACAGTAAGAATGTTTTATCCCACTGGATCACAGTAGAATATTCATAATAAAAATTTGAACCAGATAAATAAATTGATATCGATCGTATGCTATTGCCTCTTTTTTTAGATAGTGGGATATCTATGCTTTCTTTCTCAACTCTATCATTCTCAATTGAGATTGGTAAAGAACGTAAACCCAGAAGTAATTGATAAATGTTTGGAAAAAGATAAAGAGGAATCTAAATTAATATCATTCCTCTTGTTGTAATTTGATGTTAATAAAATTGGAGCAGTAAGCATGTTTAATTATTTTTTTTATCTTAATAATTAGGTTTCCCAAATTTGATACCTATGAATAATAAATCGGTTAATCCAAGATGGATTAAAGAACTGGTTTTTTGATAAAAGATAATTCCTTGTAGGGTTCTGAGTTATTCTCTTCCTTGTGTAAGGGCCAAGATCCCATTTGATATGATGTTTGTTTCCCTCCTTCTTATGTTCTGGTGTCAGCCTAAATGGCTATGGTGAAATGTGGGAGCATGGAGACCTATTTATTGTGGTATTAATTAACACCTAGAGTGGAAAGATTCATCGGTTTATGCATGTGGGTGTCGTGGAGGACACCCGGAATAATGGAACGGGTTGGGTGTGAATTTTAGGATGATGGCTGATTCTTATTAACTATTTAGCTTTTTTACATTCCCCACTGCTCAAGGAAGCTATTATTTCTTTCCCTTCTTCCTAAAGGGTCTAAGACACACGGGGTATTCCACATGCTTTCTGTTTCTATCTTTTCAAGGTAGGATGGGTCTACGCTCTTGCTATAGGTGGAAAATACTCGATGCGTAGATATCTACTCACCGTGTTAAACCCCCTTGTGTTTAGTAGCATATATTACATTTATATAATTCCTAGGAATATTGAAAAGTAATATTGTAAATAAATAATTGAATAAATGATGTTAACCCTTGGGGTTGGAGCTTGCTGGAATGAAATTTTGATGTTACAATTTTAAAGGGATAGTGTACTTTGGGTGTGATGCCAATGAAATTTAATGTGGAATTGTTAATGGTTAATTTATGTTTAAATAATTAATTAAATTAAAGTGATACTGATAAAAATAGAATGAATTAATGTAATTAATCTCTTTAAATGGTTTTGTGCTTATAGGATACCTAGTCTTAGAAATGAAAACCAGGAGTCCGAGAGATGTTAGTTGTAGTTGATTCTAAGACTAGGTTATGCCCATAGTGTGGTTGTGAGATATAGTATATTCTGTACTTTTTGTGTTTCTATATGATACTTCACCTTATTAGTTATGGAAACTAACACCTTGGGGACTCTTTGCCATTGGGGGTGTTTTCCCCAACATTCTGGTGGGAGGATGGATGGCGGACAACCCCCTTTGGCCCTGCTCTCTAATCATGGTAGTTACTTGTGTTGGTAGGCATAGAGGTTAGTTTTCCCCATATATGTGTTTACAGGGTTGTAATGGATTGTGGTTATTCACACACATATATTCTGGATATTGTATCCTATGGACTACTATAGGTGTAACATGTATAGGTTGTGATGTATTAGGGATCCTTACTCAGTGTACGGGCTCTAATGGCTTGAGGTTTAATACCCGACATTTGGTACATGTTCTTTGAGTTGTGGTGGCTCCCAGAAACTACCTGGTTTCTTTGTTGTGTGGATGTGGTTGTGTAGTTGCACGAGATGCATGTTGTGTTTCTTCGACCAAATATATAAGGCCCCAGCCTTAAACATTAATTAATCTTGAGTTAATTCAAGAATACATGTTGAGGATCTTTTCAGGTTTAGAGTTTTAGAGGATTATATCATAAAACATGCATTACATTCCACATTTAAACAAAGTGGTTACATAAAAGGTAGTACTCATTTTTTCCATCAACATAATCATATTTAAAATAAAACATTGATTCTTTCTTGACACTTCCTTGACACTATCATCACATCATGTTACTTTCCCTTGACTTGTGAAAAACATTTCAAAAACATGGGATGAGAATAAAAATCTTAGTAAGGGATATAAAAGTACGAAATGAAAAAATTAGTCCATGCATGAAATCATACTTTACTCATAAAACATAATCACATACCTCATCAAATCATGAATAAATCATACAAATCATAATACATAAATGTAACTTGAGGCATTCATAACATTCTTACGTAGGGAGTAACCCTCATGGTTACGTTTGGAATACCCATCACAGTATATTCCCTAAATCTCTTTAGAGAAACCTTAATGTTTAACTCCTTCGCGTTACCCAATGCATTGGATAGCTATATCGGGCTTACCCGCCCTTAGTTTATCATGGAACCACCCGTCTTCATAACAATGCCCAAGAACCATAACATAATTGTATCACATAAAACATGGAAACATAACATTTCCACTTTTCAATCACAAGATATCAATACAACATATTGATATGAAAACATTATGAAAAACATTTTCAATTCCAAAATAAAAGAAAAGTAAAACATGGTATTTATTTTTCATTCAAAAAATTTGTGGCTTGTAGAAGAAGTCGAAACACAAATAATGGTCACGACGGTGGAGAAGTCGTTGTCGCTGCATACGTACGACAAAAAAACATTCCTTTTTTCGTTTAGTAAAACACTTCGTATAAAAATATCCTGTTTGAATAAACATAAAATTCAAAGGGGTGTATACACTATATAAAATAATGTTTTGTATAAAACAAAATATGCCTCAATGAAAGGATATTGAGATGATGTCCCTTACCTCGTGTCTGACGTGCCTCGATTGCTCTTTAATCTCCTGAATAATAAACTAAAGTTAATTTTTACTTTCTTAAGAACATTTTTCAAGTTTATTATTCCTTTTATATAACTTATTTCCATGTTATAAACGTTATGTAATCATTTATTTTAATAATGTTTGTTTTGTTGATATTTTGTACTTAAGTCAAAAATGGACTTCTTACAATTACATGTTTTTTATGTGGTCAATGGTTAATTATATCCAGAATGATATTCATGATTTGGATATCAAATATTTCATATATATCCAGAATATACATGTATTTATAATATTAAATAACATTTAGAGGTAAGAAATGAAATGCACCGTTCATGGAGGCGGTAAGTCGTACGTACGCATGAACCCTACTTTCATTTCTATTTCATATTTAATGGAGTGAAATAGTAATGATATAAGGGTATATTATAATTCCAGTATAAAATCATATATAATAACATTAACTCTATCCTTTATACATCCCACATATGGAATTAACGAATCAAATCCCTTTGAGGGAGCGATAGTCCGCACTTCCTAAAATGAAATTATCGTGTTTACCCACAATGGAAACCATAAAGGTATGCCACAAATGAAAAATACAGAAGCATAAGAAAAACATAAACATAATATATATCATATATAAATAGAGTGACATATTAATGGCCACCATGAAAGGTGTTAAAATAATATTGAACAATCATCGTTTTGTGAGGCAGAAATTCGCCATCCACAGAAACATTATGTTATTTAACCATTAGACGAAGGTGTGTGTAAGTGTAGCTCAAATCCATAATATAAAAAAATCCTAGTCTGTTGGAGATACTGGTGTTGTTACAAAAGAAAGGAATAGAAATACTTCAGGTGGTTGGAGAAGAAAAATAAAACATAAGAACACAAGAGAAGACACTACCTTTAAAATGGGTAACTCTTTTTGATTTGAGCTCAATGGCTTCCTTGGGAAGACTTCTGCCCAAAGTGAGGATTCTAGGGGTAATAGAGGGATTTGGAGAGGAAAAATGGGCAGGTTTTGGCTGAGACAAAGGCTTGAGGGGTGTGGGTAAGGTGGTAGAGGTGGGGGCCTTTTATAAGAGGAGAGGAGGAGCACTCTTGGAAAGTTAAGAAATGATACATTATTATAAAATGATTTTTTGGATAAAAAAAGGTTCCAAAATTAAAAATTTCTAGGATAAGGTGATAAGGGTTCTAAATACACCCATCCAATAGGTTTTTGACAAATCTAAGTATTAGATTTTACATTATCTTTTCATTTTATTTAAATCATTAAATAATGAGGTAATCGGTGAATCATCATGGTGTCATAAATAATTTAATTTATTTAATGTCTAAAAATTATAAAAAATATCATGATGTAGGAAATCTTTTTAGATTTCTAATGAATATTTATATTCAAAAATATGACTTGTATAACCCCATTTAAAAATTGTTTTAGTAAAACAACTCATGTTTGTGACATTTTTATTTTTTTCATTAAATAAAAAGTTATTAATGTCATTTTCCTACCAATGTGGCTCCATGGGGTCCCCATGTTGACCCATGGAATATTTGGGTCGGCCATAAAACATCCAATAATGGTAGGACATGTGTCTAGGTCATTTCATATTATTAAAACATTATTTTTACCTTAAATTACACTAATTACCTCTAATCGCGATTAATAAACTTAAAAGTTACTATTCACTAAAAATTATTTTAATCCCATTAAACCACATATTACTTCCAAATGACAAACATGTATGTAGAAATTTTTAAAATAAAATCACAAAAGTGGTAAAGTTTTATTGAAATGAAAAATCAGTTTTTTTAAGTGCCACTTAATGGTTTCACTATTCATCAAAAATTGAAGTTTTTCAGAAAAATACCAAAAATTCACCCTAAGCTATATTTGATATTAAAAATTCAAAAATAATGTCTATTTTAAGAAATTAATAAAATATAAGTTTCATTAATTAATTTAATAATTAATTCCTGCTGTCAAAACAAAAAGTGTGTTTTTATGAAACAATATGTATCAAAAGATTGACACTAGTTTAAGCCCAAATTCAAAGTGAAATTAATTCCAACGACCACAATTGGAATAAATTGTAAAAATATATTACAATTTTACTTTAAAACAAATTCAAAATATAATCTAATAATATAAAAAAATTAGATTAAAAAGAGGTTTTTAATTAAAATACAACATTTTTCACTATTCATTAAAAAATGAACTTTATCGGAAAAATACCAAAAATTTACACTAAGTAAATTTTTATGTCCCGATTATAAAGAAGAGTTTTATTTTATCCAATAGAATGTATAAGAGTGACCAAAACTATATTTAAATAGGGTTCTCCATCAAAAGGCAATAGTTCGACCTTTTAGTGAATATTAGAGTATCTATGCCAAAAATTGAATTCTTTTCTTATTTTAAGCCTTTATCTTTTATTGGATAAATGTAAAAACATTTAAAAACATATATAATCATATTGTAGTTATTTATATTCATTCTCTCCAATACAGCGGTTATGTGTTAACTACCATTTAAAAAAAATATTATTATATAACTAGTGTGCAACGTAAGATTTCAAAGAAACTCGTTGATGCGTATCGGGCACGCTATCGAACATAGCAAAACCTTTAAAGTAAAATTAATATTTAATTAAAAAATATTAATAAATATGAAAAAAAATTATTCTTTATTTACCTTGGATGTTACAAAATGTTTGTGGCCAAGCCTTTTTTTGAGAGAGATGCTTAAAACGAGCGACGTTGGGGAAAAGCAGAAAACTAGTGGGGAAATAGTAGTGGGGTACCCTTGATAATATTTATTATATTATATACTCTTGTATACGTTACTTGGTGACAGTATCCGTGATGAGGTTGGGAACTTAGTATACCTGTTTAGGTGATGAGTTAGTATCACTGGTTGTTCACTGTGATTTAGCATGCATTGTTTACTTTTGCAAGAGAGGATTTGGGGAGGATCCTACAAAGTATACTATTAGGCAAAAATCCCACAATGTATCATTGAATCATTTTTGAGGTGATTTTGATTGTTGAAAAAGTGGGCTATCTGTGTTGTGATTGTTGAAAAATAAAACCATGACATACAAATTTGTTGACAAAGGGGATTTCATGGTGGAATGTCGAGTTCAGGGGTTGTGGTTAATGATCCATGATTGATTCGAGAACGTCGACAAAGGAATCGATGATCTGGAGGCAGTACAAAAAGAGAATATAAAAGTTGACGTCATTGACTTGGGGGATTGGAAACTTGTGCTCCATATGTTTTTCAAGATCACATCATCAAAATATGGCAAAGGAAGAAGGGTTGCGCACGTTTTTGGGTTGGCCACGCAAGTGATTTGCGTGGCAGAGACTTGCACGCCGAAACATGCGCACCGAGGGGAGACTTTCGCATCGTCGCGTAGGGTGTTCAAATTCCTACAAATACAGTTCTACCCCTCCTCATTCGGTGAAGATTTCAAAACTTAGAAAAATTAGAGATCCCATCGCGCAGGTGTGGTGGTCGCGCAAGTGGTGGTGGGTCGCGCAAGTAGAAGTTTGTGTGCCAGTTGTTTGTTTCATGACCAAGGTGGCTTGGGAGAGAAAGGAAATGAGCCGCCCAATTTTATATTTGAGGATGGAGGTGTCGCGCAAGTGGTTGACATGGACTTGAGCTCCAGTTTTGAAGAAGTGCGATAGTTGGTGGTTGCGCGCCAATATTGGTTTGGGCGTAAAAGGAAGTGACTCACAGAAGTTTGGAGTTGCAGAAGCTTGTGTCGCGCAAGTGATTGAGGTGGACTTGTTCCCCAGTTATAACTTGCGGACCGATACTTGAGCACTGGCTTAGAGAAAGGGCGCCAGGTAAGGTTGATTACCAACAGTGATTCAGGGCTGCGTTGAAGCTGGAAGATTTCCCGATACCTTCGGTGCAAAGTGAGATTCATCTACGGGTGAAAGCTATTGTTCAATAGAGCATCTACATAAAATAGAAGATTCATTCCTTAGTGATAATGAAGAGACCAACAGGTTTATAAACTGTGATTGGATATTTTCCAAAGTAGTGAGCAAAGGAATAGGAAGAAGGTGATCCTCTCCACTGGTAGTGAGCCATAGAAATAAAAACAGGATGTGACCCTTGGGAAAGCAGTGAGCGGATCCTAAACCTTGTAAAGGCAGATATCCTAGGCATAGAAGTGATCTAGCCCGAACCTTGTAAACAAAAGTGTGCTTATAGTGGATTTGGTACACCGTCACATTGTCGGTGTATGCTCCTTGGAAGTAGCCCAGAGAGGGTGAATCAAGTAAAACTTTTTGTGTCATGTGCATGATTTAATTTCTATTTAAATTGTGCAACGGGAAATAGAGTGAAGAGTGTTTTTCTTAATAGTGAAACAAGATCAGAACAGGATTTAATTTTAAATTTGTCAAACCCTAATTCACCCCCCCCCCCCCTCAGGGTATTCAGCCTTGTGTATGAAACTTATACTATTATACTCACCCTATGTATATATAAACTATTTTTCAGGTCACTTGGAGAAGGTTGAATATCACGATGGTTTCTACAATCTTGGAATTGCAGGAGATGTTCGTGTTGGTGGTTGGTGTTGTTTTTAGTTTCTTTTGGGTACTTGCAGTTTTAACATTCCATTTGTATTAGTCTTTCATGACAATAAATATGTGAACTTGGGATTTCATTTATATTCCAGTCGGAGTTGGATTTGGTTGGTTTCTATCTTATCTCTCGCTTTCTCATGTGTTCTCATAGAGGGTAATGCCTCCCATATGTGCGTTAACTATACCATCAGTGGTAGTCATCAACCTAGGGCCTACTAGGGTCGAGACTCAGGGGGTCATTATCCCACTTCTCACATTGTCATCCCTTGAGGGATACACCTTGTGGGGAGGGTGTCGTGACACCTAGGGTTCAGCTCAGTTGTGCAAAGTGGTATACCTTTATCCCTAGAGGTAAAATCTCTAGAATGTTTTCCTAGTTCTGTTTCCATATTCTATATTATGGAATCATTTTGTGTTTAATCATATTCATATTTAGAGTCCTGATTATTAATTTGATTCATGAATCTTTATTCTTGATATTTAATTCTATATTAAATTAGATCCATCTTAATAGTAAAATGTAAATCATTATTACCTAGAGCATTTAAAGACTCACCCATCTATTGATTTTGAAATAATTTTCCATGTTGGTACTCATAACTAGGAGCAGTGGACTTCTTCATTTGGCCTTGTACTTTTCATGAAATATTGGGATGGTTCTTATGGACTTGTTTATAATTTTTTGAAAATGGGTCTTCTTTGGAAGGAAACCTAAGACTATAGTTATCAAAATTTGAGTTTTCCAGTTGTAGGTATGGCATGTCAAAGATGGGACAAAAGTTTTCTTTAAAATTTAATATCTCACATTTTGAACATTTTTCACTAAGAGATTGGCTAGTTTTCTAATAGCCAACTCTGTTAACAGATTTTCTTGAAATTTGGTTCATTAAATATAGAAGTTGGTTGGTGATTTCAGCCAGATGAGCTTGAGTATCATTTCCAGAACCAGTGTTAACATTTATATTCCCTCTCTTTATTCTTGAATTTTTATAAAGGGAGTTTAGGGAAATATTATTCATTATTTTTCTTAACTCTTTATTAGAATTATGATTACTGTTTCCCCCAACCTCTTCGTCAACTATGTTCTATCCCGATTAAGAGAACCCTTTGTAGAAGCTATCCATGAGAAGGTGGGATGTAAGTTAATTATGGGGACACTACCTAAGAAGATCCCTAAATCTATCCCAAGACTCATGGAAATATTCTACATCCTCTTGGTAAAATCTAGGGATCTTAGTTCTATGTTATCCTTTTAATATTTGGGGATAAAATTTCTCTATAATGGAATGGTACAATTGATCCTAGTTTTCAAGAAAAATTATCACAACTCAAAATAAAATTTCTAGAATTCCCTTTTAGGAAAAAGGAAATGACTGTCATTATCAGTTCATTCTCTATAAGTCTTAAAAGAGTTAACTGTTTCATAGTATTTTAGAAATCCCTAACAAATTCTAGGGATTCCTCCTTAGAGAGACCATTGAATGTAGGAAATAGTGAAATATCATACTGTTTAACCTTGTAATTTCATACTCTAAGAGTTAATATAATTAAAGAAGGATTACTTGACACATTAAGGGGTTAAAAACCCTCGTACTAGGCCTTTCTACTTCCTCTAAGAGTTCATGATGGTTTTTATGTTGTTAGGTGCAGAAAACCTATCATCTATATTCTCCATTTTCAGATTTGTTTTTCTTTTTAAGAGCAGTTAAGTGTTTGTATATTTCTATGTTCAAAGGCTCTAATATATCAATAGTAGATCTAGAGATCAAGAAATATATAAAAAAATATGGAATTCATATCATGTATAAGAAATAGAATTGAATAAAAAATAAAAATATAGTAAAACATTAGACAAAAACAACTGCGAATCAAGGCTGATTTTTTTAAAACAATTTTCAATTTTTTCAAAAAAAATTCGTGTTTTTATGTGAATTTTTTTAAGATATTTTTTAATGAAAAGTAGTGGTAACACTAAGCCTTCCCTGAAAACGCTGGAAAAAACTTGACCCAACATTCATTGTAATTGAGCTAATGTTTAAATTTTGTAACTCCTACTAACTACAATGTATAGTGGTTTTTAGGGTCGAACCCACATGAAAGGATGGTGAATTTTTTTTAATCTGTTCAAAACACCCCATTGTTTTTATCTATGGGGTAAACTTTCTATTTTTTTTTAATGTTTTAACTTTTATGATTTTTTGTGTTATTATAAAAAGATAATGAAAAAGATATTTTAAACTAAATAACACTATATTCAATGCTAACTATGATGGCAAACAACTTAGCAGTAGCTAAGACGTAGAATTAGATAATGATAAATTCTAATCCATAGAAATCATAGGGAATCTAACTTTACTAGTTAAATAGAAAGATACATCATTTTTTACAATTGAATCCACAACCTCTAAGAATGATCAACTAATCTCCCTGACTAGAAGATTAATCTCTCATCCAAGTCAATCGAGAGCTCACCACTACTAGAGTCACCTAACTATGAAAGTAGTTGAAATTTCGATATTGGAATAAATCTCACCTACTTAATCCAATATAAATGAATTAAAGATTATAAATTGTACTCCTTGATCTTTTTTTCCAAAATAATAGGGATTTATAAAACTTATGATCATCAGGTGTGAAAATAATTGAAATTCCTTGAGTCAGATTCAACTTCTCTAGTTGAATCAACATCATTTTTTGAAGAAACAATTAAATATGAAAAATAAATTATCCAGCAAAATTAAACTCCCTAAACAATAAATCTATCCTATAATCATATTGAGAGCAGAAGTTAAAAACATTTGATTATAACATGAGAAACTGAATAAGAAGCTGGAAAGAAATCTCCCTCCCATGTTGCTCTACTCTCGGCCCCCTCAGATCTCTAAGAATAAGTTCCCAAGGAATTTCACCAAGGATGTTCACTACGGTTTGCATGTGTCACTTGAATTAGAGGTATAGTGAATGATGTGTCTCGATTTTATGCTTTGTTTTCTCCTCTTTAATTTTGTTTTAATCTCCATTAGGTAACCCACTGCATACACCGACTTAAAAATGTCCTTCTCTCTCATACATCATAAGTGTATTTTTCTCTAAAAAATACTATCGTATTAGCATAACCCCTCAAACTAACTGTTGGTTAATTAGTTACTATGAATTTGAAAAGAATTATATATCCCACATGTACCTGCAAAACAGATGATAAAAATAAATAGTTAAAGTCATAAGAAAAAAATTTTATTTACATATTTCAATTAAATTAATATTATTAATAGTTTATTTTTTGTTAATATTATTAAAAAATACTTTAATTGATTGGTTAATTTATTTTATTTTTCACAAAACTTTTACTATTGTTATTAAATTATGTAATAATTTATGTTAACATTAACAGATTATTAAATTATTATTAAAATATATAGAATTTATTATTTAATTAAGATAATTATTAATTTTATTAAATATTATTATTAATTTTAATTTTAATTATTACTTTTAATAAGTTTATAATAGTATAATTATTATAAAATTATTAACAGTTTTAAATATATTTGATTTAATTAGTTTCTTTTAATAATTTATTGTTATTATTATTTTAGTTTCATTTTATATTTTATTTAGTTAATTTATTTTATATTTTATTTTATTATATAATTTAATATTTATTATTATTTATTATAATTAATTTTATTCTATATTGATATTGATTTATCTTATAAATGTTATATATTATAATTACTATATATTGTTTATTTATTTTATAATTAATTTTATTAATTATTATTTATGCGTTTGTTTATTTTTTATTTTTATCTTTATCTCCCCCCACTTAGTCTCTTTAATGTGCATCCATAGGAGAGGGTTTCTCGTTGCTTCCCCTTGAATTATGTCCGGCGGCACCAGCTTCACGCCACGATGGTGTTTGCTCCTCAGTCTAGAGACTAGCTTCCAACTTCACCTTGATCTAGCATAGGTGTCTTGCTCGCAAGAATCACAAAGCATGAAATCAGGTCAAGTTCTCAACAACTCTAGTTCCAGTGACAGACTCTCCATGTGGCTTCAATATTCTATGAATACTTCCTCTAATTAGTGAAATAATGTCACATTGAGACAGAAAAGATGACAAAGGGGAAAATGGTGCGACTATAGCACTGAAAAACCCAGAATAGAAATTTTTAAAATTATAATTAAAGAAAACATAATTAAATTAATATATAAATAAAACATAGGGTAAAAATTTAACAAATAATTAAATTTATAAAATTATAAATTAATTAAATTAAGGTATAAAAACCAAATTACTTATTTTAATAAAACAAAAATCAAAAAATAAATTTTTGAAAATAAATTAAAGTGATTTAATAAAACAAACAAAAAAAGAAAGAGGATTTATAAATTGGTTTTAAATTAATAAATTTACTTAAATCATTAAATTTAAAAGAATTAACTAATTTGTTAACTAAAGAAAAGAGAATTTAATTAATTCTAGAAAAAAAACCTATATACTAAAAACTCAACTAAAAGTATACTCTAACTAAAGTTGATAGAAAAATTAAAACAATTAAAAAAATTTATATATTGAATTAAAAATATTAAAATAAAGTAAATATATTGAATTTATTAATAAAGTTACTTTTTAAAAAAAATAATAATCAAAATATTAGATCTTAAATTAAATATTTGGTTGATTAAAATACATTGGTCAATTAATTAATTATCTAAAATAAAAATTTACATTACAAAACAACACATAAAAATTAAATAACTATAATATATCATAGAATAAAAAAATAATTTTAAAGGCTAGATTACTAAATTAGTTGTACAAAAATAACTAATTAATGAATTTATTTATAAAATTACAGAAGTGTTAATATTTAACATAAAGTGTAAAAAATAATTAATCAAATCACTAAAAATTAATTAAACAGATGTGGAAAAATAAGTAAAATGATGGTCACATCAAGAATATTATTCAACTTGATGTCAAAACATCCAGTATCACTATCGATGTAAAAAATTGCCTTATTTTTCTTGTAATATTATTCTGAGTTGTTTTTGTACCTTTCTATTTCTAGTTTTTTTATTTTTTTTAGAGAATTCATTTGAGATATATTTTTCTATATCATTCTGATAACCACCCTTGTTGTAATGGTTGATGTTTTAACATTTTATCAACCCATACATTCCTAGATTTTGATCTTGAGCCGGCACTTGAAAATTAGACTATATTATTAGAAATAACAATTATTTGTTTATAGTTTTCCTTTTTTGATGAACTTATAGAAGTTTTATCAAGAGATGATATTGAGTTATTCTTTCCACCAATACAAGTATCTTTAGATACATGAGTCAAAATAATAGTCTTTATTGAAACATACATTCTAGAAGGTTCCCTCACTTTATATGTCTGGGAAGAATTATTATTCTTTGTAGAATCATGGGATGTTTGATCATGTGACACGTTCAAAATTTTCAATATTTTGTTTAGATTTAAGAAATTTCATGGAAAAGAAAATTTCTCATTTACAATTGGTTTAAACCTATCTTCCCATTTACATTTAATTCTTTTAATATGTTCTTTATGTTGTTTTATATATTCAATCAATGAGTTGTCAAGGTTGTTAATTTTTCTAGATTTAACATCTAATTGGGATTCCTTAACACTGATAGTAGCAATACATTATTCTTATAGAGAATATATCTTCTTGCATCCTTCCATATCTTTTGGGTTTGGTTTCTAGTTATTATTCCTATTTTCATATTTTCTAGAATTTTTAGTTTTGGTTGTTTTTATTTGGGGAATGAGGTCTCGATATGTGCCTTTTTATCAGGCTCACTCGTACTCTTGGAAAATGTTTTTTGGTATTGGTTGTTCTTAATTGATTTCTATTTGGTATGATGTTTTGATGGAGTTTTTCAGCTTTATTTCCCATGATGATGACCATATGTTCTCTTTCATAATCCCCATCTAGGGCCTTTTCCACTCAACACAACTCTAATTTCATGATCTATCTCTCCCTTCCCTGGTGGTCTGGTGTAGTGGTTCTGAAAGTGGTTTTTTGAGGTGTCGTTCAAATAGCCTATGGTATTTTAGAGGGTGATTGGAGTTTTATTTTCTCTCCTTAACAATGGTTCGTAAGTATTTCAGTTTCATTATGATTATTTTATAATGTAAGTGAGGGGTTCTTTGGTGATGACATGAAAAATGGTGGTGAATTTTGATGATGACGATGTGAGGTTGAAGGGGTATTTTGGTATTGATTTCTTTGGTCATTGTCTCCATTAGTGATGAGTGGTGAGCATTATGATGGAGGTGTACCATTTTGATGTTGGTGGATAGTAGTCTATGTGACTTTAGATACCACAGATACATCATGGTTCAAGGCCTCCTCAGGTTTTGTGTCTTTTTTGAGTGTTTGAATTTTTAATGTATGGTATTTTTTCCACTCGAATGTGTTGTTTAGAATTTGTAAATTTTTAATCTTTGATCATTTGGCACATTGTATTGTGTAATTTAGACATTCTGAGGATACCCACTATACCCATGAAAGTGTTTTTTATGAAAATAAGAAAAATGATTTGGAGGATTGTAGAAGTGTTCAATTAATTTGACATATTAATCTTCATTAAATTATTCCTATATTTAGAAATTGCTTCAAAATGATTGTTTTCAACTGATTTCATAATATATTATTGACACTTTTATTTTTCTATTTACTTTCACTGTAATATATTGTCTTCCTTCTTCTTCCTATTTTTAAGATTCTTGGTAAATAATATCATGTTTTCTTCAATAGAAGTGGAGACTATATCTTCCACTAGATATATTTCCTAATCAACATCAAATATAACCATTACATAGTCCTTTTAAAAAACTACAGTTAAAAACATTGATCTAATCATACATATCCATACACTCTGATACAAATTATCAATCCCCGATGGATTTTTCTGGGACACTGAGATGGAGGTGAATCAGTATACCCAACTTTTTAATGAGTCTTAATTTATTTTCAATTATCCACTCTTACACTTGAACCTTTTCTGTAGTTAAGAGAAATGTATTTTTTCTGATCTCAAAGTTATCATTCACATAAATAAATATAATAAAAGATATAGTATCACACAATATTTTCTAAACCATTCATTACCATTACTTACATCTTGTTGTGATCAGGTTGTGGTAGTTTCATAGATTTTCTTATCACTATTTAATTTTCAAACATGTAAAATTTCTATAACTAGGGTACAGTGATAATTGATTAATATATTGATCTTATTAAGTGATGGGTGTTAATTGTATTGGTACTAAAAGTCTTGAATGGCATTGTTTATACTATATCCACCAGTTATTCACGAAATGTTATTTCATCACAAGAAAACTTGTTGCTCCTTTTGAACATTATTAATAACTTCAGAAAAACGGTCTTCAGACTTCTCTTCAAATTCAAGGATTCATGTGATCACATTATTAAATAATTAACTAGCTTTTATCCTTATATATTTAATAAAATATTGTATGTGGATCTCCAATAAATCTTGAGTTCAATGAAATTCCCAAGTAATCACTTTGGGGCTACCTAATATCCCTTCAACTACCTTAGGGGACCATTAGAATATCTAAGAAATTTATTAAGAGTGAGCTTATATTTCTACTCTAAAAAGAGGTTATTGATGGAAATTTTTTGAAATAATGATGATTCCAACCTATATTCCAGCTTTTATACATGAAACTCACTAGTATATTATGATGCAAACCATCAAGTAGAACTCTCATATTCATATCTTCACCTAATAGATTTTTTATTATATTCTAGTAAGGAAACAATATTATAAGTGGGATAATATCCACAGATCTCACAATGCTTATAAGGCACACCAAAATATTTTGGGAATCACCCGAGAAATTCTTCAACATATTTAGATTATATGTAGGTGGTCTTACATTTGTATTCCTTTGCAATATGGTTATTCTGTGAATGGTGGGATTCCCATAATCGAGGCCCCAACCCCAATTTACTGATCATGATGATATGGATGGTCTTGTCAAGGGAAAGATACACATATATAGAGGGCTTATATATCATCCCTAATAAATGTTTACATCTTTAAGTCCCTTAAATTACTCTTAGTTGAATCC
This sequence comes from Viscum album, assembly GCA_963277665.1. Lineage (NCBI taxonomy): Eukaryota > Viridiplantae > Streptophyta > Magnoliopsida > Santalales > Viscaceae > Viscum > Viscum album. The sequence continues at coordinate 1,789,789,556 of OY728143.1, read as the reverse complement.
ATAGGATCCATTAACCCCTCATCAAAAGAGTAACTTTTTTAGTTACAAATGTCATATCCATAGTGTCATTTTCTTTAGAGGTACTTCTTATGGTACTAACCATGAGGGCTCTTCTGATACGGATAAATTCATCCAACCGATAAGTACTTCCCATGAAATATGTTTTATAGGTACTCCCGGTGACTGTAAATTAGGCTATAGTGGGAATAAAAATGATAACGGTGAGTATGAAAATGAACATGTTGGTCCTCCCTTTGGAATCCTCTAAAAAGTTCCTACATATAACGATATCCCACCTCTAAAATAATATACCCCTATCAAAAATAATTAAATAATTTAATCATATAAGAAGTCCATAAAAATATGGTTATCCATACTAAGAACCTTATCTATTAGGAGAGATATTTCATCTTTACTAAATAATTTCCTAAGTCGTTTTTCATTTTATACCCCACTACCACACTGTTAAACCTTAAAAACAATAGATTAAATTACAAATGATCCCATATTCTTTCATAATGATATTGGGAAGAAACCATTATGGTGAGTTCAATTCTGTGAATATCTTTTTGAGGATGAGGAAAATTACATAGTTATTTGGGGAGATAATGTCAAAGAGAATATAATAGTTAGGTTTTGGTGAATAGATACTAATCGATATGAAATTTTGAAGATATTGAAATAATAATAATTATACTACATATTGACGAATAAGTGGAAAATTATTCATCATCTCAAGAAAAATTACATTTATTATAGGGGTTGTGCTGACCACATCATGGCGATAATCAATCACTACCACCAGATTGACTTTCCGTCCCTCTCAGTCGTAGGGAACCCAAAATCAAGAAATATATATAGAGACCTCTCGTAATCTTACCTTAATGGAAAAAAGGCTCTCCATAAAAAAATCATTGATGCTCCATCAAATATGTATATTATTGTATGGGGAGAATATAGATATTTATACTTCACCTCGCTCATTAGTCAGCTCATTTTATCAAGAATTAGAACATATAAAGTTATCAAATATTAAAAAATCATGGTCCTGGACTCTATATAGAATAATTACAAAATTAAATGATGCCTTGTGATCACTAACGCCTAGATTTATTGTATTCAATAGGACAAATCCATTGATAGGATATTTTATCATATATCCAAGAAATTCAAAATTGTCTTCCTATCTAAGGAACGAATACACGAAACCGAGGAACGAACCGTAGTGGAGATAATCACATGTTAAAATAAAGAACAACACCCCCAACCATTCTAGAGTAATGGTACTGAAAATAAAGAAGGTGTCAATAGTTACAACCTTATATGAATTTCAGGAGAAACCCCAACCTACACGGATTTTGAAATATTTACTACCACCGCCACCCATTTGTTCATCAACGGAAATGTGACTCTAATATGTGTTATGGTAGGACTAAGACAATCCCATCCCCTAAGGTTGGGTTAGTTAATATCACATCCCACTTCACCACCCAGTGAATTAGTTTTCTCATTGTTGGAAATTTTTATTAGACGAAGAAACCTCTCAATTCCTCCCATTGGATGATATATCACCTTCAATGGAAGAGTTCTCAGTGAAGGTGACTAGAGATACCCACAAGGTCACCATCTATCAATGTGGGTAGTAAAATCCTCATATGTATCAAAATATAAAATAGAACCCCAAGAAATAAGTCATTAAATAAGACCATAAAAAATAAGGATTTGATGAATACATGTCCACCCAATACATGGAGCACACCAATAAAGAAGGTGTGGGTACTCCGAGTCAAATTTGGGCTCAAAATTCATGATCCCAACTTAACATTTTGTAACCACTTATACAATTTACCAGGGTCAAAGAGAAATAAAAATGTGTGGCTATATCCACTGCTAATCAACCACCATATAAAGTCAAATCTATTTTAATCATGGAATTATTTACTCTAAATGAAGCTAAATTAAAGGAATTTAAAAATATATATTCTAAAACTCTAAAAGGTAATATTCATGTCAAGCATAATTCTAAAGAAGATATTATTGCCTCCCCTATAATGTATATTCAGATATAAGGAACCACTCATCCAGCAATGGAATATATTAATCACCAAACTAGGTCTGGTTCTAACTATCAGTTTATATAATCCTCATGGAAAAATAATATCAAGAATTTCTTCCATTGAGAAAAAAAAATTTCAATCAGTATGTACCAGTTCAACTCCAATAGGGTGTTGATATCCCACACAAGAAATCTGACTATATCAAGATCAACCAATAACTTATAAAAAGTCATCCGCCTAAGAAAAACTATTTCTATATCTCTATTAATCCACCATATTTATCACTACATCGGGAGAATATATATAATAGTGATGTGTTTTAATATATAATCAAAGAAATTTATGTCCTGATTTAGTTGATGTTACTCCTCTTCTACCAAATTTTGGGATCCCATGTTTTCTTATTTTCAATAAAATGAGAGACTCATAGTCTCACCTGATACAATTTATGTTTTGATGTGGTCACATGATGATAAAATTTTAGAACTGGTAAGAATGAAGGCTCAGTTATTTTTTGAATAATCTGGATGGTCTAGCATTTGTTTGGTATAAAAATTTAAAAACGTGATCTATTTTTATCTTTAAATACATTAAAAGATATGTACACTACCATTTCAGACTAATTATAAAGAAGATTACTATCCATTTTTCACTCTTATTAAAAGCCACAGGAAAATTCTATTTTATCAGATTTTATTTATAAGTAAAAGTGATAGACATATTCCCTTGACATGTAGAGAATCTGAGAGAGGTTGTTGGAGATCTTCATTATAATAAATTTAGAATTTTACTTATTCCAAAAAAACCTATCATGGTGGATTTATCATTTTTATATTATTTCACAGATCCTAGAAGATTTTATCGAATGTTTAAAGTCTAATTATCAACTAGTTCTATCATTGCTATGAAAAAAGCCTATCATAATAGAATCTAAGGCTACCATGATCAAAACAATGAAAATAATATCTTAAGAAGTTAATCATATGTAGTATCATGAAGCACCTCCACTTAAATAAAAGAAATAGAAACTCCCTCATTAGGGTCAGAAAAGGAGAAGAGCTTCCAACCATTCCAATATTTTAATAAAACTATTATTCCTTCCAAAAAAAATTCTAATGTATTTTATTAGGTCTATGAAAAATAATCACACCAAATTTCTAGAGGCCAAAAATATAATGATATCAGTAAAAAAACACTACACCAATTATTACCCCTTCCATTTGATACAAAGGTATAATGTCTAATAATCTTTCAACTAAAAATATAAACATTATAAGGTGGATTATTTATTGTAAGTAAAGCTAAGAAACCCACTGACATATGTCACCCATGTTTTTGTTACTCAACCAAAAGAGTAAAGAAAATGGAATAAAATCATGATCATGCATGAAAAAAGATTAAAATATAATATCAGTAGAAAATTATTCAAAAAAAAATATTCCATTCAAATGGTACAAATAAACCATGTTTTGGTGACATCATCTCTCATTATTATATTAGTGATCGCATATTCATTATGTATATCTTCTAAGAGTTAGTACAGTCCCTATTGATAAATTATTACATAAGAGGAAGAGCCTTTACCATTACCTAATCAGTTTAATAATCTTTCATATTTTTTTCCATAATAATTAGGTGGAATGATAAAAACCTACTAAAAAGAATCATCATTCAATGAGGATTTGTAGTACAATTTTGTCAATTCCATATTTCAAACTGACCGCTTCAATATTGAGGATGAGGACTTATACAAATCTGACATCCCATCCATTATCAATTACGATGTCACTATAACAACCCCAAACCCTCGCTCCTAGAATATGGTGGTTAAAATATAGTCTTTTTATTTCTATATTTGATACAATAAATGGGGCCAAATTTCAACAGTCCAAAACAGACAACATCAAGTGGGAATAATCAATCATTTTTTAACCCAACAACCTTTCAGGTTTAGAGTTTTATAGGTTTAGTAAAAAAATATTATATAAAAATACCCATGTCTTTATGTGTTTATTTTTCCCATTATATATAGCTTTTATTTTTCCCGAATAACACTTCATAAATCTTCCAACAAATATTTAAACCTTGTGAAAAACAATTAATAATATTGGAAGACCACAGAAATCTCAGTAAGGTGCATTGAAAAAACTATACCCACTATTCAATTTCAAAACCGTGAGATCATAAAATATATTATTATTTTAATATAATAAACATTAAAATTAGATAATATTTTACTTATGCAAGACATCATCTGAAATGACCATCGTTTTCCGTAAAACACTGTACAATAAAACATAGAGTAAAAATAATATTCATGAAGGTTTATTTATAAAATATGATAACCCATGGAAAATATTTTCAAAAAACCATATATTTTTACCAAAACATTTATAATCATTTAATTAATATAAAATATAATTGGATAACCTTTTCAAATAAAGTTATTTTCCATAAAAACTCATTATAATTCATATAAAATTTATTTAGGTTACTTGGTACATCATGTTCATAAAACCCTTACAAGAATTCTTACATGTAGAATAACCTACAATATAAAATGTTAACATAATTATCTAGAAAATAAAACCATTACTCATTGCATTATAGAGATAAATTAACCATAATCATCATAATAAACATTATAAAAGGACCATATCATACATAAAACATATAAATCATTCACTATAATCATCAAACACAAAAAAATATATACTTATAATACATAATAAAAACATTTTTAGATATTGATATATCCTTTTCAATTAAAATCGAATTTTTAAGACTAAAATATCCATAATAAAGTAAAATAAGGATTTCATTTTAAAAAATTAATATTATAGAGGATTCTAAAAAATTAGGTATTTATTTATGGTTTAATTAAAATCTCTCAATTTCATATATGTTAATACTGAACATCTATTTTTTAATTTATAAAGAAAGTCAGAATGTTCCTTTTTAAATGTTTAAAAATTTATCTTTTGAAAAACAATAATTTAAATTATTAGGAGACATAAAATTATAATTATAATTCATTAATTAACATATAAATATATTCATAAAATATTAAATAATAAATATATGGAAGAAAATTATTTATAAAATAAATCTTTAAAACATTGAAAATGAGGTCTTTAAGGTATATTTCCCTTATGATGTGGTACATTATGAAACAAAGAATCAATGATGGAATAATATTGAATTAATTTGTAAAAACATTAAATTGTGAAAATGATTTAATTCCTAATTTATAAAATTATATTAGTTATTTACATACATTATAACAATTTAATATATAATTCTATGATCATTATCCCTTTTATATAATTTTTACCATTTTTATTTAGTTACTTCATCATTTTTGTTTACGTTGGATGTTTTGAGAATGTTTGGTTTGTAAACCTAAAACAAATTTAAAAGGATGAATGCGGTCAAAGTGGTCATTATTTGATAATATGTAGAATAATAATCATCACATAATTATCATTTATATATTTTAATTACACTTTTATAAGAATTTGTGTAAGAGGGTTATGAATAAGGAATTACATTACAATCATCAATACATTAAATCGTACGTGCGCACGAGTAACATTTCCATTTTTAAAAATAAATGATGAAAAGAAGGTAAGTATTATTTTATCCTAAAATAATGATTATTTTATCAGAAATATCATATGAACTCTTTAAATACACATTTATATATACCATCCATGTGATGCGATGATCAAAAATGAATTACATTGCTTCGTGAAGGTGATAATCCACACATACGCACAAACAATGTTTTCATTCTCCAATGGTTAGAAATTCTAGAACAATATATGATATATTATATTTTAATACATATAATTATTTAATTAATATCTTATATATACATTAAATCCATTAAATCCATTATTATAACCATATTTTGGGGGTATGGAAAATGAAGCACAAGGGTTCATGAGGTGGTAGTCCGCTGCACACACAAACAATGGTTTCATTTCACATTTTCGGTATAATGGTGATAGATTAAGGACAATAAATTAAACTAATAACAAATAATTATGTGTAATACAACAATTTTTTTATATAAAAATTTTCATAATAGTTCTTAAGGAGGTATAATAAAAAATAATTATGAAACATTTGGTTAAAAGATATACTTATCCAGTAAAACGCCATTTATTTCAAAAGATAATACCTCTAAGGATAGTGTTATTCCAAAAAAATCATAAATTAAATGGGGATATATTTTAGAATGGGGTTTTTATAGTTTTTTTCCAATATAGAGACCTTAAAAGGCGTGATGAAGAGAGTAGAGTAGATGCCCTTTTATAAGTGAGGTGAGGGGAACTCTTGGAATTTCATAATGTTCTAAATTAATATACATTGATTTTAAAAAATTGACATATTTAGAATATAATATTATTTTTATATGAAATACTATCATCAAATAAATGTTTAACAATTTTAGGTGATGTTTTCACACAGATCTCTTTATTTTAACAACCCATTAACCCTTTTGATGATGACCGTGATATCAAATATTTTTTACTCTTTAGAGGTAAAAAAGATACTACAAAAGTAAAAGTGACCTATAAATGTCAAATGGTTTATAAGATCAACAATATCCAATTCATGTGGAAAATAATAGGATTTTTATGAATTATGAATCATTAAATAAAACATTTTTTATTTAAAAATATCATTAAAGTTGTTTTTCAAACTATTCACTTAATTTGACATTAAATTCATCAAGATAGAGATTTAATTAATATATAATACATTTTAACAACAATAATACATTAATATTAACTATGAAATTTTTGCAGCACCATAATAAATTACTTTTATGAATCATAATGGTTATTTTCATTTCTTGGAGAGGTACTATGTCATCATTTTATACGTGTTTAAAGTAATTATAAAATCACTAAAAATTAGAAATAGATTACCATTATACAATTTATTTCATTAGGATAAAAGTAACCTTTATGATTTATTCGCAACTTAATTGTATCTCTATATGAACATATAATATAAATTTCAAATAAAAGAGTGAAATGTTTTATTTTTCTTTAATTAAAATATTATACAGGTCATTATCAAAGAAAAAAAGGATCCAAGTGGAAATATGTTAGAAAATTAGATTAGGATTCATGAAATACACTCATAAATAATGGTAATTTCAAATCCTATATATATCTTAAATCATATTCACATTAGTTTTAACATAAATTAAAATGTTTCACCCTTTACTATGGTTATAACTATTTAACGTAGTAACTAATCATTATGAAAATAAATAAATTGTAATTATTACCAAATATTAATTATTATGATGAAAAAACATGAATCTATTTTATAAAATTCAATTCATAGAAGTGAAATATTTTAATTAGTAATTAAACCTGTAAAATATGACCAAAAGTGATTTTCCAAAAAAATGTATTCTTAAGGATAAAAATATTTTGTACCAAAATAAAAAATAAAGTTAATTCTAATGAAATTATTTGTATTATAAATAAAATAATTTTTCTTTGAAAATATTTTAAAATATAATTTAACATTTTTGATTATTTAAATAGAAAATACATTTTTCAATAAAACTCAATTATGTTTTACTATTGAATGGAAATTCATTCTTTTTAGAAAATTTTAAAACACTATCTCAATGTTAATTTTTACATTTTGGTTTTAGAAATTAATTTCATATTAATAATATATTTTTTCTTAAACTATAATAAATTATTTATAATATATTCTCAAAAAAAAAATTATAAAACAATTTTGGAGGAAAATGTACTTTTAAAGAATAAAATTACTTTCCTAAAAATTGAATGATTATTTACAACTAATTTATCAATAAAATTTTGTTGAGTATTAAATATATATATATATATATATCATAATGTTTCCATTCTAATACATACCCACCATTTAACTACAATGTGAAAATGAACATAGTTTAATAATGTTATTTTGATGTTGTTTAAACTAAATATTTCATGTCATGTATGCTATCAGGCATATTATTATCTATCTAAAATATCATGATATTAAATTACCCCCATAATAAATTCTACCCTTGAAATTTTACATTAACCTTTGTAACCAAGTGTTTAACATTTTAAAATATAGTTATTAAAAACTCACATTTTAAATGGTGTTAATAAAACATCCTTTTGAAAATAGGGTAAGGGAAATAAAAAATCATATTGAATAACACATTACTAGATTTATAAACTGGAAAATATAATTAGGAAGTGAAAATTTGGAAGACAATTAATATCCGAATAATTTTGGACAATGATTTATAACATTGATTACAATTAGTAGAATGATTAAGAGAAAGTTAATAACCAAAATCCCGGAGACCAATGAGGTTTGAAAAATACATTAAATTCATCAAAAAAGACATAAATAGGAAAAAAAATACATTAAAGATCCATTTTCAACATTTGGGGAATTATTTTTCCATTTAGACTAAATACATGAGAAAATATACATAAATAATAAGTAGAGTTTCATCCTTTAGTACATTTCCACCTAAATATCATTTGATGCTCCAAATGATGTGTATTTAAGATGAATGTTTCATAATGAAACCACTAAATTAAAATTAAAATGGATAAAATGATCCATAAAAGGTAAAAAAGTTATTCCTTATAACTTTATACATTAACCAAAAACAAATGTTTAGTATAAGTAAAGATAACACCCAAAATGAATAAAACATCATATATATAAATAACACATTAATTTCCAAAATTTCTATGATAATACAAAAGGTTTAACTTAGATAATTCCATAAATACCTCACATTGTATTCCAATTTACATGTTTAACTACATAATTAAAGAATTTAAAGACATAAAAGGTGAGCTTATACATTTAATGTCTGGATCTATCCTAGTGGGGGCCGTTTGGTTACTCCCCAAGACTGCCTCTAAAAGAACAGGGGTTGGCGACTAGTGTTGAGTGGGAATATCACTGAAATGGGAGGAATTATCCTAAGTACCTTTACGCGCAGTCAAATATCCAAGCCCATAAAAATGATAAAGTTTAAAAAAAAACTGACAACCCTATGCACATACATCTAAATCTAGTGACCAGAGTATGAGAGGATCTAAAGAAATAAATAGGTCCAAATACTTTCCATCCATAATGATTCTATAACACTAGTCCAATCTAAAAGTAAAGGTATTGGGATTGATTTCTGAAATCCATAGGAATGCACCTCAGTCTCTCTGGTCTCACTAAGCATCATCTAGTCCTAGTTCACCTATGACTTCGTCAAAAGGTTGACCATCTGCACAATACATGACACTTATTGAAAAATCCCGTATAGGGGCCAGTATAACAATTCTCATTAGGACACCCTAGAATAAAAAGGCATAAAAAAATAAAATATAATCATCTATACATAGTTATATGACTATAATACATATAAAAATAATATCATGATATACTCAACAAAGACACACAATTAATAGGTAAGTCACAAATGTAGTATATCAACCCTATGATTTTTCTCAAAGGATCCACAAATAACTCATTCGGGAGAACACACTCCTAAGTCCAATAGTACTGATGAAGACTTTCTGATAGGTACTACTCGTTGGGTCTCATCATGAGAAAACACATGTTGATAGTTCAAAGAGAATATGATACACGGATGAGGATCATTGCTAGTGCCTTGGGGTGATACCAAAAACTCAATCTAGATTAACCATGTTATGTCGAGGAGCAGTGCCTATATATTGTTAGTCATGTAGATACCAATAACACCACCTAGGGAATGAATATTAATATAGTATCTCACCATGGTCCTCTCGTAGGGGTTCCAACGACTTTATCCAGAAATTCCTACTAAAGGGATCTTTGTCCTGGGAGTAGGATATGATACTATAACAACCTTCAAGGAAAGGATAATGTGAATGAACAAGAATGAAACGTCTCCAAGTCACTGAGGACAACAGATTTTATCCATGTAGAAAATATTACATTATGTGTTGAAGGGGCACATGTTGGTTCCTTCAAGCTCGGTCCTAACCATGTAAACAGTCCATGTCATTCAAATTATGACTGTGTGGGGGAGTACACACCTTGTAGTCTAGTTGTGCAGTCCAAAACGTGTCAGTGTAGTTTCTGAGATACCCACTGAGCATCTTGGGTGGTATCACATTCCATGTGATAGGGTTCGCACGTTGTGGGATTCTTGAATTTCTTCGGAAACCCTAGTTGCTACCATGGGGTCCCACAAACTTGTAATCCAAGGCTACATGCTGTATATATTAGGATTTTATATAAAACCTTGTTATTCCTCCCACTCACACCCATGTCTCCATTGCCTTGAAATCTATCTTCAATCTCAATATGATTTGTGGATCTACCTCATACGAGAATCACTGTCATCTACTATTGGATTTCGGCCATTTGATTCACTTGAAAAATGGTACCATTAATTTGAATAATCTTTAACGCATCTCGCTCAAAAATCAGGGGCTTCCAAACTAGTCTTATCCATTCTTCGCTATCTTCTTCTCACCTCCACCACATAGATCTGATCCTGAATCTCTAATATCAGATCTTTGCACCAATAATCATATGTGAAATGACGGAGTCATTAGAGTTTGTCGAACTACAAACCAAGGGGTCCCCAATGATATATGACAAAGAATTGATAAAATTAACAAGAAAATTTATAATGAAATAACCTTGGATGATTTTCTTGTTGGTCTTGAAGAATTTTTGTTAGTGTGATAAATGAAGAAGAATTAAACAAACACAAAAAAATATCCCAAATATTCCCCACAATTATTCTCATCCAACAAGATGATCGAACTGTGGAACAATATTTTTGTTTATTGGTCTACATTCATCATATAATTCAAGAATTGTTAAAATAAACATAAAACACAAACTCAACCTCAATTCGGTTGGATCACTGACTAATAATGATGTTTTGTCACTTTCATTGTCGGGATCCATTGAATCTGTGGTTCTTCCTCTTCAATCTGAAAATCCATCTACATTTAACTTAGAGGATTCTCCCAGGATATCTCTCTCCATAAAATCTCTAGAGGTTCCATGGTTATGTTTCTAACCCTATATTTCCAACATATGGATCTATTTGAAGATCCAATAATAACTGCATCAAAAAAATAAATAAAATTATTTTATTTAATTATTTTATTCATTTCAGCACCCATCATGAAATTTCCAAAAATGACCTATGGAGAATAATGTTAACTCATGCCTAAGGAAAAACCCATATTTTGAACTCAATAATTCCCTCATATATATAATCTGAGAACCAGTTTAGTAGTAATTCCACTTTTTGAGGAAAACTTTGTGCGAATGTTATTAAATAAATCTAAAATATTTCAAACATTTATTTCGAGCAAATCAGGCCTTAGAATCACACATTGTATAAGTGATGTGTCTCGAAAATAAACCATATAATATCTAAAAATAATATATAAATTTTTTTAGAAATTACATTCTCCCCACATGGGGTATTTACATTCCAAAAAAACAAATCAAGGGCTATTCAGAAAAAATGTGGGTACTGAGAATGGATCTAAGCCTCAAACATTCAAGTTCTCTCTTAGGGATTCATGTGCTACCACCGGACATGCACTAAAGGAATCGATCACTGATGAAGGATCCCCCTTATTGATCCTTTATCTCTATTGGGTACTCAACAAAGGCCAATCCATTCTTGATGCCCACCTTGACTCAATCGATAATGTGTAATAGGTTATGCACTTACCTTTGTTGTTGTGACATGTGGAATACATCATGTCCTCGGTCTAACGAGGGAGGTAGAGATAAGTGTTAAACCATATCTCCAACTCTACATAATATCTGTAAATATTCGATAAACCTTGGAGATAGCTTATGACCCTATCCAAATATTCAAAATACATGTCAAGGTGAAACCCATAGGAACACATCGTATCCTTCCTCAATCCCCAAATGCACCCATCACCTCTCAGTATAAGACTTATAATGGCTTTGTGAAGACTTCATCCGATCCTAGATGATCTTAATCATCTTTGTTGTATCTCACACTAACTCTGGTCCCATGAGTGGTGACACTCCTATGTTTTTCTAGTAAAGTGGTAACCTATAGGGTCACCCATAAAAATACTTGAATGGAGCTATAACGATGGTTGAATGGTAGCTATTGTTTTATGAGAACTCCATTACTGGTAATCATCCTCACAACTTTGGCCAAAATCCAACATGAAATCTCACAATATGTTTCCCATAACCTAAATGGACCCCTGAGTCTGGTTGTCTGTTTGTGGGAGAAATGATGTGGTCAAGCATAACTCGGTCCTAAAAGACTCCTGTAATCACTTATAAAATCAGGATGTAAAGTGAGAATCATGATTAGAAACTATCTTCAATGGAACTCTAAGGAGTCGAACTATTTTCTAAATGTAGAGGCATACCATGTTCTCTACTGGACTCTACTCTCCTATAGCTAGGAAGTGGGTAGACCTGGTGATTTGGTCTATGATTGCAGAAACAAAATCATGTCCCCTAAATGTATATGGTAATACCTTCATGAAGTCTATGGATAACCCATCCCACTTCCATTCTCACACCTCAAGGGGTTGAGCCAAACCCTCTATAAAATGGTGCTCATCCTTCACTTGCTGAAAATTATGTCATAGAGAGATGAAATTTGCAACTCCTTTTTTAATCCAAGACCACCAAATCTAAAGTCAGATGTCCTAGTACATATTTTTCACACAAGGATGTAATAGGAAAGGAGATGTGTGAAACTCTATCTAAAACTCTTCACACATCGTCACCATTACCATCATCTATTCTTTGCAAATAAAGACATTCTACCCACCTTTTTAATATCCATCATTAGCATGTCCATTGGATATTTGAGAATGTAGGGTTCTCACTCTCATTATCCCAAATCTGTACCTCCCTGAATTTTTGTAAGAGTGGAGGGGTGGAAACCATTGACTAGAGGTAATATTCGCCATCTCCATCCAAAAAGGATAACTACAATGAGGCCAACTCCTCTGATCCCTCATTTAGTAACTGAAAATAAAATCTTTTAGTGAGAGCATCTTTCACAATGTTACCCTTCCTAGGAGTATAGACAATATTGAAGTATTAATCCTTTAGAGACTCTATCTTTTTCCTTTTTTCATGTTTGGATCCTTATAATAGAAGATATAAATGAATATATTATGATTAAAATAGATAATAAATTACTCTCCCATCATGTAGTGTCTCTACATTTTCAAAGATAATACTACCACTACTGACACAACATCATGGGTTGCATAGTTTTTCTCGTGTGGTCCCAATTGACATGAACTGTAGGCAATCACTAATTGCCTCTACATCAGAACAAAACCATACCTGGTTCCTAATTCATCTCATAACATTACTTACTCAACACCCTCATCTGAAAATATCAATATGAGAGAACTTTTCAATCTATTTCTCAACTGATGAAAATTCACATGTAACCTTTCTCTCTATAATAAATTCTACCCATTTAGAGTCAGAGTTGGAATCCGTGTAGAAAGTATGGATTAATCATGTATGAATCTCCAATAATAGCCTACCAACCCATGAATTTTTTCACTTTGGTCATGTTCTTAGGTATCTCACCTGATAACACTACCTCAACCTTGTTAGGGTCCCTTTCCACTCCATCTAATGTGATAAAATTCCCTAGAAATATGAATCCCTAAATCTAGAACTACCACTCTGAGATCTTTCCATAAAGATGGTTCTCTTGGTGTGTGTCCAGAACAATCCTTAAGTGTCTCGTGTGCTCCTCCTTTAATGTCGAGTACAAAAAGATATTGTCGATTAAGACTTCCATTAAAATGCCTAAGTAATTGTAAAAGATCTGGTTTAGGAGTCCCCTGAACACTGATGGGTTGTTTTTCATGCCAAAGGGCATCACCAAGTACTCATTGTGACCATAGAAACATCTGAATGTCGTCTTTGGTATATCCTCATCCCCTAATTGAAACTGTTGATAGCCTAATCTATGTTCAACCTTCAAGAACCATTTCACCCCTCACAACTAATAAAAGAGGTCATCAGTCATTGGTAGTGGATACATGTTCTTCATGGTCACCTGGTTCAAGTGTCATTAGTCCACACATATCCTCAAGCTCTTGTCTACCTTCATGGTAAACAAAACATTGGCTATCCAGGGTGGAACACTGGGTCTCTATAACCAATTCCTCTACAAGTCCTCTAACTACGCCCCCATATCTCAAAGCTCTATGAGAACAATCTAATATTATAGTGTAGATATTTATGCCTTCTTAGTGTTTATATCAATGAAAAATTATTTCTTTTTTTGTCAGGTAAACCTAGAATATATTAATGAAATATGTCCTCATACTATACCTCCACTACAAGAAACTAGGAACTCCTAAAATCCACTGTACTATGGGTTATGCTAGACAATTGATTAGTAATCAGTTGCACCATCCTATAAATGAGTCCATACTACAATTCTTGGGTTTCCTTTTCACCAATAAATGAATTAATGTTTCCATTTATATAGACACGCCACACCCTTCACCAAAAATAGTCAATTTGGGCATGAACTGTAGGTAAACAATCCATTCCAAGAATGGTTCCATAGGGCCTTGATGTTGATTCCAAAATATTCCAACTGAAACTCTTTCCTCCAAGGGTAAAGTCATGATATTGGAACAAGTGCATGATCATTGACTCTTTTCTAGTAGAGGTCTCCATGTATAAGGGTGGAGTTAATGGTTCAACCAGATTATCTAAGTCACATAAAAGATATGTGGAAAGAAAGGAAGGACTAGAACCTATGTCTATTAGTATCAAATCTAATGTATAAAAGACAAACATCTTACCTCGAATCTATATTTAGACATTAGGTTCATATGATTTGATCACTTGTACCCATCCCCACCCAAGTCCCCCAGGTCCCTGAGCCTGGCGTGGACCACCTGAGGGTGGTCGTAGTAAAACATTTTAAATGTCTTCCACCCTTTTATGTTCTCCCAAATCCACTTCTATGTCCTCTATCCTATAAACCTATCGGACCTTGCCATTTTATCTACCTCAATGACCCACCCATGGTATCTCGGTCAGTTATATTGTCATTCAGACAATCTCGAGCGAGATGCCCCCTACATTCATATGAGTAACATCATCTCTCTCTAGGCTGAGATGACCCATCTCATGAGCCCTAAACTATATATCATCTTTCATGGGACCTCCTCCTGAAACTCATCCCATGTCCAGGTCCCTGAGACATTCATCGACTCCCTAATCTCGAGGTCTCTAGTTCTGATTGTCCACTACAAATAACCACTAACTATATCTGCAAAACCAAGAACTAAATCTCAGTCTAGCACCCATGCATAGGTAGAAATACATATAGAAATAACGCTGACTCATATGTATCTATAAATACATCACATTATGGTCAAATACCTGAAGAACTAATCCCAAAAAATATATATTGAGTGCTTATAAAGGTTGTTAAACATCAATGAATAATCAGATACTATCAAGCATAGCTACTACAGATGTATAAACTCTTGGATGCGTATAACTTTCAATATATTTGGTGATAACTCCTCAATAAAAATATTCTCAAACTCTATCCGTGAAAGATTCACCTCATCCTAAGTTATGATAACCAAACCCACCCATTTTCCGACTAATATATGAATAATACTCGCCACTATGACACCCATATAATCGTCTAATGTCTTGACAAGATACAAAACTCCGTCACCACCTCAATTCAATCCTCAACTGCTTGTGGTTCGGGCTCACCTAGGAACCTGAACGGTCTGTTCGGCAGAAACTCATGAAGTGTGCTCAGCCTAAACTCCTCATCTACTCGTATTGCGGGTACCATGTGACACTCTACAATTGTTAGTATGGATGGTGAACAATATAGAGGTAAAATATCAGGAAATGATCCCTGTATTGAAGAATATTTAATGAGGGGATCATATTTGTGAACAAGAAGCTGAATCCTATCTAGAATATGTCGGGAAGGAATCCTAAAAGTAAAAAAGATATACCATGGTCAATGAATATATCTACAGACATAACTCACGTAGGACATGGAAACACAACCCATTCATTTATGATTCATGTACCACTATTTTTTCTATAACCAAATATCTCATGTACTGGGTAAAAAATAACGTGATTAGACTCCTGGTTTATGGATGCATCATCTCCACACCAATACTGGTGTCTCATGTTCGAAAATTTGAACTAGAAACACTTCACATTGTTCCCCAAACCAATCTCACAAGCTCTCGGTCCTAAAGTAGAACCACCCTATTATGATACCACCCTGTCAGAAATCTTCCTAGTAAGGCCCATTCCGTGACTCCCCAAGACACCATCCAATAGGTCATGGGCTGGAGACTAGTGTTCAGTAGAAATATCACGGAAATGGTATGACTTAACCCGAAGTACCTTTACACATGCACATATATCTAAGCCCATACAATTGTCAAAATATAAAAACAACTGACAACCATGATTGCATATTCTAAATCATGTGACCATTGTATGGTAGGATGTAAACAAATTAAATATGGACAAATACAATCCCACCCATAAAGAATCTATAAAAAATGTCGAACATGGATGTAAATGCACCAGGATTGTTCCTTGGAATCCATAATAGTACACCTCAGTCTATCCAGTATCACTATGAACCATCTGGTCCAGGTCCTCCGTCAACTATCAAAAGGTTGATCCTATTCACAAGACATGACATAGGAGGGAAAATCCCATGTAGGTGTGACTATAACAACACTCAAAAGAACACCCCAAAAGCACAAAGCATACAATAAATTAAATACATTTATATCGATATAGGTATATTTATACAATATATATAATAATTATATCATGATATACTCAAAAAATACTCATATCTAATAGGTAAGTCAGAATTGTAGTGTACCATCCCTTGGATTCTAGCTTAAAGAATCCGAGAATCCCACATCCGTGAGAACACACTCCTTAATCTGATAGTGTTGATGATGTCTCTCTGATAGGTACTTCTCATCGGGTATCATTAGAAAAAAGAACATAATGATATTCCAAATAGAATATGATACACAGATGAGGATCGCTACTAGGTCCATGGGGTAATGCCAATAACTCAACCTGGATTAACTCAACTATGTATAGGTTTGGTACCTGTGTAGTTTTGGTCATTTAAATATCAAAAACTCTTCCAAGGGAACGAATATAAATATAGAATCTCACTCTAGGTCTCTTGGAGGGTTTTCAATGACTCTATCTAGGATATCATGTCGAAGGGATCATTGTCCTTGGAGTAGAAGGTGATACTCTGCCAAACATTAGGGAAAGGACAAGGGGAATGAACCTTAACAAAATTTGACCATGTCACTAAGGAAAAACAATCTAATCCATGTAAAAAAGAGTACATGATGTATAGAATGGGGTGCACAAAGTGTCCCTTCACCCCAGGTCCTTCCCGTGTAAACGACTCGTGTAATTAAAACTATGTTTGTGTGGTGGAGTACATGTCGTGTAGTCTGGACGTGTAGTCCACCCCATGTATATGTACTTTTTGAGGTATACGTTTAGTATCTGGGGAATTATCACACATCATGTGACATGGGTCACATGTTGTGTGACATTAAACATTCTCTTGAAACCCTAGCCACCACCAAGGGTTCCCCACATGCCATGTAATCCCGGATTACACATCGTTTATATTAGGATTTTCGAAAAAACTAGGTTCTTTCTCCCACTCCCACTCGCACTGTTTTCACCTTGAAATATGGTTCCAATATCTCTAGGATTCATCTATCTACCTCATCCCAATATCTCCGTCTTATACCATTGGATTTCGACAATCCGATATTCCTGGAAAATAGAATCATTCATTTGAATCATCTTCTATGCATCTCACTCATAAATTTTGGGTTTCAAAATAATTCTGATCTAGTCATTGTAACCATCATGGATCCTCCTTCACATTGAGCCTATCCCAAATCTCTAATCTCATATCTTTTCACCAAGAACTGTATACACAATAATCAATTCATCAGAGTTAATCAAACCACGGACCAAGCAGTAGCATGTTATGGATGATGAATGTACACTGACCTTTGTTAATCAGTCTTGAACCCATTCTATTATAATGATAAAGGAAGTGGAATTGAAAAAATTTAATAAATCTCCAAAATAAACCCCACAATTATATCCATCCTATAAGACGATCGAACAACATATCAATTTGGTCATTTATTGCTCTGTGTTTGTCATAGAATTCAAGAATGGGGAAGGAATCCAAATATAAAAGATACCCTACCTCAATTTGGATCGATTACTGATGAATAATGACGCATTGGCATTGTCGTTGGAAATATCTGTCGAATTAGAAGTTTGTTGATCTTCGATTCACAAATCCATCATCATTTTCCTAAGAGGATTCTCCTAGTCTCTCTCTCTCTACAATGACTCTCTGGCAGTTACAGGGTTATTCCTATAACCATGGATTTCCATCATAGGTATATATTTAAATATCCACTAACCACTATATCAAACAAATTAAATAAAACAATCTTACTCAATTATTTTATTCATTTTTGCGCCCATGATGACTTTTCCACAAACAAACCATGCCGACTAATGTGAATTCATTACTAGGGTAAAACCCTTGTTAAAACTCAACATTACCCTTGGATTTCTAATCTAGGCACTCATTTTTGATTTATTTTTATTTTTTAGAAACGTTCATTTATGTGCTTCTAAATGTATTTCAAACATTTATTCTCAGAACACCGGGCCTCAGAATCTCACACCATTTCTGCCTCGGGTATCAAAAATAATATGTATAACATCCAAAAACAATACATGGGAAATCCAAGACATTATATTGAAACATAAATTCTCTAATTTTTAATATCATTATTCCAAAATAACCTTTCATATCAAATCACAAGTTAAACATAATTGTTTCATATACCTCTTCCAAATGAAACATTTCATAAAATTTTATTAATCACTATTATAAATCACTGTATAATATTATAATTTAGTTAACATCAAGAAAATATCATTAACCAAATTTAGATACCAACCCTAATATAAATCCATCTCTTAACCATAAATATCTATAAAAATATCACCTTGTTAATGATCCACCTTCCAACCATCAATATTCTATATATCCCACTATCCAATAAAAAATAAATAACTTAAAAAAAATAAAATATTAAGCCAAAGGGTTATTTAAAATCAATGAAGTGGTTTCTTTCTAAAAGTTAGTGAAATTTTAAAATAACCTTAATGTATAATCATTTATGACCTTATAACTAGAATTTACACCATTAAAAGTTTGATAAAACTTAAGAAATTTAACTCATGTTAGTATCCATAAATATTATGTTACCTCACATGAAAAATCACAATATATAAATTTATTTAAACCCTACTCTATTATAACCTATAATAACCATGAACTCATGCTTTGGGAATCCTATTCTTAAAATATAATCTATACATTTCTATCATTGACATCCATAAATTTGATCCAATTTAAACCATCCATAACATATAATATTAAACTAGACTATTGGATTTGTTACCTACCCAAGGACCTTATAAGTTTAGAGATTTTTGGAATTATGATTGTAATATCTTGATATTTTAAAAAAATATTGTATTCAATAGTATATAAGATACATAACATTGATCGTAAATGAACTGCAAAATATTATTATTTAAATGTGATTGGTATAGCAAAGTAGTAAAATTAAAATGTATGAATATCAATAAATGACATATGAAATAAATAAAAATATCATACTCAAAAGAAATTCATTAGAAAATGCTTATAAAATAATCACTTAATCTTCAATAAAGTTGTCTTATTCTTCAAAAATATGTTTTCTTTCAAAATGGGTTTTATTTATTTTTTATGGCCGAGTATTATAATTAATTTCTAAGAAATGATAAAAATTTATTTTAATAAAAAAAATTTTATTGAATTTATCATGTTAAAAATATCTTAGGATTATAGTTTGGTAATTTTCATAAAATATTTATTTTTCAATGAATAGTAAAAAATACGAATTTTTATTGAATATTTTATTTTATTTTAACGTGTTTATAAAATAAAATTTTATCATGTATTATTTTTAAAATTTAATTGGTTAATTATTATTAATAATAATCCAATTATTTCTTTTTAAATAAATTGTATACTTTATTTTAGTATAAAAAAATTTATTGTTAAAAAGGTTTTTTTCGGAAAAAAAATGTTTTGAATCATTATTTTTATATTTAGTAAATATGTCTCATTTATGTATTTTTCAATGTGAATATTAACCTCAGTTAATTTTTTTACAACGGTAACCGGTAAATCAAGTCATTAAATGTTAAAAAATAAATTATAAGGACAACAAAATTGCCTTAACACATTCTTGAATTTTATTTAATGATAATAACTCATCCACAATCATTAAAAGTTGCAATATATCATCTTTGTTTCTATTTGGATGAGATTAATAACTTTATAATATTATATTTCACAAAAAGATAAAATTTCACTCTTGTTTTTGAAAATTATAATACTTTTAACATAGGAATAAATAAAATAAATGTTCTTCTAAAAATATAATTTTAAAATATAATATTTTATCTTCATCAGGGTAATATATTTTAATTTTTTATAGAATAAATAATTACTTTAAAATCTTACATCATTTAGATACATTAATTATTCAGTTAATGAAAACATAAACTATATGATATTAAAAATACTTAAAGAGATATAATTTGAGATTATTAATATGACATAAAAATTTAATATATGATCATTATTTTTTATTCATTCACTAAATTAAGTGGTTTGAATTTTATGTGTGTTATTGTTGTTATTATAATTAATGAAATAAATAGTTCTAAAAATTAACATTAATGATATTTTAAAATAAATTACATTTTATTTAATAAAATAAAATTCCTAAAAATATTATATTTGGAAAAGTTACTATTATATTGTTGTTAATATTAACCATATTTTATTTACCTATCTTTTTTCATTTATTGAAATTATATTGACACTTAATGTATAAATAATATTATTGTCATGATAAATTTAAAAACGGTTAACAAAGGGTTAAATAAAAAATTCAATGGTAAAAACATAGAAAACACATGTATAATTATTAGTGGATGATATTATTTTTACCCATACTCATCCTATATTTTAAATAAATATATTTTAATCCATTATAAATTGAATATTAATTTATATGAATTTAATACATTAAAGAATCCCAAAGTGACCCTCCCCTCCCTTATAAAATTTTACCTCTTCCACTCAATCCTTCACATAAAAAAACAAAATAACTTCATTAAATACCTCAAAACTATTTTCATATAATCCCTACTCTCATTTTAGTGGTCTCATTCCTATAATCCCACCTCTCAAAGGAAGTTTTCTAAAGAATATGTATTCTTTGTATCTGTATGTTTTAGTTTGTCTTCTTTGTCCACATCTATAAAATTTTCTTCAACCCAGATAAGATAATAAAACTATTATACAAAATATAATTATATTTTTTTAATGGTATAACCTATATCCATCTCCAACCTCCATAAAATAGGAGTGAAATTCATCACTCATGTGTTCAGTGGACTACCACTCACAAAAAGATCTAATTCGTTTTCCATCACCATCTCTCAAGACTTGTTAAAATTATGGATTTAACTTATATATATTGTTTTCTTAACATATTTATCATTATTAATTTATAATATAATAGATATTTTTTTACATTTCCATTAATTTAAAATGATAATGTCAAGTCGTGTATATTAGTGGAAAACCACAGCCATGAAACGATGAGACTTGTTTCATCACTAAATCACATGGATGATATATATAAGTATATTTGAAGAAATAATATTATATATATGGTATAATTATCATTAAAAAATATAAAATAATACTTATATTGTTTCTATAAAGATCATTGAAAAAACTGGAAACATTACTCATATATATGTATGGCCAACAATTTCCATGATTGTAACATAATTCATTTTTTCATAACCATGATTAATTATTGGTTTTAAAAGTATGATTGATATATAAAACTTTTAAATATAAACATAATATTATTCTTTTTATTTTGGAAAAATGAACTCTTTGACCATTGTTGACTAACCAAATTCATTTTGAACTTAGGAATTAGATATCATCAAAATATATAAAGTGAACTTAACTAATTGAGTAATTGTATATAACATGGTATTAAATAAAAATATATGTATAATAAACTTGAAAATTATTCTTAAGAATTCTTAAATTAACATAATTTTATTATTTCGGAAGATAAATAATTTACATGATTAGTCGGACTCAAGGTAAGGGAATTTGTTTTAAAAATTCATTTTTCAGTGTTTCCAATAAAATTATATTTTTCTACCATATCCATATTTTCTATAAATGTTTTAAATAAGTTTTTTACTATTATATTATTTTTATTTAATGTAATTTTTAACCATGCTTAATTTTAAAAAAAAATGTTTGAAATGAATCCTTTTTTCATTTTCCAAATGAGGTACACCTTGACTTTTTTGACAAAACATTTAAATGAATGTTTTTTTAACATATACGACATGAATATTTTTCCCATCATCATGAATAATATTATATTTTAAGATAAATTTATAAGTATCTTTATTTCTTTTAAATATTTTTTTTCCTTTAAAATTGTGCAATTTTTTTTGAATAAGTTTTTTCAAAAGGGAAATATTATTTACCTTAAGAATTGTTAAAAGTGATCTTTCAAAATATTTTTCAATCTAAGATGACATTAAATTGTGTTTATTAAAATAAAAATTTATCTTCCTCAAAAAATATAAATGGTATTTTCTAAAAATAAAAACCATCATTCCATTTATATATGTATTTTTGTTTTGAAAATGTCTTTTTAATTAAAATGCACATTTTAATATTCAAATCGACTTCTATATGAGTTTAAAATATTTTTCCACGGTTATGTGATGAATTGGTGAAATAATAAATTATTTTATATGGTAATTGGGAATTATATGTGATATGGACAAGATTGATATAGTAAATACAATGGGTTGATCCCTATTATATCTCATAAGTGAGCTCGATATTGCTTATATGTTGGTGCACCCAGATAGTATCGAGTGAGGATGATACAAATTATATGACGATTGAACCTAGATATCACTTAAATGCATTAGGTAATGTTCCTTGTCTTAAGAGATAAGAATGATAGAGTAACTGAGGTGGTTTCTACTATGGATTTTACTGTGATCTACTTATTTCTAATAAGGGTGATGAATGTAATGGTCTATCTTTACAAATGGGTCTTTATTTTCATATTGAGGGTCTAAATGGAAATATTTGAGTAAAAATAGTATTTTCATGTGTAAATGATTTATTTTATTCTCTCAAATAACAGTTAGATAAAGGAATACATTTCATTAGATTTCATGTTCTTCACTTGAGTAATGGTTTTCTTATTTAATGTCCCATAATGAGATTTTTTTGTTCATCCCGCATGTTTAAAATGTTTTTCACCGGGTTTAAGAATAATTAATGAAAAATAATAAGCCCATATGAAATACAATATTATTTTTAATGAAAGAAAAACAATTTTTTAGCGCTTTATATTTTGGGAGGAATGGTTACTAAATAGAATATCAACTTTGTGAAATATGGTTCTATTATGTAAGGTTGTGGACCTAATTCTATAAAACTCTAAAACTAAAAGTTTTTTTGGAAAATTAAATGATTTATAGTCCAAAGACACTATATTATGTGATGTTTATGGCCATTTCTTAGTATTTGGTATCATTTTATGGTTTAGAAATCTTTAGAACATAGGATATTATTGGAGGAAAATCAAATAGTCCACTATAACCACAATGGCTAGTATATTATAGAGAATCATAGTTAATTTGGATAAATTGAATGAATTTGAGATAACCTAACTATGTATATCTTATTGTTTCTTATCATCATAATATGGTACATTGTTAGTTTTTTTATATGCTCTCACTTCCCTTCTTGGTTATAGTAAATGGTTGGATCTACAAGGAACCAAAGTTAGAATTTATGTAAAGAAAAATATAGTAGTTGTTTGAAAGAGAAACTGAATCGAATAGGGGATATATAAAAAATGAATATGGTTATTATTAACCATATATTAGGAGTAATGATTAAAAACATGAACCTAGGTGAGTTTTTTAATTCATCAAATATAGGAGAAATGATTCTCCATGGAAGTTCAGGTGATTATAATCATAAAGGTAAATTTATTTGAATACCTATGTATCAAGAATGTCGAAATAATCACAAAATGAAATGTCTTAAAATAATGAGATGGTTTTATACATATGGTAAAGGAGGTCATAAATCCATAATATTCCAAGTAAAAAAGTAATCATTTAGTTAAATCTATAAAGGGGAAATGAGTTTTTCCTGAGGTATCAATTGAATGTTTTAAATGTGGCGACAATGTTCATTAGAAAAATCATTCCCCTAAGTGCAATGATCATGAATGGGATCATAAATGAAATTTAGATAATATTTTGGCAATACCAAATTACATTACAATTGGAGATGATGAAATAGAAAATAATAGATGAAAATTATGGATTATTTATTGGCTTATTATTTTTCATTGTTGAATCTTAATACCTAATTCATATTTTTATTTATAGGAAATAAGTATTAAATAATAAAAACATATTTGTTAAGGGGTTATTATGAATGTTTAATGATTAAGGTGTATGCATTAAATATTTATTATGTAATGGTATATTTGAGGATAAACGTAAGTCTAAAATCATTATTACTCTTTTGATATTGAGAGTACATTGGGAGAATTTTATTTACTTTAAATAAATGTTTGAGGTATATATAACCTTTAATTTTATCTTGTGAAAAAATAATTTGGGAAATATTTTATATATTTTTTCACAGAAATATTTTTACATATATATATAAACTTTATGGTTTAAAATATCTTTTATTTTGATTTAATTATGGGTTTTTTTTATGGAAAATTAATGTAATAATATAACCTTTGAGGTTAAAATATTTATTTAATATTTAATATATTATGGCTAGTTTTGAGTAATTATATGATATTTAATGGAATTTTTTAAGGATTTTATATTAAAATAAGTAAAATAAAAAGGTTGGGTGAAAACACTTCACATCTGGCATTGTTGTGATAATTTGACCCATAATAGAAGGGGACAAGGTTCATCACATACCACTAGCCTACGGGATGTCTGTGTTAGTACGAAACAATTTTCATTTACTTAATTTATCATAAATATGTAATTTATGTTGATTTTGAGAACATAAGATTTATTGTATATATGACCATTGGATTCAAAATTGATTTGGGTATTGGGTGATAAAATTTATTTTGGAAAAATGTCACCATATTTATGGATAGAATTAGAAGAATTAGGTTATCATAATAGTATGGGATTTTATGTGGGGAATAATATTTGAATCATATTTTGGAAAAATATTATATTTTAATGTGACTATTTTGATTCATGTTATTTATGGAAATGATTGTCATATCTAGGAGATTATATGATTAAGAAATATATTTTTTGAATGATTCAATAAGAGTGATTGATATTATATAAAGATGAATCTTAAATTAATCATAAAAGACTATATGAATAAATATTTTTAATTTTTTGGGTTTTAATCTTAGTTTAGAATATTTTGAATTACTTTAAGGATAGTCATTTATTGAATGATATAATTTTAACATTTAGTACTATAGTTGAATTTTGAAAATTATAGTAGTTTTTATTCACATGATGGTTTACAAAATTTTGGAATTATCTTATATTGTATTAAAAATTTGTTTTATATAATGTATAAAGAGAGTAGGAATACAATTTTAACATTTTTTAGATTTTGTGATCTATCAAAAGTTTAATATAATGATTCTAGAATAAAAATTCATCATGAGTACTCATTATTTGGAGAAACAAAATGAGTTTGTGGTGGAAATTAATTAAAAGATGAATTTTTTTTTAAAAAAGTAAGTATATTTCTTTATGTTCTTAGTCTATGAAGTAAAATAATTCATTAGAATTATGAATATTATTTTTAAAATAAAAACATTATATTTTTAATTTTGTTACTAAAAAATTAATGTCCTTTTAACCAATCACAGAATTTTGATTTTGCGGTCGGTAACTTTATCCTGGACATGTTCTATATCATTCTATAAGATCCCCCAAAAGTATGTTTTTTCTTACATATCCATTTTTTCCATTTCCACTTATGTTATCCAACTTGAAAAACTACTTTTTTATAAAAGACCTTTATATTTCCCTTTCTCTCTTTACTATAGAAAGTTTTATAGAATCTTTTTAGGATGTGTGTTTTCAATAAAGGTATTCTGAGAAAAAAATCATAGTTACTTAGCCCAAATTAAAATTATGAAAATAAAATTAATAAATTGGGGTAGAATTTATTATCTTAATATTCTCAAATAAATACTATGTTTGATAGTGTACTATATATCCAACATATATCATAAACCAACATTGAAATTTTATAATTTAAACATGATCGTCATAATATAGCTGTTAAATTCCCAAGTATGAAGAGGATAATAGATTTATGAAATAATTGTAAATTTATTACTCAATATAAATTATTTTGTAAATAAATATAAAATAGTCACTTTATTTTTAGTAAATACAGTTTATTCTACAAAAATAAGTTTTCTTTCAAAATGGTTTTTTATTTTTATGTCAACGAGTATTGTAATTAATTTCTAGAGATTTTAGAAAATGTATTTTATAATTTTAATTTTAATTTTTAGTTCATTATGTCAATATTATCTTAGGATTATTTTTTGGGAATTTTCTGAAAAGTTTAATTTCTTAAAGAATAGTGAAAAATATATATTTTAATTAAAAACTGTATTTTTTGAAGTATTCATAAAATAAAATTTCATTTGGATTATTTTAAAAATATCAATATTTAATTTTGACTAAAGATATATAATTAATATTTTTTAAATAAATTTTATACTTGAATTTAGTATAAAAACATTTTATACTTAATAAGGGAATTTCTCTAAAAAACTATTTTTCATTGCACTTTCCCAATTAAATTTTCAAATACATTATGTCAATTATATATTTTAAAATTAAAGAAACTAATTCTATATTTTTAATCCGGAGTTATAAATTTTTTAAAATGGTCCCTTTTATTTTTCTTGTGTGAATAGTAACCTATGTTGTTGTTATTACAACGGAAAAGGGAAAATCTGTTAATTAAAGGTTAAAAATAAAATTATAAGAACAATAAAATAATCATAACAAGTTAATACATTTTATTTTATTAATATATCTAATAAATAATTTTCCACATTTACAATATATGGATTTTTTCAATTTGGATAATTTTATGACCTTTATAAAATTTTATTTCAACAAAAATAAAAAAAGTTACACTCTTGATTTTTATAATTGTATTATTTTTTATATAAGAATAACTGGTTGATATATTTAGCTATAAATGCAATTGTTAAAAGTAATAAATTTTTCTTCATCATGTAAATGTTTTTATTATTAGTAAATAAATAATTACCTTAAATGCTTACACAACCGAGAAGTGGTAATTATTCAATTAATAAAAAAAATAAGATAAATGTTATTTTAAATATATAATTTTATTAACCTGGATAATTAATTTTATACAATAATTTTATAGATGGATATGAAATTTTATTTATGTATAAAAAAATTCGTTTTATTTTTGTATATTGTAATTTTGTTATTAAAATCAATGTAATGAATAGTTTAAAAAATTGACATTAATGTTATATTATAAAAATAATATATTATTTAATGAAATAAAGTTACTAAAATTATTATATTATGAAAATTGAATAATATATGCTTTAAAATATCAACCATGGTCTATTTATGGGACCTTTTTCTATTCATAGTAATTAGATTTACCCTTAACATATAAAAACATATTGTCATAATAAGTTTAAAAACTGTTAACTAGGGATTTAAACTGAAAGATAAGGGTAAAAACAAAGTAAAAACGTGTCTATTTTTTATTAAAAGAATTTTTTTTCCACCCTATATATCTTATATTCTAGATAAATATATTTGGATATATTTTTAAATGAATATTACTTTTTATAAATTTAATATTTTTATGAATTGAAAAAGTGCACTTACCCTCCATTATAAAAGGGGGCATATTATTCTCAACGATTCACACATAATAACCCATTTTTTAATAAGACTTATAAAATTCATTCCTTGATATTATCCCCTATTTTTTGGAAGACGATCAACCTTAGATGGCTTATGTTATTAATAAAAAAGGGTTTTCCACAGAATAGGTGTAGTTTTTATACACTTGTTTTAGTTTTGTTTCTGGTTACACCTATATAAATATGTATTAAAAATGATAAAATTATAAAACCAGTGTCATAAATATAATAATATGTAATTATTATAGTGTAAATAACCAATGTATGTCTCTATCTTCTATCAAATATGAAAAGAATGCATCATTTTTGTTCATGGGGGACTATCACATCGTGAACTAATGTAATTCATCTTCTATCACCATATATCAATACTGATTATAATGGTAGATTGAACTTATATATATGATATTAGTTAAATATTTAACATTTTTTAATGATACTATAACACATATTTTCTTACCATCCCATACATCGTAATATAATAATGCCATTTTTTGTATACATGTGTGTTATCACCTCCATGAAGGGATATGATTATTTTTCATCACCACATTACATTGATGATATATATAGGTATATTTAAATAAATAATATAATATATATTGTATTATTATCATTAAATAATTATTAAATAATAATTATATTCTTTTAGTAGTGATCATTGAAAAAAATAGAAACGTTACTAATGCATATATATGGCCAACCATATCTATGATTGTGACATAATTAATATTTTTCATAACTATATCCCATTATTTATTTTTAAATTATAATTTATTTATAAAAATGATAATTATTTCATGAATATTATTTTGAAGATTTTTTATTTATGAAATTTTTTAGCATAGGCAACTTTCCAAAAGCATATGGGACTTATGAACTTAATATCGTAAAAATATCTAAGGTGAACTTAATTAATTGATTAATTGTATATAACATGGTATCAAATAAAAATAATGGAATAATAAACTTGAAAAATATTATTAACAAAGTTTCAATTAACATATTTTTATAGTTCATGAATATAAAGAACATACGTGCTGAATCATAATCAATTTAGTGATTATTAATAAAAATAACTTCTTTTAAAGTTTACATTAAAATAATATTTTTTTCGCATTAATATTTTCTATAAATGTTTTAAATAAGGTTTTTACTATTATAATATGATTATATACTGTCAATTTTAACAATGTTTATTCTTTTAAAACGGTTTGAAATGAGTCTTTTTTCATTTTCAAAATGAGGTACACTGTGACCTTATCAATAAAAGTATGAAAGAATTAGTTTTTTAACTTATACAACATTGAATTATTTTACTATTAGAATTACTAATATTTTATTTTAGGTTTCCTTTGTAGGTTTATTAGTTTCATTTCAAAGAAAAAAAATCTTCAAAATTTATCTATTTTATTAAAATATGTGTTTTCAAATAGCAAATGATATTTTTCTAAAACAATGTTCTAACTGATTTTTAAAAATAATTTTCCTTTTAAGATGAAATTAATTTATGTTATAAAAATTAAATGGTAATTTTACTCATTAAATTTTTCAATTGTAATTCTTTTAATGAAATATCTCCTTTCCCTTTTTATGGGTATTTTTTAGTTCATAATGGGTTTTAAAACAAAAAGGGTATTTTGATATCCAAATGTTTTTTTTATATGGGTTTAAAAGAGTTTTTCAAATGTTTTTTGATGATAACGAAAAAAGAATAAATAATATATACATAACATAAACATAATATATGAAACAATTGATCCCAATAAATCTTATATGATGGATTGAGCCATATTATATCTCACATGTGAGATCAATCTAGGTACAGTTTATACATTGGGTGCACCCAAATAGAACTAGTGGATCTAAATAAATATTTTATGATATGTACACCAAGATATCACTATAATTAATTAGAAAAGGTTCACTATCAAAAAATAAAATGAGGTTGGTTTTACCAAGGAGGTTTCTTCTTTGGATTTTAATATGAATAAGTTATTTATGAAACGATTGAATGTAGTTATCTATGTTTATTAAAGGAATTTAATTTCCATGCCCTGAATTTTTATGGTTTTTTTGAGAAAAAATTGTGTGTTTTTCATTTGAAAATTCATTATTTCTTTTACTCATATAACATTGAGATAAAGGTAAACATTTCATGCGACTTCATATTTTTATTGGGAAAATATTTTTCTTCTTTTTATATCCTTCACTAAGCTTGTTCTGCTCATCCCACATGAGTAAAATGGTTTTTAGAGGGCTTAATGTTGGTCAAGAAAAGACAGAGTTCAAGATGAAATTCATAAATATTTTCCTTGAATAAAAACATGTTGTATTTTATTGTTTTATATTGTGGGTAAAATCAATATTGAACATAAGTGTACACTTCTAAAATTATTTGTTTTATATAATGGTTATGTTCTGGTTTTATAAATCACTAAACCTAAAATATCTTGGGGAAAATTAAGTAATTAATAGTCTAAAAACACAATATTATGGGATATTTATGGTCGATTCATTGTAATTACAAACTCTTATGTAATAATCACCATGTATTTTATTGGGACTTTTTTTATATAATACCAATCTTTTAATTTTTAATATTTCTCATTCACCATTATTCCTACTCAACCTCAACCCCTATGGAAAATTCTTAAAAATGTGGTATGAGAATAAAAAAATAGTAGAGGATATAGAAGAAAATAATCATGTTAGTCCATCTCAAAACCAGGAGAACGTAAAAGATAGTTTTCCTTTAACATAAGAAATATTAAAATTAAATAATCATTTACATAAAAAATAAATCATCTTAATTGCCCAAATTTTTTTATAGAAAAGTTTTAAAAAAAATATAAATACAATATAATAATCATGATCGTTTTTTAGAATATATGATAACCCAAGAGAAATATTCTCTTAAAAGCATACATTTTACTCTGAAAAATCATAATCATTTCTATAAAACAAAAGATCACAAGATTAACATTTAAAATGGAATCATTTCCATTAAAGAAATCATGCATAGATAATTCATGGTGGTTCTTTATGACATCATATTTATATAAACCTTATAAGGACCCTTAAATTTAGAATAATCTATATGGAAAAATTCCAGCATAAATCTCTTGAGAACAAAATCATTACCCAATGCATTAGAGTGAGATATCTGGTAGAACTCAATGTAGAAACAATTTCCAATGGATATAAATTACATTAAACACAAAACAATCCTTCATTTTCATCATCAGAGACATAAAATATATACTTTTAAATCCACAAGAAAAATATTTTCAAATATTAATATGGTTTATTCATTTAAAATCCAATTTTTAAAAATAAAATATATAGGAAAAAGGGAAATAGAGTTAATCATTGAATAAAACATGGAATCTTCTAAATTAAGCCAAATATTAAATATTAGTTATGGTGGTGGTAAAATACTTCCCCATCGTATACAATAAAAAAATATTCATTTAGCCTTTTGTAAAGAAAACCTAAATGTTTCGTATAAAATAGAAAAAAATATTCAATTTGAAATACTTTAAAATAAATTAAATCGTGATCTATGATTTTATTTTTAATTAATATAGTCACCCATAAAATATTAAAAATAATATACATGTGGAATAAAAATATTTAGAAAATAAATCTCCAAAACATTTAAAGTGGAGTAGTTAAGGTAAAGTGTCCCTTATGACACAAAAACCCTAATGAATATCTATGAACTTTAATTTTATATTGTAATTATAATATATATCAATAATATAGTTTATACACCACAAATAATGAAAACATCTCATGAAAATAGCTTAAGTCTCAATGAAAGGGAATTAAGACTAGCAATTCATTACCATAAAATAGTCTCGTATTGTATGCTCATTAATTCGTCGATAATATAATATAATTATTTATTTAATTTACTAATACAATCTTTCATGATCATTCCATTATCATAATATATTTTATATCATTTATGACCATGTTTTATTTAGCTATATGATGAGTTATGTTTACATCTGATGTTTTGAGGGAATGATATTCATAATCCCAAAACACCTTCTTTGGGATAGACATGGAAAAATAAGCCATTATTCGATTATATAAAGATTAATAATAAATAAAAAATTATCATTTTTATATATTAATTATACAATTAAAATAAACTATCAAATTTAATCATGAAAATTTAAATATGTTATAACCATGGAGATGGTAGGCTGTGTGTACGCATAGTTAACGTTTCCATTTTGCAATGAACATGAGGGAAATAAGTTAAGTATTTTTTTATATTTAAATAATGATTTTTATATCGTAATTAAAATATAATTTATTTAAATAAAAAAATATATATATTCAATGTGTTGTGGTGATGAAAGGATAATCACATATCCCCATGGAGGTAGGAATTCACAATTACCCACGAACGACGTTATCATTTTCAATGGATAGAAAGGTAATAAAAAACATAGAAAATTATCTTTAAAAGGATTATTATTTAAAAAATATCTTATATGTATATAAATATAAAATCCATCATCATAAAGATCCATTAGAGTTTGTGATGGAAATGAAGTACATTGGTTCGTGAGCTGGTAGTACGTTGTATGCAAGAATGATGGTTTAATTTATAATTTGATGGAATAAGGATAAGGATTAATGTTAAGATATTAACATAATAACATATTATTAGATGATAGATAATTTCATAATTATATCACAATTATAATAAGTTTTTTGAAGGTGGTAGAGGAATAAATAAAACTAAAACATTCGGTTAAAATTTATACCTATTATTCAAACATTTTATTATTCTTTGCACCTTCAGCTCAAAAGAGTTAGTAAAATTCCCAAAATAATACCTATAATATTTATTTAGGGATTTTGGAAAATTATTTTTTAAATTATTATCTAAGATATATTTTTAAATTTTTTCAGGAAGAGAGAAGAAGAGGTTCCGTTTTATAAGTGATGGAAGGGGAACTCTTGGAACTTCATAATGATTTAAATTAATTTAATGTAAATTTTAGGGAAATGTAAAATAAAATTGATATATTTGGAATATAATATTTTTATTATCCAAAATAATATCATAAAACAAATTTTTAATTTTTTTTAGGTTTTCACCCATATCTCTTTATTTTAACCCCCATCAACCCTACTGACGATTACCATGATATCCAGGATTTTTACTCATTAGGGGTCAAGAAAGTTTCTATAAAAGTAAAAGTAAACAATAAATAGATAATGGATGATATTATAAAAAAATATAACTTCAAATATTTTAAATATAATATTTTTATTAATTTTAAATCATTTAAAAATGTATATTTCAAAATATCACTAATTTCATTTTTGGAACGATTCTGTTAATTCGACTATAAATTTATCAGTATGATATTTTAATTAAAATATAATATATTTAAAGAAAAATAATACATTATTATTAATAATATAATTGATAGGATATGATAATTTAACCAAAAAACATCACATTAATGTGTTTAAAATTATTTACATTGATTTTTTCATAGCTTACACAAGCATTGCGTCAGTGTTGTATTAGAATTTAAGGTAATTATATAATTTCAAAAAATTAAAAATAAATTCACATTATAAAAATAATTTCATTTATATCAAAATAAAATTTAATATTCATTTAAAACAAATTTCTATCCCCATGTGAACATATCAGAGAATATTAGAAAGAAGAAAGTGGGATTTTGTATTTTTCTTCACTTAAAATATTATACAGGTAAATATCAAATAAAAACATAAAAGTACACATAAATATTAAACATAGATAATTATAGATGAGAAAAACTTATAAAATAGGATAATTTCACGTTTTAGGTATATTTTAAAACCTTTTCCGATTAGTTTTAACAATAATTACGATGTTTTACCTATATTTATGGTTATAAATATTTACCATAATTTATATTAATTGTAAAAAAAATGAATCTGATCCTATTAACTAATATTAATTAAAAAATTATGGAATCCATTTTATAAAATTCAATTCACGAAATTGTTATCATATAATTTAAAATTTAACATGCAAAATGTGATAAAATATGGTTCTCTAAAAAAAGTCTTCTCGGGTACAAAACTTTTTGATAAAAGAATCAAGAAAAACATTGATTCCAATGAACATAATTAGATCATAAATTCACTATTTTTTCTTTAAAACCATTTTAAAATTATTTTTAACTTTTTTAATTTTAAAAAAAGATAGTTCCCAATAAAAATCAGTATTTTTCTCCATTCATAGAAAAATAAAAATTTCCAAAAAATTATCAAGAATTATATCTAAGATAATTTTAAAATGATGATATCAGAAATTAAATTAATTTTGTTAAATAACATTTCCAAAATTGGTACAAATTAATTTTTTTATTTTATCATAAAAACTAAAAAAAACCATATTTGAGAAAAATGTGTTTTTGAAAAAATAAATGACTTTAGTAAAAATTGAATTATTATTTCCTAAGAATTAATCATCAAATTTTTATTGAGTAGTAACTTTATATATATATATATATTACAATGTATTTATTCTTATTCATACCAAACAATTTAATTTCTAGGTTAAAATATTCATATTAAAAAAATAATATTTTTGATTATTTAATCTCAGTAATTAGTGTCATGCATACCATCAAAACATAGTAGTAATTTTTTAAAATATCATGTTATTGTCTTTAGAGAAGATGATAAGGCCACAAAAAACATGGATGAAATGGACCCCTTCATTGGTCACCATTTCTACTGAGGACATATACACCACATGTACCCAAATATAAGTCATCCAAAAAGAACAATAAGAGAATAAATCTAATCTTGAATCCCCCAATACTTACTCAAATCCCATCATACTAGAGGCGTGATGGGTAGATTTGAAATTCTAAATTCAATTTTGGTCTATCGGGAGGACATCTCCACCAAAACCATGATTTATAAAACTCTCCCATATTCTAATCTATGGAAAGGATTAACTTATATAATCAACAACCACTTCCCATCCAAAAGCCAATGAAACTCCCCTACATGGTAGGTGAAGGCCCTTAGTCTAAAAATACAACATCATGATGCAGAGAGACATTTTTTCTAAAAAATATATTTTTTATACTCTTCACCTCTCCATATAGTTTATGTAAGACCTCATTGGGGACCTATTAATCCATTAATATTTTGAGGTGGAAGTTATAAAAACCAAAAAAAATAATACATAAAATTGTCCTTGTTAAATTATATATAACCATTTTAATTATTTAACATGTTTAGGAAGTATCCATACAATATCACATTGGTACTATGAATATATCCTAGTTTTATGTTCTCATATTTTACTTTGAATCCATTCTAGTTGTCTGATACATATCCTTCAACATTATGTTTAACAGGTTATGGCTCCACAGGCATGTAGTAATACCCTCTCCTAACCAATAGTGCCTTAAATAATTTTTTAATGAAAATATAGAGAGGATGAAAAGTAAAAATATCCCATATGATACTTATGACTCACAATATATAGATGCATGGATTTAAAAAGAAAGGGGAAGTAAAAAAATATATAAAAAACCATTCTTATTTCCACTCTCAATGGATTCAAAATAGACCAAATAATTAAATATAGTGATGTTATAGAAGACTGCATGTTACCTTTCAATTAGATGTAATGACTTCATGTTTTAGAAATCAATAGGTCCCATGGATCACCCCCATCCTTATGATTTTGGTTTCACCATCAAGATATATCCATACATTAGGGCAATGTGATATCGGTAAAGGTAACAATTTGACTAAAAAAATGTCTGCAAATTACTTAACATATGACGACCCATTAAAATATTAATTTATAAGATCTAAAGATAATTATCAATCCTTATTAGATGTTTTTAATTTCCTTAACCCTATAACATCTCCAAAATTCCAACATATCGGTATACCTTCTTCTCTTTATGAAATCAGGGAGGAGGGGGGAAATATCTAAGAGTTCCTTGATAATGATACATCTAAATTAGTACCTTCTTGATCTACTGATGACTCATCATCACACATGGCAGAAAAAAAAGGTACATAAAATGTCTTCTAAAACTAAAATACTTCTTTATCTCCCACTTATAATGACATCGAGGTAGATGAGGAAGAGGAAGAAGATCTCAAAGATACCCCTCAAGTGTTTTATGTAGGCATATGCACCACTATTGATGAGCTTATATGAGTGAATTTGGGTTCATATGAGGATCCATATCCCATGTTTATCAATAATTCCATAACCCTTAAATAAAATGAGACATGAATCTACTTACCTAAAAATTACTATGATGTATTCACCTATAACTATATATAAATTCCTAGTTTTGATCCTGATTTGGCTGCCCATTATTTAGATCCTTCAAATTGTCATGGTGGTTATAAATTTTTGTCTAATAGAAAACATATTAACCATTCTTCAAAGGATGAAAGTGAAGTTTATATGTCCATAAAATCCAGCTTCATTATGAAACTACAATGCCTAAAATAGAACACAAATATTTTTTTATCACAAAATCATTGATTGAAATAGCCGCTAAATTTTATTCCATCTAATTTTTGAATGATAACTACAAAAATAACCAGATATAGATAGATTATAATAATAAAAAAGCTTCCACATTCTAGTCACCAAAAGTTTTATATTTATATTATGTTATTCCCTTCATCCTAAATAATACATGAGTTATATATCAATTTACCATGCACTGTAACTTTACGTCACTCTTGGAGAAAATAATATATTGATATGTTCATGATATGGTGGTTAAGTCCTAATACCATATTGATAATGTTTCCAATATTAAGATAGGTATCAATAATATTTGATAGTATATCTTGAAAATAAACCCCTTGAAATGTGATTTTGGGGTATCATAATGAAAATTTCTCATCTCAATGGTATGTAATTGTGGTATCTAATTTTATCCAAATAAGAATAGAGAAAGCATTGATATTACTACACCACGAAATCTTAGAGATCCGAGGAAAATCCAGTGTTTCCTTTCATATATTAGAAGATTAATTTCCAACCTCACAACTATATTACTAAAATTTATTAAATTGATGAAGAATGGAATCATATATGTTTGGGATGAAAACTATCAGGAATCTATCATTGATCTCAAGTAGCACCTCTTCACCTGTCGGTGTTGATATCACTAATTAAATGTAAGAATCTTATTAATTATATGGTGACCATAAATAAATCACTCAGTGATCTACTTAATAATAAAAATGAAACATTAATGTAGGAAATCATATATTATCATAGCATATCCATTTTGGACAATGAGACTCGATACTCCGACATTAAGTGGAACTCGCTAAGACTGATTTTCATAGAGAAGATATTAATAAATAAATTGTTGCATTATGAGGACTAAGTAATTACTTTTGTAGTACTTTTAAAAAATATTTATGGTCTCCCAATATTAATTTTTTATTTAGCACAAAATTTGGTCATTCTATAGTTGTTTTATATAAATTCCATGTTTCAAATGGTAACTAAAGTATTGGTATGTACTAATTTCCTCAAAGGACACTCTATCATGGATAATTCACTACTGATTATAGAGCTCCCAAACGAATAATTTTTCTCTATCCAAGACACTACCTAGATAATGGTGGTGTACGTTTATAGTTGTTTTTAGATCCCAACAGAAACATTGATGGAAATCCCATAAGATAATTGGGTTTCTATAGATATTTTTCTAATATCCCAAACCAAAACAATTATACATTAATCATTTCCTCTATCCTGAGTATGTATAATTTATGATGTAGGATATTAATCACTCATTTTATGATTATATTTATCTTTATAGATATCAATAATCTTCCAGAATATCAAATTTGAATCAATGTTGGTATCAAGAAGATTAATGCAAAATATACTGTCAAAAGGAATAATTAATCAATCTTATTGATTATGTATAAGGTTTAATGATGAAATTCCCATATGATCCAACATTGTCTCATATCTCATATTTACAAAATACTATATATGATATATTGTGCAATGCATACATAGCCCTGTAAACTCTAATCTATGAGGAAATAGTCCATGTCATCATACCAAGTAGGGTGGTCTCTTCATTAATCAAAAATGATATAGAATAAATTAAGGAGGCTAACACCACCTTGGATCAAGGAGAATTAATATCCTTGAAAATAGATACATCCCTCAGATGGATTCCACTCATAATAAACTATATATCAAAAAAATGCTTCCATTGGACCATGCTAGGAAAGAACATATTTTACAGTTAGTGGGGAATATCGTCCTCTATGATGGCATGAATTCCCATAAATTCTTCATAAATGAGTCTTTAAGAGAATACTAAACTTGTTAATTAAATTAGGATGATCCTCATTTTCATCTAGGAAATCTAGTTAGGTTCTTGTAGTGATCACATATCAGGTTCTAATCCCGTTTATCAAATCAAGAGTTCTTTATACTTATGTCCAACAATGATGTAATAATGCATAGAGTTTAAAAGAATGAATCAAGCTTTCTATATAAAAGTAAATTTTATTTATTACCCCTTGGATCTTTTTCAAACCATCAAGAATTATTATAATTTTTAAATTTGGGTAATTGATTCCATGGGACTATATGACAAGAAACATCCTAGAAGTTAAAGAATATTGTTGACATTATCAATTCTTTTATATTAGTGGGTGGAGGTTATATCACTCATGGAAGTCAAGATAAAGGATATAATCAAAAAAATTAAGACAAATATAATCCCCACATTGTGATTCCCTCACGTAATATTAATGGACAATAGAACTAATTTCTACTATTCTAAGTTAAAATGATTTTATCAAGAATATTATATTCAATCCAACCACTGATCCTACTACCACATAATATAAAATGGTCAAATAGAGGAATTTTATAAGAACACATATAATATCCTTCAAAATATCGTGATAATGAAAATAATGTTTTCCTATATAAACTGTCACATTCCTTATGGAATTTTCACATCACAACAAATATAGTTCCACAAGAAACCCTATATTCACTTGTATATAGAACTGAGGTAGTGTTTCCCTTTGAGGTATATCATCCCTCACTTGATATTTTAGTCTAAAATAATTGTTTTTTGAGGATTATTAGTCTCATATTTCTCTATATGATTTTGGTTTTCTTCACAAGAAATTTGTTTCCCCACTATATAACCTAGAAATCCATCAATACCAAGTCACATAGGGATTCAACAAAAGCAATTTTATCTACTCATTCCTTAAAAAATAATTGGTGATAGCTCTTAAAAAACTGATTATAATTTTGAACAAGACTTTAAATCTTGATTCAAAAATGAAACAACCTTAAAATATACAGGAGATCTACTTCAATGAATAATATATTTTTTACAGTGGATGGATTGAATATCACAACCTCCACCAATATAATAATTCCCAAAAAATAATTGGTATAAATTAATTTTTGGTTTATAAAATACTCATTTAATGACATTAAACTACATAGAAGTGACCCTCATAATAAAAAATTCAATTATAAAACACTTATATCTTCAATATAAGACATTAAACAACATGGAAGGAAGTCCATTCTATGAAACTTTAAATATCATAGAATTCTTCCAAGTCTTTTTATAATAATAAAATGGAATTTCCTTTATTTTCACATGATGTTAAACATCATGTCATAGGTTTCATCCCATTTCATCCTTAAGTATCTTATAGTAACCCACATATGATACCCAGACCACTTATGTATGTTCTTGTCCAATGTAAGAGTCCCCAAAATAACCTTTTTCATCTTCCAATCCATGTTAATGAAAAAAATCCCCATTACTTATATTCTCCCCTAGTTTTTAGGTGTTATCACTATCTAGAAGATCCTAAGTATTATTGTAAGAGTCTATTTCAATAGAACCATTAATAATAATTCACCCCTCACCTATTTATATGTGCCTAACCTCCATCAGGATCCTTTTTCCAAACTATGTGTCACTTGATTTTTTATATTTCATCGTATGTAGTGATACATGGATATATTATCTTGATACATACTAAACATTATAAGAAAACCACCCCCTTTGTCTCAGTGTTTCACTCATTATTTATATTGGGTTTCCCTACACGGGTTATAAACTAATAAGAATCTATTTTTTGCATGATCCAGATATATGCAGAGTTTTTATACTAACATGTTCACTATAGGACATCATATTGTGTGGATCAAGAATAATAAATGTTTCAATAAATTATATGGAACATACATCCTAGTAACATGATGTTAAATTTTATATAATTTTACCCACATTGAATTATGTAAAACTACAAGAAAACAACCACCTCAAATATGAACTCTTGTGAAATATAATAAATCTAACAATTTTTCATTGTTTCTCACATCAAGTATGACTCACAAGATCTTTAATGTTTTTTATGAGTACCCTAATTAATATGATTTAGGTTCATCATGTTTAAAGGTACGGATCCATTCTTTATAATACTACATTAAACTGCATGATAGAGGGTCCATCCTCTGTAACCTTAAACATATTATATTTTTTTTCTATGATCTAGATAAAAATAAATTCCCCTATCATGTAAGACCTCAATATATATAAGAAGATATTTTATTTATTTAAGGATTCAATGGTTATGAAAATACTATCCAACTATGATGTCATGGTTTACCTTTCCCTTTACTAAAATTTACCCATTACATGAACAATGTGTGAATGATTCTAATTATTGTGAGATGAATATTGATATCTAAACTACCAAACACATCCATATTTTCAAACCCACAAATTCTTAAATTTATCATATTGACAGACACCTCATTTTATTCATGTTATTTTTCCACTCCTTGAACCAAATAAAGTAACATTGATCATAGTCGGTCCCATATTTCAAGAACCACTTACTGCTAGATTCAAGATTTGTCAGGATTTATAGTGACACCTAGATCATCTATCCTATGACTAGTTGTAAATCAAAACCCAAAACCCTTGATTCATCCTCATGATTAGACTTATTCATTCATCTCATGTTTCTGTTCATATTTTTGGCATCGATATAGATTAGTTTCATCATATTCATGAATAAAATGCTATATAAAACATTCCACAATAAGGGACTCATTGTAAGACCCTGAAATTTACCAAGAAAATCTAGGGTCCATGGAGGCTGACCCTAATAATAATTAAACTAAAAACAATAGTATAGAGTTAGGAATTTCATGGGATTTTAAAATTTTTGGAATGAACCACTCCCCTCCTATCATACTTTACCAACTATGTACAATAATAAAGAATCCTCAAGGCCTATATGGTACTCATTTCCTTGATATATCTCTTTGATAGTTCATCAACCATTTGATTTTCTTCTATGTAGGCATGTGTAACTTTTATATTGATATATTTTTTCTAATTGGGAAATGTAATCCAGTGAGGTATAATTATCCAAGATACATTCCTTGTACTAGCCTTGATATTATTAACTACTTCTTGAGATTTCGATTCAACCCATAAAATCTTGTAGTTATAAAAGATAAGATACTTGATAACATAAATAATGGCCCGTAATTCAAAATCAAATGAAATTGATATTCTAATAAATTGATGGAAAAAACCTTTTAAGAACAAAGTTTCATAAGGAAGACACCTCCACAACCTAATATCCCCATCATAGCAGATTCTGCTCCATTAACATAAACATTAATAGATGGAAAATATAGGAATCCATCGAATACTCATGACCATTATAGGAATCCTTGGTCTACTTGAGATACCTAGTAAATTATGAGTATTAATATCTATTAATTTAATTTCCATGAAACCAAACTAGACTCTTTCAATAATATGTGAATATCATTGGATCTCCAAGGCACATTCATGAAGTGAGGTAATCCCATTGTCAAGCAGTGAGGTATTTTGGGTTGTCCAAATAGTATTTTAGGAAGCTACAAAATCAACCAGGAGAATGTTTTTAATCTACACATTTCTTCCACTTATGATGATGTTAATAATCAATTATTCTAGTTACATAAATATATAAAAATCCATGTTAAAAAAAATATGACATTTTAATTAAGATCTATGAAAAGTGAAATTCAAAAATAGGTGTTGGTTAGTTTCCTCATCTTTCAAGAATAATTGCAAAGCTAAGACAATACATTGTTCATCCCTCCTCAACTTATCATGTGTGGGTAGTGTATTCTTCCATATTCTCTAGAGTATCAAGAGCCTTGAAGGCTTGAAAAAAGTAACCTTTAATTTGAGCAACTATTATGGAATTTTGGTAGAGCCATCATAATGTATATACTAGAACTCTTTGTCATTAAAGTG
Source organism: Viscum album (assembly GCA_963277665.1). Taxonomy (NCBI): domain Eukaryota; kingdom Viridiplantae; phylum Streptophyta; class Magnoliopsida; order Santalales; family Viscaceae; genus Viscum; species Viscum album. The sequence continues at coordinate 1,789,746,803 of OY728143.1, read as the reverse complement.
ACCATTTCTGATTAGATTCCATATCAGGATATTATTGTCCATTAAGGTGTAATTCTATAATTTCAGTATGGATTTCGGAGTAATAATATCATCAAGACAATCATATTGTGTTAATAATTATGATACATAAATATCATCCCTACTGGGAGGTATATTGCCAGTTTTGAGCTTCAAATATTGAGAATCATTATCCATGTTGTATGAAATTAAACGATGAAACATATATTATATCCTGCAACAGATGTAACTACATATAATGGTCCACCTAATGGTACCTACCCTCCTCTAATTAGGAGAGGTATATACTTTATGGTCCTTAAAATATGGTTATTTAATCATAAACCTATTCTAAAATATGAAAAATATCACTACCCAGATGGAAGATCTTAATCTATACAGAGTTATTTCATAAGAACTATGTATGACTTGATTCCTATATTTAGGGATATGTAATAATTCATATATCTCTTATCATGTTCTAAGTCACAAATTCCAATCAATATAAATCCTCCAACACAAGAACTAAGTGCATATGGACACTCGTTATTACTATCTTTTCTAAATCCATTAGTTTTTATCACAAATAAAATTACAAAGATCATACTCATCCCCACTAAAAGACATTAAACTATATAGCCTATATTCTTGTTTCATGAACATGAACTACAGAACACCATTCTACTCATTTCATAATTTTTAATTGAATGGAATAAAATCCTACTATACATGACCCACAAAAACTATTTAAATTAGACTATTTATAAAAAAACATTTCTCTTTACGTGATATATAAATCCATGTAAGAATTATTTGTGTGTTTATCAATTTACATCAAGTTAAAATATCCCTCCTATATCATAAACATTCTTGGATTCATTCATGGTGTTTTCAGATATGTAGTGATGAATGGACCGATGTCCTATGCCCAATTTAAACATATAAAAAATCCTCAAAATATTATATAATTTTACCCCCTTAATTGGTATTAGGTTTACCGTTTTGGGATTCCCTTAATAGGAACAACACTAAGAAAAAGTTATTTTATTTTTCACATAATTCAGGTTGGTGAATACCCCCATGCTTCTGAACATACATTCATAAACAAATACCTATGTTAAATCTCAACAATTATTATTAGTACTTGTTTCATGAGATTAAACTATACAACACAAGGTCCATATTGTATGACCCTAAAATAAATATTGTAGATAATACATTTTGATTGACCAACTATGAATGATCCATATCTATTTTAGAAACCCATCATATTTCAGGTATAGATAAACTAATGATAAAATAAATTCCATGCACTTCAGTAGTTTTATCATAGAGTTTAACCTTATCATCCATGGTGGGTGATCCCTTAACATTTCATCCTTGATGTGAAGATACACTGTTTTGAACATGAGATATATCAATATAAAATTATTCTACAAGGAGTTCCTCATCAAATTACCCTAAACTAAAATATACATTCATTCTTGTCGCATTATGTTAAAAATTTATGTCTTTAGGAACACCCTATAAGACCTTAAACAGAAAAGATTTTTATACTTTGTATAACTAGAATACTCTATATGAGAGTAAGATCCATGTAATGTAGAAAGACACATGAGACCCTAAAGTAGAAAAAAATGTTGTTTGTTCTCAACAACACTAGTGTTTAGATTCCCCATATCTACACTTGGATGCACAATAGAGTAATTTCCTATAAAAAATAATGTGGATTATTCTGTTTATAATCTTATTTGAAGACATTATAATAACCCTCCTATTCATTATTATAAATATGTGTGGATTGATTTCCATATTAAAAAATATGTAGTAATTCTCCAATTCTTTATCTAAGGCCCATACATAAAACATCAACCACATTTATTCAACTTTCATCATCCAAAAACATCCTTATAATGGTATGTTAAAGGTTGGGATTTTCTAACATCCTCTTTGATGTTCCCATGCATATATCACATTGTGTTCCTTAACTATTTTAATAATCATAGACCTTTGATGGTTGTTGGTAATGATGATATTCATCTCATAGGCACACCTATATTTGGATATGAATACACAAACTCAATATGGTCTGCATATGCACCCCAATATGGGCTACCATTTATAGGAATATTAATCCAAAGAAGAATTTCATCTAATCCTAGTAAACCTATGAGTTCATTTTCGTGGAACACAGCATTCAAAAATTAGTTAGAATCACTATGTGTAAAACTATTCCCATATCATATTACTTATTCAAATACTAAAGATCATGACTTATATCATTTCCATTCTATACTCATAGGTGGTACAATGCTCTTATCCCTAGATCTTCATGTGCGTTATAATTTCACACACCCTTAATATAAGTTAAAATATTTATGACCTTAAAATGTATTCAATTACCATGATATAGTCTGTTGAAATAATTTTCGCATTATTCATGAAAGGGATTAGTTTTCCCAGGTTTCATAATCTATATTACCCATTATATGGTTCAAGAATCATCACTCTAAACTATGTATACTCTCTTGTGATATAGTATAAACTATAATAGGAACCCTAATTTACACCGAGTTTTAACATAACCTTTTTAGTAACACTATATCACCCTTTTAAGTTCAAATATTATTGAAATTAAACATCATCCATGATTTCTCCAAACATTATGGACTTAAGCAGTATACACCCCCATATGTGATGATATATAGTATCAATGAGATCTCCTTAAACATAAAGATTATTTTTCCATTAATACATGGGATATATCACCTTTCATTATTGATGGGATACTAATTATTTCAGGTTTCTTTATTCACTCTTCAGTTATAATATTTCACCTTTTGGTCGAATATGTACAACCTTAAAGCCTAGGAACATTAGGTAATATCTATTCAACCATAAACCATAGAAACTTCTAGTCGAGATAGTGTGACCATAAAATCTATCCCCCAATGGTAAAACCTTAAAAACCTTTAAAACATAGATAATAATACACTAAGATCATTAGGTTGAAAATCCATAACGGGACACCAAATCAAAGTTCAAGTCGCCACTTGTTAGTTAATCATGTTTATATCTTAAGAAAAAAGTAAAAATGTAAACTAAATAATCCAAATATATCTTAAGGACCATTATATATCCCTCAAAAATTTCATTATATTCCCATTGGACCCACTGTTATGGGAAAAGCAAGAGCAATGTAAGATTTATTTACCCCAATTATTTTTCTAATTCATTGTGGCATAGACACCAGGGTTCTTGATTCCTTATTTTATACCCTTTTATTCAAAAAACTAATTCTTTATTAAAGTGTTTAAATATTATTTATCCATTCATTGTTCATTAGTACCAAGTGTATTTGGATTTGTGGGACATATCCATTTATATAGATGCACAATCCCTCATTATAGAATTTGATAAATACCCCCAAATATGACCGTCCAACTAGAGAAATGTTCATCCTAAGGGGATGGTCCTCTAATCCCCATACTACCCAGAAAACATCTCATCAGAACACTTCATTCAAATTCAGTCCATAATCATCACATTTGTACATTTTTTATGAAATCATCTCCCAATTATAGTATTTTTCATTATTTTTTTAATATCCCACTGTCAAACTATTCAATTTTATTTAAATAACCATCATGTTATTCATCCAGGTATCATACTAATTTTAGAATAATGAATGAGAAATTCAATTCTTGAAAATTGTCTAGTCTTTATCACATGAAATTAAACAACATGACATGTTGGTCCAAACATCGTGACGGTAAACTGAATTCACCTATCCCTGGGATTTCCAACCCAAGTGGCACTGGGTTATTAATTTGTAATGGGTTTTTCCATGATATTCCTAGAGAAAATATTTCACCATTTGGTCTAAGAATCATATACCTAAACTGTATGCACCAATTGGTGTAGAAATCTATAAAAGTAAAATTTGGTTCTTTATTCATGTTTGATTTACATCACTCATATTACTAGGGTTCTATATTCTAATTTGGTCAAAGTTTTCGGACCTTAAACATCATCAATGTCTATAGTTCATCTTGTAGGTCATTAAAATTCTGAAGGAGATAGGCATACCATTAACCAGGTTGAAAACACAAAGAGGACACATAGGGGAAAATTAAATTCTCCACTCACTAGACATACAACTATAATCATCTATAAAAAATTGATCACTTTAAGTAGAAAAGGACATAAAAATTTTCAGGATAAAAAATTATAAAGGGAATCCTAAGAAAGAGTTAACCATGTTCTTGATAATTCTTCGTCATGTTAGGCTTAGAGAAATTGTTGGGGTAATAAAAAATGATAAATAAAAAGGTCACAAGGCTTTTGAGGTCCACTATATGATCCCTATAAAATTAAATCCTTGATCTCTAGGTCCTTTGACCTTGGAAAAAATTTTGAACATCATATGGTTCCCATCATAAACCATTTTCGATCATTCATGTAAAATGCATGAAGGTTTGGTCTTAGATTTCTTGATCCCTCTTGAACATTGGGATCCTCATTCCAATCATCCATAGTATGATCATCAACATGTGTATTCATACCTTTACATATATAAATGGATGCAATGTAACATTATTATCATGTTACATATTCCTATACATATCTGTGAGTTCACATCCAAGAGGAAACCATTTATCATATCCAAATGGATCAAATACAGTGATGTGGTAATGTTATATATTCCTCTACCCATCCAAGAAAACACATCGTGTAGGAATACATTTCCACATCTAAATGGATAAACCCTAGTGTTATGATGATGGTTAATATACTTATAACCATCCATTAGCATCTGTATATAAGTAGATAACTTTGAATCATGCATGTTGGATTGACCGAGTAGGCTGAGATACATTTAGGTCATGCACTACATCTAGGACTTAGTTCCTTATTCTTCCTGCATTCTTTGATATGATCTATGGATGTATGTTTGAATGTCAATTAGTATTTGTGCAACTCTATTCATAGTAGGTTCTCACAAATAAGTCCATCTCTATTTATATAAGTAATTATCCTTCTCTTATCCCACATTTTATACTTTTCTTAAGTATTAACAGGGATCACTTCACCTAGAAAACCAATATAGGTGAAATTTTTACACCATGGTAGCGAAAAATTATCATTTACAATATAATAAAATCCATTATGTTCCCATAAAATCACATTTTGGGATTGGAATTTTTTGACACCCCTTTTGTGGGATAAATTAAAATAATTTAGAAAGCAATGGGGCCTTAAGAATGAAACCCTAATTTAACCCTGGTCCTTGATCATGCAACCAAGTCAGTTATCCTCAGACCATAGACATGTGAATATCTTTTTCCCTATCTTATATATTTAAATCCATGACCATTCTTGTATTTTTCTCCTATGTTCACTTTCATGAACTGGTCCACCCCATTATCCTCATTCACAGAGTTCTCATATTTTGTAAAAAAATAGACCCCTTGGGATATTACTTTTATACCTTTTTAGAATCCTTCAAGATGAAAAAGAGACACCCAAACCTACTTTCCCAAGGACTTCATTTCCACATTTATATTTTATTTTATTGTCTAAAACCAATTGGAATTATTGAATGGATTTATATTGAGTAATAAAAAAATGAAATATTCATGAAACAATAATTCACACATAGTTCTCCAAATGTACAGTGAAGTATCTCTTGGGTCACCAATAACTAAGGAATAATTCACCCAAACTATTCTAGGAGAACCAAATCTAAGGAAAACCTCAAACAAAACCATTTCGGGATCTCCTATCTAAAGTGATCCCCTTTTTCCTACCTCATCTTGGCTGAACCCCTCACCCTACATAAAATATGGATAACTTCTTATCCCTCCCTCACCAATAGAAAACATTTACCCTTAATCAAATAGAGAAACCCTCTTAGACCTAACTCAACTAGGAAGAAACTCTTCAATCTATCTCAACTAGGGGGGGACCTATTCACCCATCCTCAACCAAGGAAATATTTTTTAATGAAAATATTATCATGGAGAAGTTATTTTCCTTTCCAAAATTGGGGTGGAACTCTACCCCCATCATAAAATCAATAGAAAACTTCATACCAACCCTACACTATGGTCGAATAACTCATAAATCCCTCACTAGGGTGAATTACTTCTGTTATCCCTCACTTGGATGAAAGTATGTCTAGGCCCTACCCCTAAGAGACCCTCTTATCATATATATTCTCCTTAGGAAAACCCCACCATATTCTCAAATACTATGGTTTCATATAAAAAATAATTTCAATGGTAGATAATCCCTTCACCTATGTCTCATACTTGGGAACTCAACTTTTAATTTCAGTTCTAAACACACAACATTTACATGGTTAGAACAGTAGGGTCATGAGAATTCTCATCTTCAATCTGGATTTCAGTTGATAAATTTCAACTCTCAGGTTTTCCTCTAGAACTAATTTATCTCATAATTCTATTAAAATATTGAATCCCCTTGATAATAGGAGTTTAATTCTTAAGGATACTAGTGATATATCCCCTGTCTTTGGCCACCCATCCTGGCAGTTAAAGTGTCTCATTAGACTGCATGATGTACTTAATGATCCATGATTCATGGGAATTATTCCTCATTAAAAGTAACATCCATGTTCCCAATGATGATTTCATTACTATGATGCATCAATGATTGAGTAAAAAATGTACTTGTATAGTATCTGTTTATTTTTAATCCCCACCCATTATCTCTTTAATACTAAGAAACACATTGGTCCTCCAAATAGTTTCAATACTCAACTCTCCATGCCTTCATCTAATTCATTGACCTAGTTAAGAATCATGGGCCTCCTGCATATAGGTGTAATATAAATCTTATCCTTCAAAGGTGTATATTCCCAATGAGTCTTATCATATGTTCTAATCAATAAGAATCCCCACTTAATCATATGTTTCAATATTATTCAAGATAGGAATGTACTTGTTGCATGATGTAAAACTACACAACAATATCTTACCCTCATGATATTAAACTGTATTATAAGATCCTATATCATGACCTTATACTATAAAACTCTAAATTCATAGTAATGTATTCCTATTAATCAGTATATATAGTTCACCTTTCTAAGGTTCAAACTCGACATCCAAATTCAAATTTCAACTAAGACATACTCCTTTCAAAACCCAAAGTCAACAATCACGCCTTTGTTGGAGCTATATTCCTTATAAAACTATCCCAATAGAGGAATATTCTATATAAAATCAGCCACATAATTAATTTTTAGGATATATCCCACATGATCCCAAATGTCCATTCAAAAGGTCCATATACGCTTTGAACCTTTCTCATTAATCTATATTATTAATGAGGCCACATTCCTTCCAAGAAGTCTATTTTACCTTCGAAAAAGTCAACCAAATCCCTCATGGATCGTTATTTACTGTCAATCCATGATCATCCTAAAAGGTTCATATTCCATGTAATAGGAACAAGTAAGGTATGCTCATGTATAACTATCATAATGATCACTATTTTCTATAACTTACCTTTAATTAAAAACTGTATGATAGTAATCTAATTGGAAATATTCATGGTTTCACAGACATAAAAGGAAACACATGGACCTTGACACACAACCAAAAAAAGGTATAAAGTGTCTTATTAGTTAGAAAAAAATACATTGGTTATGATTCCACACACACTGATAAATAGGAATCTCTTTTCATAGGCTAAATCTAAAGCAATATATAGATATTTCCTCCCAATTGTGTAATAAATTTTAGATTTACCAACTTTGTTAATTTTATTTATAGTATCCATAATTTGTATAAGAAAATTAAATAAATTTTAATACATATATATGTTCACAAATATTCACAATTCTGATCGAATTAAATGAATAGTGGTAAAATGTCTCAAACTATGATTTGGGAATGATAGGTGGACATATCATAAAACTATAAGAGGGTCTTATAGTTGGAAATAATTTCCCCCTAAAATGTGTCTTGAGTCCAACCTCTCATACTCCCACCCAATGTACATTCTAAGGTGTTGTCGGTAAAGTCTTATAGACCACATTATATTTGAAAGAGTGTTCTCAAGGACTCAAAACAACAATACTGAAGTGCATTAGAGTTGACATTGGAAAAAATGATGAAAGATTATTATAAATTTTTTTGAGTCATTAGGCCTAATCATCTCAATCTAATAGGAATTTCCACATAGAGAAGAACTTAAACAAATTTACATCATATTCCAAGGTCACCAAATTTATTTATCCTAGTATTAAAACTACTAAAACCAAAATTATCCTTGGATAGGATAACATAATTCATGAAACAATTTCTCCTATATCAAAATGGGTAATTGGGTGAGTTGAGAATAAATATTTCCTTAACAAGAAAGTAAAATGAGGTCTAGAATGAACCTAAAGAGGAAGACTATTCTCAAATAAAAACTCTTAATTGATATGTAATATCTTGTTTTAAGGGTAATTATTGGGGTTGTGGAATATTTAGTTATAAACTATATTTTTTATTTAGTATAACATAAAATTACGATGGATTTAAAGAAGAAATTAATTGACATGGTGCTTATACAATAATAAAGATAAATAATTATGAAAATGAGTAATATGTAAACAAAATTTAATCAAGTTTTTAACTCAAAATAGATTTTTATTTCAAGAATAAATTTTTGGAAGATATAAAAATCTTTTTATTCTATGGAATATATGACCAAACATCCTAGGAAAAATCATTAAGATTCAAGAGATAATATTATTTAAAGAAGAAGAAAATTGAGAAGTCACTCTTTTTTTATTTGGATCTAAAAGTGACCAAGAGAATTAATCCTTGGATAATTTATTTTGGTGTTTCATATAAAATTATAAGAGATAAAAATCATGAAGAACTTCATGGAGGTGCAATTACTTTTGGAAATGATAACTCTTTAATGTTCATAATAAATGGGATAATAGAGATTGAAGTTGAAAGACTGAATTCCAATAATGTTTTTTTATTTTTTGATGGTAATAAACATAATTTTTTAAGTGTAATATAGATTTCAATTATGGTAATGAGGCTATATTTAGGAGGAATTCATGGATCATAATGTTCTTAAAGAATTAAAGTGCTATCAAAAATGTAAAAAGTACCATTGGTTTTTTTCTAAACTGTAAATTCAGTGGATATTTGTTATTTCTGATAAAAACAAGAGAATAAGTTGTGGCATAAAGACTAAGAAATCTTGGGGTATTTATTTTGGTAAATTTTTTTAGATGATATGTGTTAAGAGACTTTCATCGTCTGATGAAACAAAAATGATATTTTTCATACATGTTAAAAAATAAATATTTTCTAAGTATGTCACAATATAATGGAAATTAAATAAAATAATCCACTAAATTGATTCACTTGAATTTATGATGGATAATTATATATCAATACTCAAAAAGGATATTATTATTTGATCACATTCATCAATATTTTTACTAGAATTACTGATGTAATAATTATGAATAATGAATCAGAATCTGTGAAGATTTTCAAGAAATTTGAAAGAGAGATTAAAAAAGAGTCATGAATTAATATAAAGATACTGAGAAATGATAATGGAAGTAATTTCAATAGAAATTCATTTGAATCATATATTTATAAAAATATAATCAAGAATCAACACAGTTATATATATACATTTCAAAAAATTGTAGTTTTATAGAGGAAAAAGTAGAAGATCGGAAGAGGTAGGAAGAACCAAGTAATAAAAATTCATGATATAAAATTTATTATAGAGAGAAGTTGTGAGTATTATTGTGAACATTCAAAATATGCTATTGAGATAGAAAAAATACAATATGATAGAATATGAAATTTAATACAAGAATAAAACTATTGTGAAGTAATTCGATGTTTTTTAAGCTCAATGTTTATGAAGATCCAAAGTTTAGAACCTGTAAAATTTTTTGGGAAAGATATGTAGGGTGAAATCATAGGATACTTATCTACTAGTAGAAGCAACGATTTTCAGAACCAAATCCTCAGAAAGTTAGAAGACTCTTATGATGAAAATATTGTTCTAAATTTCCCAATTTTCAATACTCAAATGATACAGACATAGAGAATACATATTTTTATAACATGAATACTTATAAAAATATAAGTGATTAGTAAGCTATAAATAGAATATATAATAATGATATTTTTTTACATTATAGTATTGATGACAAAGGTGATACTAGATATGATAAATTAAAATATTAATTGTTAAAAAATCATTTTTAAGAAGAAAATAGAATTAGAAATCATTAATCACTAATTTATAACAGAATAATGTTGAGTTGTAACAACAAAACCACTCTAGTTTATCAAATTGAGTCACATATGGTTATTGATGTAATTTATCATAAATAATGGATATATGTAATGAATGATTATCTAAATTCAATTTATATGGATTCTACTAGAGATCTTGTTCAGTTACCAAAAGGGATGAATCTCACTAGAAATAATTGGGTTTATAAAACTATGATCAATAAAAAATATAAAAATTCAACAAATAGAGATAGATTAGTTTTGAAATGTTATTATCAGGTTAAAGGAGTTAAATTTAAAAGAGGCACTTTCTATTATTAAAACACTTAAATCTATAATCATATACCAATTTGATACATATCATAGATATTAAGAAGTAAAATAAATAAATGTGCAATTTTTTTCTTGTAAATAGAACATGAAATACGAGTTTATATTGAAAAACAGATTTTTTGTTATTGAAAATGATGTGTCATTTTTTAAAAATTTAATAATCCCATACATAGGCAAAAATAAAGCCCTAAATCCTAATAATAAAAGTTATATGTCTTCCTAAGAAGGATAAATATCACTAAACTGATAGTAGAAATCAATATTTATTTGAATAAAATGAGAATAGGTATTGTTATTCTTATTATTTATATTAGTGACATTATTTTTATAGGAGATAAACATTATTCATTACAAAAGATTTTAGAGAAAATTAAATGAAATTTTGAAATATTTATGAATCATTAGATGAGATTATTCTAGAAATTATATGCTCGGAAAAAAGAAGGTTTAGAATTTTTATCAAAATAAAAATATTCCAAGGAATTATTAAATAAATTTAGAATATAACATTCCAAATATTTGTACATGTAATGTCTTTATATATCACTACACATTTTCCTTTAATATAAAATTTGATCTATATATTTCTCCATAATGAAACTTAATTTTAATTAACCACCCTAAAAGAATGGTCCAAATTGGATATTTAATATATATGTGAATTATTTTTATGATATATTTGAGATTCTAAAATGACAACCCTTATTGCCTGTTTTCCTTATTCTATGGAATAAAAATCATCATCCATGTGTATGTGTGGACTATCGCCTCCATAAAATGATTGATTTCCAAATTTAATTTCATAATAACCATAAATAGATGGTCATGAGAATGTATTTAATGAATAAAAATGATTTTTTATGAAATTTTTATGGTTATATAAAGAAAAATTATACAACCTACTAACATAAAAAGATGCAAGAAACCATTGTAAATTTAACCATCCAAAAAAGCATTACAAGAGAAAAATGATTTCTTAGAACTAAAAAATAACTATTTATAAATTATATTATTCAACTATTTTTTAAAAAAATTTAAACATCACGCTAATAAAAAATAAATTAAATCAATTTTTTGTAAAAATTATACTATAACTAAATCATTTCATAATCATTCATTAAATATATAATTTTCTTTTCTATGTTGGTTTAACAACCTAATTAAAAACACTATAAATTTATATCATGTATGAGTATGGAAATTTAATTTCCTGTAATATATGATATAAATAAGTAAATAATGGGTTTTTTAATAGTAAAATAAAAATTTAGCTAATGTTTAAACAACCACCCTCTATTTACTAAGAATCAATAAAACATGATCATCGCCAAATTAATCTTTAAGGATTATAACCAAAACGCTATGTGAATAAAATTATAATATTAAAAATAATAAAATAACATTAATTATAGTACTTAGTATTATCTTGGAATGGTTAACGTTGGGATAATAATTAATATTAATGTCATTGTTACGAAAATAGTTCCAAATGATCAATGTTACACATCCCCATAATTGAAAATGGATAAAAACTAAATAAATTACATAAATATGATAATTATAATTTATGTTCATAAATGTTTATAGATATTAATAATGATATTTAATGGTTGATTAATATGGTTTTTGTTTATACATGATGTTATAATGTTGTCAACTTAGCAGGAATTCAAGGTAAGGGGTATGGAAAATCAAAATTCTTCCTTTGAGTTATTTTTCAACTTCTTAAATTAATTTCCCATATGATCACTAAATTTTCCATTTAAAAATATTTTATATCTTATATATATTGAGATATTTTTTAAATACAAAGGTGCTTCTATTAAGTGTTTTATTTTGAATTATTTTTAATAAAACAAAAGAGACTTTTTAAAAGAGACTCATGATTATGAAATTTAAATTAATGATTAAACTTTTTTTCCCAAATAACTCTTTGTGATTTAGTTGTAGTTCTCTTATATATAGTTAATATTTACAACCTCTAGTGGAGTAAATTTTCACATCCTACCCTATATTTTCCTTTATTTTGTGATTATTTTTAGTGATAATTTTATCAACATCAACAGATTTAATTCACAATAAAATTTTATGCCATTTTTATACTTTAAGAAAATAATTTTATTTTTGGGAGTTATTCAAAAAATTAAATGATTTCTATTTATATTTCTTATGAAACCCATTTTTATTTCCATGGGTGATTTATGATGTCAAAAGTGATTTTTTTTAAGTGGAAAATATATATATGGATGATTATGGGTGGGTCAAATATTTCTCTATAATGAAATTTTTAAGGTTTTATATCTCCTGAGATAATGATTTATTTATGACTATAATTGAGGTTTATATTTCCTCACAAATTTTTTTGTGATTGTAATTATGGTTCAGCTTTGATCACAAGGAATTACATGCATATAATTGCAGTTTATATATTTTTTGAATGAGTATAATTCTAGATTAGCTATACTGTCATGTTTGTTCATCCGAATAATTGTTGTTTAGTTATGATCAAAAGGTTGTGCATAAGTATAATTTTAGTTTAGATATTCTCACAAGTTTTTGTGGGTATATTTATAGTTTATTGATACTCACAAGGTTATTATTGAGTATAATTTTGGTATAGTTATGCTTACAAGGTTGTGTGTGGGTATAATTATAGTTTATCTATGCTCACAAAGTCTTTCATGGGTATAATTATCGTTTATCTTTTTTTATAAGGTTTTGTGTATATATAATTTTGTTCATCTTTTCACATGAGGTTGTGAATACCTATAGTTGTGATTAATGTATGCTCACAAGCATATCCATATACATAATAGTGGTTAATCTTTGTTGAAAATCTTATATTTTATTATTCCTATGTCTATACCACACTCTTATTCATATTCTTGTGTCTATGTTATTCCCTCATAACTAATGTTTATGGACTACTGTCACCAGGATCGTTGGATCCATGTATTATGTCATTCTAATATTTATTCCATGACATGAGATTTACATTCTATTATTTATTGGTTATTGTTTTCTTTTGTATCATGATTACACACATATGGTTATTTTATGATCACTTATGATCATTGATTTTTATCAATTTTTTTAATCTTAATAAACATATAATCTAACCCATTTCTTATGTTTCCATCCCCCTAAGTTATAAATATGAGTTTTACTTAAGATAAGTCTTTAATGGATCATGTGTGGTTTAATTATAGAGAATGTTTTACATGTTGTGTAAAATATGTTTTCTATGAAACTAGTCCTCAAATATTAAACCCTTTGTTATTGGCATTGTGTGATTATTTTTTAGTTTTGATATGTGGATTATGGAAATAATGTATAATAAAGATATGTTTATAATGTTTCAATTTTGTTCATATAAAATTTGGTTATAGTAATATTTTGGATAAGTTTAGTAATTTTTAGTGATTAGGATTAGATAATATTAGAGAAATTACTAGGGATGAGAATATTTTTAGGAAAATATACTAAAATTTTGGTAAAGAAGATATTTTTTGTCTTTTATAACAATGACATACCTATATGGATACAACAATTTGATGCAGGCTCTGGCATTGATGTTCCGAGGCTAATAACCCTGAAGCGAGCCCATTGGGTGTTAACTCAATCATCACATGGTCTACTATAAATAGGCTTAAATTCACACTGGGGTTTACACTCCCAGGGGATATGATTTGTTTAAACACACTCTATTTATAATCCATTGTGATGGATTTATTATGTTAAGGAATTAGGTCAAAGATTATGAGAGAACACAATATAAAGGAACCTAGAATGAACTAATATAATGTAATGTTTTTATAGAGTTACACATTTTTTGGTGGAGTTTTTCAAAATTACCTTATTACATAAATATTTATCACTCTTTTTGAACTCTTTTGGTTTTAAAAATTTTCAAGGAAGGAGAGAAAATAATTTACTGCTAATGAAGTTGAAGGTAAGAAGATTCAATATCATACATGTTAAAAATATACGAAGAAGAACCTAAGGGAATGCCTAAAAGAAATAAGAAAATGATTCATTTATATAAGGATTATACATCAAGTCCATGAATTTTATTCTGTGAAAAAAAAAATCAATTATTCAATAGAGTATGAATGTTCAAATCTACATACATGAAGAGGTAAGGCATTATGAAAAATGATGCCCTAAACCAATGGTTGATGGGGACCAAAAACATTAGTAACATCATAAGAAAAAAATAAGGGAAATAATTTAATATCCATAACACTGAAATATACATGAAATTTAAGGTTAAAGGGTACACTCACTATTTACTCAAATTTATGGATTCTTTATCGAATTCTATCCCAGTCACCTGAGGAGGCCTCTATAGTTTTCTAATCAAATCACCACCCAAATGATTTGGTTATATCAGAGAGAACATCTGTGATTAATAAATTCTAAAATTGAGTTTATTAGAATATGAATCTTGGTATTGATAATTTTGATAAATTTAAAATTATTTTTGGAATAAATGGGATATCTTAATTTCCATAATAAGGATATCAAATTTTATTTTTAAAATCAATGTATGATCATTTATCACTAAAATAATGACTGTGAACATAAAAACAATACTTGATCTCTGTATTAATTCCCATACCTGATATGTATTCATCTCAAATAGTTTGAAAGGAACTAAATATAGATATATGAATATAGGTGAGTTTCCAAGTATACCTTGAGATTGGTACCTCATGAAAGCATCATTCATGCATACATATGAACAAACACCTCTATAGAAAGATATATTTTTATTTTTATTTTCATCACGACCACATGTAGAAATTATGTAGAATTGTATTATTGGATAAATATTATTTTATAAAACTATTAATGTTTTCAAATGAAAAATTGGAAAACCTATTAATAATATGAGCAAAAACCACCATGGTAAATTCAACCATCCAAAACGGAATTATAGGAGTAAAAACATGAATTCTTCATGCAATGAAATAACATCATATATGTAATATTCTTCTTTAAATTATTTATAATTATAATATATTAAACAAATAATAATTATGTAAGATCATTATGCTTCTATAATAATTTCATTACAACTAAAGTAATTTATAATCATCCTTAAATTATGGTATGTTGTTGTTTGGTTTGGTTTAACCACCTACATGAACAATGCAATTAATTTATATCATTAATCAATATGTAATATTAATTTCTAGTAATATATGATATAAAGAAATTAATAATGTGTTTTTTATTCTACAAATGTAATATAAAAATTTAACTAACTATATAGGAAAACACCCATCGTTCACTCAGAATCATCAAAACAAACTCATCTCCAAATACATCACTAAGGAACATAACCAGAACTCCAATAGAATGAATTTATAAAATTATAAAAAAATTATAAAACATAAACTAAATTACCAAGAGTGATCTAGGAATAATATAATTTAAATGAAAATGAAGAAAAATAATGTTATTATGTAAATAGTGTATAAAAATCAATGTTATCACACCTGGAATTGAAAATTCATAAGAACTATCTAATATATATATAGATAATAATTATGAATTTAATTAAAAAAAATTATGGATATTAATATGTTTATTAAATATTTTATTAATATATTCATGTTTGTTATATAGGATGTCAGAGAGAGATGAACTAAGAAGGAATTTATTTTGAGGGGTTTTCTAACACAAACTTCTTCAATTGAGTTATACATTCTCTTTTGGAATATAATTCGCCTATTATCACAACAATTTATCTTTTAAAGGATTGTATCTCTAATATATTTATAGAAAACGAGTTTTTTATAATTAAAACCTACCTACTTGAAGTATTTTACTTACAATTATTTTTAAGAAAATAATTGAGACTTTTTTTAAAGAGACTTATGACTATGAATTTTTCATTAATGATTAAAAATATTTTTACAAAAACTATTATTCGATTTAGTTTTCATTTTCCACTTTATATTCAAAATAATATACCTCCAATAGATTTATTTTTGATGTTTTATAAAATATTTTTTTAATCTTGTGATTATTTTTTGTGATAGTTTTTCGGTATCAAGTTGTTTAATTCAAGATTTTATTTTTTAAATTTTTTTTAATAAATATATTTTATTTACTTAGGTTATTAATGAAAATTTAATTATTTAAATTTGGTTTTTTATGAAACAAAATTGTATTTCCATGGATTATTTATAATGTAAAAAGTTAAGGATATTTAAGTGGAACACATATGTATATATTATGAAAGTTGAGGTCATATATCACCATCCAAATCATTGGTTAATCTTTTATATTTCACAAGATAATTTTAACATACATGGGTATAATTATTATTTATCGGTTCTCAAAAGGATTAGTGGGGAAATTATTAAAATTTGGTCATGATCACAAGAATTTTCGTCACTATAATTTTCCTTTATCTATTCTCATAATTTTGTGTGTGTCTATAATTGTGGTTTATCATTTATCACAAGGATTTTTATGTGTATATTTATGGTTTAAATATACTAACAAGGATGTGTGTGGGTATAATTATGGTTTGTCTATTCTCAAAAGGTTGTACATAATTATAATTATGGTTTCTCAAATCCTGTATGATTGAGTGTGGGTAAAATTTTGATTAATATATGCTCAAAATGATCTTCATGAGTTTATGTTTGGTTTTATATATAATCAAAACATTTTTGTGTGTGTAAAATTAATGTTTGATAATTCTCATAATCTTGTGCATTGAAATAATAGTGTCTTAGATATTCTCCCAAGGTTTTATGTGGGTATAATTATTATTTATATTTGATCACAAAGTTGTTCATGAGTATAATTTCAATTAATCAATGCATTCAAGTCTATGTGTGGAAATATTTTTGGTTAAGTTATATTCAAAATAATATATTTTATTATTCATATGTTTATAGCACACTAGTATGCATATTCTTATTCTTATGTTATGACCTCATGACTCTTGTTTATTTATGGTTATTGTCACACTATTTTTACACATTTCATATATTCTTTCAGGCCTTTTTCCATGACGCGTGATTTTTATTATATTATTTTTTAATATTATTTTATTATATATCTTTATTTTACCCATATTATTATATTATACTAACTTATCATCATTGATTATTATTTACTATTTTTACCCTTTCTGATATTCTGAGATCAGCTATTTATTATGTTTTGATCCCCCATGTAATGAAATTGAGTGAAACATTTAAGAGTTTGTGAAGGGATATAGTTGGTTTATTATAGAATAATGTTCCACAAGTTTTCAAAAACAAATCCACAAGTAACTTGTCCCCAAATACATTAATACTTATTTTCATAGGATTTTTTTATTTTTATCTTGATGTTTAAGGTTTATATTATCGAAATAATGTAAAACAAATATATGTTTATCTTGTCTCACTGTGCTCCACATCAATGATAGTGGGGTGATCTGATCAAAAATATTGTATGGAAGAGAATGAATCAAAATGAATTTGGGATCTTGATTGAAATGTTAATTTATCCCACTAAATATATGACTAAAAATGTTTCTATTGTAACTTTTTATGACAACTATCTATATAATCCAAAATATTCAAACATGATGGATTCCTATAACAACCAATCTTTTCATTACTTAAATTTTAATTTCATTATACAAGTAGAGGATCATTTTATATTAATTTTATTATAAATAAGGTACATAATACATGAAAACATAAAACATTCTTCTAAAACAACATGAAATACATTATCATTGGTTAAATAAAGGTCAATTTTGTTGTATATCAATAAGAACATAAGGCATAAATATAATTCATTAGAAAGAGTAATATCATAAGAACAAGAATCATAACATGGAAATGTGGCTATAATATTTAAAGGATGCATTCGTAATCATATCATCAAGGATTATCACCGAGGTGTTGTAAATAAAAATTACCAAAGTTGTACACGAAGGTATCATATAATAGTTCTTCCCTATAGATAAAATTGTTTACCCAATTCATTGGAGTGATATCAGTGTAGACACTTAATATATATAAATTTTATATGATCCAAATATATCATAATAAATTATTTCAATAATAACTAGAGGAGAATAAAGAAGAGGTTTTTTAATCAAAAATCGTGGCATATAAAAATATTAAAGGCGTGATAATTACATTATTGTAAACCCAAGAAAGGATATGTATGTTTCATATATGTAAATCCCCAAATAAAAAATTCATTTTTTCTAGTTTAATACCCACAAATAATAATAGAGGTTTGGGTATTCAAATAAAAAGAATAATATAGTTACTCATGTAAAAGAGAAAATCTAACTAAGAAAATTTAACAGTATGACGGGTATGAAACATGGTTATAAAAATTTTAAAATGAGTGGGTACAATGGTATACTGTTCATAAATTATTATTCATATAGTATTAGGATAATAAAAAGTTGGCAAAGGGAAATTTTCTTATACTTTTAAAGACATTACAAAAAATGACTCTTGAATAGAAAAGAGAGGTGAAGGCTTCCCTTACCTAGAATAGTCGTTACTAAAACATGAGGATGGAATATTGGGGGATTTAAGATTCCTTGGGTGGACTTCTTAGGAGGAAAAATCAAAAAAAACTATTGAAAATAGATTTTGATCAAATAGAAATGGATAAATTGGTGGGTATTTATAGGATAAGTGGATGAATTACTTAATAATTTCCAAATATATATGTCTTAGAAAACAAAGATGTGAAAAATTAAAAAACGTTGGATCACCCATGGTTTTTTCTCTGTGAATAACACTTTTTAGTCAAATTTTATGTTATTTTAATCCACAAAAACCGAAATTCATTTTTAAAATTGTTTTTGCATGGAGAAGTAAAAATTCCACAAAGTAATGTTTCAAAAAACAAATTTTCCTTTTTTGACTTTGGAAAGTAAGTTATAGTTCTAAAAATTGGAAAAAACATATATTATAATAATTAATATTAATAAAATAATTTTTTTCATAGAATGTTTTTGTTAATTAAAAAATCATTATGGCATAAATATGATGTCATAAAATATATTGAAAACCTAAAAATGTATTTTTTACTATTCATAAAAAATAAGGTATTTTAAAAAATTCAAATAAATTCATCTTAACTTAATTTCAATATAATGATTTGAAAAAATGTTTATTTTGTAAAAATAATCACTAAATATGAGAATTTTAATTCTTAATTTAAAAATCCTTATTTATAAAAAAATAGCAGTTTTTAAGGTATAATCACATTTCTGACATTTATAAACAATTTCCTTAGACTATATAAAATTATTTATTAATTTATTATTTAAATATATGTTTTAAAAAATATTATTTCAATAAAAAAATTACAGTTAATAATACCATTGTTATATATATAAATTGTATATATTTACTTAAAAAATACAATTATGTTTCATTTGTGTCTAAAATTAAAATAATAAAATCAATCTCAATTAAACATATATTTTATTGAGAAAACTATTCTTAAGAAGAATTGATAGAATAAAAAATTATACAAAGTAAGTTACTTTAAGGTCTCAATGTGTATCCCCTTATCACACCTTTATATTCCATGAGGGTAAGGTGTGTAATCTTGGTAGTTTCACGGGGTTCCATAGGGAACATTGACCAAGTAGAAATCTCCATTAACATGAAATCTTCTCGTAGGAAATTTCATTAAAGATTTAATTATTTAATATCAACATGGTCTTAGTCATGGACTAACCCAAAATGATGATGCTCTTCTCCTATATTCTGATAAATTGGATTCAAATGTCATGACTCTACTGGTTGGGGACATTGATTCTTCTTTTTTTTCAATTATCTTACATCATTACTACTTGTAAACACAAATTATAATAGTTTAATTATCAAATAAGGTATAGTTTAAAATGTTCATATTGATAAGTGGTCATATTGACCAATGGTCATATAATGATAAAATCCCATCGGTTACATTTCCCTTCATACAATATAAATACCAATTCATTCTATCAATCAAAATTCACTACAATTTCTATTAAGCATATATTTTATTTAAAAATATTTTGATTGGTTAACTAATATTTTTATTTATTTCTATATAATTTTTAGTTTGGGAAATTATCTTGTTATATTGGGTTGATCCACACTTTCCCATTTTAGCTAGTATATTTTATATTCTTTCTCCATTTATAATGTTTATAATTGTAATCAGTTTCATAGCTAAATAATGTAATTATATTAATTAATGATATAAAATTTTGTTGGTTCCCCTTATTTTTTTTATGTGTATGATAATATATAATATTTAAAAAATTATTCAAGAAACAAATATCATTTACAATTTCTAGGTTGTTACATTCTTCCCCTCTTAAGAGATGTTGTCCTAGAAATTTCAACTCATTATCTCAATTGATAAGAGTTGAGGGTGCTTATATCTCATTTTCTCTTCTGGTTCCCACATTAAATCTTCATATTTATAGTTACTCCACAATAATTTGACAAGGTTGGTAGTCTTTTTTCACAAAACCTTGTCTCTATAGTCTAAGATCTCTACTAGTTACCCCTCATAAGAGAGGTCATGCTCTATTTATACCAACTCTGGATTCAATACAAGTGAGGTATCAGGTATTTAATTCCTCAAGAGAGATATTCTCAATACATCATGAACTTGAGATATATTTGGTTGATGTACTAGTCGATATTTCAGTGCTCCTATGTGATCAAATCTCTCATAGTGTCCAATGTACTTAATGTTAAGCTTCACATTATTTCCAAATCTCATTAATATCATCCAAGATGATATCTAATGAAAACAAATGCTTCCAACAACAAAATCCATGTCACTTAGAGAGTTATCTGCATAGCTATTTTACTAAATCAAATCATCCTTTATATTTTATTGGATGACATGAACCATTTTTTCATCTCTTTCATAAGATTAAGCCCATGAAATTTCCTCTCACCAATATTATCCCAACGAATATGAGTTATACATTGAGTTATATATATTTCATTATATCGGGTCATTTGAATACTCGAGTGTAAGATTTTTTCATATAAAAACTCAATAAATGGGAGGTTTTGATCCCATCTGCCTTTAAATTCAACAGATCATGTTTTAGACATGTAATCATGTGTCAAAATAGTCCATTCATATTGGCCATCAGTTTGGGGGTGATATTTCATACTGAAATTCAATTCATTATTCATCTCATTGGAAAACTTATCCAGAATTTAAATGTGAACCTTGGATTATGATAAAAAATGATAGAAAGTGTCCCCCCATGCATCCTCACCACTTAATTCATGTCTATTTTAACAGGTTTGTCAAGAAATAAATCTTTCATAATAGAAATTAAATGGGAAGGCTTGTTGAGATGATCCACTATAACCCATAATACATTGTTTCCTTTTGATTTTATTGGGAGACCAGTAATAACATACATACTAATATTTTTCCAATTTTATTTTGGAATTGGTAGTGGTTTTAATAACACTTTAGAAATTTTTTACTATGCCTTCACTTTCTGAAATACAAACCATCATGTAGTGTGATCATAAATCTACCTTTTCATATCATCCCACCAATAAGGATCACAAAGCCCCTGTATATTTTAGTGCTTCAATGGTGTAAGGATAATATATAGATATGAGCTTCATCCATAAGCACCTTTATTATCATTAGGATAGATGGAATAAATATCCTTTTATGAAATTTTAATACATATTCTTGATCAATATGGAACTCAGGAAACCTCCAATTCTTCACAGTTGCAGCCTTCCTTTATAAAAAAGGATATTCTACTTGATATTTTTTGATAATGTATAGTAATTATTAATAACAAATCATTTTTATAGGGTTTATGATGTCACATCCCATACGATTCCCACATCTAATTTTACTATGTCTTTAATCAAAGGATAATATTGAATCCTCATCATTGCCGACATAACATGTTCTTTCATACTTAATGCATCAACAACATTGATTTCCTTTACATGGTGATTATGAATTGAACACTCATTGCATTTACGAATTTATAACCATATAATTTTTCTCAAGTTCAATTTATTTTGTGTTAAAATATACTTCAAACTTTGGTTTTCTATGTATATATCACATTTATCCCCATAGAGATAGTATCTATATATTTTTCAGAGAAACAATAACTGCAACTAGATCTAGTTCATGCGTAGTGTAATTATACTCATGGGAATTTAACTGTAAAGATATATAAGCAATAACCTTATCATTTTTTATGAGGATGAACCTGAGAACATTTCAAGATTCATCAGTATAAAAAAACCTTCTTCGACAGAGGATATAGTTAACATAGGTCTAGTAACTAATCTCATCTTCAGTTCTTGGAAAATTTCTTCACACTCCATTATCCAGATGAACTTATCCCATTTTCTAATGATCTTGGTTAGTGGATTAGAATATTTTGAAAAAATATTCACAAACCTCCTATAATATCCTTCTAAAATAGAGAAACTAAGAATCTCAATTACTATTGTAGGAGAAGGTCACACCTTTAAAACCGGTGTATTCACAGGGTCAGAGGAGATTCATTCTTTGGTTTAAATGTTCCCCAAGAAAGAAACCTGTTATAACTAGAAATAAAATTTTATGAACTTTCCCAAAATTTCATCCTTCCATAGAGTTCCCAAGATAACACTTATATGATCATCATCCTCTCACTGAATTTTTGATTATATCATGATATCAGTGAGAAAAACTACCAAAAAGTTATCACGGTAGTCCTTAAATAGTCTATAAATTAAATCTATAAATATAGCAGGAGAATTAGTCAAGATGAAGATAATTAAAACAAACTAATAATGATCATATATTGTTTAGAATGTAGATTTTGAAATATAACCTTTCTTCACCCTCATTTGATGATACCCAAATCAGAATTCAATCTTGGAGAGGAATTGTGTCCCATAAATCTGATTAAACAAATCACCAATTTTTTGGAGAGGGTGTTTGTTCTTTATAGTGATCTCGTTAAGTTATCTATAACCAATAAAATAATTCATTTATTCATCCTTATTCTTAATAAATATAAATGATTCTCATTAATGAGACTCATGAGGTCAAATAAATCCCTTATTTAGAAGATCATATAGT
The DNA here is from genome assembly GCA_963277665.1 of Viscum album. Taxonomy (NCBI): domain Eukaryota; kingdom Viridiplantae; phylum Streptophyta; class Magnoliopsida; order Santalales; family Viscaceae; genus Viscum; species Viscum album. Next base: position 1,789,723,044 of record OY728143.1, on the reverse strand, counting down.
TGTTTCTTAAATTCTTATAATTCCATATTTTTCATTCAATATAGAATCTTTGATATCATCTTAGATCCAAGTATATGTTCAATGGGTAAATCTACATTTCCTTTAGGGGGAGGTACAGGTAACTCTTAAGAAAATATGTCAACTTATTTTTGATTGATAGAGAGATTAACTATCTTCATACTTTCATTTCATTCCATATCTTCACCGATCATCTCCATAAATAAAGTTACAAGAGGTGCTTCTAGGAAAAATACATGACATTACGTCATTTTAAATCCATTGAAGAATTTTTGAGTTTTTTATATATAAATCCATGAATTAAATACCCATTTTCAAATATATTTTAATACCCACTAAAAATAAAATAGGTTTATGTATTCAAAAAAGGAAAATAGAATTACTCGTGTAAAAGAGGAATGTTTGAGAAGAAAATTGGGCAGCATGATGGGTAAAATACCTGGTTTTAGAAAATTGTAGAATGATAGTGGACTAGAGTCTGCCATTCATAAAAGACTTTTAATACTGTAGTAGGAAAATAAAAAGTTGATGAATGCAATTTTCTTTGAAATTGGAAGACATACCACAAAAATAAATCTTGAATAGAAAAGAAAAGTTAACATTTCCTTAACCTTGAATAGTAGTTACTAAAACATGAGGATGAAAACTTTAGGGCTTAGGGAAACCCTATGGGGAATCCTTGAGGGAAAATCACTATAAATTCCAGGCTTATATACTTTTACTAAATAGAAATGGATAAAAGGGTTGTTATTTATAATATAAGTTGAGAATTTTGTTTAATAATTTAAACATATAAGTCTTGGGAAACAATGTTGTGGAAAATGAGAAAACCATGGATTAACCATGGTTTCTGATCATGGTATTCATTATTTGGATCATAATTTAAGTTATTTTAATCCACTAAAACTGAAAATCATTTTTACATACTTCCTTTGTCTTTGAAAATTAAATATTCCGCATAGTAATGTATCAAAAATCAATTTCTCTTTTTTAGACTTTGGAAAGTAACTTATATTTTATAAATTGAATAAAATCTATTCAAATACATAATATCAATAAAATAAAATACTTTTTTCATGGATTTTTTTAATTAATCATTAAATTATTATGACATAAAAATAATCTCATAAAATATCGTGAAACAATAAATCTATATTTTTTAATATTAATAAAACAAATATTTTATTTTAAAAAATTATCATAAATTCACCCTAACCTAATTTGGACGTGATGATTTCAAAGATGTTTTTTATTTTTTCAAAAAATATCTAAATATAATAATTTTAAATTTTAAATATAAAAATCCTTATTTATTAAAAATAATAGTTTTTAAAGAATAATCACAATTTATAACATTTATAAAAAAACTACAAGGCATTTATAAAATTATTTAATCATTTATTATTTAAAGATATGTATTAAAAGTGTATTTCATAAAGAAAAATACTATTCATAATACATTGGTTGTATGAAAACAATGTACATACATTATTGAAAAAATAATTACATTTTATTTTAATCCAAATAAAATTATCAATTGCTTCTTAATTAAAAATATATTTTATTAAGAATATTATTCTTTAGAGGAATTGATGGAAAAGAAATTTTATTTATACAAAGTAAGATACACGACGGTATATACATGTAACCCCTTATTACATCCACATAGTCCCTGAGGGTAAGTTGTACAGTGGAGGAACTTATGTGGGGTTCCACAAATAACATCGACCAAGTGGTAATCTCTACTAAGTTGAACTTCTCCTATAGAAGATTTTGTTCAAGATTCAATTATGGAAGATCATCTTGGGATTGGTCAAGGGAGAACCCTATGGAGGATACCATCCACCCATTTTCTAAAAAAATTTAATTAAAACAACATGACTATACTGGTTAAGGACATCAATTCTCCATTATATATCAAGAATATTACGTAATTTCTACTTATAAACACTAATTAAAAGAGTAGACTATTAAACTATGGTATAGTTTATAGTGTCTATATTGAATAATATTCATATTTTCCAATTTTTATGTAATGGTTGAATCCCAATGGAAAATTTCCCTCTTTATCATATAAATACCACTTCATTATTTTACTCAAAACTCACTACAATTTCTCTTATGGTTATATTTTCTTTCACAATATGTTGATTGTTTTACTAATATTTTTCATTATTTATATATAGTTCTTAGTGAGTGTGATTATTTTATTAGATTGGGTTTATCCACATTTTCCCACATTATCTATTCTATTATATATTATTTTTCAGTTGTAATGTTTTCCATTTTGATTGGTTTCATAGTTGACTAATGTAATGATCTTTATTAATGATATAAAATTTTATCGGTTCCTCTTATTTTTATACGTGTATAAAATTACATAATTTTTAACAAACATTTATTTAGGAAAAATTATCATTTAAAAAGTTTGGGTCATTACATTCTTCCACCCTTAAGAAATTTCATCCCCAAATTTTCAACTCATTCTCTTAGTTGAGAAGAGGTGAGGGTATTGTGTATCATTGTATCCTATGGTTCCCAAGTTTCTTCTTAATATTTAAGGTTCCTCCACAACACATTGACATGTTTGGTGGTCTTGTTGTATGGAACATTGTCCATACGATCTAAGATCTCCATCGGATACTCCTCATAAGAGAGTTCATGTTCCACTTGTACCACCTCTTGATTCATTGCATATGAGGGATTAAGAATGTACATCTTCGAGGGAGATATGTGTAACACATCATGAACATGAGATATATTCAATGTAAGTGTTGTCGGATAGGCCACCACTTCTATGTGATCAAGGATCTCATGGGGAAAATATACTTAGGTCTAATATTACCTTTATTTATAAATCTCATGACTCTATTCCATGGTGATATCTAAATAAAAATGTTGTCTACAATATCAAACATTCAGTTCCTTTGATGATTTTTCATAGATATTGTACTGACTATGAGCATCCTTTATATTTTTTTGTTTTCCATAAACCTTTTCTATTATCTCTTGAATAAGATCAAGGCCAAGGAATTTCCCCTCACCAACTTCATCTCAAAATGTAGGTTTTCTACATTACTTTCCATATAGAGCTTCATATGGGTCCATTCGAACACTCAAGTGTAAGTTATTATTGAATGAGAACATAACTAATTGAAGGTGTTTATCAATCCCCATTTAAATTTCATTGCGTAGGTTATCATCATGTCTTAGAGTTTTTGAATATACCTTTTAGATTGGTAATCAATTTTAGAGATATATGCCATACTAAAATTCAATTTAGTATTCTGAGAACATTGAATATTTCTCCTGAAATTATATTTCAACCTTAGATCATTATGAAAAATGATAGAATTTAGAACCCCATGCAACCTCACCACTTCCTTCACATACATCTTGGAAATTTAGTAAATATATAAATCTTCCTAAATATAAATGAACTAGGCGGTTTGGTGAGATGATCAACTATAACCCATATCACATTGTGTCATTTAGATTTTCTTTATAGACCAATGTTGAGTTCCATAGTGATATTTTCCCACTTTCATGTTGGTATGTGTAGTGGTTGCAATACCCCTTTAATATTTTGTCATTACACCTTCACTTTCAGACATACCATGTACCTTTCAGTGTGGTTTTCAATCTTCTTTTTCATATTTTCCCACCAAAAATGATCAAAGTTTTCCCTATACATTTTTTTCTGATAGGAAGTATAGAGAAATAAGAGTGATGAGCTTCATCCATAAACTCCTTATTTTTATTTGGTATAGGTAAAAAATATATCCTTGTACAAAATTCAATATGCTTTCGTGATCAATATTGAACTCAAGAAAGATCATTTTCATCATAGCATGTATCTTCCTTTGTAACAAAGGATTTTATCTTTGATATTTCTTGATCTTATCATGTAATCATGGTTAAGAAATCATTTAGGATAAGTTTGATGATTTCCCTTCCCTTATGATTCCCATTTCCAATTTTACTAGGTCCTTGATCAAAGGATCTCATTGAATCCACATAATTTCTAAAATAACATTGTCTTTCCTACAAAATGCATCAGTGACTTTTTTTACCCTTTCAGGGTGATGATTAATTGAACTATCACAGTCTTTGAGAAATTCCAACCATATACTTTGTCTCTTGTTCAATTAATTTTATGAGAAAATATACTTAAAAATTTCATGTTCTATATATATAACATATTTATCTCCACAAATATATTACCTCTATATTATTAGAAAAAAATAACGACAATAACTACAGTTCATGCATAGAATAATTATTTTCAAGAGGATTTTTCTCTCAAGATTCATAATAAATCACTTGTAATTTTTCATGAGGATGAACCCAGTCCATTTAAATTATTGATTACTAAAAATAAATAATCCTTATCTGATATATGGTAGAGTTAACAAAAGTTAATTAACCAATTATTTCTTCAATTCTGGGAAAATTTCTTCACACTGTTGTTTCCAGATAAACCTAGAAATTTGTAAAGTTATCTAGGTTAGTGTATTGGAGAGTCATGAAAAGTTTTTACCAAACCACCTATAATATCTTACTAAACCAAGGAAACTATAAATCTCATTTACTATTGTAGGATGATTCCAAACCCCTACAACCCTTTTCTTCATAGGGTCAACTAAGATTCCTTCATTGGTTACAATGTGCCTAAAGAAAGAAATTTTTTATAACTAGAAATCACACATTCTAAACTTTCTAAAAAAATTATACTTCATCAAATTCACCATATAACTCTTATATTTTCCTCTCGTTCCTCATGAATTTTTGAGTATATCAAAATATAAAAAACTGTCACAAATTAATCATGGTTGTCCTTAAATACTATATTCTTTAAAACTATAAATATATCAGGTGAATTACTCAAGAAAAAGGGTATTGATAAATGAATTTTTTACAAATGAAAAGAATTTATAGGATGTACATAAATATATAAGATAACTGCTTTTTGATATTAACAAAGATAAGGCAGCCGGAAAGAACAAAGGAGGTTCGGGTAGAATTCAGTTCGATTTGTCGACAATGTGTCGGGTGTACTTAAGAGGGCTTGATGAGAGAGAAAAGTAGATTCTGATCACATATACATCGTGAGGGAAGTATGGGGGAGGTAAAAAAATCATACCCCATCATTTTGGATTACACATAAAAAGGAATACCATTGAGGGCAATCTTGATTAAGAGTGAAATAGAGAGGATCCCTTACCTTAAATCCAGTGGTGTTCTCCACTTGTCATTAATGACCTGAATAAAAAATTTATGTTTATTAATAAATAATTTCAGAACCTATTATATAATTAATTGGTTTGTTATAACCTTTTTGAGTTCATTCTTGTCCTTTTGAGGGGTTAAGGTGTTAAATTTTATTGTTCGATTCTGTTTGTTTCCGTAACTTTCAGTACCAGTTTACTTATGAATGGATAATCTTGAAAGAAGATAATGGTTGTCCAGAATTGAATTCATTGGTTGTTGGTGAAAATAATAGGATTACATGTTTTTAAAAATTCATTCTGTTATTAGGAGTGTATGGGAATTATTCTATAAAACCTTAGTGATAAATATTTTGGTTAATCGATGGGTTTGATTATAATTAAGATGTTTTTCTTTATAACTTAATTCGATTTGTACAAAAGGATTACTGAACCATAACAAGGATATATTAAATATATAATAATCTAGTTCAACCATAACAAAATGGTTTAATTACTATAACTAAAGATGATAATAGAAATTAATAAATCGTTGTCCTTGAATGTTCCAAATTAACACATCTCAAATGGTGTTTTCATTTCTTTCAAATAAAAGGTGGGGAAAGAAGAGAAGATAAAAAATTATCCCATTATTATAATATCATCCCAGTAAATGTATGATACTAGAGTTATAGTTCCATTTGAGTGTAGGGAGGTGGGGAACGAAATAATAAAAGAAAAGAACATAAAAGTAATGAAAGAATTTTGAAGAGGAATTTACCTCTTGAGTCTACCTCCTTTGAGAACCTCTTAAGGGGAGAGGTTTGGGTATTTTCAAGATAATAGGGACCTTTGGAGGTGGGGGAGGAGCTTGGGGAAATATTTTGGTAGAATATTGTAAAGGCACAAGGCCTGAGAGGATTAAATAGAAGAGGGGTATAGGGGGGGTTTATAGTGGAGGAGAGGAGGGTTTTCATAATTTTTTAATCATTAGTTTATTATTTTCCATCTGGACAATAAATATTGAGGATTCCAAGACCCAGAAGAGTCATAAAATCATGTGAGTTAGATATTTTGGTTCTTACATCTCTTTTTATGTTAAGAATAGTTTATTTAAATTACAATGTATTTATACGGTAAATTAAAGTATTTTACTATTCACCAAAAATTCAAGTATTTTAGAAAGATCCCAAAAATTCACCCTAACCATTTTTCAATGTTTAGAATCTAAAAATGAAATCCATTTTTCAAAAATGATTTTATAAATATTATTAATTTATTATTTAATTAAACCCATAATTTACTTCAAAATAACAAATTTTAAAGCATTTATTTTCTTATTCCCAAATATAGGTATATTGAACTTCCACTTGAATATAATTTATATAATATAATAGTTAAGGTTAATATTAATTAAGGTATATCACTATTCCTAAGGGTATGTTACTATTCAGAAGGGTAGGTTACTATTCACCAAAAAAAATCACTTATCGGACTCTAAATAACATACTGATCGCAACAGTGTATGTCATATTTTCAAATTTTCAAAAACAGAAGTGACAGACATATATTTAACGGTCACATAGCAATTAGTAGATCATTATGTTGTGATTTCATGTGATTATATGAAAAATTTATAAGAAAGAAATTTCAATTTATATAACTTTGGTTCGTTATAGTTATTGAATATGATGAATCATAATCCATGGAATATTTAATAAAAAATCTAATTTTATTTATAAAAACTATTATTAATAATTAAATTATATTAACACATAATAAAAATGAGATAAAAATATTCATCCATTATTTTGATACATTTTATCAAGAATAATTAATCTTCATTCCAAAAATTGGTTATAGTGATATTTTCAACTTTATTTTAATGAAAATGATAAGAATCATCAATAATATTCTTAATTTTAATACTTTGTAAATTTAAAAAAATTATAAAATTTATATTTAGTTCGATATACCCTTGGATAATTGATGTTTTAAAATTAATACCTAATAAAACATCCCATGGAATTTTGGGAAATTCATGCTCTAGTGATCAGGTTCGACACAAAAGAAATACTAACCACCCTTTATGAAACCTCATTTAAGTTCTATAGTCTAAGGTCGATAATTGGAAAATCCAATCCTCTTATATCTTAAATTTTTACCATTATGTTCTATCAACAATGAAACAAGGCCTAGTCATCTCTTTTTTTTTATCACCAAAACTATTGATTGATTCAAAAAAACTTTTATTAAACTCATCTATATTATTGTAAATTTTTTAATGATGATTGTAAGATTAATACCATATTTAGATAAAGCCTTAATAGATACCCCAATACCTCCAAGTAATTTACATACACAATTTTAATGTGAACAAGAGTATAAGATGAAGTTTATTAAATAATTTTTTATTTAAACAATGATTTTGAAACCTGAATAGTTAATTATTTTATTCTTCTCATGAGTATCTATATCTACTTGTTAAACAACTTCAGTAATTAGTGGCTCGAAAAGTGGATCTCTCTAACACATAATTCTTTTCTTCATACCTAAAAACTATTCTTATGTTTCTATACTAATCCAATAAGTTTATTTAATTAAGTTTCATTTTTCAATTTTGATCTCGATGCCAAGTTTTATGGTGATGATTAAATTTTTATCTACAAAAAAATTACCATATTTTTATCTCATTTTATAATTATTTAATTAGTAATTTTATTAAATGTTCTCCAACTAAAATAAAAACCAATTTAAATCTAAAAAATAGTCATTAGTGATCAAAGATCAGTATTCCATCATGAATTATCCCAGAAAATCACATAATACTGGATATGAGTGTATCTGATAGACAATTATATCTATTATTTTGTATATACCCTAAGCTCATGCCCGGAATGGGCACATAGTTGTTAGGTTAAACTATATCTTACTTCCCTTATACAAGAAAATCCATGGGTATCCATCTTCGGCATGGCCCACTCTTTTGGATGATTTAGGTCTTGAAAAGTATTAAAATATGAAAGAATATGAAACATAATATTTGAAGGGTTTTTAAAATCTCATCATCATATCGCATGTATTCTATTTACATATAAAATTTTATAATAATTAATGTTTCTATCATATAGAATTATCGAAATTAATATTTTGAAAACGTTTTAATGTATAACTCTTTATGAAAATTTTAATTTTCTTTTACTTTGCGTAAAAATAAAATCTAAACACATTCACACATATCCAAATGTATCTCACACATAAGTCATAAGAAAATATTTCATATAAATCCCTGGAATCTTACAAAAGATAAACTATAATTAAAAAATAATCATATTACCTAATATGAATGAATCATAATTTCATGGTCCTAATTCCCAATAAAATAATTTTAATGGTTGAACATAACTAAATAATATGTCATACCTTGATTATAAATCTTCATATGAATTGTATGAAATTTATATTGAGTAGTTTAACACATTAAACAAAATAATACACAATATAAAACTTATATTACTAAAAAATAAAGCAGGAAGTTATGTAAATAAATAAATAATACACAAATCTAGACATGAGATTAACATTTTTGAACACTTCCAAAAACAATTAAATTATAAATAATTTATAATTAGACATTATTTGTGGATATTCCATGAATAAATAAACCTGAAATTTTCACATTTATTTTATCATAAACTCTTTCATATTCATATTTTTTATTTTATTTCATATGAACACCTACATATCATAAAATATGTTATATTTTATGAAAAATATCTATAACCATATATGTGACACCCCGACCTGACCCGCTAGGTCCAGGTTAAATAGCCACAAGACCTTGTGTATGCCTCCCTATACACAACATATTATTGAATTGATTAAGGGTTATAATTCCACTAGAGGGGATAATATACCCACAGAAACATTACAACATATAAATAGTATATTATAATAATCATAGTAACCTGAAAAACTAAATAAAAAATTGATATGTCATGGAACAGAAGTCATATAAATAAAATAATTGTCTCGTAGTGTGAAATTCGTAGATAAAGTAATTAAGATGGTAATAAAAGATAATAAATTAATTTTAAGTTTGAAGTGCATCCCAAAATCCCCTTTGACACTAAGAATATATCTCCTCAAATCACTATCAAAGGTCCCTTTATCTTCACTAGACTAGTGGTCATGAAATTTTCACATCCACTGAGATTCCCAAGAAGGGTGTGAGAAATATAACTAGTAAGACACCACCCTTGCATCCTCAAAAAGTGTTCACATGAATATGATTATATGGAATGATAATAAACAAAATCACATAAAAAACAAATAATAGTGTGATTCAGTGCACTAACCAATCCACAATGAACCCTAGTCTTACCTACTTCAACTCTATATTAAAAGAACATAATAGGGTTCTTGGAGATGTATAAAAAGGATCCAATTTGAAGCTATGAAATATCCACATAGGCCATAATCCTCTAGTTCGGGCTATATTAGGACATCATACCCTGTTGTTATCTCTCGGGTTAGTTCATATACACCATCATGCCCCTATTGCCCATGGGTTAGGCTTTATAACCCATAATGCTCTACTATCACCTCTAGGGTCCAATTTCATAAGAACTCCAAACCCCTTTTCATGCCACAGTAGGCCATTATACCTCATCCTATGTTTTAGTCCATTTATCATGTCACATGTAGTGTCTAAATAAGCTCCCCCTCTAAGGACACTGAGGCCTCAAGGGGTTAACCTATTACTTTAGTATGATGCATAGAACCAAAAAAACATATAATATATGAAAAATATAGTATGGAAGTACTTTTATCATATAATTCAAACATAACCACAAGTATAGTACAAAAATAACAAGAAAAGGTAATTAAACATGTTGATAATGAAACTCAACAAGATCTAAGAACACAATAATAGAATTTAATCTCACGATAATAATTAAATAAATATCTTATAAATGGAAAGCAACTTCCATCCTCATTCTTTCCAACACTAAGTCAAAAGAATAATAAGGTTATCACCACATTAACCACTTATGTTTGTTATTCATTTCAAAAAATATATCCAATAATTCCTTGAACTAATTAAAAAACATATTTCCAAAAGAAAAAAAGCACCACAAGAAATAAAATATTTATCCATCCTAGATAATTATAAACTATCTTTTCAATTTATATCATGATCTAGTAATTATTTTGAAAGATAAAATCAGGATTTAAAATTTATAATTATTTTTTCTCTCTTGAATAATCTAGGATAAACTCAGTATAATAATTTTTTTATAACTTTTTGATAATTTTTTTTAAATTTATCATTTAAGAAATATTATTCAAATTCTCCGTAATAACACCAAGATAAAAATGATAATTATTTTATTAATATAAAATAATATTTTTTTCATTATATTTAAATTTTCAATCCAAGTATTTATCCAAAGGTATTATTTTAAAAAATTCACTTGAAATATAGAGAATAGAAAATAAAAAATATCGCCTATAATCTATCTTGTTTAAAACATTTCACCCAGGAAAAGAGGGTAGAAAAGGTCATGTCATTTCTAGAACTAGATGAAGAATGATTATTGATCAAATAATACATCAATAATTTTTGAAGAAAATAATTATAAACAACACGGATTCAGGATGAAAAATAAAAAATAAACTTGTAGGAGTTATGTTTTTTTCAATAAAGAAAACCACATTCTACTTTTCATCATGGAATACCCAAAATTAAATGCATTATTTAATAATATTTTTGTAAATTCATAAATATAAAGAGTCTAAAACGTTTAAAATAGTAGTTATGAACTTAAAAAAGTTCAAAGGAATAAATTCACGTGGTTTTTATACTATAAAATCTAAAAACATATTACAAGGTTGAACTAGGAATAAGAAATGGAAAAAATAATTTTTTTAAAACATTTTCCACAAAAATCATGGTGCGTATGGGTAACACTGTTTTAACCTTATAATGATCATAATTTTCATGTAACTATATGGATTTTTACCCTCTCACTGGTCTACTAACCTTATTAAAACATTATAATTAATTTTTTACCCCAATGCAATTCATAGGTTAGCCATACATAACCTTTAAAAATATAGGGATACCTTTATGTATCCCATAGAAAACCAGGACTACCATTACAAAACATATAGAAATTCCATCCAACCTTGATTTAGAGGCTAGGTTACCTTTACATAACCCTTATAATTTAAAATTTACCAATATTCCGCTCCCAAAAACTCGCCAGAATAAGTTTGGATGAATATTTATCTTTACATAGGAACTATTCCACATATAAGGCTAAAATATACATGAAAATAATAAAAATTTACAAAAAATAACCTAATTATTATATCAAAATTGATTTTATAACAATCTAAAACTTATTATTTTATAATCCCACACCCCTCTAATGACTTATCATCCCAAAGAAGTTTATCTAATAGTCTTGATCGAATAACTTAGGTCTCTGATCCGAAACGTTAGACTCCCACTCCTGTGTTTCCTCTTAGATAGATCCATGACACCAAAGAATTTAGAAAATTGGTACCATACTATCCTAAAACACCTTCTCAATATAGGCCACTATCAACACTAGTTGATCCTCATAATACATATATGTATCTAACTCAACATCCACGCAGTCTACAATATTCATAAGATCATAAATGTACCAAAAAAATTGAGAAATCTCTAACACATTATGAATAGATTGATAATGATGAGAAAGTTCCATATGCTATAAACTTATATGATATGATTGGTAATCTTAAATGGTCCCAAAAACTATGGTTCATTATTACCCTGCTTCTATAAAATTTTATTCCCTAACCGGGAAGTCACTCATAAAAAACTCATTCACCTAAATGGAACTCCAAATATTTTCTATTTTGGCATACATATAACAATTGCCTACTCTTTGTGGTTACCAACTACTTCAAGGTCAAATGGACCCTATTTTATGTCTCCTACATCATATTATTCCATACAACTACTTCCTAACTAGACTCATGCAAACACGGAAGTGAGCAGAATGACCATCCATAAACAGACTCAAGTTGTTCCATCTATATAAAATCCTAGAAATCATTGTTGTAAGAAAACTCCACTAAGGCTAAGTACTAGTATCAAAATACACTAAATTCTAGAACTCAATATCATATCATATCCTCAAATATGTAAATCATCTACTTCAATATTCCATCAGTCTGATGATGGTATGTTTTTCTCAATCTCAACTAAGTCCCTAAATCCTTCTATAAGACCTTCTAAAATGATGATGTAAAACATTAATATATATATGATACGAAAATTAAGGGAACATGATTCAAGAATGATATCTCGCATAAATATGTTTTCTCATCTCATTTACTGAGTGAGTCTATCATATTAGTAAGAAGTATGAAAATTTCACTAACAGATTGAAAAACACTCAAATAGTGTCATGGATTCCCAAGGTCCAAGATAATTCCATCACAACATCCATCATGTAATTATAACACTTATACATGGGTTCTGGAATTGTATGGAATATTACACTTGGATATTGGTGCTCTTACACTATCCTATGTCATGTGAGACATTGGGAAATAAAACTATCAATTCCCCTCTTCATCCTTGGCCACTAGAACAACCACCTAAAGCTATGGTACATATTTTTCTCCCCAGGATGTACTGGACACCTAGAGGTATGGAAGTATCTCATTATATATCTATTGATTCATGCAGGTACTATAACTCTCTCATATATAAGGATCAAATAATCATCATCTAAAAACCACCCAGGTATTGGGTCACCTCATTATAGTTATCCGCACATCATAGCACAATCTAGGTCAGTCTCCTATCTAGCCATTTCTGGGTACACTAGAGAATATGATAACACCAATGGATAAAATTTCATGGATCCTTGATTATTGAAAAAATATATTTTACAATCAAACAAAATACTAATATAGTGAAATTGTTCCTCTTAAGATTATTCACCATTATCATCAGTAACCTTTTTATAAGAACTAAGAGAATCTACAATCTCATTACCCTTAATTTATGAGTATTTTATCAAAAATTAGAATGTTTTCAAATACTTTACTAGGTTCCTCTACCTCATATTAATGCCCTATTATGTGAAGATATATTTGAGGATCTTTTGGTCCTTGTATACAAAAAACACTAACCGAAGTTATTGTTTTTCCAATATTTCAAGGCGTGGACCACAAATTCTAGATCCAGTATATGGCTATGATTGTTATTCTAATTAGGCTAGGGATGGCCTGACCCATAATATATAACCAACATTATGGGACTCAAAAATTCCCCAAACCAATACATGATTCATCAAAGTACAAAAAATAACCATTATTGGACTCATGAAGAGTAAAAATGGAGTTATATTAAACCACCTCCTCAACTCAATATATACAACTTTTCATATGTATAACCACTACATCTTCACCCAATTATTTATCAGTTTAGTCATTAGTTCTAATAAATGGGATAATTACAGTATAAATTTTTTTTAGTATAACAATAAACCCAGAAAAAAAAATTATTAAGAACATATTCTGAGTATGTATATAGGGAATTGCATCCTCAAAATTCTCCGGGTCCATGGATATACCTATCTCAAAAAAAATCCCCAATAATTTTAGCTCATGAATCAAAAATTCATTGTTCGATACTTTTGTATATAGTCAATGTACTTGAAGCATAGTGATGACTATCACAAGAAGTGATTCATTCTGATCTTGTGTTGATGAGTATATGAAGATATCTTCAATTATAAAAATGATTAAAGAGTCAATCTATTGTTATAATATATTATTCATGAGATCCATGAATTCATTTTTTATTTTTCTAAATCCAAAGGGAATCAACAAGAGATTTTATATCCCATACATTCTCTGAAACATCATCTTTATAATTAACACCCATCTCACCCACAATTCCTATTATCTCTATTAGAGATCAATTTTGGAGAACCTCCTAACTCCCTATAACTAATATAAAATTTCATCAATCTTGGGTGATGAATATTTATTCATCACTTTCACTGGATTGAACTTCCATTAATCTATACATATCCAAAGACTATCATTCACATCATTGGGGAATATGATAGGTCCACCCCAAGGTGAAGTTCTTGGTCTGATAAATCCCCCATGTTCCAAGTCCCGTATTTATACCTTAATCTCATCCAACTTGGCCGGTTCCATATGATATGTTAGAATCAAACTAGGATATGCATCCATCATGAGCTCTATGTCAAATTCAACACCTATATTGGGTGTAAGTCTTATGAATTCATATAGAAATATCTCTTAATATAGATCCATGACTATAGGAAAATATTATGAGACTACCATTAATCCCACTGAAATATCCAAGCCTATAATCCAAAATGTGATCATCTCAATCTAACTGGAATCTACACCTACTCTATAGTCTTTCATTTTCCACTCTTTGATCATCTCTTTCTTTTCTCCATTGGGAAATGTAAATCATACATGTATCTAATAAAAATAAATTTGAACCTAATAATCATCTCAAATCCCCTAATCTCTATAATCATTATGTCCCGTAGATTTCAATCACTACAAACAACAATAGGGCAATTTGAGAAGCACTGAATATGGTCCACTTTTATGCCCAATATTGTATCAAGGGAATGTTTGTAAAGACCATGACCCCAATTTACAAGATAAAATACCTTATTTTATTACATTGTCATATAAACTAAGAATTATTATCCTAAAGCAATAAATAGTTTAGTAGTTTTGGAGAACAATATTTATACATAAGTTCTACATTACAACTTCAAATGAAATACAATATGTTCATTCCATTGCTAACATCGATAACTCCTAGATTATCCTTGAAAGAAATTCATAATATAGTTCTTTACATCCTGGGGGAAAATAAAACCTAAGAAAGTGGTTCCCCATAAGGTTTATTAATACAGTGGAAGCATAACAGATATGGTATGGGGAATAAATAAAAGTACACATTCCATTAAAAGAAAACCTTGAGCATCATATGGAAGGAATAAAAGATGAATAAATAATTACATAATAAAATATAACCATGGATATTACACTAGTCGAATGATCACATGCACTTTATATTACTAGTTTCATAATGAGGGAATTCATAATGCGGGACATCATTGCCATTGTGTCAAGGCCTCGTTTCAAGACCATGCATAAATGGGTAAAACCACAAACTAGTTTGTCTCATGAGACCTACCAACACACAGAAAGGATATAAGAGACCCCACATGACACATACTATGTCTGATTAATTCCTAAAATGAAAGGGATGAAACATAATCAACATATAAATTTGTATTGAAACTAATATAAGAAATATAAATAACATTCCCCAATCAATAAACATAAATAGTAACTATTCAGAATAATATGGTGAATGGTATCAAGATAACACATCCATAGTCAAGTTAATAATAAACCACTCCATAAAAAAGGGTAGATTATATCATAAAAAATTAATCCTAATTGAACATAATAATCAATAAGATTGATGAAATATATAAAAATACTCTTATAAAATCATTGTGTAATTCTTGATAGAAATACTCTATTACTTTAGTGTGAAGAGATATTCTAGAAAAATCATTGTATAAAATCAGAAATGAACTAAGATATTTTTTAATAATAAAATTGTTAATTTTATGAAAAATACGGTTTCTTAAATAATATTATAGATTTTTCTATAAAATAGGTAAAAAATCGAGAAGTCCCCTTGAATCAGCTTGATTTTCGGGAAGAATTTGAGAAATATCATTTTAAAAGACGTAACTCCCCATAAAATAAAGAAGGATTCTGATCCATACACATATATATATCATTAAAATAGAATTTAATATTATTACATAATAATAATTTTTAATTTAATTGGTTTAAATAGGGAAAATGGGTAACGATAAATAAAATGGACGTTCATGTAGAAAACCCTTACCTTATGTGAAAATGTATTCTGCATTTAAACTTATTGACCTAGATAATCAAATTAAATCCATTAATTAATTAAATCATAAAATTTTATATATTTATTTAATTTATCATAATTTTATTAAGTTCATTTATGGTATTTTTAATGTGTTCTATGATACAAAAATTGTTACTCAGGGACGTTTGTTTCTGTGGTTTTCACGATCGGTATACTTGTTTATAAGTATAGAAGTTCACATGGAAAAGATGTAATTTTAATGAATTGAACTTATATGATAATAATGAACAGTAATAAGTTTAAATTATTATATAATGAATTTGTTTATATGGTATGAAGATGAGTTATTAGATAAAACATTAGTGATAATTGTTTAGATTCTTACGGTGGTATTTTTATCATCTCGAACTAGTTTTGTCATTTGAATTAGTATTATGTATATATACTAGTTATTGAATATTAAATAGTATATAATACATATATTATAATCTTTTTAAACCATAAAAATTTCTTCAGGACCTTCTTTTAAGAAGAAATTAAAAAACGAAGGTTCATCATCCATGAAGGTGGTAAATCAGCACCTCCCAGATAATGATTTTGTTTTTAAAAATAAAAGAGAGATATATAAATATAGTTGTATGATGAATGATATTCCATTAAAAATATATTATTATATTATATATATATAACTAGAGTTATAATGATCAATTTTACATAGTAGGTGAGGAGAATATAAAAAAATAATGTAAATTGAAAATGAAAATAAAAGAAAAAAGAAGAGGGTTTACCTCTTGAAATAACCTCCTTGAGAACCTCCTTAGGGAAATGGGTCATGGTATTTTGGAAAGAAAAAGAGCTTTTGGATGGGGGGGGATACTAGGAAATAGGATTTGTTTAGAACGTTTACCATACTCAAGGCATAAAGGAGTGAAGAGAAGAAGGGGTTGATGGTGGTTTTTATAGTGGAGGAGGGGGTGATTTCTTAATATCATATTCATTTGTTTATTATTTTGGATCAAGACTATGAATAGTTTTAGAATTATCATAAAATATATTAAAATTATTTATATATTATGTTTCTTATATCAGTTAGGACATAAGAAATAGTGTATTTAGCTTCTACTGTATTTATATCGTAAATTTCAATATTTTACTATTCACCAAAAACTCATGTATTTTAGAAAATTCAAAAAAAATTACCATTACCATTTTTCAATGTGTAGAATTAATAAATTGACACCATTTTATCAAAATAATTTCTGATGTATGTGAAATTTTATTTTTAAATAAAATTATTATTTTCTTAAAAAATACAAATTTCAAATTTAAAAATGATTTTATAATGCTTTCAAAAATTAACAAATGTCTCGTAAAATTATCTTAATATAATAAGACAAAAAATATTTATTTATGAATCCATTTTATAAAAATTAATTATCTTTTTAATAATTTTATTAATTATAAAATTGTAATTAAATTTTTATGACTTATAAAAAAACCAAAACTTAATTATTAATTTTGTAAGTATCATACTGTCAATTATAAAATACCAACACTTATAAAAATACTAACACCTAATTATAACGTACTGGCACTTATGAGATACCTAAATTTTTTTTGTATTTTCATGGGTGATGTTACAATTCATTAGGCCAATTTTTTATTCATAAGGTTCATATTACTATTCCTAAGGGAAATTTACTATTTCATTGGTATAGGTTCCTTAACATCTACAAATACCTCTTATTTATTCTATTATTCATTTATAAAGATTGTATTGTATTCTCTACTTGGTTTTATATGATTCATACTGTATAAAATAAACATAAGAATGGAAATTTCATTGAAATAATTTTGGGCCATTACAAAGTAACTTAGGGGATAACTTGATTGATAATTCAATTACAACAAAAATGTTGCTTATATGATTGAATTGGAAGTAGTAATATCAAAACAAAATAAGTATATAATGTGGAAATGATCATATTTGTACCTCAAACAATAGATGATCTCTAAAACTATCTTTTAAATCCAATCCACAGCCTAAAATTGGTCTTCCTAAACTCTATGGCTCTGACCCTAGTAAGAATTAATTGCCTGAGTTTTCATTTTTGAATCCTACTATTGAGGGAATCAGCATACCTCATGGATCGATTCATGTTTTTGACTGGAACCGAAATGAGAAATTTTTTTATTAATTCAAGTAGAAATGTTTTATATTCCCTATCTTTCCACGCCAATGAAACTTGTTTTTAGGTTTTTTGAATAAAATTCGACAATGAACCCACTATCCATAGTTGTAGAACTAAGGACATCCTTCCCCCAGTGAAGGAACTGAAGAGATTGTATAAAGCTCTAGATATATGTCACCACTCTGAAGTTAATAATCAACATTCCTCTTCCAACTAGTAAAAATATCACTGGGAGGTCCACTAAAATATAAATAATGACTAAAAACTCCCTCATCCGCTAGTCTCTTATCATTCATTAGAGTCCTATGAAGCACCTGAGTATAAGATGTAATGTTAAAGTTTCTAAATTATGGTATCAACTATGGTCAAAGCCTGATCTTGAACATCTTATATTTATACACTTCATCCCCAACTAATAGAGTGGTAATGTGTAAAAAGTATATGAAATGTTTCTAGTAAGAATACATTATCATCTACCCCAAAAAAACATCCATGAACACCTGTAGTCAGACAAACATCATTATTACAAAAAAACTCCTCAAAAAATTGGTCTTCAAAATTCTCCCATGTAAGACCCTCAAAACTTCCAACCTAAATAATAATGTCACACTAACACCCAATAGTCCCTTAAAGCATATATTTCACAATATGTACTTTATAATACTTTAGGGTTACTACCAATTCAAATCTAATCTTGTTGATCTATTACGAACTATGGGCCTCCAGTGCCCTAGATATATAGAGTATGTTGAAACTAGAAGTATGGACCATTGTAGACCACAGTCTTGGAAACACCCCCACGTTTTATATGAACTATGAAGAAGAATCATGGATGAAGCGCTCCATCCACATGAACTTATAAGGATGGTGTAAGAGAATTATCATGCAAGACCGGTGGTCAAAACGAATAGTTCTCCTTTCAATGTAATTAAAGACTATCCTTCCATGTGGTCCAATCAAGTTTTCTTAAGGCGTCATTTTATGAAACATGAAAGAATAATTTTGAAAAAAACAAAAAACAAATTGGCTTAAATTCTAATCAGTATATTGGATCACATGTGGTTCTCATAAGAGTCTCCCAATGAACCAAGGTATACCCATACCAGAACTAACTAAGGTATCCAACCCAACACATTAGTCACACTCATATAAAAACAAAAAATCAACAACATGAATCTTCTAATTATATGTAGAATAGATATATCAAAACATCATGTAAATAGATATATCACACAACAAAATAATATTAGAGTTTGTGACCTATGACCAATTGTTTCTACTTTGATTACATGTATATTCAAGGTATTGAATATTAATAAGACATCTCATTTCATATTGTTTGTTGTTCTGCATGACTCTCTTGAAATAATGCCCTAGAGTATATGCTGCATTAATAAATTCATAGTAGTTTCTAGATATAATGATAAAATTGATGTGTTATGATGATATTCTCAAATAATGTTTTGTAGTTGGAAAACGTACTATTATGGGATACATAGTGTAGGTAATTTCATGCATGAGTAGTTAAAAGTAGATGAGTCTTATTCTCATGAAGTTCACACTTGGCAGTCTCCAAGATGGGAGATATAAGAACATACACACCAGTAGTAATTACACATGTTTTGGTTCCATCATATATTCCTATATATGATTTTGTGTTATGGTCTTTATAATTTTATATTATTATTAATACATGAAACCACACACTCACATAGATGTATTTTGTAAAATGTGGTGATAATATTTGAGGGAAAAGTTGGATATGTTGGGTGTATCATGAGTGACAATTAATTTAATTAATAAACTGAGGAAGTATTTTCCATTATATATTTATAGAAGTGGATATCTCATCCCTTTGATTGGAATATAACCATCAAATTAAATTCCATGTGCATGGTGTAATAGCATGTTTATTTTAGATAGTAAAATAAATACATATCGAGCATATAGGTTGGTGATATGGATATGAAACATATTTAATAATATATTTTGATAAAGGGATTATATTACATTGTGAGTGTTTGTATATAGTTGTCACCATTAAGATATTAATTTCTTCCTCTTGGTTTCCTTGTCCCTTTTCTATATAGTAATCTTAGACATTAGGAAAACCCACCTAATGTTAATAATAAATAATCCTAGAGGGTCACACACTAAGTGCTTCTGTGGATCTGGAAAAAATTATATTCTGTTTTAATTATTGGAATAAATATTATTCTCATGTCCAAGGAATAATTTTATTCAAGTTTTATTAGTATATAAAATTAAAAAGTAATAAATAATTTTTTTTATTAACAAAAAATTTGTATTGTTGTGTGAACATACAGAAAATGTTTATTCATTAGATTCTAAATAAAATATTTTTTTTATTCATTTAATATATTAATAAATATTTATTCTCTTGATTGTGAATAAAAAATTTATTAAGAAATGAATTTTTTATTCATTTATTTGGTACATGTTCTTGGAGATCAAATTGACCAAGATCGAGTATGATGACAAATATTATTTAAATAGACCGTTAAAAAATAGTTTTTATTGTTCAAATTGGGGGAACCATAAAATAATAATAATATAATTATTATTATGTTCCATGGTGTTTATTAAATTTAATTAATGTTATTTAATGGATAGTATGTAATTTAACAATATGATAATTTAAATACTAACACTATAAATTGATGGATATGTCTACTGTGTAGAGAATACAAAATTTGATATTAGAGAATTGTTGCTCACAAAAACTTCTCTCTCAACTCCTCATCTCTCTGTCTCAATATTGAAAAGAACAAGAGAGATTTTATTCAAGGTTGTAGAATGAGCTATCAAGAATGAAGAATGCCAGCCTTTCGATTCATTGCACTAGAACCTAGAGATCGATTGGTGTTTCTCAAAGATCATTTGAGAACATGGGGATCACTTTTAGAGGGTTTTTATCTTTAAATCCTCACAACATAATGAAGAAAATATGAAAGTTTATTTTTAGATGATCAGAATTTTTCAATGTAGAAATTTATTAATAATGTGTATTTATTTCTTCAAATATTAAATAAATTAATTATAAACTTAACATGAAAGATCCTCACACTTGATTTCAAGTAATGATAGTAAAAAATAAATTTTAATATTTTTCTCATCACAGCATGCATCCATTGTACTGGGAAGCATCAATTGGTATCAGAGCGATCGAGTTTTAATTTATAATTATTTATAGGATTATTGATCCAAATGTAATCATGGTTGAATTTTCATTATCTATTATTAGTTATTTAATCCTATTTTAATTAGAGATATTCAACATATTAATCATATTCATTTAGTGTTTTAATTTCATAAATGTTTAAGAATAGATTAAGAATGACTATAGATTCCATCATAAAGTGTCAAATTTATAGCAGGTAAAAATCGGTTACACGTTTTGTAGTTAGAGTACACACCATGTAATTATGTGCATTGTACCTATATTTTTAGAGCAATAAATTACATGAGGAGCTTTTATTTCACACTGCATGTTCACCAGGCCACCCCGGCACACAACAAGCAGATACATGGAATGTAGCTGGTATTTACACATCTTGTAGTCTGGCTGAGTTAACATGTCGAGGCCCCAAGTGTGTCACTATGATACACAGAAACTAAGGTACATGGAGTATAGATGAATAGACAGAACAGGTAGTCTCCCATTAATAGAAAATATTAAAGTAACATTAAATTCAAAAATTTCAGCATTAAAACCATATTTTATTGATTATCACACCATCGAGTGTTTGAAAATATAATAATGGTTTTAAATAATTTTAAAAGTTCAATTAATTTTTTGTAATTAATATATCATCAATTGTTTTAGTGTTTATTTTATATGAATTCCATAAATTATGGGTATCTCAAAATAATATTGAATGATCATTAAGATGAAAATTAATGAATGAGTAAATTAATTAATTAATTAATGTAGTTTATTTTATCATAATAATAAATAGTTAATAAATAAATGAAATATAAATACTTATTTATGTGTATTGATTTTATTTATGACCATTCATAAGCTTCACCAAGACCTATGTATGTGTTGGATATTTTAATTTCATATATTACATGAATTTAAAATTATTTTATATAAAATTAAATAATGGCCTATGTGTCATTACTCCCTCTATTATTAAGTATGATATGTGTGTTTAATGATATTTATGTAATCCCTTTTAACTAATAATTTGGTACCCATCACCTATGTGTGAG
The DNA here is from genome assembly GCA_963277665.1 of Viscum album. Taxonomy (NCBI): domain Eukaryota; kingdom Viridiplantae; phylum Streptophyta; class Magnoliopsida; order Santalales; family Viscaceae; genus Viscum; species Viscum album. Next base: position 1,789,700,395 of record OY728143.1, on the reverse strand, counting down.
TAATAAAAATATTTATTTAATGGATCATCCCAAGGTGTATGGAGGTGGTTCATCAGGGAACCATAATGATGAAAACTTAGGTGATACATTTGTGGATGGCTGGAATGTTGTAACTCACGCCAAGAATAGAAATAAGACTTATTTCCCCTAGGTAGAAGGTTCATTTAAGGTAATCTCATTAAATCACCTATTATAAGAATATGATGAATGGTTCATTTAATAAATTATTTATTTTTTTCTAAATCTACTCATTTTATGGATGGGAGGTCATAGTGACATTAATAAATGAAATACTATGCAAAGATAAAAAATAAATAAATGGATTATGTGTCAATGTTTTATCCAACATGGTTAATTAATTAAGTATCATCCACTAGATATTAATAAAAATTTAATGAATAAAACAAGATAAAATTTTTGTATAATAAATTAAAATATCTCAATTAAATATTAAGTTGGACTATGTCTTACATTACTTCATTGGGAATTAAAAAATAGAACAATGTGTCACAAATGAGTAAGGATCACCATCCAAATCAGAACCCTACCTAGCCTATGGCAAGACCCTAAGGGTGTCCCCTATCCTCACAGGCTATCACAAGTGCTTGGGTATCGTAATTAATGGTTTGGAAATGATTTAATTGAGTTTAGAAACATAAAACAACCAACAATGATACATAAACTGAATCTAAAATTTTACACCAAACAAGTGTTAAAAAAAATTAAGAATTGTATTAAATAGTTTTAAACAGAACCCCAAGGGGTCCACAACTCAAAAGGATAACCAAGTTAGACTTACTATCACCCACATTGAAAGGGGGCATGACCTCCAAGTCTACTCTACATCACTGCACCTGGAAGAGAATCTAACAACCTGAACTGTCATGTCTATGGACATTTCCTTTACCTGTGTCAAACATGATCAAGTCTACTTACACCCAAATTTTTTAGTAGGGTGTGATCCTAAGCCTAATAGTATTCCATGCAAAATATTCCTTGTGATAAAAATTATAAGAAAAAAATATTGTAAATTTTAATAAATAAAAAATACTAGAACAATTACTAAATGTTGAAACTTTTATAGAAAATGGATTTCAAGAGGGAAAATTGGAAGAATGTACACTTTTAAATAAAAAAAATGTTCTAATAAATTTTTCATCAAAATACACATTATGTTGATGGTAAGTACAATATAGCCAATGATCACTAGTCATGGGAACACCCCTAGGAACTAGCTACCTATGGGGACCTAGGTACATCTTATCTCGGTGTAAAAGTATCCATAACCATTAACATTATCATGCACGAGCCACAAGGAGGAGAAACCCCAATGCCCTAGTGCTCCCCAAACATCATCAATGTTTCGTTAGTGTTGTCATCATCCGACTTGCTAAGTAAAATAGAGATGATACCACTACCAGATCACTAGCATACTAGACCTAGTACTCCCACCTAGATACTTAGGTTTCCCTCTTTGTTCTAAATCATGTTCCACATGTTATAAAATACCAATTACACACAAAAGTATTATTTTCACATCGAAATTTCATTTTTGAATCATACACACCACAAACAGTACACAAACATGGTCCACGCCCTCAATGTAATTTAGTAAACCCTTTAAAGAATTTATAAAACAATTTCAAGAGGTATAACAAGGGTTTGCACGCAAAATACTTAAAAATTATTATTTTAAGGGAAAACTATGAATAATAACACACCCAACAAGATTTTTTAGCCCTAACAAAATTTAATAAACCAATTCCATGAGTCATAAAATAACCCGAAATGATACATCATGGAATACACATAAAAACACTCATTTTCATACAAAAATATTTCTTTAAAATCAACCACTTAATTAATGCTACCAAAAACGGTTTTCACACCATACACAACGGAATAGGAACTTGAAAAACATGTCAATAAATTAATTTAAATTCAAAAAATAATTTCTACACATTCAATCACCTACCTTGAATAACAAAACCCTAAAATATTTGTGTGAAACTTCAACCACAACACCACCTCACCACAAGGGAATTAAAATGAACCCTAACAAAGAAGATTGAACCAATAAACTCAAAAATAAAATCTAGGTACGAAACCCTAGTCTCAGGACATTTGGAACTTCAAGAATGAGGTAAGAACCCTTAGAGATAAGGATGAAAAAAAGTAGGAATCACATACTTGAAGAATCTTTAAGTTTACCCACCAAAAACCCCTTCCAAAATGAGTTCCAAGAGAGGTTAAAGGAGCTTGGTATCCTTAAATTAATTCTAGGTACAAATGTGGGAAGAAAGGGAGTGATACAATTTTATTTTTTGAAGGGAAAAATTTGAATAACATAAAAAATTTATGACCTCGACACCTATGCACGGTTTGTCTGCAAGGTTTAGTAAAATGTGCGACTAAATCGTGTGGTCTATTATGGCCACCCATAACCCCTCATTTTATTATAAATTTCAAGTGTAAAATAGGGGAACCTAGAGGTAAATATTGACTGAGAATATAAGAGGAAAATACTTAAAAATAAGTACTTGGATGTGACACTAAGTTTAGTATATGTCCAAAGTCTAAACACATACAATTATCAAGGAGTTATAATAAAATTTTTGGGTTTTATTAACCAAAATTTAATTGAGTTTAATGTAAACATTCTATTCAAAAATATTTGATCCATGTGTTGAGAAAATAAATTTTAGTACTTTAGGATATGATAATTCACTCAATGGATCAAGCAGCTGCAATTCTACAATTGGAAAGACCTCATAGCTTATTAATTTATTAAGGTTTTCATGGAGAAATTATGGATCATTAAGAAATGTAATTGGGATCCTCGGAACTATAATATTAAAGTAACCAGGAATTCCAAGTTCAATGGTTAGGGCTATTGGTACTTGATAAAATAGTGGGATATTGTAACAAACATTAAATTTTTTACATCTCACTTATTTGTCGATTAATAAAAGTAATTAAAATTTGATGTTTTTAATTATATGATAAAAATATAAGTTTATCATCTAAACTATTTATAGGATCAATATTGGATAAATAATACCTACTAACTGGATGTAACTTCTATTATTGGTTTAGAAACCTAGATGTTGTGTTTCTACATGAAAGAAAATATTAAGTGCTAAAATACTCAATACCTGATCTGTTTGCTAAATAGGTGAGTGATAAAGAGTTCCTTGTCTATAAAAAACGTTTGAGTGATATGTTTAACCATATATTTTGGATTATTTCATTGATTTCTAGAGAACTAATGAATTCCCACAAAAAATTGATGGGTATGGATTGCTTAAGCACCTTCATGGACTTTATAAGAAGAGAGGTAGACAAAAATAGTTTGATATTTGCAAATCTCTCTTTCAGAGCATGGTTGAAGAAGGTACCCCATCTAGGCCTCATTTATTCAATATCATTGGCTACATTGATCACTTATAGGTTCTAGACTTCAATCTACATGAATAACTGGGAACCTTCCTCATTCTGGAATCACTCACTCATATCTTCTTAGGCTTTGTTGTGAATTTTAATATGAAAACAATTGAGATGTATCTTCCAGAACTTCTTACTCTCCTTCACCAAGTAGATAATCATATGAAGTATAAAAAGAATCTTGTCCTTGTAGTGAAAAAACGAAAATGAAAAGTGAATATATTTAATTCAAAATCTTCTCGATTCCCTTCTAAGAAGAGTATGTTCGAGGGGAAAGAAGGGGAATAAGATGTTGTCTATTTCACATGCTGTAAGATGGGCCACTCAAAGAAAAAAATGCACGCAGCCAAAGAAGAAAGGGGTGGCTACTCAAAATTCAAAAATTTAACTACTAATTTTAGTTTATATGGATATATCTACTTAATGAGGTATAATTTGTATTCTTTTGGTAAATTCAAGGAATATAAGAATGTAGTTGAGAAACAACTTGGTAAGAATTTTAATAAGATATACTCATACCACAATAGAGAATATCTAAATCGATACATCATTGATTATTTAAGGGAGTTTAGAATATTATCTCAACTCACTCCTCCTTATATGCCTTAGTGTAATAGTGTAAGAGAAAGGAGGAACGAAAAATTATTGGACATGGTGAGATCAATGATGAGTCATGGGAGTATTTCATATCCTTTTAGGGATACATAATAGAAACAGAAACATACATACTAAAATGAGTGCCAACTAATGTGAGAGATGGTATTACATACCAATTATGGAATGGAAAGAAACTTGTGTTGTCATACTTACATGTGTGGGGTTGTGAATTATTTTTTAAGGTCTCTTCAGGTAACAAGATTTCACCCTAACACATAATGTGTATCTTTATAGGATTTTCTAAAGAAACAAAGGGACACTTATTAAAAATTACTTCATAGAAAAAGGTTATGGTTGTAATAAATCTCACATTTCTTGAGGAGGATCCTATCTCTAAAATATATAGCAGGAGAAAGAAATAATTCTATGAAGTGAAAGTTAAATATACACAAGAGTTGGTTCTTGAACAAATTCTACAGAGTCTCACAGAAGAAGAAATTATTCTAGAGACACAATTAGTGTGTAGGAGTGTTAGAGAGGATATAGAACCAAAATAGTATAGTTTTTTAGTCACCAAGGATGGTGACTTCTTATTAGTTAACAATTATGATCCTCAAAACTAAAAGGAATCATTAAGTGGCACAGATATTGCTAAGTGGAAAGAAGCGATGAATTCTGGAGTACCAAAACCAAATCTAGATTTTGGTAGACCCTCTTGTAGATATAAATCCCATTGGTTGAAAATGGGTATTCAAGATGAAACTAGATATCTAAGTACAAATCAATACCTACAAGTCGAAACTGGTAGTAAATGTGTTTAAATAGTGTCATGGTATTGACTATGACAAACCCTTTTCACAATTCGTAATGTTGAAATAAATCATAAAACTACTTTCCATTGTGATTTTCTATGATTATGGTATTAAAAAAACGGATTTCAAAATAGCCTTCCTTAACAAGAAACTTCATGAATATTTTTATATGACCAAGTACAATGGTTTTGTGACTCTAATGGATGTCAACAGGATGTGTAAGCTGTAAAGATCCATTTATCGATTAAATTAGGAATCCAGATCATGGAATATTAATTTTGATAAGGCCATAATAGAATTTGGTTTCATAAATAACAAATGTGAGTCATGTGTTTATAAACGGTCTAATGGAAGTTCAATAATTTTCTTAATATTATAAATTCATATCATATTACCCATTGGAAACGAAATACACGTCTTATAGTATGTAAAGTCTTCATTGAATTAATTCTTCTCTGCAAAGGATTGGGGAGAGGTAGCATATATTACTAGGATCAATATCCATCATGATAGATCTAATAGGTTTCTAATCCTTAGTCAAAGTACATAAATTGAAAATATAATAAAGAGATTTAGTATGGAAAACCCAACATGGGATTGTTACCAGTGTCACATGATATTCATATTTACATAAAAATGTATCCTTAGACACATGAAAAAAGAAATATAACCAAAAATATTCTATATATATCAGTGATTTGTTCATCAATGTATGTTATGCTATGTACAAGGTTAGATGTTTCATATGCATTTAGTGTGTTATAAAGATATCAAGCTGATCCATGTGACCTCCATTGGATGGAATTCAGGACTATCCTTAAATATGTATGGTGTACAAATGATATGTTACTGGTTTATTGAGAAGAAAAGTAACTAGTCATCGATGATATGTGGATTATAGTTTCAAAACTTAACATGATGAACACAATTCAAAGGGATACATCTTCACTTTGAAAGGAGGTGTTGTGAGCTGGAAGAGACCCAAATAGGTTATGGTTACATATTCTAAAAAATAGTCCAAGTATATTGTGGATTTTGAGGTGGCTAAATAAATAGTACGGATACAAAAATTCATACAAGATATTGATGTGTTACCTATTAGTAAAGATACTATCACATGTTATTATGAAAATAAAATATTAATTCATCTTTCAAAATAGAAAATGCCACATCGGTATAAGATTCACATACATTATAAGTATCATCTATTAATGGAATTTGTTTAGAGATATTAAGTTATAATGAGAATTATTTCCACATAAGACAACATGGATGACCCCTTGACTAAATCGTTGACTCATTAAAAACATGACTATCAGGTGAGGTCTAGTTGACTGAAGGTCCTAGGCAGTCGGATCTAGTCCAAGTGGGAGTTTATTTTATTTTTTGTCGAAGGACCAACTATTTGTACTTTGATTACATTTATATTAAATGTAATTAATTTTAATAAAAAATATTATTGCATATTGATTTTTTATCTGAATGAAATGAATGTAATAATACCCTAGAGTATAAGTTTCATTTATAAGGTTATATCAGTTCCTCACAATGATGATAACCTTGATGTGATATGATGATATTATAAAATAATGTTCTTTTTTTGGATAACATACTATGATGGGACACGCAGTACATAGACTGTCGGGTGAGAGTACTTTTAAGCAGACTGGATTCTGATCATGAAGTTCGCACTTGGTAATATCCAAGATGATATATTATGAGAAAAGACCTGCTAGTATAAATTATACAAGATTTGGTTTCATAATATATTCATATCTACGAGTGTGTGTGATGGTCCATAGACTTTAATATAATTATTAATACATGTTAAAACTTCCATAATTAGTTATATTTCATAAACCATGATGATAATAGTTTATGGAGAAGTTGGGATCATTTGGTACATCACGAGTGACATGAAATTAAATTAATAAGTTGAAGAAGGATTTGTCTCTTCCATCTTTATGGATGCTGATATTCAAACCCTTTGATTGGAATAGAATTGTTGCATTAAATTCCACATAAATGGTGTAACATTGTGTTTATTTCATATGGTCAAAGAAAGGCATATCGATCATTTAGGTTAGTGACATGGATATGAAACCTACTTGGTGATATATTGTGTTCAAGGGATCATATTACAAACTGATCATTCATAAGTTGTTATCGTCATTGTGAAATTATATTCTTTCTTCTGGGTTCCTTGACCCATTCCTAGACATTAATTTTAGACTTTACGCAAGTCTGCATCATTCCAATAAGAAAGAATCCTAGAGGGCCACACACTAATTATTTCTGTCAATCTCGATTAAATTAAATTTTAGTTTATTTATTGGAATATAAACTATTCACAATATTGATGAATAAATTTATTTAATTTTTATTTTTCTCTAATATTCACAAGGTTATAAATAATTATTTTTTATTAATTAAAAATTTATTTTATTGTCCAAATATATATGAAAAAATTATTTTTTGTATTGTGAATAAAACATTTATTTTATATATTGAATATTTTAATAAATATTTACTCACTAAATTGTCAATAAAATAGTTATTTAGGAATAAAATATTTGTTTAGTTGTTCAATAAATACTGGAAGAGTTTGAAAGGAAAAAGACCAAATACAGTGACAAATATTAATAAACAACACATTTACATAATATTTTTTATTTCATAATTAGCTTAAAAACAAATAATAATAATAATAATAAATTATTTTTTGACATGTTGTTTATTAAAAGTAATATTTGTTTTTTTAGTGTTTATAATTAAATTAAATAATATTTTAACTTAAATCCTAACATTATAAATAGACATACATGACTATTATGTAGAGCATCCAAAATTTGATAATAGAGAATTATTGCACACAAAAATTTATCTTTTAACTCCTCCTCTATCCCCCTCCAGAATGAGAAATGTGAGAGATATTTCTTCAAGACTAAAGAACAAGCGATCAAGAAAGAACAACTAAAGACATTTAATTCACAATGCTAGCACACAGAGATCGAGTCGTGTTTCTCAAAGACCATTAGATCATATTTGGATCACTACTAGATGGATTCTATACTTGGATCCTCACAATGTGAAAAATTCAATCTAAAAGGAACTTTTTGGATGGTAAACATTCATCAATGAAGAAATTTCCTAAGACCGTATATTTATTTCCTTGGATCATACATAAATTAATTATAAATTTGATATGAAATATCATCGCCCTCAGTTTCAGGAAATAATAGTTAAAAGATATATTTATAAATCACCCACCACCACATGCTTCCACTACGCCTGAATGCCCAATGGGTAATCAAGAAGGGACACTGACCCCTTTGAGGTGATTCCCAACTGCATTTTGAACCATTAAAATGAGGGTCTAAATTTCATTCCAGAGGAGAAGTAGATCAAGGATGCTCTGTTGAACCTTGATCCGGATAGTGTCGTTGGTCCAAATGGCTTCCCAAACTGATTCTATAGGGCCTCATGGGATGTGTTGAAGGAGGAAATTATCTGGGACATTCAAGACTTCTTCCAGGGAGGGAGCCTGCTGCTAGTTGCTGGCATCGCTTCCATGGTGCTCATTCCTAAAATAAAGAATCCATCCTCTGTCATGCACTATAAATCAATGATTTTTTTAACATTACAAATAAAATATTATCTAGTATTCTTAATTCTAGAATAACTATTCATCTTCCCTAATGGATCGCAATAGAGCAACATGGGTTCGTGAGGGACCGATCAATCCAAGGAGCCATCGCTCTTTCCCAAGACAAGATCAGAGGCATGAACTTCAAAACTCACACCTCTAAAGTGGTGATCAAGTTGGATATGAAAAAAGAATATGATAATGTGGAGTGGGTCTTCATCAATATGGTGTTTGTAGGTATGGGATTATCCCATTAGAATATTAATCTCATTTTCAGATGCTTCTCTTCATCGTCGTTGGTGGTTACGTTTATAGAAAAATCCAACGAGATATTCAAGGAAACTCACAGCCTAAGGCGAGGAAACCCAATCTCTCCAAGAGATTTCATCATCTCCTAGGATTTACTAAGTCATATCATGCATAGAAGAACTATAAGTGGAGTAGTTCGGTCCTATTGATGGAGTATGAGATCTCAGCCTATATCTCAGAAAATGTTCAAGGATGAAACTCTTGTCTTCATGAACGCGATGATAAGATCGATTAGAGACCTAAATAAGGTGTTGGAGATATATTTTTTTTGGGATGGTCAGGTTATAAACAAAGACAAGAGCCTTTTATACATTTTAAGAAGGTGAATATCCTACCATATATATGTGGTTCAAAACCATCTGGCCATGAAAAGAGGGGGGTTCTCCATGGAGTATCTCGGGGCTCCTATATCCCTGGGAATATTGTGCATCAGGGGATTCTATTTTCTCACCACCAAGATCATGTACCAATTCCTCAACAGGAAGAACATATATCTTTACTTTGGGGGATTCATTTTTCTCATCAACAACATCCTTTTTTCTACACCTATACAGGTTTTATCCTCTATTAAAGTCCCAAAGTAAGTCATCAAAAACATTCAAAAGCTCTTATACGTTTTTATCAATGAAACTATATCATAGGGAAAATTCCATGTGGTTTCCTAGTAAAGGATGGCAAGGTCGGATAGAAAAGGTGGAATCAATCTTTGAAGCCTTTAGAATACTTTGATCTGTATGCTTGAAAAAGTGTTCTGGGATGTCTTGGAACAAAGAATGATCTGGTGTTCAACCATGCCTAACTATCTATATGGAAATATGGAATTAGTTGAGGGTCATGGGTATGCATTATGGAAAATAATTGTTCCCCTTATTTATGAACCTCAAATTATTGAATGCTAGCTTTTCAATAGGGGGTAAATCTCATTTTGGCATCACAACTGGGTTGGGGAAGTTATTGGATTCTGGGGATGTCTTTCCCCTTTTATTTCTTTTAGGGAAGCTAGAAATTATTCAAACTTCATTAAGGTTGTGTTTGATAAAGATAAAAATGACAATTTTAACATTATTGATATGTCCTTGGAGAATGATAAATGTGTTTTCAGACCATCTTCCTTGGGGGACTTCACCTCCATGGACTTTTTTCACACTCAGGGTATCTAGGAGACTCTGGAAAACAGAAACATTGCCATGCAGCCCAAATTCATTCCTTATAAATAAATATTCTTATAATGGATAATTAGAAACAAGGCTCTCCCCATGGATGATAATATCATCCATTGTGTGATCCCTTTGGTATCTCAATGCCCATGCTGCAAAATTTTTAAGAAGGAAAGTATTGATCACCTATTCTTTAGCAGTGACTGGGAGTGTGTTGTTTAGATATTATTTGAAGAGTTTATGGGAATCTTTGTCCACAACACTACTTACCTCTCATTACTAGATAGGTGGTACCATGGATTGGGAGAAAGAGGCCTGGAGAAGTTATCCCACACCATAATCCTGCATGGTGGGAGCTGGTGTTTCTGGAAGTCCAAAAACAAAGCAAGGCATAATGAGGTTTAGTTATCTGCCAGTCCCATCATCATCTGGAATAAGAATATCCTCCTCGATATGACTAGAACCTATAGAAATTGGAAGGAGGTCCCCTCTCTTCATCTTCTTCTGGTTAGTTCTCATGTTGATCTTCCTGATAACAACAATGTAAGGAGACAATGTGTTTAATGGAACCCTCCCACTAGGAGCCTCAAACTAAATGTGGATGGGTCTTGCAACATGGTGGTATTTCAGGGTGGAGAGGCCATGCCTGACTCCCATGGTATATCATTTTTTCATTCTCCTCTTAGTTGGGCCCTGGTTCTTCTCTTCAGGTCGAGGCTAAGGCTATGCTTATGGGTCTTAGCTTGTGTCATCTCATGAACATATGTGTTTTGGAGGAGGAAATTAATTCAAATATACTTCATGATGTCATGAATGGCATTTTCTCTTCTCTATGGTCTATCACATACATCATCAGAAAGTCCATGGGATTTCTGATATACAACATCAAGGTGTTTCACTCATGGTGTGAGGGGAACCAATTCATGGACTTCCTTTCTTCTCATTATGTTCTGGGTTCTGACCCAATTTCCTTCAAACTGTGAATTCCCATAAACCCAAGGGATCCAGCCTAGTTAGAGGGGATGTACTTGGAATTAACTATTACAGACCACTTTTGGTCCATCCAGCTATGTGTTTCTTGTTTGGATTCAGTTGTATCTATTATTTCATAATAAAAATCTACATGAGTTCAGTAAAGATAATAAATGTAGCAGAAATAGTTCAAAGTATCTCCCAGAATGACCTCTAACTCTAAGCCTCCATCTCCTCAACTCCTTATTACAGGGACCTTTCCATTTATTAGATCCCTAATCATAAAATCTACATGTACAATGAAATTATCGTGTAGTGTTTGAGTAATATACTCAATAGGAAACTGCCAATATGTAGTTAGCACAGGTTCACATGCATAAGATTGTATTAAATTATAATAAACAAATTTTTTCACTACAAACAAACCATACCGAGTGTTCATGTGATAAAAAAGGCACCACAAACCCCATTGGTACTAAAATCATCTCCAAGTCAGAAGAACATCGATGCGGTCATTGAAATATAAAAAATAGTAATCCTTGAATATTATCAATAGTCATACAGGACCTAGGCCTCCAGTTCATGCCACATTAGGCCGTCTTACCCTATCACTATCACTTGGGTTTGGTCACATAGACCATCATTCCCATATGTCCCATGTGTCATGTCACATAAACCATCATGCCCCATTGTTCCCACTTAGGTCCAACCACAATTGACCATCATGCCTCCAATTCAGGACACATTAGACCGTCACACCCCATAATCTTTCTCAATAATGTCATAATGTCACATGAAATTTCTAATTCCCCCTATAAAATAACTGATCCCTAAGACGCTCATTTGTTACTCTATTACCATCCATAAAACCACAAATACATATATTATTACAAAAACATTTCATGTAAATAGTGAAATCATATCATTCAGATATATCTAGAGGTGTAGCACAACATTGAATGACCCATCCCAGTATATCCCACGTCTTGACTCCCCAAGCCCGCCTCTAATAGGATAGGTGATGGTGACTAGCACTGAGTTGGGATATTACTAATACGAAAGGAATGGCCTATGTACCTGTACAAATACACACATATATAATCCTGCAAAATGTAGAAATGTAAAACCCACAAAGTAAACAATTCATGCATACTACTATATCCCAACCAAAGTAGGACAGGAAAGTAACGTGAATAAACAGGGCCAAATACGTCGGGCAGGTCCTGCTCATCAAGTACTATCATGAGAGAGATACTCAGATAGATATGAATAGAGATATGATGCAACAAATGAGGATCACAACCAGGTCCATGGGGTGATACCGACAACTCAATCTCAATTACGCCACTAAGTAGAGGATTGGTGACCATGTAGTATTGGTCAAAGAGATACCAAGAACTACACCTAGGTAAAAAAAATAATGAATATAGTATCCTACTCCGAGCCTCTTCGGAAATTCGAAGAACTCTATCCAAGAAGTTATGCTGAAGTGATCATAGCTCTATGTGTAGGAAATGATTCATACCTACCTTCAGGGAAATATTAATGGGAACTAACCCTAACTAAACTTGTCTAAGATACAGAGGACAATAGAATCAAGACTTGTTGAAAGTGGTGCATAGTTTTTATTAGGGTTACACACCTTGTCCCTTAACCCCATGAACTGTATGTGTACAATGATACATGTCATTCCAAACCATGTTGTGCAGAAGATGGGTACACGATGTGTAGAAGGAGTCACATGTCGTGTCCTTATATCCAAGGTCCATCCATGTACTCTAGTCATGTTCCTATACATGATGTTAACGTGTGTAACCTTTTATGTCTACCAATACATGGGGTAATAAAAGTAACTGGTTCAGGCCATACCATGTTGGGGTAGTACACACCATGTACTCAACCCATGTGCTCCACCCTCTATCTTTTTAATTACCTTGTATATGTCGGGTGGTCTAATTTTGAACACATGTCGTGTAGCCAAGAATACATATCGTGTGTATCACGTTTTCCATAACTCATATTCTTCCTCCTGATCACCTCGACCGATCACCCAGGTTCCACACCAGTGCTCCGTTTTCCTTGAAACTAAATATAGAAGGTATTTTGATCACTTTAAAACTGAGTAAATGGGAATAATACCCTTAAAAGACTTAGAAAATGTGATCATTGGAATTAATTTTCATTGCGGAAGAATGAATATTCAGAACCCACCATTGTTTGATCCGCCTCTACGCACACCGCCACACCTTAATTGATTAATCCTGATGCCAAATCTCCAATTTTGGATCATTGTGACAAGAATCAAAGGTGAAATGATTAATTATTCAAATATTTGGGGAAGAACAAAGAACGCATGTCAGGAACACAAGAAATTGGTGGAGAAAAATGAACAAGGAACAATCCCAAGGAACAAACCTCAGTTATTATTATTTCCGACCTCACATCATCCAAATGTTGTGGAAACTCAAATAACTTGTATGTACTTTCATTTTATTAGGATTATAGAATAAGTTATTATCATCTATCCTTTACCCATATTATATACTTGAAGTAAAAACCTCATCCGAGATGTGTTAATTCACTACATTCAAGGATGATGGGTTTTTAATTTCCATTAACATCTTAAATTATGGGCATGAAACCACTTTTAGGGTTTAACCAGACCATAATATATTTATTATATCTCATCTATAGTTCTGGAATATTTTTTGTACACATGTTTTTTATTTACAAAATAAAATATGATCGTCAGGATCAAAAACAGCCAACTAACCCAAAAGGTTATCAACAAATTTTTATATAATGATTCAAATTCACACTAAGTAAAAAAGTTAAATTTACAACCATATAAACTTATGGATGTTATATAATAAAATGTAACTATAATTCTGGACAACTATCCTCATTTAACACTATTTTTTGTTCATGTATATATGTAAACTGATCATGAAACAAACGGAACGGAACAATGATATTGAACCTCATAACCAATCAAAAAAGGTCATGAATGAACTCCAAAAGTTTATACTAAATATATTATATGTAATTCAGGTTATATAATTGTTAAATAATTAACCTAATTTGATTATTCAGGTCCTTACTATCAAGAGGGGATCTCCTTCAAACTTAAGGTAAGGGATTCTACCTGAACATCCATTATTACTTCGGGTTATTCTTACTCTCTTTTTACCCAAATTATATCCTATATTTTTTTATTTAAATCTTATAATTTCTTCTAATATGTAAAAAAAATCATGTATCAATATCCATTATTCATTCTATTTTTGGGATATAAATTCTTTTAGGTGACTCCATCCCCTATACTTCTCAATAAGAAAACCTGTTTTAAGGGAACTTCTCGAATTCATACCCAATTTCATGTGCACTAAACCATATATTTTAAGCCACCATTATTTTTATAAAAATATTTTTTTTATTAAAACCATATTATATCACTTATGGTTTTATATAAAATATTATTCCATTTTATATTTTAAATTCTCATTGGTATTTTCCTTAAACCACACTAAAATGTTTTAATTCTAAAATTTCTTAAATACTCTTCTTACATGTTGTCAATTATATTTGAAATCACTTACCATAATATATACTTATTTTACCTTATTAATTTCCATGTATGTTTTAATTCTATTCTTTCATGAAAACTTGTATAATACACCCATTCATTATGCTTTATGACATGATTGTGATACACATTTCTTTCCATGGGTACCCTTATGTTTATGTATGATTGATTATATCTGATTATTAATGAGGAAATAATATTAATTAACATGTTAATATGGGTGTTCCCAAATAGCACTCCACTTTTTGGGTAAATTTGAGTCTCATGAGACGTTTTGTGCAACGGTCTTGGCGATTAGCCTTGACTTGTGCTACCATGTGCAATGGTCTTGGTGGTTAACCTTGACTTGTGATCCTCTATGTGCAAAAAGCCTTGAATTGTTCTAAATTAATTTTCTATATTACTTTCACATTATTATGACTCCATGATTATATGACCCCATCTTTATATATTATGATTTCACATGCTCAATTCATTTTTATATCATTATGTCAGGCCTTCAAACCTATGTGCTAAATCTTTATTACTATGATTTTCACCTTATGGGGATTTTAAATCCTCAATTTTTTCATGTTATCCCCAAGTTACCCTATTAATATGTATGAGAACAATGAATGTTAGGATCTCTTTATAAATATTAAATAAAGAAATGTTTTATTTATACCCATGTATTCAGTTTTATGAACCTAGTCTTCCAAGACCCTAAACTTTATGATACTTGCCTCATAATATGATGTTTTATTATTATTAAAATCATGAAATGTTATATGTAAAAGGATAGAATCATATATTAAGTATCATAGGGTGTTCTAGTTATTTTTAGAGATTAGGAACAAAGCACTTTAGTAAGAACCTTAAGGATGAGACTAAGTATAAGAAAACACCCCTAAATTTTGATAAGTATAGAGTGAGTGGTTTATCAAAAAAATACATATATTTCTGTATAAAAACTGATATTTTTGGATTTGGGACAGATGTATCTAGGAATAAAACCTAAAAACACCCTTTTATCTAGACTCAAATAGAACTGGTGCCTGACAACGAGCCTTACTACACTCATCGTTTGACACTCTTGTGGGATATGATTTGGTAAATTCATGAGCTTATTATGAATGATTATTAATGAAATAAAAAAAGTGCCCAAAAGAATATAATTTACGAAATATATCAAGGATAACCTAGATTAAAACCTAGGGAATCACAGGTTAGGATATACTTGTCCTTTAAAAGTTTATTATTTTATGTTCATTGTTTTCTTTTTATTCCTAATAGATAAGTATTCAATACCTCTAATTATATGTTTTTTTAATATTTAATGGTGGAAAATAGAAGAACACGTTCCAACAATCAATGTGATAGGGAATTTCAAGACCGCACTAATGATATTCCAAATATGATGGGAATGGGTGCTTAGAACTTCGTGAGAGTACTTGATCAACTGACTCAATTTAAGAATAATAACTTTAATTATGTGGAACTCCAACCTCCTCCAAAGAAATAGAAAATTTTCATTTAACCCTTCAAGAAGAAAAGGCCTCCCATGTTTAGTGGATCTTATGATCCCCACCTCTTGGAATAGTGTATGAAATCCGTTTTGAAGATATTATTTGTCCTCTAGTTCTAAGAAGAAGAAAAATTTGTACTGGCGGTCTATCATTTTGATGGGGAAGCTGACCATTGGTGGACACTGATCAAAAATATGAACTCCAAAGAGGAAATTGATTCTATGGATTGGTTGGAATTCAATAGAATATTTTTAATAAATATTTTTCATGATACCACCATCTTAAGATTGAAAGGGATTTCCTCGAACTCAAGAAGAAGTAAGATGATTCTATTGGAAAATATGATGTAAAATTCACAAGGATTTAAAGATGCACCTTAATATTTGACATGAACACTGAAATCAAGTTGGATCACTTCTTTAGGGTACTAAATCCAAGTCTATAAAAAAGTGTTTGTGATTTGAGAAATTGACTATTATGAGAAGATTTTTAGTTGTTCCCTCATGGTTAAAATGGAGATCGAAGACCCGCAATGGTCTCATGGGCGCAGTGAAAATAAGAAGAAAATGGATGCTCATATGGGTGGTTTGGAAAATAAATCCCATGAAGGAAAGAAGATCAAACATCCAACATGTCAAAATTGTGGGAAGAAACCTCTTAGGAACTGTCTAAAGGGAACCAAGAATAACTACAAATGTGGAAATATGGGACAACTAACAAAGAAATGTGGAATGGATATGAAGAATCCTGCTAATGTAGATGAAAAAAAGGTTTAGATAAATTCTCATCCAGTGTTGAATTGTTATTGCTTCAAGGAGCATGGGCATTACACGAAAAAATTTCCTAAGCCAAGGGTTTCCAAAGGCAATCAACAACAACCTCCAAGGCAGCAAGGAATGAATTATTCTATCACTATTGCTGAGGTGGATCTAGAAAACAATGTGGTGACAAGTATTCTAGTCATTAATTCAAGAATAAAGAACATACTATTTGATTCTGGTTCTACGCATTATTTCATATATTTCAAGTTTAGTAGAATTATTCAAACACCACCTCAAAATTTTAAGGATGAGTTATCTATGAGAACAGTGAATGGGGAAATTATTTTATCCATGTCTTATAACTCCTCCCTAGTTAATATTTCTTGAATAAACCTCTATGTAAATCTCATCATACTTCCTTTAGTTGATTTTGATGGTATCTCGGACATGGATTGACTATCTTTATATAAATCCAACATCAACTTTGGGGAATAAGATATCACTCTTGACATCCTGAAGAATCCTACAATTATATAAAAGTGCAATTAAGAATATGAATATAATTTATAATCATTGTCTCAAGTGTGGATATTAATTCCTTATAATAAATCATTTCTATCTTAAATGTTTGAGTCAGAGGATCTAATCATGATCAAAGATATGCCAATCATGAGAAATTACATTAATGTATTCCCTATGTAGTTGCATGGTCTTCCTCCTAATCGAGAGGTTGATTTCTCAATTGAACTAATAATTGGATCCCTACATATATCAAAGACACCTTATAGAATATCCACTGTAGAACGAGAAGAGCTGATGAACTAGTTATAATAGAATTTAGAGAAGGGTTTTATATGCCCGAGTGCTTCACCATGGGTTCTACCAGTCCTTTTCATCAAGAAGAAGGATGGTTCAATGCACATTTGTATTTATTATCATGGGCACAATAAAATCATGATAAATAAAAATTATCTAATGACTTATATAGATGACATTTTTTATTAGTTTTGTGGGGTAATTATTTCTCTAAGGTGGACCTTCGGTCGGAATATCACCAATGAAAGGTGAGGAAGCAAGATATTCCCAAGAATTATTTTCAAAAGAGGTATGGAAAATATGATATTATAGTGATTATCTTATAACTCACTAATTCCAGATCCATTTTCATGTATTTAATGAATATATTATTTAGATATTACCTCAACAAATTTTTGGTAGTCTTTATCGAAGCTAATCTGACATACTCCAAGAGAAAGGAGAAACATGAGAAGCATTTGAATATCGTGTTAAATACATTGAAATGGGGGAAACTATACACAAAGTATAGTAAATATGAGTTCTGGATGGAGGAAATATAATTCTTAGGGAATTTTATCACCAGAAAATGGATATCTCTAGACCCTTCCAAGAAAAACACAATTGAAGGGTAGCTCAGGCCAACATCTGTAATGGAGATCCACAACGTTTGGGGTCTTTCTAGGTATTATCGATGATTTTTGATGAAATAATAATTATTTTAAAACTCAATGACCAAGATGACATGAAAGGGGTTGAAGTTCATTTAGAATCAAGAATGTGAATACTGCTTTAATAAGTTGAAAAAAGGATTATCACTACGCCAATACACTCACACTCCCAACAGTTGGAGAACTCTTTTTGGTGTATGGTGATGCTTCAAAGAAGGTATTAGGTTGTGTGCTGATGAAAAATGATAAAGAGCTATCATATTACTAATGGTATCTGAAAATCCATGACAAAAACTATACTACACATGATCTAAAGTTGGGGGTTGTGATCTTTGTGTTCAGAATCTAGAAACAATAACTATATTAAGAGAAGTGTGAGAGATATACTGATCACAAGAGTCTCAAATATATATTCACATCAAAATAGATTAATATGCTTCAGCGAAGATGGTTAGAGCTCATCAATAATTATGACTTCTCAATCCACTACCATCCAGGTAAGGCAAATAATGTGGTGGATGCTCTACATGGAAAGGATCGTGCATCTTTATCAATGATGAGAATTGAAAAGGACTCAATCTTATTATATTTTCAGAGGATAGATATGGTAATAATTTTGGGATGAATATTATCAATCATTTATCAAATGATTTATCAACCATCCCTTAAGGATAAAATAAAGGATGCTCAAACAAAAGATGTGGAAGTTCAAAAAATGGCGTAAGTTATTAGAAATGGGAAATACTCTAAGTTCAAGATTGATGGGGAAGGTGTTGTAATATTTGGGTGATGATTATTTGTACCACCTGATTTACAGATAAAGAAGTAGATATTGAATAATTCACATATCTCAACCTTCTCTATTCACTTATGGATCACAAATATGTATCAAGATCTCCAAGAGAATGTTTTGTGGTACAATATAAAGAAGGAGATATTTGGGTATATATCAAAGTGCCTCTTATGTAAATAAGTGAAGGCTGAAAGACCACTACCCAAACTAACATGGAAGTGGAAGAAAAATTACATGTAATTTGTCACTTGGACTTCCAAGGAAATCCATAGGAAACAATGATATATCGGTCATTTTGGACCATCTTACAAAATATCTCACTTTATCACAATTCAAGAGGAATTATTATTGGATCAACTTTCACGGATATATAACAAAAATATTTTAAGCCTTCAATATGTACCACTATCTATTTTATCTGATATAGATATTAGATTCACCTTGAATTTTAGGAAAAGTATTCAACATTCTCTAAGCACTGAACTGAACTTTAGTGCAGCCAATCATCCTCAAACTGATGGCTAATCTAAGCAAACTATTCGAAAAATGGAAGACATGTTGAGAGAATGTTATATATACATAAAATTAGTATGTTACCAACATATTCCACTGGTTTAAGTCTTCTATAACAACATATTCCACTCGAGAATATAAATGGAACCATATAAAACCCTTAATGGGAAAAGGTGTCGAACACTGCCATGTTGGGATGAAGTCGGTGAGTATAAGAAGCTAGGACTTGAAATGGTCAAAGAAATGATGGAGAATGTGAAAACCATTCCATAGCACAACAAGGCATCCCAAAGTCGATAAAATAGTTATGCAGACAATCATAAATGAGGCCTTGAGTTGAAATTTTGATACATGGTTTTCTATGCATATCTCCATGAAGAAGTTCAAGAGGTTTGGGAAAAAAGGAAATCTAAGTCCCATTACATCGACCCCTTCGATATTCTTGACCATGTTGGAGATGTGGCCAATCAACTAGAACTTCCACCTACAATGTCTAAAGTACATAATGTCTTTCGTTTATCCCTCCAATGGAAGTTCATACCAGATCCTTCACATGTACTCTCTTCATAGTTGGTACAGTTGGAGAATGATCTTTCTTATAAGGAGCATCTAGGGAAGATCTTGGATCATAGAGATAATGTTCTATGTAACAAGCTTACTCACCTGGTAAAAGTACTGTGGCAAAACCAAAAGTATAAAGAGGAAGCATGGGAACTAGATAAGGAAATTTTGGAAATGTACCCACACCTATTTGTAGATTAGAATGTAAAATGAAATTTGGAGGGTGAAATTTAATAAGGGGGGAATAATTTAACAACTCAATGTATTATCAATGGAAATTCCCTTATTATAATTTTGTCATATAATCACATGAAATCACAATTCAATTAACTACTATGTATTATGTGACCTTTAAACCTAATATTGTCACTTCTATGATTTAAATTTTGAAAATCTAACATACATGGTTGCGATTAGTAAGATGTTTTGAGTCCGATAAGTCAAACTTAATTTTTTTGGTTAATAGTAACCTACTCTTATGAATATAAACTTACCCTTATGAATAGTAATATCACCCTTATTAATAGTAAATCATCCAAAATAATAGTAACCACTCCCTTGAATGTAGAAATAAAATTTAGGCAACTTATAAGTGATAATATTACCATAGTAAAAGTATTGGTATTTTTATAAGTCATAAATAATTAATTGGATTTAACTAAAGAATTTAAAAAAAATTATTTTCCTAAAAGGTCTTCATAAATTAACAATTTAATGTCTTCTGGTTTTAAGATAAT
Source organism: Viscum album (assembly GCA_963277665.1). NCBI lineage: Eukaryota > Viridiplantae > Streptophyta > Magnoliopsida > Santalales > Viscaceae > Viscum > Viscum album. The sequence goes on along the minus strand of OY728143.1, from coordinate 1,789,679,536 downwards.
TTTATAATACCTTATGTAATTTTTTAAAGCATTATAAAATATGTTATAATTTCAAAATCTATATTTTTCAAGTAAATTATGATTTTAAGTAAAAAATTAAATTAATAATATTTATAAATTTATTTTTGAAAAATTGATTTCATTTTTGGATTCTACACATAGAAAAATAGTTATGGTGAATTTTTCGGATTTTTCTAAAATAATTGAATTTCTATGAATAGTAAAATACGGTAATTTACCATATATATACATTATATGTTAAATATATTATTTATTAAGTCATGGATGATGTAAGCACCTTGGGTTAAAAATAACGTGCACATATTCCAATCTTTGGTGATAAAAATCATTAATATTTCTTATCTTATGGAAAAATAAGAAACTAATAATTAAGATATTAAGAACCCCCACCACCCTCCACTATAGAAACCACCAACACTCTCCTCTTCTTTTCACTCATCTAAAGCCTTTTTTATGGCCTAAATTCTTCCCAAATATCTCCCCAATATCCTCCCTCATGTCCATCAGACCTTGGTATCCTCAAAATACCAAATTATATCCCATTAAGAGGCTCTTAAGGAAGATTAACTCATTAGGTAAATTCCTCTTTTCAATTATTTTACTTTCCTTTCAAGTCCCTTTGTTTTCTTTTATATCCTAACCTATCCTCATCCAAATTTTATTAAAAATCAAGTACCTTATATGTACTGTAATTTTTTTATGATAATGGAATATGTTTTAATCATCTCTCTTTTACCCTTCTTTTATACCAGTAGTTAAAACACATTCTAAGATGTGTTAATTCATGACATTCAAGAATGATGGGTTTTCAATTCCCGTTACAGTATTCAATTATGGTCATGTAACCATATATATGTTAAATAATAAATTATAACTCCAATTCTAGACAACTATCCTCATTTTACATGATTGTTTGTTCATGTATATAAGGAAAGCGATCATGAAGCAAATAGACTCGAACACTGAAATTGAACCTCATAACCAATCAAAAAGGTTATGAATGAACTCCAAAAGTTTATGCTAAATATTTTACATGTAAATGAGGTTATTTTATTATTAATTAATTATAATAACTTTATTATTCAGGTCCTTAATATCAATATGGGAACACCTTCAAACGTAATGTAAGGGATTCTACCTGAACCTCCATTATTCATTTGGGTTATTCATACTCTCTTTTTACCAAAATTAAATCTTATATTATATATATGTACATATTATAATTAATGTTTATATGTCCAAAATTATGTATCAATATCCATTATTCATTTTTTTTTTGGGATATAAATGCTTTTAAGTGATCCTCTCCACAATACTTCCCGATAGGCAAACATGTTTTAAGGGAAATTCCAGAATTTGTAACCAATTTCGAGTGAACTCAACCAAATGTTTAAATCCACCATTGTTTTTACAAATCAGTATTTTTATTTTGAAAACCTTCTAAGATCACTTCTGTTTTTATATAAAATAGTAATCCCTTTTCAATTTTAAATGCTTGTTAGTATTCTCCTTAAACCACACTAAAATTTTTTAATGCTAAAATTTATTAAATACTCTTCTTACATGTTGTCAATGAATTTTGACATCACATACTGTGATTTATGATTATTTAACCTAATGAATTTACATGTATTTTTTAATTCAATTATTTTAGGGACACTTTTATTATATTCCCATTCATTATGCTTTATGACATTATTATGATACCCATTTCTTTCTGTGGTTACCCTTATGTTTATGTATGATTGATTACGTATGATTCTAAATGTGGACGGAATATTCATTAACATGTAAAGATGGGTGCTCCTAGATATTTATCCAATGCATTGGGTAAATTTGAGTCTCATGATATGTTATGAGCAACAGTCGTGGCGGTTAGCCTTAACTTGAGCTACCATGTGCAATGGTCTTGGTGGTTAACCTTGACTTGTCCTCCTCTAAGTGAAATGACCCTTGACTCGTGCTAAAGTCATTTTTTATATTGTGGACACATTATTATGACTCTATGTTCATATTAAACCATTTCTATATGTTATGATTTCATATTCTTTATGTATTTTTATATCATTATGTCATGCCTTCTAACCCATGTGATAAATCTCTATTAATATGATTTACCCTTATTGGGATTTTAGCTCATCCTTTTGTTCCTGTTATTACAAGGTTACTCCATGAATATGTATGAGAAAAATGGAAGTTAGGATATCTTTATTAATATTAAATAAAGAAATGATTTATTTAATCCCATTTTTTCAGTTTTATGTACCTAGTTTTCCAAGAGACTAGACTTCACAATCCATATCTTGTAATATGATGTTTTATTATGCTTAAAATCTTGAAATGTTATATGTAAAAGAATAGGGTCTTTATAGTTGGTATCATAGGTTGGTCTAGTTATTTCTGGAGATTAGGAATAGATCACTTTAGTAATAACATTAAGGATGGGACTAAGTATAAGAAAACACCCCTAAATTTTGATAATTATGGAGTAAGTGGTTTATCAAGAAAATACATCTCTATTTGGATACAAACAAGTAAAGGTGTATCTAGAATAGATGTATCTAGGGGTAAAAGTTGAAAACACTACTTCTATCTAGCCACAAACATGAACCGGTGCATGACAATGGGTCTTACTACTCTCTTGGTTTATACTCCTGGGGGACATTCTTTGTTAAATTTATGAGCTTAGTACAAACCATTATTAATGGAAAAAGAATATCCCATAAGAACATAAGTTAAGAAATATATTAAGGATAACCTAGATTTAAATCTAGGGAATCACAAGTTAGGATATAATTATCCTTTACAAGTTTATTCCTTTATGTTAAAACATTTATTTGTATGCTCAATGTATAAATATTCAAGCCCTCCAATTGTATGTTATTTTTATTAGTAAAGGGCATGAAATCTGAGAACATATGAAAATAATAAATGTGATAGAGAATGTTAAGATTTATCAAATGATATACCAAACATGATGGGAATGTGTCCTCAAAACATCATTACAGTAATTGCTCAGTTATCCCAAGTTATGAATAATAAATTGAATCATGTGGAATGACTTTCTTCTCTATGGAAAGATAAAGTTTCCATTGAACCCTTCATGCAGAGACGACCTCCCAAGTTTAGTGGATCTTATGATCCACTCCTTGAAAAATAGTGTATTAAATCCATTTAAAAGATATTCTCTATCCTCCAGTGCTTTGAAGAAGAGAAATTTATACTGATAGTCTATCAATTTTATGGGGAAGCCGATAAGATTTGAAGACTGGTCAAAAATATTTAGTCCAAGGAGAAAATGTATTCCATGTATTGGGAGGAATTCAAGAGAATATTTTTCAATAAATATTTTCCTTGAACTCTCTATCTCAATATGGAAATGGAGTTCGAGAGACTCAAGAAGAATGAAGATGAGTCCATCGGGGAATATGAAGAAAACATCACAAGGATTGCAAGATATGCCTTTGGGTTTGTCATGAACACTAAAATAAAGTTAGATCACTTCATTAAAAGACTATATCTAAGTCTAAAATAAGTATTGGAGATTTGAGACATTGGATGTTATTAGGAGATTGTCTTTGGTTCCCTCAAGGTTGAAATAGAGATCATAGACTTGCAACTGTCTCATGGGCCTAGTGACAAGAAGTGGAAAATGGAGTCTAATATGTATCTTTTGGAAAATAAATACCATGATGGAAAGAATATTTAATATACCATGTGTCATAATTGTGGGTAGAAGAATCCTGGGAACTATCTAAAGGGAACCAGGAATAGCTTCAAATGTGGAATGATGGGACATCTAGCAAAGAACTGCCAAAGGGATGTGAGGAATCCCACTAATGTGGAATAAGAAAGGAAGGATCAGATAAATTCTCAACTAGTGGTGAATTGTTACAAGTTAAAGAATCATGGGCATTATATGAACAATTTCCCTAATCCAAGGTTTTTCGGAGGAAATCAAAAACAAACTCCAAGGAAACAAGGGATTATTGTGTCGAATCTTTATAACTCTTACCCGGTTAACATTTGTGGACTAAACCTCCCAGAAAATCTCTCCATACTTCCTTTAGTGGAGTTTGATGCAATCTCAGTCAAGGATTGGCTATCTTTATTCCAATCCAACATTGACATTTGGGAAATAAAGATCACTCTTCACATCCTGAAGCATCCTCTAATTCTATACAAGTATAAGGAGGAAGATGAATATTTTTTTAATCATTGTCTCATGTGTGGATATTAATTCCTTATGATCAAGAATTTCGAGCTGAAATGATTAAGACAAGGGAGAAAATCATGCTCGAAGATGTGCCCATCATGAGGGATTAAATTGATGTATTCCCTGAAGAGTTAAATGGTTTTCCTTCTGATCAAGAGGTTGAGTTATCAATTGAACATATTCTTGGATCCCTACCTATACCAAATAAAACTTATAGAATAGACATCGTAGAACTAGAAGAGCTAAAGAAGCAGTTACAGGTGAATCTAGTTAAAGGTTTTAAATTCCCTAGTGCTTCACCATGGGGTACGACAGTTCTTTTCGTAAAGAATAAGGGTCACTACTGGAAATACGAGTTTTCCCAACGGTTCTGAACCATTGGGAAAGGATGCAGAACCATTGGTATATGTTATACCAACAGTTCTACAAACCGTAGGGAAGTAATCTATTGGTAAATCTTTTCCCAATGGTTTACAGTGAACCATTGGGATAGGTTGGGGAAAAATTAACCTATCCCAATGGTTGTGCCAAACCGTTGGGATAGTTTTTCCCAACGGTTTGGCTTAAACCGTTGGGAAAACCAAGCACTCTCTTCTTTCCCAATGGTTTCTAAACCGTTAGAAAAGGAGTTTTACCAATGTTTATATTAACCGTTGGTAAAAAAATCAAATAGGCTATGCCAATTTTTGAAACTTTTGGCATAGCCTATGCTGTGAAAATTGCACAGCAGTCTGCAATTTTCACAGCAGCTCTCATTTTGTGCAATTTGCAAAGCAGGTCTAATTTTGTGCATTCCCTCTCATTTTCAATAAAATTATTGTACCTAAAATAAACTAAAACATACATATACAATTATTATACCTGGAATAGCCAACTAAGACACACATGTAGAGAACAAATTCATACACATTTAACATATAATGCATCCTGGAACTATACACATCGATAATTAAATTAGAATTCATAACGTAATTGTAAACATACATAATTCATTTAGAATTCGATTTAAAATTTAGATGACAATTATATGTGGAATCCGGAATTCAATCCATAATTTGAACGGTTTTTCATATACCATATATTTTTACCTGAAATGATGTCCATTTTAAACAAAATACATAAACTTGGAGTGATACCAGCCACACCGTGCCTCAGATTGAGGCAAGGTTAACTCGTACACATCACAAATGACCCATCGATCGTTGTCCTAAAGTATCAACATATTCCGAAATATTTTGGTCAGTTTTCCGTATGTCAGTTGTTGTTTTCACTTAAAATGAATTGATTTTTAAATAAAAGAGAGACACTCTGAATTGTGCCGGTCACACCGCGCCTCGTATTGAGGCGAGGTTGACTCGTACACATCAAAAATGACCCATGGATCATTGTGATAAAATATCAACACAATCAGAATTCGTTTGGTCGGTTTTCCGTATGTACTTAAAATGTTGTCCATTTTAAGCATAAAAGAGACATTTTGGGTGGTCCTGGCCACACCGCGACTTAGATTGAGTCTCGGTTGACTCGTACACATAACATATGACCCATGGAGCATTGTCCTAAATTTTAAACAGATTCTGAATGCGTTTGGTCGGTTTTCCGTATGCCAGTTGTTTTTTTCACTTATAATTGTGTCCATTTTAAACAAAAGAGACACAGTTAGAGTGGTACCGGCCACACCTCATCTATGATTTATAAGGGTTTGACTCATAAACATATCAAATGACCCATGGATCATTTTTCTAAATGAAAAACACAATCAGAATGCGTTTGGTCAGTTTTCCATATACCAGTTGATGTTTTTCACTTAAAATTATGACCTTTTGAAACAAAAGACTGAAACATTGAGTGGTGATGGCCACACCACGTCTCAGATTGAGGGAGGTTGATTTGTACATGTCACATATGACCCATGGATCATTGTGATAAAGTATCAACACAATCAGAATCATTTTGTTCAGTTTTCCGTATGTACTTAAAATGTTGTCCATTTTAAACAAAAGAGAGCCACTTAGAGTGATCCTGGCCACACTGTGCCTCTGATTGAGGCGGGGTTGACTCGTACACGTCAAATATGACCCTTGGATCATTTTTCTAAAGCATCAACACATTTAGACTACGTTTGGTCAGTTTTTCATATGTCAGTTGTTGTTTTCACTTAAAATGGTGTCCATTTTAAAAAAAGAGAGACACCATGAATGGTGTTGGCCACACTACTCCTCGTATTGAGGCGGTGTTGACTTGTACACATCACATATGACCCATGTATCGTTTTTCTAAAGTATCAACACAATCCGAATGCTTTTGGTCGGTTTTCCGTAAGCCAGTTGATGTGTTTCACTTAAAATGATGTCCTTTTGAAACAAAAGATAGACACTTTGAGTTGTTCCAGACACACCGAGTCTCAGATTGAGTCGGGGTTTATTCTTACACGTCACATATAACCCATGGATCGTTCTCCTAAATTTTCAATGGAAACCGAATGCATTTGGTTGATTTTTCGTATGTACTCAAAATGTTGTCCATTTTAAACAAAAGAGAGACACTTAGACTGATCGCTGAGACACCGCGACTCGGATTGAGCCCAAGTAGGATCGTACACATCACATATGACCCATGGATCGTTGTGATAAGTTATCAATAGATTCCAAATGCGTTTGGTTGATTTTCTGTATGCCAGTTGTTCTTTTCACTTATAATCCTGTCCATTTTAAACAAAAGAGACAAAATTAGAGTGGTGCCAGCCACACCACGTCTCAGATTTCGATGGGGTTGAATTGTACATGTCTTAAATGACCAATGGATCATTTTCCTAAATTATCAACATAATCCGAATGTCTTTAGTTAGTTTTCCATATGCCAGTTTATGTTTTTCACTTAAAATGACATCCTTTTGAAATAAAAGACATACACTTTGAGTGGTGTCGGCCACACCGCGTCTCAGATTGAGGCGGGGTTGATTCGTACACATCACATATGACCCATGGATCGTTGTGATATTGTATCAACACAATTAGAATCTGTTTGGTCGGTTTTTTGTATTTACTTAAAATGTTGTCCATTTTAAACAAAAGAGACCCACTTAGAGTGATCCCGGCCACAATGTGCCTCGAATTGTGGCGGGGTTGACTCGTACATGTCACATATGACCCTTGGATCCTTTTCCTTAAGCATAAACACATTTTGAATGCTTTTTCTCAGTTTTTCATATGTCAGTTGTTGTTTTCACTTAAAATTATGTCCATTTTAAACAAAAGAGATACACTATGAATGGTGTCGGCCACACCGTGCCTCGTATTGAGGACGGGTTGACTCGTACATGTCACATATGACCCATGGATCGTTGTTTTAAATTATCGACACAATCCAAATGCGTTTTGTTGGTTTTCCGTATGACAGTTGATGTTTTTCACATAAAATGATGTCCTTTTGAAACAAAAGACAGACACTTTGAGTGGTGCCCCCCACACCGCATCTCCGATTAAGGTAGGGTTGATTCGTACACGTCACATATGACCCATAGACCGTTATCCTAAAGTTTCAATGGAAACCAAATGCGTTTGGTCAGTTTTCTGTATGTACTTAAAAGGTTGTCCATTTTAAACAAAAGAGAGACACTTAGACTGATCTCGGCCACACCATGACTCGGATTGAGCCCAGGTTGGATCGTACATGTCACATATAACCCATGGATCATTGTGATAAATTATCAACAGATTCCAAATGTTATTGGTCAGTTTTCTGTATGCCAGTTGTTCTTTTCACTTATAATCCGGTTCATTTTAAACAATATAGACATAGTTAGAGTGGTTCTGGTCACACCGTGTCTCATATTTATATGGGCTTGACTCGTAAACCTCCCAAATGACCCATGGATAATTTTCCTAAAGTATCAACAAAATCCGAATGCGTTTGGTTGGTTTTCCATATGCCGGTTGATGTTTTTCACTTAAAATGATGTCCTTTTGAAACAAAAGACAGACACTTTGAGTGGTTCTAGCCACACCGCATCTCAGATTGAATAGGGGTTGATTCATACACGTCACATATGATCCAAAGATCATTGTCCTAAAGTTTCAATGGAAACTAAATGTGTTTGGTCGGTTTTCCATATGTACTTAAAATGTTGTCCATTTTAAACAAAAGAGATACACTTAGACTGATCCCGACCACACCATGACTTGGATTGAGCCCGGGTTTGCTCGTACACATCACATATAACCCATGGACCGTTGTGATAAATTATCAATAGATTCCGAATGCGTTTGGTCAGTTTTCTGTATGCCAGTTGTTCTTTTCACTTATAATCATGTCCATTTTAAACAAAAGAGACACAGTTAGAGTGGTTTCGGCCACAACGCACCTCTTATTGAGGCGGTGTTGACTCGTACACGTCACATATGACCCATGGATCATTGTGATAAAGTATCGACACAATCTGAATGAATTTGGTCAGTTTTGCGTATACCAGTTGAAGTTTTTCACTTAAAATGATATCCGTTTGAAACAAAAGATAGACACTTTGAGTGGTGTCGGCCACTCCGCATCAAATATTGAGGTGAGATTGATTTGTACACATCACATATGACCCATGGATTGTTGTGCTAAATTATAAACACAATAAAAATTCGTTTGGTCAGCTTTCTGTATGTACTTAAAATGTTGTCCATTTTAAAGAAAAGAGAGCCACTTAGAGTGATCCCGGCCACACTGTGCCTTGGATTGAGGTGGGGTTGACTTTTACACGTCACATATGACCCTTGGATCGTTTTTCTAAAGAATAAACACATTTTGAATGTGTTTGGTCAGTTTTTCGTACATGAGTTGTTGTTTTCACTTAAAATGATGTCCATTTTAAACAAAAGAGAGACACTATGAATGGTGTCGGCCACACCGTGCCTCGTATTGAGGCGGGGTTGACTCGTACACGTCACATATGACCCATGGATCGTTTTTCTAAAGTATCGGCACAATCTGAATGTGTTTGGTCGGTTTTCCGTATGCCAGTTGATGTTTTTCACTTAAAATGATGTCCTTTTGAAACAAAAGATAGACATTTTGAGTGGTAACAACCACACCACATCTCAGATTGAGGTAGGGTTGATTTGTACACGTCACATATGACCCATGGATTGTTGTGCTAAAGTACCAACACAATTAGAATTTGTTTGGTTAGTTTTCTGTTTGTACATAAAATGTTGTCCATTTTAAACAAAAGAGAACCACTTAGAGTGATCTCGGCCACACTGTGCCTTGTATGAAGGCGAGGGTGACTCATACACAACACATATGACCCATGGTTCTTTTTCCTAAAGCATCAACACATTTAGAATGCGTTTGGTCAGTTTTTCGTATGTCAGGTTTTCTTTTCACTTATAATCTTGTCCATTTAAAATAAAAGATAGACACTATGAAGGGTGTCGGCCACACCACGCCTCGGATTGAGGCGGGGTTGACTCACACACATCACATATGACCCATGGATCTTTGTGCTAAAGTATCGACACAATCGTAATGTGTTTGGTCGGTTTTCTGTATGCCATTTGATGTTTTTCACTTAAAATGATGTCCTTTTGAAACAAAAGACAGACACTTTGAGTGGTTCCAGCCACACCATGTCTTTGATTGAGACGGGGATGATTCTTATACTTCACATATGACCCATGGATCGTTGTGCAAAAGTATCAACACAATCAAAATCTGTTTGGTCAGTTTTCTGTATGTACTTAACATGTTGTCCATTTTAAACAAAAGAGATCCACTTAGACTGATCTCGGCCACACCGTGACTCGGATTGAGCATGGGTTGGCTCGTACACGTCACATATAACCCATGGATCGTTTTGATAAATTATCAACATATTCCGAATGTGTTTGGTTAGTTTTCCGTATGCCAGTTATTCTTTTCACTTATAATCCTGTCCATTTTAAACAAAAGAGATACACTATGAATGGTGTCGGCCACACCGCACCTCGTATTGAGGTGGGGTTGACTTGTAATCGTCACATATGACCCATGGATAGTTTTCCTAAAGCATCAACACATTTCAAATGTTTTTGGTCGGTTTTCCGTATGTACTTAATATGTTGTCCATTTTAAACAAAAGAGAGACACTTAGACTGATCCCGGCCACACCGTGACTCAGATTGAGCCCGGTTTGGCTCATTCACATCACATATGACCCATGGATCGTTGTGATAAATTATCAACAGAATCCGAATGCGTTTGGTCAGTTTTACGTATGCCAGTTGTTCTGTTCACTTATAATCCTGTCCATTTTAAACAAAAGAGACACAGTTAGAGTCATATGTTAGTTGTTTATTCACATTATTCAAATACACTATTTTACTATGGGTCTTTAAATTAATTAATTTATGAAAAATTTACATTTAAAATGAGAATATCAGAAAATTAATAGAAGATAAAACTTTTACTAAAAATATGTGTGGAAATATTAAAGTAAAAAAGATTTACGAGAATCCTCATGTGTCTATTAGTGGAATGGTATTTAATTAAAATCTTGTGGAAATTCATATAGAATATTTTTATATCATTCTTATTATGGATTAGATTTTAGTTCATCATGCTATGAAAAATTTCAGAGCTAACAACGTCAGGCCTAATGAATACATCCCTTTTATAACATACCAAGAATATATGATATTGATTAGATATGTAAATGTGATTTACATTGATTATCAGGATGAAAATAAATAAAATATATATTATAGATTTTCTAGTAGTAAATGAAATCAAGAAGGGTGGAGGGTTGTCCGGTGGGTGTCTGGGGGGGCTGTCCGGGGACCAATGAGTAGGGTGGGGGGCTATGCGGGGGGGCTGTCCGAGGGGTGTTTGGGGGGTTTTCTGAGGTCCAAGGAGGAGGGTGGGGGCTGTCCAGGGGACCGTCCAGGGGGGGTGTCTGGGGGGCTTTCTGTGGTCTAGGGAGGAGGGTGGGGGGATGTCCGGGGGGTTTTCGGGGGGCTGTCTGGGGTCCAAGGAGGATGGTGGGGGGTTTTCCAGGGTCCAAGAAAGAGGGGGGTTATCCAGGGAGTTCCCAAACACACAACCACTAAAAGACATCAACATCCCTGAAAACCGGAAATATATAAAAATAACTCAACTGCAATACTATACTACAGGTCTGGATAAAACCAACAACTAGAATAGATTAAACATCAAATCTCAGTAATATTAGTCAAAAATGTAACGGATCAACTTGTCCCACATCACCATCACCATCATCACCATCATCATTACCCACATCCTCATCCCCATCATCATCCTCGCCCTCCTCACCCTCCTCCTCTCCCTCGCCCTCCACCTCGCCCTCACCATCCGCCTCGCCCTCCTCCTCTCCCTCCTCTTCCACATCAGACTCCTCGCCATCATCATCGTCAGCCGGGACATCATCTTGACCACCACCAGAACTGCCACCTGGTGCTCCATATATAGAACGTATCGATGACATATATTTATAAAAAGCTGGGTTGGCCTCTGGTGGATGTGTCGGACGTAAAACATTAATAAATTTCATAAATGCACTATTTGCCCAAGCAGACTGTTCTGCCGTCTCTATGGCCCTTTTGTCTGCCTATTCTTCCTATGCCCTAATTTTCTGTATCTCGGTGGAACTACAACTCGTACTTGAGTAGGGCCAATACCTCATCAGGGCTATCCTAGGTCAGCAGCGTACTCTGCCAGGATGTTCCTCTCCCAAAACCTGATGTAAGTAATTAGTTGGCCCAAAATTGTCTAGTTCTTAGGCATCGAGGGCCTCTAAAGCATCCTGTTACAAATATAAATATATTATTAAGTTACAAAATATATATTAAAATATAAAATCAACAGATTAAAACATACAATCTGCTGCTGAGTCGCTTCTTTGACGGCACTTCCATCCTTTTTCCATCTACTCGAGCAAAACAGTTTTGCTAGAGGAACACGTCCTTCAATATTTTTTATTTTCCTCTACAATGACATTGAAAAATAAAGTTGTAGTAAAACTTTAGCAAACTATTAAATAATCGAGTAAATATAATAAAGTGTAAGTCGTAAAGAAAATTTATAAACAATTGTCATAAATAGCTTCCTCTCATGATCAGGCATCGTAGTGCATCCTAGTGTGTGGAGGTATATTTTGCATCAATGTTCTTTTTATTTTTTCCTGATGATTCATAAATAAAATTCAAAAATTCAATAGATAGTATTAATTAAAAACATTAAAGTTATTATTTAAATATCTCAAATGTAATTAATACCTTAAACTGAGTACTCGTCCAATGAGTAATCATCTGACGATACTTCTCTATTGGAAAATCATCCACCACCGGTACCACCTCTAACACCGTTCAAACTCTTGAAACCCAGCCAATATACAACTCATGCTTGTTGGCTCTCCAAAGCTCGCCTAAATCCTTTAGAGGTTCCGGTCGTGCACCATCACCATCATGAAAATTAAATCGAAGCTAACATCAAAATATTAATTCATATAAATACAAAATTAATTCATGGCATTAAATATAACATATTTTTTTACCTATATCTCTACCCAATATCTATCCTTGACCTCATGTGGAAAATGTCTCCACGATAGCGGGCTGACGGTAATAATGTCGGAGTGTTAGGAAAGCGTCGCCAAAAAACTCTGACATTACTGCCCTGTTTTCTCAACCATTTGGTTGTCTTCATTATAATACACCATAACCTGTGTATGGAGGTTCCACACCGAACGCATGCGTGTACGCCCCCTCCAATGCCTCCTATCAGTAGATGTATCTGTCAAGAAACAAAAAAAATTATTTTATCAAAACATGTTATAATGAAAATAAATATTGCTATAAAAAATTTGTAGGGTTTTATAAATATAACTATGTCGGTGTGATCGTTGAGCGCTGCTGGATCCACATAAACTGATGGAACACCCTGTGGTGGAACAGGAGTCGAAGACGATGGAATATAGAAGCTCGGAGAGACAGAAGTATAAGGAAAGGAAGATGGGATAGCTGTCTGACTGGATTCTGACTGGAGAGTGGGAATCATCATGGGATGTGAAAATGGTTGGCCAGAAGATGCAGAAGGTAGAGAAAACATGGCAGGCCTAAATATCCCATGTGTCCCTAATGACACACCGGGATCATAATGTGGGAAGGATGACATGTCAGTGGGAGTGGCAGGGTCTAGTCGGGTACGCGCAGCTACTTGTCCACCTCTGGTAGGAAACCTCCTCATACCACCGGCCTAATTACTAGGACCAGTACTAGGCTCCTCGTAGAATAACTCTCGGTGTATAGGTGGGTCCTACGAAAATGTTTACAAAAAAATTAATCACATGACATTATATATTCTTTAAATATATCTTTTTGAAATAAATTACTCACTACATGCACTAATGATGGAATTCCCAACTCTGCCATTCCAAAATTGTTCTCCATCATTTTTTTCCTCCATCTCTCTTCAATTGGCTTCATTTCCTGCTTTTGAAAACAAATATGTAATTAATTAGAACAAGGAAACTAATGTGTAACCCCAAAAACTAAATATATGAGGGAATATGGGGATTCATTTGTAATTTAGCTATCAATTGTTTTAGAAGATCTTGAATGGGTTTAATAAATCATACAAGTTGTAATGTTCACCAAGTTGGAAATATTGTTTGACTAGGTTTGAATACAGTTCAATTCCAAATTAGAAAATGAAATTCAAATAAAACTGCAACCAATAAATATTGAAAATTCACATAATGTTCAAGTTAGCTAAAACATATTTGTGATCAATACTTGATCAATTTGAATATTACCAAACTTAATAACCCTACGTGAGGTAAACCAAAAGAATTGAGAACATGGACGAATGATTCTATATATTTTCAACCAAAACATTAGGTTCACAATCAACTCTGAAAATTGATCTATTGGAGTCATCAAAAGAAATAAATGGATTGGTTCCAATGGAACTAGGGATAGTGTCAATTCCATCATCACCATCATCAAAAATATATCTTGGAATTACTTTAATTATGACACCAAATTCAGGTTGATGTTGGCCTTTGACATAAAAAAAACATGTTTAGCCATTGATTCCAACACATATAGTTCTTCAGTAACAAGAGTGTGTGTCATATTAATTACTCGAAATCCACAATCATCAATAAATTTTCCCTATCTCGTCATTGAATCAAACCAATGGAATTTCATCATTGTGACTCATCCATGAGAGTAATAATCCAATATTATTATTTTCTCAACAACTCCATAATAACCCACATTTTCAAATCGCGGTCTACTTTCTGATACACTTGCATAACAATCTATTGTGGAAGTAACCATAACACCATCATTTTCTGTTCTCATGTTCTTTGACCGTTCAGTGACAATAAATTTCTACCCATTGATAACAATTGATTTACAGTCATGAACCAAGGTATTAGGACCAAAAGCCAAAGCTCTTATTTCCCTAGAGACGGAGTCAGCAGAAAAACTCAATACCTACAATATAAATGACTATTAAACTTAATTAAATATTGATATAATTATTTTAAACAGTAATATTTTTACCTTCAATTTTAACCAAGAAGAAAACTTTTTTCTATGCAAAGTATCTCTTCTTCTCAAAGATAAAGTACGATGATTCCTATTTAGCATTGTTTTATGTTCCCTGTAGATAAAAAATATGAATATTTTAACAGATATATATGTAATATATACATAATCAATTTAGTTACCTGATATAGTCATCGAACAAATCAAAGTTGAACAAAACTGTCCAATGTTCCATCTCCCGCTCTTCATGGGTTAATATCTTCAATGTATATGATCCAGGAATTCCTCTTGTTTGAGGAAGTGATGGAAAAATGGGTTCAATTCTCTCATACTGTTCTTCTTCATTTCTCATTGGTCTGTTCAATCTTGTAGTAAGATCAGACAAATACATCAAGCATAAATCCAAACATTCTTGAGCCAAGTAACTGTTCTCGATAGAACCTTCAGGATGATTTCTGTTTTGGACATAAGACGTTAATGTGAACATATTTTTTCAGTTGGATAAATCCAACGAAAATAAATAGGTCCTCTAAGAAGTATTTCAGTGGGAATATGGACAGTCAGATACAGCATGCATGTGAAAAATGATGGAGGAAATATTTTCTCCAACTCACACAAAATTAATGGGGCATCTGTCAAAATGTTTTGCAAGAAAGATTTGGACAACTTCTTAGCACAAAGATCTCTAAACAAATGTCACAACCAAATAACATCCACCCTTACATTATGGGACAAAAGATGACGGATTTTTATTAGAATCAACTCATGCAGTAGAACGTGATAATCATGAGTCTTCAAAGATTTTAGCTTCAACTCTCTTCTGTTGACCTGTTTAGATATGTTTCTTGAATAGCCATCAGGAACTCTAATAGTCTCTAATACTTATAGAAATTGTTTTTTCCGTAGGTTTCATCACATAAGAAGCACATGGAAGTTTCAATTTATTTTCACTGATACGCACAGGATGCAATTCTGGTCTGATGCCCCAATCCACCAAGTCACGTCGAGATCGTAAATCATCTTTTGTCTTCCCCTTGACATTTATAAGAACCGAAAGAAACATTTATCATATATTATTTTCAATATACATTACATATATGCAATGATGTAACAAATTGGTTGACCAATAAAGCAAATAAAAAAATATACTCCTCTTCCTCCAATTGTAACAGGTTTCATTGGAAACATTCTTTCTCTTTCCAGATTTCATTTGACCCTTCCCGAATGAAAAACTGAAATATTTCAATTCATTAAGCACATCAATTTTAGACATACGCTGAGGTGGATCATCGTTCTCTATGGTATTATCAAATCTTTGATGATTCATTCTATATGGATTATCCTTTGGAAAGAATCATCGATGTCCCATAAAACTGAAACTACAGCGATGTTTTAGTCTTCTAGATCGTGTATTCTTCATACAAACAGGACATGACAGTTTTCCCTTCATGCTCCATCCTGACATCATTGCATAAGCCAGAAAATAGTTGATTATCCACATAAGTGAAGCACGCATATGAAATATTTCTTTCGAACATGCATCGTATGTGCGCACACCCACATCCCAAAGAAGTTTCAACTCTTTACTTAAAGGTTGCATGTATAAATCAATATCAATGTCGGGATCAGAAGGACCAGATATGAGTATACTCATGAAAGTGAAAGGTTTTTTCATACACAGCCATGGGGGAAGATTATAAATGTGTATAAAAACTGGCCATGTGTTGTGCGAAGTAAGAATCTTCCAAAACGGATTAAAACTGTCACATGAAAGACCTAGCCTCATATTACACACGTCACCTGCAAAATCAGGATATCAAGCATCAAATATCTGCCATGCAAATCCATATATAGGATGAACCAACTCATCCTTGGTCTTCTTTCTCTCGGTATCATTCCATATCATTTTTATTGATATGTCATCAGACATAAAAAGATTCTAGAGTCTGGGGGTCAATGTAAAGTTCCACATTACTTTATATGGAACGCGGGATGGTGTTCCATCAGATTTTGACTTCCATTGGGATGTTCCAAATTTTATACAATCATTTCATTCATTGGTTTCTTCCCAGAATAAACTACAATCTTTCAGGCAGACAAAAATTTTGTTTCTTGAAAATCCAAGTTCCTAAACTAACTTCCATGCCATATAGTGGTTTGAGGGAATATCTGCATCATCTAGAATTAAATCCTTCAAGAGGGTAAGAATGTAATTTGTTGCTGTATTAGAAATCCCATACATAGTTTTCCCATGAAACAATCGGATTAAAAATTCCAGCTTTTTTATTTTATCACATTATCGATATACTGGAGTCGTGGCAGCATCATTCAATTTTTTCACCCTATCAATATCATCATTTTCACTATATGCATTAGTTGTCCTCATATCTAAGTCTTCTTGAGTCTAAATCCTTTATTTTTCATGATGAAGAATAAACAGAAACTGATCATCTAACAAATTCTCCATTCTAGTCCTTTCATTTCGATCATTACCAATTTGAGATTTCATTTTCTCCCTATTGTGATACCACAAAAAGTAGTTTTCTTGAAAACAATTTTTGGTTATGTGGTAGCTGACTTGTTCACGGCTCAACCAAGGTCTACCAACACAGTTGGAACATGGGCAGTGTATGTGACTACTATCTGAGGCATTGTGAAATGCACAATCTATAAAGCTCTCCAAATTATTTTGAAAATCGATTGAGATCAGATCGGTTTCACACATCCAACTTTTTTCCATTATGTAAAAAGAATTTATATAAGTAATTTTGTCATAAAAAATTAAATAGGATTGAACTTTAATAGAAAATACATTTAAGTAAACGATAAAGGAAGAAGTTTCTAGTCGATGTAGTGAACAACTAAAATAATGTAATGAACAAGTACTCATAAATTAAATTAAAAATTTTTATATTCATTTTCATTAGATCTATAAGAGACACATGCCTCAGGTCCCATCATGTGTAATAGGCATCCCAAATCATTCACTCATGTTCAATAACTCATTATTGGCACCTATATGTCCATATCTTTCATTACCCAATTAATTCCCCAAGTCAAGCACAGCCCATGGGTGAATAAATTTTAGGCTTCTACACTAATAGGTTGTTCGTGGCTTGTAAAAAGATTTAATTTCATTAAGTATAGACAAAAACATTTATTTTAAAATTTGAAATTAATAATAAAGTATGTCAATGATAACAACATTACTGAATTAAACTTGTGACTTATCTAACATTTTTATGGATGTCTACACATGCCAGAATGGGTAGTGAAAAGTACCCCACCCTCATAAAAGTGAGTATTGGCCAAGAAGGACACATAATATAAATCTTACAGTGAGAACCATATTTAATTTACCCTAAAGTTGTATTAGTACAGTCATCTTGGGGGAAATGGAATATATGATCCTAGTTAATTGATGAATTCAAAAGCTCGTATTTCATATGTTGGACACTATCTAAGGTAAGAAATCATGTGAGGATGGGTTTACATCATTCAATTTATTACATGCTAGTGAGATTGAAGGCTTGAATTAATGACTTCAGTTCACTAATTAAATGAGGGTAGAGGTTGCATACTCTATGTAAACAGAATGATTAAATAGGTAAATATCTTAAAATATCTTTAAAACAACACATTAATAGGCTCAAAACGTAAATATAATCTTGAACAAACTATGGAATCTCTTTCACAACACATTCTCGCACACCAGTTATCTCATGTGTTACGTAATACCAAACATAGTCACATAACGAGTGTACTATAACAAAATACATTACATAAGACTTATTAAAAAATCTCATTTTAATAAAACACTGTCTTCAAGATTAAATCATTTCTGAAATATCTTTCGAAATCCATTTTAAATAATAAAATCCCTTTGATAATTTTTAACAAATATTTAGAGTATTCTCAAGGCACCCCATTTGTAAAAGTCACATTAAATGCCCAATTTCCACACCAAACCATTGAAAATAATTAACATGAGACAATCATCGACCACAGATAACTTAACTGGAAATTAAAAAAAACAGAAACCAAATGTGATATAGAATTTAATGTTAAGTTAGGGGAAATGAGAATAAATAGAGACAAAAACATCATATATGGTTCCAACATCATAACTTTTGATAAAAACCACCCATAATAGGAATGGGAATGCCTCATACACCCAATCCCTAATAAAACAAACCAAATCTCTAATTGAAACATTGAATTTAGGGTTTCCACCCCACTTGGACAACCCAACACCCACCCCACCCACACCACTTGGACAACCCTACCCCCACCCCACTTGGACAACCCAACACCCCCCCCCCCACCCCACGTGGACAGCCCTGCCCCCACCCCACTTGGAAAACCCAGCCCCCCCCCCCCCCCCCTCCACCATACCTGGACACCCCTACCACCCACAGCCCACTTGGAAAACTGAGCCACCCCAACCCACCCCACCTGGACAGCCCTATCGTCACCCCACTTGGACAACCCATCCCCCCACCCTACCTAGACATCCCCTCCCCCACCCCACCTACACACCCCCCCCCCCCACCCCACTTGGACAAACCCTTCCTGGACACCCTCCCCCACCCCACCTACACACCCTCCCCCACCCCAAACAGCCATACCCCCACCCCATTTGGTCAACCCAGCCCCCTCCCCCACCCTACCTAGACAGCCCCTCCCGCACCCCACCTGCACACCTTCCCCACCCCACTTGGACAACCCTTCCTAGACACCCTCCCCCAACCCACCTGCACACCCTCCCCCACCTCAAATAGCCAAACCCCCACCCCATTTGGACAACCCATCCCCCTCCCCCAACCTACCTAGACAGCCCCTCCCCCACCCCACCTGCACACCCTCCCCACCCCACTTGGACAACCCTGCCTAGACACCCTCCACCACCCCACCCTACCTAGACAGCCCCTCCCCCACCCCACCTTCACACCCTCCCCACCCCACTTGGACAACCCTACCTGGACACCCTCCCCCACCCCACCTGCACACCCCTCCCCCCACCCCAAACAGCCCTACCCCCCACCCCATTTGGACAACCCAGCCCCCTCCCCACCCTACCTAGACAACCCCTCCCCTACCCCACTTGGATATCCCTTGACATCCTCCCCCACCCCATCCACACACTCTCCCCCACCTCAAATTGAAACATAAATTCATCCAAATCAAAATCCAATTTTCAACTAAAATAAATTCCACCAAAATTACAATATCACCCCACTAAACAAACCCTTTACCATGTTTGAAGTGGAGAACAAAAAACAAAAAAACAAATCCAAGGGTTCCGTAGACAGCAACCCTAATTTATCCTAAATCAAAATATCAAACACCAAAAAAATAGAGCAATAATGATAAAAACTAAGGTAACACATACTAATTTGAAGCGTGAAAAAATATTTTGTTTGATTGAAGATGGATCTTGGCTAGAAGGAGTCTCACGGCCAAGAAGAATTCAGGAGAAGCTTGATTAGGTTCTGTTTGTAATCGGGCTGAGTAGGGGCTCGGGTGGTCTGTATTTGGGGGAAATCTTCCGCAAATGTTATTAAAAACCGTTGGGAAAGATAGAGTTTTCCGAACGGTTTCATTAAACCATTGGGAAAACTGATTTGTTTCCCGTCTTTCCCAACTGTTTGATGAAACCGTTGGGAAAACTAATTTTCTTCCAATCTTTCCCAATGTTTTCATCAAACCGTTTGGAAAAATCAATTTTTATAGATCATTACCAATGGTTAATGAAAAACCGTTGGTAAAGATCACCTATACCAATGGTTCAAAAGAACTGTTGGTATACAACTGTTGGGAAAAACCATGATTTCCAGTAGTAGGTGGTTCAATGCACCTTCGCATTGATTATCATGAGCTCAATAAAATCACGATAAAGGATAAGTATCCACTACCCTAGATAGATGAATTTTTGGATAAGTTTCATGGGGATAATTATTTCTCTAATGTGGACCTAAGGTCGAGATATCATCAATTAAAGGTGAGAAAGTAAGATATTCCCAAGGCATCCTTTCAAATAAGGTATGGACACTATGATTTTATAGTGATGCCCTTTGGACTCACTAATGATCCCGAAATTTTTACTTATTTAATGAATATAGTCTTTAAATATTATCTCAAAAAAATTGTGGTAGTATTTATCAAAGATATTCTGATATATTCTAAGATCAAGGTCGAACATGAAGAGCATTTCAATAATGTGTTAAAGAATTTTCAATGGGAGAAACTACATGAAAAGTATAGTAAATGTGAGTTCTGGATGGAGGAAGTGTCATTTTTAGGGAATGTTATCACTCGAAAAGGGATATCTATGGACCCTACCAAGAAAAGGGCAATTTAATGGTGGCCTAAGAAAACATATAAAATAGAGATCCATATCTTTCTGGGTCTATCTGGGTATTATCAACAATTTTTGAAGAACATATCATGATTGTAAAACCCAATGACAAAGATGGCATGAAATGGATTGAAGTTCGTATGGACTCAATAATGTTAAGAAATATTTAAAGAGTTGAAAAAAAGTCTTATCAATGAAACAATACTCACACTCCCAACAAATGGAGAACTATTTTTGGTGTACAGTGATGATTCAAAAAGGGATTAGGATGTGTTCTGATGAAAAATGATAAAGTGGTAGCCTATGCCTCAAGGATGTTGAAACTCCATGAGGAAAACTATCCTACGCATGATCTCGGGTTGGAGGTTGTGATCTTTGCATTGAAAATCTGGTGGCATTATCTCAATGGGGAGAAGTGTGATATATATACTAATCGCAATAGTCTTAAATATATATTAACCCAAAAAGAGATTAATATATTCCAGTGAATATGGTTATTTCTCATCAAGGATTATGACTCCTCAATCCACTACCATCTCAGTAAGGCAAATAAGTTGGTGGATGCTCTAAGTAGAAAGGATAATACATCTTTATAAATTATGAAATTTGAAAATGATACAATATTCTTATATTTATAGAGGATGGACATGGGAATAATTAAGAGAGGAACATAATCAATCCTATCTCAAATGATTGCTCAACCATCCCTCAGGGTGAAAATAAAGGATGCTCAAAGAAAAGATTTGGAAATTCAGAAAAAATTCAAAGCTGTTAGAAATTGTAAATCCTCTGAGTTCAAGATTGATGAGGAAGGATTTGTAGGATTTGGGTCATGATTATTTGTACCATTTGATCCATAGATAAATAAGGATATTTTGAATGATGAATATAGCTCAACCTTCTCTATTCACCCAAGGAGAACAAAGATGTATTTGGATCTCTAAGAGAACTTTTGGTGGGATAATATGAAGATGGAGATTTCTTAGTATACATTAAAGTCTCTAGTATTTCAACAATTGAAGGCTAAAATACATAATTCTATGGGGATGATGCAACCACTACCCATACCAACATGGAATGGGAGAACATTACCATGGAATTTTTTTACTAGACTTCCAAGGATATCTAAAAGAAATAATGCTATACGGTTTATTATGGGTCATCTTACAAAGACATATCGATTTATCTCAATTAAAGAGTAATTCTCATTAGATCAAAATTCACAGAAATATATCGAAGATTTGGTAAGGTTTCATGGGTTACCACTGTCAATTTTATCCAATAGAGATCCAAGATTCACCTCTAAGTTCTGGAAAAATTCTTCAACATGCTCTACGAACAGATCTGAACATTAGTATGGCTTATCATCCTCAAACTGATGGAAAATCTGAGTGAACTATTCATACCCTGGAATTCATTTTGAGAGCTTGTTATATGGACTTAAAAGGAGGATGGAACCAATATCTTCCGCTGGTATAATTCTCCTACAAAAATATTTTCCACTCCAGCATCAAAATGGAACCATATAA
Organism: Viscum album; assembly: GCA_963277665.1. Lineage (NCBI taxonomy): Eukaryota > Viridiplantae > Streptophyta > Magnoliopsida > Santalales > Viscaceae > Viscum > Viscum album. The sequence goes on along the minus strand of OY728143.1, from coordinate 1,789,656,874 downwards.
ATCCCTATATGGGAAAAGGTGAAAACATTTGTGTTTTGGGATGAATTCAGTGATAATAAGCTGACAGGACCTAAAATAATTGAAGAGATGGGGGAGAAGGTAAAAACCATTCAACAGCACATCAAGGTAACCCAAAGTTGATAGAAGATTTATACAGACAATAATTGAGGAGACCTTGAGTTTAGAGTTGAATATATGGGAGTTTTTAGGAATATCTCCATGGAATAAGGTCATGATATTTGGGAAGAAAGTAAAGTTAAGTCCCTATTACCTCATCCCCTTAGATATTTTTGATCATTTTGTAGATGTTTCCTATCAAATATAACTTTCACCTACCATGTATAAAGTATATGATGTCTTCCACGTATCCTTCTTGAAGAAGTACATACCAGATCATTCGCATGTACTCTCTTCAGAGGTGGTATAACTTGAGAATGATCTTTTGTATGAGGGGAATCTATTGAAGAGCTTGTATTTTATAGATAATATTCAATTTAACAAGACTAATCACCTAGTCAAAGTACGGTGGTATAACCATAAGTATGAAGAGGCTACATGGGAACTAGAGGAGTAAATGAAGGAAAAGTATCTGCACCTATTTATGGATTAGAATGTTAAACAAAATTTTGAGGGTGAAATTTCAAAAGGGGGGAAGAATGTAATTACACAATGTTTTATCAAGGGAAATTACCTTCTCATAATTATTTCATATAATCACATGAAATCACAAATCAATGAAATACTAAGAACTATGTTACCTTTTAAAATAATATTGTTTCTTCTGTAATTTGAATTTCAAAAATCTAACAAACATGGTTGCAATTTGTAACATGTTTGGAGTCCGATAAGACAAAGTTAAATTTTTTTAGTGAATAGTAACTGAACCTTATGTATAGTAACCCACCCTTATGAATAGTAATATGACCCTTATGAATATTAACTCATTCAAAATAATAGTAACTTCACCCTTGAATATATAAATAACATTTTGGCATCTTATAAGTGATAACATGACTGTAGTACAAATATAGGTTTTTTTGTAATACATAAATATTTAATTAAAATTAATTAATTAATTTAAAAGAAAATTTATTTTTTTGAAAGGTGTTCAGAAATTAAGATTTTATGTCTTCTAGTTTTAAAATAATTTTATAAGACCTTGTGTAATTATTTAAACCATTATAAAGTCATTTATAGTTTTAAAATCTATATTTTTCAAGTAAATTGTAATTTTAATTAAAAATTAAATTAATCATATTTAAAAAATTATTTTTGAAAAATTGATTTCATTTTTGTATTATAAACATTAAAAAATGGTTAGGGTTAATTTTTGGTATTTTTCTAAAAAACATTAATTTTTGGTGAATAGTCTAATATGGTAATTTATCCTATATATACACTATATGTTAAATACACATTTTATGGATTCATGGATTATTTAATCACCTTTAGTTTGAAATCACATGCATATATTACTATTTTTGGTCATGATAGTCATTACTATTTCTTGTCTTATGGAAAAATAATAATCTAATAATTAAAAAATTAAGAAAACCCCCTCCTCTCCACTATAAAAACCACCCACATGACCCTCTTATCTTCACTTCTCTAAAGCCTTGTGTCTTTCTAAATTCTATTCAATATCTCCCCAATATCCTCCCCCATGTCAAACATCCATCTTTTTCCCTGAAATATAAAATCCTCTCCCTTTAAGAGGCTCTCAAAGAATATTAACTTAAGAGGTAAATTCCTCTTTTCAATTCTTTTACTTTCCTTCCAAGTTCCATTGTTTTATTTTATATCTTTTCCTATACTCATCTAGATGTTTTGAGAACTCCAGTACCTTATATGTACTAGAATGTTTTTTTGATTATGTAATAATTTATTATCAAATCTTCTTTACCCTTTTTCAAAATGGTAGTAAAAACACCATCTGAGATGTGTCAATTCACCACATTCAAGGGTGATGGGTTTTCAATTTCTATTACCATATTCCATTCTAGTCACAAAACTATTTTAATGGTTAAAATAGACTATAATATATGTATTATTCATCAAACATGGTTATTTAATATTTTTTTACTTATGGTTTTAATTTATACAAAAAAATATGTTCGTCGTGATAAAAAACTACGAACTAACCCAAAAGGTTATCACTGGTGTTTTATATATTGATTAAACCTGACTCCAAGTAAAAAAATTAAATTTACAACCATGTAACCTTCTGGATGTTCAATAATAAAATATAAATCCAATTATGGAAAACTATCCTCATTTTACATGATTTTCTGTTCATGTATATAAGTAAAATGATCATGGAACAAATGAACCCGAACAGTGAAATTGAACCTCATAACCAATCAAAAAGGTTATGAATGAACACAAAACGTTTATACTAAATCAATTAAATGTAAATTAGGTTTGAGAATTATTAATTAATGAACCTAATTATATTATTTAAGTTATTAATATCAAGAGGGTAATACCTTCAGACTTAAGGTAAGGGATTCTACCTGAACCTCCATTATTCCTTCAGGTTATTCTTACTCTCTTTTTACCCAAATGAAATCCTATATTCTCTTAATGTAAATATTATATTTTATTTTTATATCTAAAAAATCATGTATCAAGATACATTATACATTCTCTTTTTGGTATATACTTTCTTTTAAGTGATTCCCTCCTCAATACCTCTCGATAAGTAAACCTGTTTTATGGGGACTTCCCGAATTCATACCAAATATTAAGTACACTCAACTATATGTTTTAATCCACCATTGTTTTTATAAAACCAGTGTTTTTATTATTTAAACCTTCTTTTATCACTTCTAGTTTTTTATAAAATATTATTCTCTTTTCTATTTTAAATGATCATTAGTATTTTCCTTAAACTGCACTAAAATGTTTTAATGCTAAAATTTATTAAATACCCTTATTACATGTTGTCAATTTGTTTGAAATAACTTAACATGATATATGATTATTTTACATTATTAATTTTCATGTATGTTCTAATTCATTTCTTTAATGGATGCTTGTATGATATGTCCATTCATTATGCTTTATAACATGATTATGATATGCATTTCTTTCCATGGGTACCCTTATGTTTATGAATGATTGATTATGTCTGATTATTAATGTGGAAATCATATTCATGAATATTTTAATATTCGTGTTCCTATATGGAACTCTAATACATTGATAAATTTTACTCTCATGAGATTTTATGTGCAACGGTCTTGGCGGTTAGCCTTGACTTGTGATACCATGTGGTACGGTCTTGGTGGTTGACCTTGACATGTGATCCTCTATGTGAAACAAGCCTTGACTTGGGATAAAGTCATGAATTATGTTGCTACCAAATTATTATGACTCCATTTTTATATGACTCCATGTTAATATGTTATTATTTCACATGCTACATGCATTTTTATATTATTATTTCATGCCTTCTAACCCATGTGCTAAAACTTTATTACTATGATTTTTCCCTTACAGGGGTTTTAGATTGTTCCTTTTTTATGTTATCCCCAGGTTACCCTATCATTATTTATGATCACAATGAAATATAAGAGATCTTTATTAATATTATATAAAGAAATGTTTTATTTAGTCCCATGTTTTTAGTTTTACATACATAATCTTCCAAGACACTAGACTTCACAATCCTTGGAATATAATATAATGTTTTATTATGATTAAAATCATATAATGTGATATGTAAAAGAATAGGGTCACTATACATATACTCCACTAGTGGTAGGTGATCCTCCCAACTACAACCAAAGTCTAACATGAAAGCCCGCAGCATGTCCTCCAGAACATGAATGGTATGTTCCATCTGGTCGTACATTTGTGGGAGAAATGCTCTACTCAAGAGTAACTAGGTCCCAAATGCCTTCTATAATCACTTACACAATCAGGATGTAAATCGATCATCACGATCTGAAATAATCATCGATGGTACTCCATGAAGTCCAACTATATCTTTTAAGTAGAGGTATCCCAAAATCTCAACTAAACTCTACTCTCGGATATCTAGGAAGTGGGATGACTTGGTGAGTCATTCAATGATCACCTAGATGGAATCATTTCCCCATGACTCATGTGGTAAACCCATCATGAATTCCATAGATATCTCATCCCACTACCATTTTGGAACCTCAAGGGGTTATGCTAAACCTTCTTGAACCTAGTCTTTATCCTTCACTTACTGATAAGTAAGGCATCGAGAAATAAACTATGCAACTCCTTTATTTATCCTTGGCCACCAAAACTTACATTGGAGGTTCGGGTACATATTTTCCACACCAGGATGTACCACCAAAGGGGACGTGTGAAACTCCCTCAGAACTTCTTCTATCAATGCCAATGGTGCTACTATATATACTCTAAAAATAATTAAGTGCTCCCCATATTTTGAATATCCATCAAGATCATTCCCTATAAATATCTGAGGATGTTGGGTCTCACAGTCAGTATCCCAAAGTTGTTCCTCCCTGAATCATTGTATGATTTTAGGGATGAAAACCATCTACTAGAGGTAGGATACTCCATTTATATCCCCAAAGGATAACTATAATGAGAACAACTTCTCTGAGGCCTTGTTCAACAACTGTAAACTAGATCACCTACTAAGTGCATCTTCCACCACATTACCATTTTCATGAGTATAAAAAATCTCAAATTCAGAGGCCATGAGGAACTATATAAATCACCTCTATCTCAAGTTTAGATCCTTATGAGATAATATATACTTGAGAATCTTGTGATCGAATTAGATGATAAACCACACGCCCATCAGGTAGTGTTACTACATCTTCAATGAGAAGACTAGTGATGAAAACTCAAGATCATGAGTAACTTAGTTCTTATCATGTGGTATAAACTGGCATGAACCATAGGTAATCACTACTTTCCTCTGTATCAGGACACAAAAAATCCTGGTTTCAGATGCATCACATGACATTACATACTTGACACCCTCCCCCCACAATCTAAAGATCAGATCACTTTTAAAACTCTACCTTAGCCACTAAAAATCCTACTGGGACATCTCTTTCCACACAAAAGTCTTCCCCTTTTGAGTCAAAGATATCATAGGTTCTAACATCCTAGAGAAATTAAGTATGAATATCTGATAATATCCTACTAGATCGAGGATTATATGAACCTCCATTAAGTTCTTAGGTGGATCCCATACTGACACTGCCTCAACCTTGGTAGGGAACACTGTCACTCCATCTATTGAGAAAATGTGTCCCATAAAGTGGAACTCCTGAATCTAGAACAGGAACTTCAAGATTTTCCCATAAATATAGTTCTCTTGGATCACATCCAGAATCATCCTTATGTATATCACATGGTCCTCCTCAGATGTTGAGTACACAAGGATATCGTCGATGAAGACTACAATTAACCAGTATAAGTAAGGCTGAAAGATCTGGTTCATGAGTTTTATGAACACTATTAGGGAATTCATCATGCCAAAGGGAATCACCAAGTACTCATAACGACTAAAAAGTAACCTAAAAATTTTCCTTAGTATATCCTTATCCCGTACTTGCATCTGGAGATAGCCTGATCGAAGATCAACCTTTTTGAACCATCATTTCGTTTCCAACTGATCAAAGAGGTCATCAATTCCCAATAGTAGATACTGGTTCTTCATATTCACCTAGTTCAAGTGTTGGTAGTCCACACACAACCTCAATCTCCCATCTTCCTTTTTGGAAAACAAAACTGGGGCCGCCTGGGTTGATACACTGGGTCTCACAAATCCATTCCTTTGAAAGTCCTCCAAATACACCCTCATCTCGTGAAACTCTGTGGGAGACATCTGATATGATGGTGTAGATATAGATGTCATATCAGGGTGTAAATAAATAAATATGTCTATCTCCAATCTGGGTGGTAATCCTATAATATATTCTATAAAGAATACCCCATACTATGCTACCACAACTAGAAACTGGAAGCTCATAACAACCACTACACTGAGGTTTGTGCTAGCCAACTGATGAGTAATTGGATGAACCCTCTTATGCATGATTCAATCTTGTGTTGTTTGGGTTTCCATTCACCAACAAAGGTAAACTTCATTCCATCACTTTAGACACACTACACCATTCCCCTAAAATATTCAATATGGGTATTGACTGTAGATAACAAATCCATAGAAAGAATGGTATCATAGGGCCTCAACACACCCACAAAGAGGTTCTAACTGAAACTATCAACTCCATGGGTCTGGTCACACTACCGGCATAGGTTTTTGATCATTGAGTATTATATATTATGTGTCTCTAATCAGACTAATTGAGTCAACACTTCTACTAGAGTCTCTGTGTCTTGAAAAATATATGTGGAAAGAAATGAATGACTATCAACTTTGTCTATCAGTACTGCATCTAAAGAAGAAAATAAATAGATCGTACATCAAATAATTTACAGAGACCCTGGGTTATATGCCTCGATGGAATGTAGATGTCCTCTCCCATATCATCCTTCTCCCTCAGCCTGGTGTGGACCACATGGTGGTGGTGGTGGTAGCAAGTTGAAACTTTAACCACCTCTTGCTACTCTCTTAGCTCCTCTATTACATCCACCATCTTACGGATCTACCTACTCCTATCACTATCTATACCTCGAAGGTCTATCAAAAATGTCCCTTTCAGTAGTACGGTGGGTTCGAAAATATCATGCAAGATATCACATGCCATCACATAAATAACATCGCCTTTCTCTAGGATATCCCCACCAACCACGTGTGCCCTAAACTGCAAATCCACTATCCTGGGACCTCCTCTTCAAAGTTCACCCACATACAGGTCCCTGGGACAGACTTCGTCCCCCTAATATTGAGGTATTTACTCTTGATCATCCACTACTGACTATCATCTATTGTATATATTCAGTCAAGAAGCCTTCAACAACTAAACCCCGCTCAATTACCTCAGTATATATCGAAATGTTCAGAGGGATTAAACTGGATCAGATGTCTTTATGAAAACATCACTTGAAGGAATAATCCCTGAAGTAATGGTCTCATACCATATCCATCATGTACATAGAAATTTTGGAAAAACTAAATAAATCATCAGCTACTGTCATGCTGCCCTGCTGGAGCAGGAGAAGTTCTTGAATACACATAACTCTTAGCATAACTGGTGGTAACTCCTCCCTAAAGAGGAACTTAAATGCTCCATCAAAGATTCACCACATCTTGAGTCTGGATAACTAAAATACACCATCTCCCTACTGATCCATGAAGAATTCATGCTGGCGGGACCACCATTAGATCCACTGGTGTCCTGACTAGATGAAAAACTTAGGTCATCGCCTCATCCCAGTCTTCATGTGCCAATGGTTTTGGCTCACCTAGGAATATAAGGGGTATCTATCATTGAAATTCATGAAGCATTCTCATCCTATGATCCTAATTTATAGGTATATTGGGTACCACATTCAACTCTGTAGGTGGTGATATGGTTGGTGCTCTACATGGAGGTCACAACTGGGTAACTAGTCCCTGTTTTGAAGCCTCTTCACTAAGGGGGTCATCCTCATTATCAGTCTTCTAAATCCCAGTTTGTATGTTTCCTAGAGGTATCCAATAAGAAAACTATATGTACCACGGTTATGAGAATATCTGGAGAGCAAACTCAAGAATAAAATAGAAACCACAACCCATTTCTATATCATTCATGTACCATTATTTTCCTTACAACCAGTGTTTTCATGTACCAAGTTTAGAATGAGGTTATCAGAATCCTTGTGTATTTATACATTAGTCGTCGCACCAAAATTGTAGTCCCTAACCTAAAATAAGAACTTGAAACACTTAACATTGTTTCCCCAAACCAATCTCAAAGACTCTTGGTCCAAAAATAGAACAGACAAACTCTGATACCATGTGTTCATAACTCTTCCTAGTGGGGCTCATGTCGTGACTCTCCAAGCCCACCTCAAATTGGCTAGGTCTAGTGACTATCACTGAGTAGGCATATTACTAACAAGGCTTGAATTTTCTGTGTGCATGTATGCATTCACACATCTCCAAACCCAAAAATGATGAAATGTAAAAAACCACTATGTAAACAAGGCTTTCATACCAATATATTCCAACCATAGTATGACCAGAAAGTAAGGTAATGTAAATAGGGCTAAATGCAAGCCCTCCATAAGAATTCTATAACACAAGTCCATCCTGTAATAAAAAGTTACCAAGACTGATGTTTGTAGTCATAAGAATACACCTTCATCTGTTTGGTCTCACAAAGCCCCATCTGGTCCTAGTCCACCAAGGACTCCATCAAAGGAGTGGTCATTTTCCAAAGAAACAACACATGCGGGAAATGCCCAATAAAAAGTGAGTATAAAAATACTCAGTAGGACACCCTGAAACCACAAATAAATATAGAATATAAATCATAAAATTATCTTTACATGGTTATATGTCTACAGAACATATAATAAAAATATATCTAGATATACTCAACCAAGACACACAATCTAGAGGTAAGTCACAACCACTGCATACTGACCCTATCAATTCATCTCAAATATTCCAGAAACCACTCATCAAGGAGAACACACTCCCGAGTCTGATAGCACTGATGATGTTTTTCTAAGAGGTACTACTCATCGAGTTCTATCATGAGAGAGATATACTGATACATCTGATAATAGATATGATACAATAGATAAGGATCATAGCCATGGACATGGGGAAATACTGAAAACTCAATATAGATTAACCCTCAAAGTAAAGGAATGGCGCTCTAATAGTTTTTTCCATGTCGATACCAAGAACTCCACCTAGGGCACAGAGAATGAATAGAGGATCATGCTTCGGGCCACTATGGGGATTCCAACTGCTCTATCTAGGAAGTCTTACAGAAGGGATCATAGTCCTCTGAGTAGGAAATGATTTATACCTAACTCCATGGAAATGATAAAGGGAATGGACCCTAATGAAACTTTTGAAGATGCTAAAGACAAGAAAATCAAGCCATGTAGAAATGAATACATAGTGTGTTGTAGGGTCACATTTTGTGTCCCTTGACCCTGGGTACTTCCCATGTACAATGACATGTGTCATTCCAAATCATGTCATGAAGAATATGGGTACACAGAGTGTAGAAGGATTCACATATTCTGCCCTTCCATCCGGAGTCCACCCATGTACTTCAGCCAGGTTTCAGTACAAATTGTCAACCCCTGTAACCTTTATCAAGTCATAGTATATGGGGTAATCCATGTAATCAATTCTGGCCATGTCGTGTGGGGGAGTACATGTTGTGTAGTCAACTCGTGTCCACCAGCCCATGCATTTTTACTTCCCATGTACACAAAAATTGGTCCAATAATAAACACAGGCTGTGTAGCCAGGCTTACATGCCATGTGTATCGAGTTTTCCAGAACCCGTCTTTTTTCTCCTTCTTGCCTCATCCGATCACTCGGGTTTTGCTTCATTGCTCAATTCACCTCGAAACTCAAGATAGAAGTTCTTTCGGTAAATATAACACCAAAATTGATAGGATTTGGGCTCTCAGAAATCTTGAAAAACATGATTGTAGGCATTCTTCGTAGTTTTTGAAGAATGCAGATTTGGCACCCACCATCATTGAATCTGTCGTTGTGCCAAGCGTCGCACCTCTATTGAGATATCCCAATGCCAAATCTCCAGTTTCAAATAATTATTCCAAGAATAAATGGTGAAATGACTGATTATTAAATGATTGGGGGAGGAATGAATAATGTGTGTCAAGAATGCATGTCAAGAATACCAGAAATCGGGGGAGGAAGTGCACAAGGAACAATCCTAAGTAATGAACCTCAACTTTTTTTCATTATAGAATTGACCAATTTTGAAAAGAACGATAAATGAATCAAGTAATCAATCTCATAGAACAAATACTCCTATACCCCACGAATATCATCCCATACCACATATGTGATCGATCTGTAGGCTAATATGTTCATGTATTAGTCCGCGATCTTCATAGGAATAATAAATGGGAGAGTGGATTTCAAATAACAAATCCTACATGGATTTTGGATTACTCACTGATAAATATAAGTTTCCACATCATCTTCATTTGTAAGATCCATCAAGAATGGTGGATCTTTTATCCATGCTTCTATCACCTCCAACTGAAGAGGATTCTCCATACATTCCAACATATCTAGAGAATTACAGGGTCATTGGACTAACCCTAATCTCTTTCAGTGGGATTATATAAAATAAACCTTGTATATTCATCGCTTCTTCGATGAAATAAATTAAAATAAAATTTTATAATATATTTTATTCATTTAAAATGTCAGTGATGACTTTCCACAATTGACCCATTCCAACCAATGTTAGGTCACACTTAGGGTAAAGCCATTATTCTGAACCCAATGGTTCCCTTGGATTTCTAATCTGGGAAACCGTTTATAATTTATACAAATTTTTTGAGGAAAAATGAGCATGTGAAGTATTTAATATTTTAATTTATTCTAAACATTTATTCTGGGCACACTGGCCCTCATAATTTCACATTGTATCAGTGCATGGTATCTAATTTAATCCATATAATATTTAAAAATAATACATAAAAAATAAGGGACATTAGACAATACACCAGTTAAATTGTATCCAAATACACATGTGATCAAAAATAAAATCTTCTAAGAACACAACATCATATCATACTAACAATCATATACATGGCCTCTATAGGGTAATAAACTTCTTACCTCAATCTTATTGAATAGATGACAAAATTTTCTCCAAGGAATCACCACTCAAATCATGTTCATCTATAAGTCGATTCAAACCACTCACCAAAGATTCCTATAAAAAATTCCAAATATTTTATATCCAAAATAAATACAAATACTACATGTGATAAAATCTTTCCCTCTTCTATAAAATTCAAATTATAGTTTTAATTAATAGCATGAGAAAATCATTTATTCTTTATAGAAAATTATAATTTATATCTAATAATGAATTTATATCTATTAAATAATTTTGGATAAAGTTAGATAATAATTCTATATCACTCTAAAATGATTTTATATATTACTATATTTCAAGAAACTTTTTTTGACTTCTACAAAATAATTAAAATATAACCATTATAATTATTTTAGTAATCTTTAATAATCTTATTCCATTATCTTTAAAGGCTGAATCCAACCATTTATCTAGAAGGATTATTCCACAATTTTCATTTAAAATAAGGATAGGAGAAAATTAAAATTCCTAACTATAATATATCTCTTTTAAAATATTGTACACATAAATAGAGAAGAGATAATTTTTTCTATGTCTTGAAACTAGATAAAAACATTATTTGTTTCAAAGAAGGCTTTACATTTTTTTTAAAAAAATGAGTTATGGACTACATGGAATTAAGAGAAAAAATAAATAAATAAGGTCCAGAGGTCAGGGTATTATTAAGAAAGAAATATGTATGTTGGATCACATTATTGAATACTCTAATTTAAATTCATTATTTAAATATTAATTTAAGTGATTCTAAAATATGTAAAATTTAAAACCTTCAAAACCACTACAGCGAAGATAAAATGAGTCAAAAGAAACAATTTCCATGATTTTTAGCCTTTAAAATCATTAAAACACTTTAAAGGGTTGAATAGCTCGGAAGAAATTAAAAAAAGGGTTTAAAAACATTTTTCTCATAAAAGGATGTTACATAAGAGTCGTATGGTTTTACCCTTACGTAGCTCATAGATTTCGTACAAGGGTAAGTAATTTTATCCTTATATAGGTCTCCTTTCCTTGTATGGGCTTTAAAAATAGGATATTACTGTTATATAATTTAGAGGTTACCCTTATGGAACCTTTAGAAAAATACGGCTAACCTTAGGAATCTTCTAAGAATTATGGGTTACCATTACACAACCCATAAAAACTCAGGATTACCCTAATATAGTGTACATAAATTCAATCCAAATCCTTACACAGAGATTATTTACATTTATATTACCCTTAAAATTTTAGTGTTACCCTTACCCAACACCCCAAAACTTACCTATCTAAGGTTAGAGGAATTTTTACCATTACATATGACTAACTTCACACGTAAGGGTAAAAAACATCAAAATTGTAAAATTCTCACAAAGAAAATTATAGATTATTTCAAAAATTGGTTTTTTAGAACACATTAAAGTAGGGAATGTTATTATATAAATATTTCATATTTTATATAAACAATTTAGATGGAGGAGTCGCATGGCGTAGCACCTGGGGAGAATCCTAGTTTGGATGATCCTGATTCAAGCATGCCGAAGGCTGTTGATCCCTTGCCTGATATTTTTTCTTTGATTGCCAAGAAATTAGACTATTTTAGTCATAAAGAAATGTTTTGATGTGCACCATCAAAGAAACCTGTGGTGGCCTCTAGTTCTGAAGCGTAGGGCCTGAGGAAGTTTGCGAACGTCTTGAAATCGGACAGTATGTTCCCTGATTTTGAATGTCCTCCTCCTGGTATAATTATTTAAAAAGTTCATATTGAACATGTTGTTGTTGATAAAATTGTGATTGAAGAACGAGTGAATCTTTGATGCTTCTCGATCATCGCCCGGGTTGTTCTTCCAAAGGGTAGATCACTCTGAAAATTTAATGATCTGTCTCAAACACTCTCTCCAATTTGGGGGTTTGATGATTTGAAGATTATTTCTATGTCCTGTGGTTATTATCATGTTCATGTATCCTCCGAGGAATCGAAACAAAGGTCATGGAGCTTCAGATATGTTTCTTTGAAGCCTGGTGTTCTTCAAATTCAATAATGGGTCAGAAACATTGATCCTGAGAATGTCAAGGATACACATGCCAATGTTAGGATTTGTATTCACAAACTGAACTAGCTATATTGGCATCCTAGGATCATATGGGATATCACCTCATTGTTTGGAATCCATATTCTGATGGATAAGCATACAGATGATCCTAAATTTGGCCGTTTCGTGAGATTTCTGGTGGAAGTGGATAGGGCCTCGATGCGGGTGGAGGAGGTTGTTCTCACGAACAGGGATGACCGATTCAACCTTGAGATTCAGTATGAAAGGCGACCGAGGTTCTATGTCAATTTCCATTTCATTGGTCACATGGATTTTGAATGCAACAGAAAAAAAAATTGTGGTCTATGCAAGCTAAAGGGTCACATTGATGATCTATGTCGGAAGGGAAAGGCCAAGGGAAAGGTGCAGGATCCAGACATGAATGTTATCCCTCTTGTTGAAGAATGTTCTTAGGGCTCTATGCAGGTTATTGTTGAACCCGATGCTCAGGTGGCAGTGCAGGGTAATGATATGGTTTCTTATACAGCTCATCTCGATGTCCCTCGTGACTCTTTACAGAGTTCTGCTGCTGCAACTGAGTCCTTTCCAATGTAGAGTGAATCTATTGAGGTTCCCCTAGGCTCTATTCAGGTGTCTAAAAATTTGAATGCTTTGGTCATTGAAGTTGCTGCTCCATCGGGAGGGCAGGCTCAGACTGTGTTATGTCAACCAGTGAATTCCAATCAATATATTGCACAGGATAAGGAACATTCTTCTCAGGTAGTGTAGGGTCAATCAGTGGATCATGTAGTGAATAAATGAAGTGAGCCTTCTGTTGGGTCTGCTTTACATGGGTTAGTGTCGGCTGGGGTTGGGTATGTGACAAAAAATGATATATCTTTGGTTACATGTATGGGTTTGGAGTATGATAGGTTATCTAGATAGAAAAATGAGGATGTTTTTTCTACTGAACTTATACAGGGGCAGGAACATGTCATACCTGTTGTGAAGGTTCTGGATCCTCATTCTATTGAGAGTGTTAGGAGTAGTGAAAAAAATGATGATGGGTCCTTCTCTCAGGTCCCTTTTTCTAAGGCTGCAAGGAAGCCTACTTTATAGATCAATCAAGAGATACTTGTTTCTTTGAATAAGGTTACACCTTTGACTGGTGTTTTTTGGTCTGATTATAAAGAGGACATTATCATTGAGGAATAATATCGATCTTTGGAAGGTTCAACCCCCATTACAGGTTAACTTGTTGATCCAGATACTTCTTCCTTAGAAGTTAAGAAGAAGGGTGAGAAGCAAGATAAATCAGTGAAATTTCAAAAGATGGTGGTCCAATAACAAGGTCCAAATCATCTCTATCATGAAGATTTTCATCTGGAATTTCCAAGGTCTTCGTAATTCTCCCACAATAACAACCCTTAGTCATGTTATTATGACTAATAAAACTCTCCTTAGAGGAATGAATGAGCATCGGATGTCCTTCTGTAAATGTAAATCTTTCATATGGTCAACCATTGGGTACTCTTTGGTTTCTCATAATGCTTATCAGAGTTCTTTAGAGTCTCTTTGGGCTTTGAAGCATGATAGTGTTTCTTTGATATCTTCCTTTTATGATCAATATTTTATGACTCTTTCTATTTATATAAGTGGTTATGGCATGTCTTTTACTTTTTTCTATGCTTTAAATCAGTATACTGGGAGACACACTCTTTGGGCATCTCTGGAAATCATAACTATGGAAATGTGCCAAAATTGGGTCATTATTAGTGATTTTAATTAGGTGCTCCGGGCTGAGGATAAGACAGGAAATTCTTTTAACATGTTGGGTACTTCTGAATTCTCTGCCTGTATTGATGCTTGTGATCTGATTGAGGTTCCAATCATGGGGGCTGATTTTACCTAGCGCTGATACACTTTAAACGGGTTACAAGCCAGTAAGCTTTATAGGTGCTTCTATAATGTTGATGGGGGATCTTGGGACTTTTCTAAGTCTAGTATTACTCTTTCGAGGGCTAATTCTGACCACAATCCTTTTTTAATGGATTTGAATCTCCACAACTTGAGATCTTTTCCCTTACCTTTCAAGTCCAATAATTCCTGGTTATATATTCAAGGTTATAGGAAAACTGTCATTAATGCTTTGGGAACCACTGTGATTGGAAGTCCCTTTTATATAATGGTTATGAAGTTGAAGGTTGTGAATGCAAAGCTCAAAGAGTGAAGTAATAAATCTTTTTCATGCCTTGATCATGATATCCAAAATGTTGGGGATAATCTTTATCACTATCAAAGACTTGATGAGGTCCAGGATGTAATGTCTAGGGAAGATTTTCTTGCTCTTTCTAAATTTAATGAGCTACTGAAATTAAAGGAAAGTCTTTCCCGGGATCAATATAATGTTAAGTGGTTGAAAGAAGGGGATAGAAATACAAGACTTTTTCATTTCTTACACATGGAGAAAATGGTGAAGTGTGGCATGAATGTCCTCATGATCGATGGTGTTATTTTAAACTCTAAAAAAGATATTTTGGATGCTGCTTGTAGCTATTTTGAGAAACTTTACACTGACTCAGGGCATGATAATACTCATATAATGTTCATGAATATCTCTCCTTTAGTCGAGGCCTCACAGAATGAGATTCTCACTAATATACCTATAGAGGAGGAAGTCAGGAAGGCTGTTTTTTCTATGAATCTTGATAGTGTGGCATGTCTAGATGGTCTCTCCAATAGATTTGTTATGGATTATTGGGGTTTTATTCACACAAAGTTTTTCCATGCGGATACAGATTTTTTTACCATTCTTATTTCCCTTTTGGTACCAATTCTATCTTTATTGCTTTGATTCCAAAGAAAAAGAATGCTCTTGACATTTGGGATTTCAGGCTCGTGGCCATAGGGAACAATATTTCAAAAGTTATCAGCAAAATCTTGGATAATTTATTGGGAATTATTGCTAAGGAGTATATTTCTACAAATCAATTTGGGTTTGTGCCTAGAAGGAACATTCAAAACTGCTTGTATACGGAGTCTGAATGTGTTAATGTTATGAGGAAAAAGGTTAATTATAGGAATATGGATATGAAAGTTGAAATTGCGAAGGATTTTGATATGATGAAATGGAGTTTCATTTTTGCGGTGTTAAGAATGCATGGCTTTTCCAATGGTTGCATTAATTTGATTTGCTGCATTATTCAAAGTTCTAGGTTATCTGTTCTTGTGAACGGTTCTCCCATAGGATTTTGTAAATCTTCCAGGGGAGTGTGACAAGGAGACCCCTTATCTGGTCTCCTTTTTGCTATTTTAGAATATTATTTGAGTACAGGTCTTTCGGATCTGGTGCATGCTTGTTTGTAACAGCAAATGACTGTTGGCAGAGGTCGGCTTTCCCCTTCACATCTTTTTTATGCTGATGATATTCTGTTGTTTGGTAAGGCTTATGGAAGTACTATCCAATATATTAACGCATCTTTTGAGCATTATGAATTTGTTTCTAGTCAGGTTATCAGTTGGAAGAAATCCTCTGTGTTTTTTGGGGAAGGGGTCACCCTATCAAAGCAAAACAGAGTTTCTCAGAAGCTTGGGGTTAAAAGAGGGGCTCTTCCTTTTAACTATCATGGGGTTCCCCTTTTCTGGGGTGCTATTAAAAGGTGTCATTTGGAAAATATCTATCTCAAAATTCTCAATCAAATGGCTACCTGGAAAGGTAAATCAATGTCTCGGGCAGGGCGGGTCAGCCTGGTTAACTCTGTTATCACCTCTATGTGTGTCTATGATTTTTCATTATACAGATGGCCTAGAACTCTTCTTAAGGATTTACAAAGGCGGGTTTGGAATTTTATTTGGACTGGTTTAATTCAAGAGAGGAAGCTTGTTACAGTTTCTTGGGGTGATTTCATTCGGCTTGTTGACATGGGTGGTAAGGGGATTAAGGACCTTAAGCTCTTTAACGAATCACTCATTAAAATGTTTACTTGGTCACTCTTGACTTCCATTGATTTTTCTTTGGAGTTTCTGTTCAATATATTTGGATCCAAGTTGATCAATGGGTAATCTCTTTATGTACCTTCCTCGATATGGTCATCAATTAAGTATTCTTATCTCAGCCTTGCACAATCCTCTAAATGGGATGTTTATCGGAATTCCTCTTTAAACTATTGGAAGACTGTTTAGTTGTCATGTGCCATTACTGAGAATACTGAAATTCCTTATTCTTTGAAGGATCTCTCAATTTCTGAATTTCATAATAATTTCATGGATCAGGGGTTGCTTTCTGATTCACTGAAACTGGATTTGGTATGTTATCAGTATTCTGCGGTGGATACTTTAATCAGGTTTCCCAGTATTACTGGAACCTTGAGAACTAAGGAGGATTATAGACTCATGTGTACTGAGCCTTTGATGGTTCCTTCTTGGATGCTTATTTTTCATGTTTCTTATATCCCTCTATCTTAGTATTTTCTTATGTAGAGGATTTGTAAGTGTATATTACCTCTACAACGGATGATACAACATGCAATATTTTCTCTTGCACCTGTTTATTTTAGTTGTCTCGATGCAGATGAGACTCTTGATCATTTATTTATATCTTGTTACTCTGCATCTAGTTTATCGGATTATTTTCATGGTGTTTTTGGATGTCATCTAAACATGGAGTGTTTTGGATAGCTTATGGATTCTATTTATCGAGCTGATTGTAGTTCTCAGGTGAAACCATTTCTCCTCTCTACTGTCTCAGTGGTTGTTTCTTTTATCTGGAGAGCCTGAAATTCTCTTGTCTTTGACAACAAAATTATACTAATTTTTGTTGGTATTCTAGAGCTTCATACTTGTTTTCTTTCTTCTACACGAGATTGAAATGGAGTCATGCGGAATGATGTTTCCGATCTAGTTATCTTATGAACTTAGGGTGTTTCTGGCAGATGTAAGAAGCCAATTGTTATGAAATATATCTGGTGGATTCCTACGATATCTCGATGTCTGAATGTTAATGTGGACGGAGCGGCTTCAGGTGCACTAGGGCCTTTAGGATGTGGTGGTGTTTTTCCACACTTATAGGGGTTTTGTTAAAGGTTGTTTTTACCACTTTTTAGGTAATGGCTTGGCTATTGAGGTGGAGTTATGGGATATAATCAAGGTTTCTCTGTATGCTTCTTTTCATGTTTGGATGACCTTATAGATGGAGTCTGACTCAACTCTAGCGGTTTATATTCTTAGAAATCATTCAAGAAATGTCCCTTGGAAGATTCTTTATGCATGGGATGACTCTCTCAATATAGTGGAGTAGATTTGTTTGGTTGTCACTCATGTTTCCAAAGAGGAAAATAAGGTTGTTGATGCTCTGTCCAAGCGTGCGATTGGGGGGGTTTTCTCTTTATGGTCCTTGGTTACACCAACCTTCTGCTATAGTTTGGTTGATGCTGATGTACGTGCTGTTGTGTATACACGTCTTTGCTAAGCCCATTTTTCTCCTCTTTTGATGTATTTACTTTTTTATATAAATATTTTTTGGGTGTAGGATTTCCTACTCCTGAGACTTCTGATTATATAAAATAAATATCATGTATTTAGTTTTATTTAAAC
The DNA here is from genome assembly GCA_963277665.1 of Viscum album. NCBI lineage: Eukaryota > Viridiplantae > Streptophyta > Magnoliopsida > Santalales > Viscaceae > Viscum > Viscum album. Next base: position 1,789,638,480 of record OY728143.1, on the reverse strand, counting down.
AATAATAAAATCCACCAAAAATAATTTTTATAATATTTTAAATAAATTTTCTATAATAAAACCCTTAATTTGATATATATATATATATATATATATATTATAATGTAAAATACTTTAAATGTTTTATAATTTAAATTTATAATTAATTTACAAATTGACACACTTTAAAAAACTTGACCATTTTTTATATAAGATACCACACGGTTTATACCTCATTAAAATTCATTCAAAGGAAAACCATAACTATTTTATTTAGATGAGGAAATTTTGGAAAAGGATTTCAGAAGTTCAACTTTTAAAAAAATAGAGGGTTTCACCTAGTGATGACATGCTTTAATTATAAAAATTTAATTTTATTACTACTAATAACTATTTTTTCAATAAACCACAATGTAATATTGTTATTCTTAAAATGATCTATTTTTATAGAACCTTTAAAAACAATATTTAAAATACATGATATGGTTTTATAAATTTTAAAAAAAACACTCATTTAATTAAAAAAACTCATGATTTATAAAAAATCATGATCAATGACCAATTTTGAAAAAATGAAATGTAGTTATGGGAAATAATATTTTACATGTTTCTTCATATATCTAAAAACATAATTCAAACAAATGTATGTGGATCAGATACTAATAAATTGTTTTGGAATGGATAATTCATATGTATAGTAAGTGAAAAAAAATCCAAAAAAAAATGAGAATTTACAATGTTTACATCTACACATTTGAATTGGGAAAAATAAATGAAGAACATGTACATTTTCCCTTGATGCTATGATATTTCAAATATCCTCAACCTGATCTTGATTGGCATATTTGTAGAGAATCTAATCAAATACTTATTTAAATGGTATGCTTGAGCCACATGAATCTCTAAAAAGTTTGGAATTATCTTGTTCAAGCTAAGCACAACTAAACTATTTGGTAAAAGTCTTGAAAAAGACATCTAAAGTGAAATTAAACCTTGTTGTTTTTATATAATAAATGATGTACTGGAATCTCATGGTCTCAGACTTTTTATATAGGCTTTAGAAAAAATATTTTAAGATTGTTTCAACATTCTAAATGTCAAGAAATAATTAAACTATGAAACCCATTTCAAACCATATATAACATTCAACCAAAATTAGTGAAACATTTAAATCGTTAAATGATTACTATTTCATTATAAAAACTATTGGGAATGTCAATAAATAATATTCTAAGTAAAAAATGATATATTCCATTGGACGAACGTGGTTGAGTCATATTTTATTGCATAACAACTACACTTCCATGCACTAAACTACAGTTTAGTAACCTTTATAATGTCATGGTTTATAGTAACACAGATCACATCGTTATTTATACCACTATTTATTGTCTTAAATTTAGTTAAAATTTATATCAGGTATGAAATTGGCACTCAATTGAATTAAATTGAGGATGTACATGTTCATGTTTGGTTGTGTTACATGTAATGTGCTCATCAACTTAGATTAATGCCATGTAATGTATTCATCTTGAGAGGAAATCATATTTCAAATATTCAATAATTTATGTGTTGACCTATGTGATGATGAATTGTTTGATATCTCATGGATTTACTCATTATCATGGATAAATATATTAAATAATAATACATATGATGTATGTGGATACATTTAGAGGACAGGTTTATATTAATATTAGTCTATTTGATAGAGATTATACTGGATCCATTTATAGCATGAGTATAGATAATTATTTTCTAAAGTATACTATTTTTATATGATTTTGAATTAGGAATTCAAAATCGTTGTAAATGACAAAAAAATCATCAATATCACATAGAAGGTTTTGAAATAGGAAATTTTTCTAATAAAAATATTTAAATAAAATGAGAGATATTGTGATAGTATATCTAAAAGTTTTTTGATATGATTTCATAAGTTTATATAAAATATGAATAATTCCTATAAGATTTAAGTGTAAAAAAAATTAATCATTCAGATTATTAATGATCACATGAGTAATATAGAAAAACATTATAGCATATAACATTCATTAGATAAACACTAGGTTTTTTATGATTCAAATGATATATTTGAAGGTCCACCATTATTAATGGATATCTGTTAATGGGGATTCATTTACTCATTTATAAAGTATAAATAATAAATTATTTTGAGTACACTTCACTAAAGATGGCTTGTTTATTCATTACCCATAAACCATCATCATATTCTACCATATTTGGTATATTGTAAATATCATTCCAAAGTGTTAAGAGAAAGTGAATCTGAAGAATTATCTTTGGATACATAACATGTTAGTCATTGATCCTCAATATTGAAATTGGATATTACTTAACAAGTATCATTCCATAATTTATATTCTTTATATATTTTTTATTTTTTATTCCCAAAGGATCTTGAGATGGTTTTTATAATGACACTGTTTTTCTGATCAAAACATAACCCGGTATTTAGGTTTCTAAGTCTCAAGGCCTACATAATGGTAAAATAAAAAATTTAAAATAATATAAGACTATGTAAAAAAATTAAATAGTTTAGTTTTCCTCATGGGGTAGTTTTTACCTTAGGGATGAATCATGGTGAATTTATGAGCTTGTTGAATTTTATGGAATTTTTAATATTTCTTAAATAAGTAAATATTTAACTCTCAAGAATGAATGGTAATATCTTATTGGCCCAATGTTTTTATTTATAATAGTTGGAATATTCCAATAATATTTTTTTGGGTTAGTCACTAAATAATGTTTTTAGTTTTTAGTACCATGGAGGCCTATAAATAATATATTTGGAATAATATATTATTTTTAGTTTTTAAATATATTTTTTTCTTGAATCACTTATATTTTCTAAACAGGGTGTCTAGGGAGACCTAATGGGACTGTTATATCTGAATTAGGGGGATTACCTTCATGATTTTGTAAATTTGGTTCACACCCATGGCCCCCAGGATAAGTCATCAAAACTGACATTAATTAAATTATTTTTAATTTATATAATATTTAAGGTGTAAACCCTAAAACCCTTATAAAAATCCCTCGATGGATTCTCTATTTTTAGGATATGAAACAGCAAGGCCTTCATAGATAGAGACAAGATGAGTGTGAAACCCCAAACCCACCTCCAATAGACCAGGGGCTAGGGAAAATCACTGAGTAATCATATCACACACATGGGAGGCCTTTGACTAAGGTACATGTACGTAAACACACCTCTAAAAATACCCATAAAATAATGAAAGTAAAATCACATATAATATCATAGTTCGTGCATAAAGTATTTCCTACATCAAATTTTGAAAAAAAGTATGAAAAATAAAAAAGGTTCAAATATGAGATTATTGGAACTGATAAAATAGCCCAATCTTCAATGAATGAGGGGATTGTTATTAAATGAAACACATGTTACTACCACAGTTAGACTAGATAATTTTTATCTTCCTACTATTGGACCTATTAGGAATGTATCAATAAACCATCCATCAATTTAATACATACCATTTGTGGATAGAGCCCATGTAGGGGTGAGTATAAAAATATTTAGAAGGACACCCCAAAATCGCCAAATGTAAAGAATCAAGAGAGATGTTAGATTATCGTCAAAAAGGTATGTCAATCGGGATGTGAGGCATATAAATAAGAAAACCCAGATATAATCATGATAAATTAGATGTCTCTAAGAGGGGACAACTATACTTCCATCCACAATATGATTTCGTTGGATTCAATGAAACATTCATCCAAGAGATCTCACTCCATTACACATGTTATAACTGATGGTGCACATCTGATATCTCATTCTCATTGAGAATTAATAAATAATTACACACTAGAACTCTAAATAACATAATTCAAATATTGGGGATCTTCCCTAGGTTATTTGGGGTATGTTGGACCCTACCTAGAATAACCCACTAAGTAATGGATCATACTCCTGTGCAAGTTGGTCACATTCATTCCTTAAATCCCACCTAGGGAAGGTGATAAAATGTAATGGGATCCCACCCTAATCACAAAAAGGAACTCCTAAATCTTGATTTTAGACAAAATCTATAGAGAAGATCACAATCATATATTCAAAATGTAATTCCATATAGTACCCTCAAGGGGGTGGACCAAGGGAACATATCCAACTAAAATTGATCAAAACTGAAGAGATGGAGGGCCTTAACATTCATTTGAAAATGTACATGTCATGTACTCATAGTACATAGAGTTTATTCTAAGTCCCCAAGGATTCTCATATCTTCCCTTATCACATGAAATTTTATTCTCCATATACATGATGTTTCCTTTTAGTAAACATGGTGTGTACAGGTTAGGCCAGAACTTGGAATGGCTCCAGCCCATTCCTATGTACCTTAGCTTATTCCCATGTTCTTTGGAACATGCTTATGTACCTAGTCCTGTTCAAGTATCAGATTTCTCCCATGTACTCTGGTCATGTATGTTTGTTTCCATACCTATGTACCTCAAGGGTACCCAATGAGCCACCAACAATGGTTCAAACTATGTGTTACATGTGTCATAATGATTATGATATTTCATTACACTGAAACCCTTGTTTCCACAGCCAACGTACTACACAACATGTGTTCTTCAGACTAATTATTGTCTACTCATGAATTTTATATAAACTCTAGATTGAATAATGGGTCCCCCTACACCATTTCCTCCTTTGCTTCTACCACTAGTCACGTCAAAAAAGCAATGATCTAGGTTGACCAAGCCATTCCACAGTTTGCGATTAGATTCTCACCCTCAAACCGCTCATGAATCCTCTACAATCAAACCTCTTCCTCAATCCACAAAAACTCACAACTGGGAAACTAAATACTGAACATAATCCTCCCTCCATATTAATATTCCAATATTTTAAAAATAAAAACTATTTTCAATAGCATACAAAATACGCAACATAGAACGTAATCAAACCACAAAATATTATTATTTAAATATTATCATTATAATTAAACTATTAAATTAAGGGTTATATAAAGGATTAACTATATTTTGGAAACTATATATATAGTTTCTAATAAATATAAATTTTTTGATTAATTCTTATGAAATAAGCACTCAATTTTTAGTAAATTCATTTTATTCATCACATATATGTTTTCACCAAAATTAGTGTCACAACTAAGAGAATAATGTAATTAATTTCTAGAAATTTAACAAATTTTAATTGATAAAATAAATATCATTTTTGAAAGAATCATATACATATTAGCCAATGTTAAAAATTTTAAATCTATCTAAAAAGTTTGATTTTTCAATAAATAGTGAAAATATATATTTTTATTCAAAACATTATTTTATTTCAAATTATTTACAAAGTAAAATTATATTCTGGATTAGTTTTAAAAATTTATTGATTCATTTGGATTTTAAATAATCCAATTCTGATTTTTGAAACTAATTTTATAATTTAATTTAATATAAAAAAAATTTATATCTTAAAAGGGAATTTTTCTAGAAAATCATTTTTCATCACATTTTTTCGGTTTAAAATTAAATTAAATTTTACCACCCATATGTTTTGAATTTTGAAAAATTTATTTCATATTTTGAATAATTAGGTCCAAAAGTAGGAGATAGATCCTTTTTGTTATTTTTAAAATGAATAGTAACCATTATGATTTTTTTACCATGATAAAGGTTAAATCGTGTAATTAATTATTAAAAATAATATTATAAGGACTATAAAATTACCCAAACACTTGACTTAATTTTATTGTATGAGTAAATTTATTTCATAATAATCCAATATATGGTTATATGACATTTTTCCTTTTAGAATGGGATCATGACTTTTATATAATTTTATTTAAATAAAAGTAAAAAATGTCACACGCTTTTCCATAATAACAATAAAATTATTAATAAAGGGATAATAATGGATATATTAATTTATAAATATTAATTTGAAATATTAATGATTCATATTCATTATGTTAATTTTTTAAATTTTTAGTTAGTAAATAATTACATTAAATGCTTACACAATGCTGACAGAGAATTTATTTAATTGATGGAAAAATAAAATAAATTATATTTAAAATGTCATAGGAAATATAATTTGAGATAATTAATATGATAAATGAATTTTTATATTAATATAAAAGTTAATTTATGTAATAATTTTTTTTTAATTTAATTTATTGATTTTATTAAAGAAAAAGTAATGAATATATATAAAAATTAACAATAATGGTATTTTTTAATAAATAATATTTTATTAAATTAAATACAATTCCAAAAAATCTTAGATATATCCATGAGATTATTATATGGTATATAATATCCACAATGGTCTATTTATGGGAATTTTCTTATTTATAGTAACTATAATGACCCTAAAAGAGTAAAAATCATTATTGGCTCGGTAAGTGTGAAAAGGGTTTACAAGTGATTAAAACCAAAAGATAAGGGTAAAAACACTTATAAAAACTTGTAAAAATTTAATTTTATGATATTTTTTAGACTCTTAATCATTTTATATTATAATATTATAAATTTTTATTCATTTGGACATCATAATTAAGTTATATAAGTTTAATATTTTATAAAATTCCAAGAGTTCCCCTCCCCTCTCTTATAGTAAGGAATCTATTATACTACATAATTAATATTTAAAAGACCATTTTTTATCAATATATTAAAAAATTACATTAATAAAATCCCTCCCCACATTCTTCATGTAAAATTAATTTCATAATACTAACCTTAGTGGTCTTAGGGTGTTAAGCAATGGAGGTTTTCCAAAGAAGAGGTATCGTTCTTAACTGAGCATTTTTGTTTTATTTCTTATTCCACCTCCTTAAAATATTATGTAAACGTTATTAAATAATAACATATTTATCTTCCATAAACTTAAATTTTATTATTTTATTGTAACAACCTATATTCATCTCCAACCTTCGTTAAATGGGAAATGAATTCATTGTTAGTCTTTACGGTGGACTACCACCTCATAGACTGATGTAATTCATTTTATATCACCAAATCTCATGGATGGGTAAAATGATGTAATTAATATTAATATATTATATTTATGAATAATTTATAATTCTAAAAAGATAACATATCATGTACTTTATTACCATTCTATTCACTGAAAAATAATAATGACGTTTGTGCGCACGTGTGGACTACCTCCTCTACGAAGTGATGTGATTCATTTTTGATCACCACATCACATATATTACATATATAATTATGTTTAAATAAGTAATATTATATTTATGATATAAAAATCATTCTATAAATAAAAAATAGGGCTTACCTTTTTTTTTATTATTTTTGAAAAATGGAAGTGTTACTCATGCATACGTATGACCTACCGTCTGCATGATAATAATATTATTAATTTTTCATAAACTTATTTCATGATTTTTTTAAATATATAATTTATATAAAAAATATAATTATTTCATGATTATTATTCTACATATTATGTAATGATGATCTATTTGGCATCAGTCATCTTACAGAAGTCATTTTTAACTTTTGAATCGAACATCCTAAAAACACCAAACTTGGAATTAAAAGATTATTTAATTAATTATATCATTAATATAGATCAAATAAAATTTTTAAGTATAATTTATAAATATATGAATATTTTATTAAGAAATAAAATAATTTTTATGAGATAAATATATAGGTGTTCAATGACATATATAGCAAGACTGGATTTGGTAAAGGGTTTCATAACTCAGTTTCCTTTCGTTGGGGTATAAATCTTATTCATTGACATTTTTGTGATATTATTATGTGTGAATTTATATATAAATTTATTTATTATATATTTAAAATATCATGGATTTATATTTGTTACACATAATCTCTCTATTGTTTAATTTCAATTTAATGACATGATATTTGTAAGGAAAATTTGTCTCAAAATATTTTTCCATGGGACCTATGTTTAGGATATGCACCTTTATTTCTAAATGAGGTGTATAAAATACCCCTTTGAGATGTTATTCCATGAATATTATCAGGTTAAATATATTTAAATTTTCATTTTTAGTTATTCTTTCATGGGGATTATGATTGAAAAGATATCAGAATGAGAAAGGCTTTATGTTACAATCTTCCATTATTTCAGGATTGTTTATTTTCAAAGTTCCTTGGGAGAAATAACATGATATTATTTTCATGAACCATATATATTTTATTTTAATTCAATTTTAAATGTGTTTTAGATGTTTAATTTTATTTTCCTCTCATATTGATTAAATAAACATCAATAAAGTTATTCGTAAGTGATATTGATCTTGTATCTTATTTTGATCAAGTATATTTCACTTACATATCCATTTTTTCTTAGAAAATCTCAAAAATGTTCTTTTATAAATATAAATTATTTCTCAAATATATTTTATATGACCTTATACCATATTTTTTAAGGTTTGTTAAAAAATAAATTTTTTAAATGTTTCCAAATGGTTCACCTTTCACTCCCTTTAAAACAAATTGAAAAGAATGTTTATTTTAACATTCCCATCATGAATGAATTTTCATAACATCATGACAATTATTTTCCATAAATACTCATTTCAAATATTACAAGTTTATTTTTAAATAAAATTATATTCACAATATTTAATGATTTTTTTGTTTTAAAATATTATTTTCAATGTGAAAAACGATATTTTCCTCAAAAACATATTAAATTGTCTTTTAATGGTATTTTTATCCAACAATTCCAAAAACCCTTGATGCTACGTATTCTCCATTGGGGATATTTTTTATTTATACCATCCTAATTCCTTCTATGGACGGATTATGAATATTTCGCAGAGGATTTCATGGATCCCATTTATTTTCCAAGGGTTAATCAAGTTATAAAATGAATAATGTATGTTTTATTGAGTTTTATAATGAGATAAAAGCTCTATATACTTTATTCATGTTATGGTTTTTAAAATTATTCATAAAGATTTGATCCCCATTATAGCTCACTGGTGATCCTGTTATAGATTATATGATGGATTCTCCTAGATATAATTCTAATGAATTGGTTAATTATTATGTTCTCCCTGGAATTATATTAGAAGTAATTCATATGGTTATTTCAATTGTACAGGTTATATAAGGGTTCTAGTAAGATAATTTTCCAAGATATGCACACATTTTTGTTATTATTTCAATGGGTTATAAACATTTCCTTTGATCAAGGTTGATATCACATGGCTCCTGATTATTGATTGTTATGAATCTTTCATTTATCAAAGATTCATTCCGTGATTTCTGATTGATGACCTAGGTGTTTATGGGTATGATTTCTCTTATGTTATTCTAATTCTCTTATATTAATTCATCATTCCCTTATGCTTGTCTTTTTTCACGACGTACATTCAATTATTAATGATTATGTATACACTTACTTAGAATTTAAGCTCACCCTTCTTATTTTTTGTTTCTCCAAAGTTGTAAATAATGATGAAAATTATTTGTTTCAAGAAGTGTTTCATATGTGTAGAATTTTATCAAATAATTTTGAATAACTAATATGGAATATGAAAAGCTTTGTATAGTGGGAAAAACACTCTATTGAAGTAATGAGTGTTGGTTATGTAAGAGTTTGTCATATTTCTCTATGTCCTGAAACCTAAAAGTTACTTGGGTATATAACTGATCCAATATTTAATTTTTGTGTTATAAGTTTTGGATAGAAAAAATTAGGTCACGTTTTATTGTATTAAATCCAAGAAAGTAAGGTTTATGTTTACATCAATAGATCCAGGAGTCTGGGTTTATGGTTATTACAATTTTAATCATACTACGGTTTAGATAACATTACTGATTATAATCCTTTCATGTGTGGTTATATTATATTTTATGTATTCCATCAAGGGTTAATAAGCCTAAGTTTTACCATAGGTTCAAAGACATAGACACCCCTTTTTAGGTTTTAAGTGATGGAATTTTAAGGTGACTAATGATATTTTGGGAATGTTTTATTTGGTTAAGGTCTATGTAACCCTTATTTTTAAAAAAATATTATATTAGAAAAACATTATTAGACTTTTGAGAGTGTAATGTGAAAATTATGAGACTACCATTGAGGTTAAAATTAATCTTAAATTGTGTATTGGGATAATTTTTTATTTACATATGGAAATTATTATCATATCTTCGAGATTATGTGATGGTGGAATACATATTATTGGTAGAAAAATTTAAGAATGATTTTTGTTACTTAGAGATAAATGATAAATTTATCTTTGAAGAATATGATATCAGATCATTTTAATTTTTATGATCATTGTTGAAAATTTGGTATCTTTATTCAATTTTGGTGATTGAGGTGTTATTTCATTGTATTAAGATTAATTTATTTTTGGAATTATATTAAATTTTTCAAACCATTTTATTTTATATTAATTTCTAAAGATATTATTAATATCATTTTATCATTTCAAGGATTTTGTGATTTGTTATAATTTGATTCTAGTTCCTTAGGCCTGAAAAGTTCATCTTGAATATTAATTGGTTGGATCAAAAATTAGATTATAGAAAAAATTCATTATAGGATGAAATTATACATGTAAAAGAAGATTATTTCCATATGTTATTAGTTTATATAGTAAAATATTTCCTAAAATATAGGAAAAATATCTTAAAAAATATCATATTACCTATATTTCTCACTAATCGATGGCCATTTTCACACCTTTTTCATTTATAGTTTTGTGGTCATTAGCTTTATCATAATCATTCATTTCTTATGATAAATAATCTTTTTCACTTCCAAAATTATTTTTTCATTATATTTTTTCTTACGTGTCAATATTTTCACTTCCCAGTAATTTTTTCCTATTTGGAAACCCATTATTTTTTTATCCCAGATGACCTTCATACTACGCTTTCTCCATTTCTAAGAGGAATTTTTATGAACCCTTTTTACTATGCGGAATTTAAATAAAGGTATTTTAAAATATCAAACATTGATTAGTAATATTATGTGCAAAAAAATTTATGCAATTACTTAAATGGTTAGAATTTAATATGCTAATATTTAAAAAATAATGACTATGTTCTATATCATATAAAATATACAACACTCAACGTAATCAAACTACAAAATATTAACATTTAAATATGGTCATTATAACCTACCCATTAAATTAGTGAGTATAAATATTATTAAAAAAATTAGCTATATATATATATAAATGTTCAAATCAATAAAATTTGTTGATTAATTCTTATGAAAAAACATACAGTTTTTTCTAGAGTCATTTTAATCTTCAGATATATGTTTTCCTAAAAAATGGGTTGTGTATAGACCAAATAATATAATTAATATCAATTAACTTTATTTGAGAAAATTTATATGATTTTTTAATTCAACATATCACCAAAATCCTATAGTAAAATTTTTACATTTTTTGAATGTTTTAATTCTTTAATGAATAGAGAAAATAGTAATTTTTATTGTAAATTATATTTTCTTTTAATGTGTTTAAAAAGTATATTATATTTTGATTTTATTTTATCATATAATTAGATAATTTTATTTTAAAAATAAAATTATTGTTTTGAAAATTATTTTTATAATTTAATTTAGCATAAAAAAATATTCAAATTAAAAATTAGCATTTTTCTGAAAATTTGTTTCTCATCGCGTTTTTAGAGTTTGATTAAAAATTAAATGTTTCTAATTATGTGTTTTGAATTTTGAAAAATGGATTCCATATTATAAATTAGGACTTAAATTCTTTCAAATATTTACATTTTTTTTAATATCAACAGTAACTATAGAAATTGGTATCACCATGGTAAAAGGTAAATCAGATAATTAATGGTTAGAAATAATATGACAAGGACTATAAAATGACTCAAAAACAATAGTTAATTTTGTTGAATTATTCTATTTCATCTATAATCATCTAATATTCATTTATTTTATCATTTTATACCTTTTGGATGGGACTATGATTTTTAACATATATTATTTTAAAAAAGTAAAAAATGTCACACTCTTATTTTTAATAAATATAATATTTTTAACATGGTGATAAATAAAATATATATTAAGTTATAAATATTAATTTTAAATCTAAATGATTTATATTCATCCTGATAATTTTTTTTAATTTATATTGAAGTAATTATTACCTTAAATTCATACAAAAAGATGGTACAGTAATTGTCCTATTAATGGAAAAATCAAATAAATGATATTAAAAATGTTGAAATAAATATAATTTGAGATAAATAATGTGATAAATGAATTTTATAGATTCATATAAAATGTATTTTATGTAATAAATTATTTTTTATAATTTAATTTATTTTCTGGATGTTATTAAACACAAAGTAATGAATAGTTCTAAAAAATGACACTAAAGGTATTTTATAATAAATAATATTTTATTAAATGATATAAAATTACTAAAAATATTAAATTCACAAAAATAATTATTATATGGTTTAAAATATCAATAATGTTCCATTTATGGGCCTTTTCCAATTTATAGTAACTATAAGTATCATCAAAGAGTAAAAAACCTTTTTGTTTTGGTATGTGTGAAAAGGAGTAAACAGGGGATTAAAACCAAATGATAAGGGAAAAAATATAGTATAAATTTGTCTATGTTTAGTTTTATAAGGTTGTTTCACCTAATACACATATTATATTTTAATATTATCAACTTTGATTCTCACTTAAAAACACATTTTTGGGAAAATATCTAATAAAATATCTTCCTAAAATTCCTATACATGTTCTATATGCCTTATTTATGGAATAATACCAACCTCGGTGGTCTTATGGTACTAAGAACATAAGATTTTTTGAAGAAGAGGTGTTGTTCTTAACTGTGAAACTATGTATTATTTCTTCTTCTGTATCCTTCCAATATTCCTTTATCATGATTATATAATAAAATAATTATCCTAAATGTAATAATATGTAATTATATTAATTTCATAACCAATATCCATCTCCATTCCCAATCAATTGGGAATCGAATTCATCATTCGTGTGTGTGGCGGACTACCACCTCACGGACTAATGTAATTCATTTTTCATAACCACATATCACAATTGGTTATAATTAAAGAATTAATTTTTATTTATTATAACAATAAAAAAATAAAATTACTTGTAGATAATATATTATTTAAATTATTACTTTTAGATTCAATGAAAAATGATAATGTCCTTTGTGTTCATGTGTGGCCTACCTCTTCCATGAAGCGATGTGATTCTTTTTTAATCCCCACATCACAAGGATAAAATATATAAAAGTATATTTAATGAAGTAATATGATATTTATGATATAATTATCATTATTTAAAGGTAAATAAACAACCTTCTTTCCATAATGATCATAGAATAATGGTAAAGTTACTCATGCATATGTACATCTAACCTTCTCTATAGTTTTAATGAACATCATTTTTTTATAACCAAATTTCATGATTGGTTATAAAAGTATAATTTATGTATATAAATACTAATTTTTTCAAGATAATTATTTTGGAGATGTTGAAATAATGACCTATTGGACCTCATTCAATCTATAGAAGTCATTTTAGACTTCTGAACCTCATATCCTCAAAACACCTGACATGGATTTAACTGATTAATTAATTTATAATGTCATTAAGATAAATGAAATAAATTGTTTAAGTATAAGTTATTCATCCATTAAAAGATTATAAAAAATAAAATAATTGATATAAGTCTATTATACAGGTGTTTAAGGACATATATTGATATTTTGAACTAAAGCTAAGGGGTTTTTATTCAATTTCTTTTCATTAAGTCATATTTTGTTATTATGAACCTAATTTATTTTATATGGTGTATATATTTTCCTTTTATAATATATATCATGAATTATTCATAATTAATGGTATTTTATGTTTTAATTTCAAATATTTCATCATATGGGATTTGAATGGAAATTTACCAAGTTGTAAAGGGTTTCTTAACACAATTTTCATTTATTGAGTTATAACTCTTCTTCATTACCATTATTATGACATAATTTTCTATGAATCTATCTCTAAATTGATTCATTATATATTTACACTTTTTTATGGATTTATTTTTGTTATACATAATATATCCATTTTTTAATTATAAATTCATGGATATGATCTTTATAAGGTTGATTCGTCTCAAATTATATTTCTATTGCACATATATTCATGATATGCACCTGTATTATTTTATGAGGTGTATATACTTACCCCTGTTAATTTTATTTCACGAATATCCTAATTTTAATTATAAGAGATATTTCATTTAAATGTATTCTTTTTTGGGGATAATGATTGAAAATTTATAAAAATTTAAAAGGCTTTAAGTTACAATCTCTTTTCCTTTCTTGTTTTTTTATGTTCATGATTCAATATAGGGAAATAATACTCTATTGTTTTAATGAACCTTATATAATATACTTTCCTCTAATTATGAATGTATTTTACATTTTTAATTTCCATTTCCTCCCTAATTTATTAAAGAAACATAAATAAAGTCATCTTTAAGTGATATTGATCTTGTATCTTCTTTTAGATCGTGAATCATTTGCTTCCATATCCATGATTTCTAAAAGGTTTTCAAAAATGTTCTTTTATAATCATTAATTTCTTAATAAATCAACTTTATATGATCTTTTACATTATTTTTTAAGGTGTTAAAAAAAGTTTCTCAAAATTTTCCAAATGGGTCGCTTTTAACTCCTTTCACAAAATGTTTGAAAAGAATGATTATTTTTAACATTTAAATAATAAATGGATTTTCCCATAATCATGACCATTATTTTTCCTAATAATTCCTTCATAATTTTCCATGTTTGACTTCAAATAAAAAAAAATTCATAATATTTTATAATTTTTTAGTTTTAAAAATTTATTTCCATTATGACACTGATATTTTTATTAAAAAAAATAATGGCCTTTACATGGTATTTACATTCATAAATGATAATAACACTTGATTTTACTTATGATTATTTTGGGATATTTTTTATTAATTCCATCCTCAAAATTTCAATTGATGGATTATTATTGTTTCGTTTAGATTTTCAATAATCCTATTTCTTTTCCATGGGTTAATCAAGTTATGAAAGGAATAATGGATTTTTTTAATGAGTTTTTTGATGAGATGAAATATATAAGAACTTTATTTTTGGTATGGTTCTTAGACATTGTTTACAAAGTGTTTAGACCCATTAATTCTCATGGGTGATCTTGTTATAACTTTTATAATGGGTTATCCAAGATAGTGCTCTATTGCATTGGAAAATAGTTATGTTCTCTAAATAATTATATTAAAAGCTATATATATGGTTATTCCAATTATGAGTATTATGTTATGGTTTTATGATGATAATTTCATAATATATAAAAACATATTATTTATGATTTTAATGGGTAATAATGTTTTATTTTGATCAAGATTGACATCACATAGATCATGGTTATTGACTATTATGAATATTTCATTTATTAAAGATTTATTATAGGTTCCAAGATTGATGATTTATGTATTAATGCATATGATCTCGATCATGTTATATTCATAGACTTTGATTATTTCATAATACTCTTATGAACTTATTTTTATCATGAAAAACACTAAATTATTAATTCATATATATAAACTTACTGAGAATTTTAACTCTTGCTTATTATGTTTCCTTTGCCCCAGGTTATAAATAATGATGAAAAATGAGTTGTGTTCCAAAAGGTTTCATATGTGGATAATTTTCTGGGATATTTCTAATAATTAATATGGAATATGAAAAGTTCGGTATATTGTGAAAAAACCCTCTATCGAAATCATGAGTGTTGGTTATGTAAATGTTTTTCCAAATTCTATAAAACTCTGAAAAAAAATTCTTTTATATAAAATTGATCCAATATTTCCACTTGATAATGTAAAGTTTAGGAAAAAAATAGGTCATATTTATTGGTATTTAATCCAGAAATATAAAGTTATGCTTTTCAAATTGAATCCAATAGTGATGGTTCATAGTTGTTACATCTATGGGCATCGCTCACCTCGATCACATTATTGATCAAAAATCTGAAACTATAGAAATAATCAATTACACCAATGGTCAAATGCACAATCATCAGTTCAGGGCTATTTTTTTAATCACAAATAAAAGGAAATATCGATGATGATCATGCATATAATGGGGGAAGAAAACAACAAAACAAAAACATGATGAATGAAACGTGGCCACTATTCAATTTGGTCTCTATTCATTATGCTTGGAATGGTGAATAAAGAGGAATAATCAACGAAACATCAGTTCAAAAAATTTAGTTAGATAAAAAAACCATAAATTATATGTCATCCCACAAATTAAACAGTTAGAAATATTGATTCATCTTCATCATGTGATAATAAAAAAATTGAATGAATCCAACAGAACAACATCTTGCCTCTAGTTTGGATCTATAACTTATGATGAAATGTCCTACATTATTTTCATTGGTTATATTCATAAACTCTATTTTAAAAGATGACCCTTTCCCAATTTATCACAATCCTTGATCCATTTTCATTCCCTCTGAACTCCACCATTCTCTCTTCTCAAATACCTTGGTTTATGAGGCTAACCCAAGGGGTTTTCTATAAATGTTATTTTATTGAGAAGATTAGGATACGATTTTAATTATTACAATTAAATAAATATTTTAATTTATTTAATTATTAATCTTCCCATGACGGTGCTCAAAGAAAACACCCTAAACTTATAGAGATTATATCTAAGTCCCCTGTCTGGTTTTATCCCATTATTTACGAAAAACATTCAAGTGTGTGATATAATATAATTAATTTTTTTTTATATCAACATAGAGGCACATCAACATCCTAATTTCAAACCATCTCAGCACCTGGATCTGAAAATATTCCATAATATATTACAAGGAAAAATATGGTTGTTAAATTCTCTTCAACATATCAATTTCCTTCCCAATTAGAAAAAAACATACTGAAAAATATGAGGGTTATGGACTTGTATATCAGTATCCAAATGCGAGGTGATCTCCAGAAGATTTATATGCTGCCATCAGATATGCACCAATAGAGTTTCTATCACATGAATGATCTTCCCCTTCAATCATTGATATTTATCAGGTACTCTACAATGGTATCTCTATCTTCAATTTTCATATATCCCTAGTTGATGACATGTGATCAGTCCAGCACATACCTTCTTAGTTGTGATAGGAGGAATACATCATGTACTCGGTATAGGTACAGTGGTTGGCATAAGTGGTATGCCACCTCACCAACATTAGAATGTATCTTTAAGGGTACAATGAACCTTTTATATATCCTATCACCCCATCCAAATCACTTTACTCCACACCATAGTGAGAACTTCAAGAACACATGGTCTCCCTCCTCAAACTCCAAGTGCCTCCATCCTCATTTCGCAAAAAACTTTAAATAGCTCTATGTATTCCACAACTACTCCTTGATGATCTGAACCTTTTCTATCAACGTTCAAACCAACTATGGGTCTATGAGTACTGACTCACCTGGATTAGTCTAAAATAGTCATGATTTGCATAGTCTTCCATACAAAGCCTTGAATTATTTCATATTGATGTTATAATTTAAATTATTTTTGAATGAAAAATACACTAAGGGTGGGTGATCCTTCCAAGTGTGAAAAATACTAACATGAACACTTACAGTATATCATCTAGAAATTGAATATTCCACTCAGTCTGTCTATTAGTTTGTGGGTGAAACACCATCCTCAAACACAACTGAGTCCCAATGGGATTCCTAAATCCTCTCCATAATCACAATGTAAACTGGGCATCATGTCATAAAACAGTCATCAAGGGAACTCTATGAAGTTGTAATATATCTTGAATGTAAAAAAATATCACACTCTCAACTGAACTCTTCTCTCATATAGCTCAGAACTTGGCCAACTTGGTGATTCGGTTTACGATAGCCCAAATCACATTGCTTCCTCAAGAAAATCATGGTAACCCCATCACAAAGTCTACAGATATACCATCCCACTTCCACTCTAGAACCTCAATGGGTTTAGCTAACCCCTCTTGAACATGGTTCCCAGTATTCACCAACAGAATAGTGAGTCATTGAGAGAAAAACTCTACTATAAACTTATTCATCATTGGCCAACAGAACTGACACCAAAGGTCTTACTAGATATTTTATACACATGTATTCATTTGCATTATAGATTTATGAAACTCTTTCAAAAAACCATCATGAAACATCAATTTTAGCATCATTTTTCCTCTAAAACATATGACGTACTCCCCATATTTAGAAAATACAGCATGGGAATTTCTAGTGGATATGTAACACCTCATGTTTTTATGAATTATTTTTTTCAAATAAATTAAAATTCATTAATAGCTAACATTACATGATACTGCAAGTTACAAAGTCTTTATACACAAAATTAATTTAATATTGTTCTATATGAAAGATTAGGTTTATATTTTGGTACACACAACACTGAATTTGTCTTTCCTTACACACAATACCAAGTTTCTTCGACAGTTTCCATTAAATGAAAAACTGATTTTTTTCCGAACGACAATATACTAATAATATTATCATTAAAATAATATTATATTTATCACCTAGACATTGGAATTAAAGTTATGAATAATATTAACTAAATTATGAAATTATGGTTTACACGTGTATATAAAAGTAATTCTTTAACTACCAATTAATTTTAAATAAGAGTAATAACTATTTCAAAATAAAGAAATTTCTTTTCTAAAAAAAATATTTTCCATGAAAAAACATGATTTATCTCAATAAATTAAAAAAACCAATTTTTAATAGAATATATATATTACATATTAAATAAAATATTTAAAATTAATCTTATTTTTTCTATATAATAATTAAAAATAAATCAAATTTTATACATAAGAGGAATTATTTTTCTAAGAGGTATTTTTACCGCCTTTTAAAGGCGTGCTATTTTTAAAACTAAATGTTGAAATTTTTATAAATTAAATTTTAAAAAATAAAGTTTATTTTTGATAATGTAATATAAAAATATATTATTGTTATTTTCTGGTATTTTTCTAAAATATTTCATGATTGGATGAATAGTGAAAATACTAAATTTTAATTAAAAAAGGATTTTTTGTAAAATTCATTTATATTGTTAAATTATATTTTTATTAGGTTTTAAGAGTATTTATTTCAATAATACTTCAATTAATCAATTTTATTTCATTTGAATAACTTTTACATTGAAATTTAATATAAAAAACTTCAAACGTTAGAACTTTTCTCTTTAAAAAACTTTTTTTCTACTCCCATCATTGGGATTAATTTTAAATTAATTTCTACCACTTATTTGAACTCGATTTGGACAAATGTATTCAATATTAATAAAAAGACATAATTTATAATTTCTAATAATACCAAATTTATTTTTGAGAAAATTTATTAGTGAAGACAGTTAAAAATAATCACGAAAATTATGAGAAAACGAGTTTACCAGGGGACTAAGATTCAAGATGTAGAGGAAATAACATATAAAATTATTAAAAAATACCTTTTATGTTTATATTTAGACCACAAACCTTAATTTATTTAATTTGGTTCATTATTTAATCCTTTATCATGTAAAAAACATGGGTACACCAAACTTTCTTTTCAAAAATGTTAAGTGTGTTCTCTGCCTCATTTATAAAAGGCCACCAGCTCTCCCCCCCCCCACTATTTAAACCTTAAAAATCAATTTTTTCGGAAAATACCTACCCAAATAACTTCTCCACTTCCATAAATTAATCATGTAAGCCTTAATTTTTTTTAAAAAACAACTTAGAAAATCCTTTGGTGAAAACCAAAAAGAGACACCCAAAGAAGAGGTAATGTTTATCAAGGAACATTTTTGTTTTATTTCTTCCTAATATGCCTTACATTATTTTTATATCATAATTATATAATAACCAAAATATATTAAATATTATTATATGTTGTTATGTTATGGTTATGAGCTACATCCACATAAACTACCACCAAAATGGGTTATGAAATAATCATTTGTGTTTACGACAGATTACCGCCTGGCCAGCT
This sequence comes from Viscum album, assembly GCA_963277665.1. Lineage (NCBI taxonomy): Eukaryota > Viridiplantae > Streptophyta > Magnoliopsida > Santalales > Viscaceae > Viscum > Viscum album. Next base: position 1,789,618,393 of record OY728143.1, on the reverse strand, counting down.
GATGTCATTTGTTTCCATTTATAACTGTCAAGGTTGGTGATAATAAAGTACATGTTTCTTTTATATGATATATTTTATATTTATGAAATAATTATTCCTCTATAATTGTTATATAACATATACCTTTATTCCTTCCTTTCTTTGGGAATATGATAACATCGTTCATGGGTACGGTGGACTACCGCCTGACAAAGCAATGTGATTCGTTCACTCTTTACACGGGATTTTTTAAGGATGGGTTTAATAAAAATATGTGATATATATTACATTATAGTAATAATTAAATGATAATATATAAATATATATATATCATTTAATCTTTTTCTTTCAATTTAATAAAAACCAGAAATAGTGTTCATGTGTATGTACGGCCCACCGGCTCTATGAACAGTGTGTTTCGTTTCCTATCACTAAATTGTAAGGGTTAATATAAATACATATATAATTAATATATATGATATTTATATCATTTTTTAAATTCTCGAAATGATTAAATCAGGATCAAACTAATCAAAACATAAATAACATGCCAAAACTTATATAAAAAACAAAGCGGTTATTAACCGAAACTTAGCTTTAACATGGGATTGTTAATAAAAGGGTAATATAAAGTCATAATAAAATCAAAAATGATAGTATATATATGAATATGGTTATGTTATATACTTTTAATAAATATATTTTTATTATACAGGAGGTTTGAACGTGTACAAATTATTTCATGGCTAAATATAAGTGATTTCTATCTCACTTTTTACATATACATCATGTATAAAATTCAACACCCTCATGAACATTCTATTTTATTAATCATAAATTATATGTTTTAAATAATTTTTTTAAAAGGAAAATTTTTTATAAAATAATTTTTAAATAATTTATTTTAAATTTATTTTCAAAGAAAATTATTTCGTAAATGTTCTATTTTAAAAGAGTGTTTTAAAGAAGTTACAAAGATTCCTTTCAAGGTTATATTAAAACAAAAAAGTTGTATAAATGTTTTTTAACTATTTTTCAAATAATAAATTATATTTTAATCAATAAATGGTTTAAATTATTTTTAAAAACTTTATTTATAAGTTTCCAAGGATATTTTCAAAGAAAATGATTTTAAGAATGTTTTATATATTAGAATGTGATTTTAAAAAATTGTTAATTTCGGTATGAAATGATTTAAGTGATCTATCAAAATCCTTCATGACCTTTGATGACAAATTTTGATATAATTTCTTCTTTATAAGTGATATAGTAAAAATACACCATTCTTATTCTTTATTTGAATGGTTTATGTTTCTGATGAAATTTTTTTTAAGAACTAATTGCTCTTCCACATATTATACCATGATAAAATGATTATTAAACCCTCTTATTTTCATAGTTTCTTCTATAATTAAATGATTATGAAACTTGTCTCTTTTCCATAGGTCATAATAAGATGAAATTTTTATAATAAAATTTTCATTTCATAGATTATGATATGATGAATGTTAGTGATCTTAGGGCACAAAAATGTATGCTTTTTTATATAAAGGTTGGGACCTATATCTCCCTCAAATTCGTTTAGTAAATATTTATATCTCATGAGATAGACAAGGATAGAATGGGTAGTGAAATCGATTCAGTAATATACGATTGAAAGAGGAGTGAACCTGGTTTAGTAATATTGGGATGGAATGAGGAGTGAACTTGTTTCAATAAAATAGAACTAAAATGGTAAGTGAACCTAGTTCAATAATACATGTATATAACGATGAGCGAACTTAGATCAGTAATAATATTATATAAGGTGGAGTAAACTTGGTTCATTAGTAGAGGGATAGAATGGAACGTGAACCCAGTTCAGTAATACCGGTCTAGAATAGGGAGTGTACCCAGTTTAGTAAAGTACTTTTTCTGTAATTATGGTATTGGAAGTCAGCCTTTATTAATATGAAAATAATTTTCTATGATTATTTGTCTCTGAAAATTCCATGTAAAATTTCTATTTTATGGTATCATGGATTATTCTCTTGAATCCCTTATAAATCATGACTTATGATCTTACAATCATTATGTCTTAACTCATGTATAATATATTTTATATGCTTGGTATAATCTTAAAATTCTAATCTCATGTTCTAATACCATTATATTCATGTTATTTTTATGTATATCATTTATTACCCTTACTGAGCATCTGATCTCTCATTTTCTTATGTTTCTTTTCCTTAGGTTATAAAGAATGTTTTTAAGTAGTAGTGCTCAATGGGAATATATTTTTTGAAAACATTGAATATTATTTACCAAGTTAGAAGATTTTGTATTATGTTTCCAAAGGCAATAGACTATTATGGTCCTTGGTAATGTACTTTTATGGTGTGCTGAATATTTATCTAAACTGATTTAATATCCATGCATGTTAAGTTTGGGTCCCTAAAGGATATCTGGGTATGAAATTTCCTAAGGTTAGTATCTCTATGATGGACCTCCCTAAAACTCCTTATAGGTGGTGGATTAATAATTATCAAATAGAGGTAAGTTTCACAATCCTTGTCCACTATAAACAACTACTTTAAGAACAAATACTTTTACACCTCACATAAAAACTATAAACAATATCTCATACTAATAAAATTTACCACAATGTTCTCCTTCACATGAGTATATAATATCATGATATCATAATCCTTTGGGAACTAAATCCATCGCTTCTATCTCAAGTTATGATCCTTCGAAAAGAATATATACTTGAGACTCTTGTTTTCGGGATAGATGATAAATTATTCACCCATAAGCTAGTGTCACCACATTTTTAGGGAGAAGAATACCACATACATATCTAGATCATGGTTTGAATAGATCTTCCTATGAGGCCTCTACTATTGGAACCCATAGGAAATAAATTATAGAATCTATATCATAACACATCTAAGACCAATTTCAGAGGCATCACAGAACAAAACAAACTCAATACCATCCAATAACAGTCTCAAAGAACGAAGTTCTCATCAACATCTATTGTAATTATTTAGAAACCAACTAAAAAATATCTATCCTAATTAAAGTATACACATTCCCATACAAATAAGTCAAAATATCCAATATCTTAGAGAAATCAAGCACAAATATCTGAAATTATCCAACCAAACCAAGTAAGTTTCATCCTTAGCAACACTATTAAATGTATCCTAAGAAAAAAATTCATAAACCATAGCTAGGTGCACCACTACTCCTTCATTTGATAATAAACTTCACAAAAATTAGACCTCTCAAATAATCCAACATTTACACTTCAATAGATTCCAAAAAAAATTGTGATATCGGGGTATGTCTTAGAAAATCCTCAAGTGCATCTCATGATCCTCCTCGAATGTTGATTATACTAGGATGTGATCAATGAATACCACCACAAATAGTTTAAAAAAAGGTTGAAAGATCCAATTCATGAGTCTCATGAATTAATCGGGGGGTTTTCCATTCTAGAAGCAATCATCGAGTACTCATAATGACCATAGTTACATAAAAATGTCATCTTCATTATATCCTCATCTCATACTCGAAGCTGGAGATAACTCAATCTATGGTCGACCGTGGCGAACTGTTTATCCCATCTCAACTGGTAAAATAGAAAATATATCTATATTATTTGATATATATTCTTTATGATCACATGGTTCAGGTGATGGTAATCTAGACACAACCTCACGATGTTTTTTTCCTTCTTTTCAAACAAAATTGGGGCTACCATGTTGGAAACACTAGTTCTGACAAATACCTTCCTCTACAAGTACACTAATTATATCTTCAGCTCATGAAGATCTGTATGAGCCATCCAATATGATGGATCATATATCAAGGTAGTACCTGGGTGAATTTATACATATAATTCTATCTCTCGATCGAGAGGTAATCCTAGAACATACTTAATAAGTAAGTCCTTATACTCTGCCACTATTATAAGAAGATAAAATCCCATACAATCCTCTAGTATTAGGGAAATACTATATATATTATTAGTAATCAGTGTTATCATTCAATGAATTATCCCATTCTTCACTTCTTGGGTTACCTTGTCACCCAGGAAGGAAAACCTCATTCCATCATTATTGACATACCTCATCCTCTACCTGAAATATTCAGTCTGGGCATGAACTGTCAATAGACAGTCCTTGAAATATCTAAGCCTCAAAAAAGAGAAGTCACAAGAAAAGAGTTTCTTTCACTTGTGTCTATCAGTAAAAAAACTAAACTATATAAGATATATATTTTACCACTTATAATCCCTAGAGACACTATTTTATATGCCTCCATAGCTTTCAATTGTTCTCTTCCCTACACACTAGCTCCCTAAGCTTGTAATTCACCACCTGTGGGTGGTTGTGGAAATAATTCAATTCATATGTCACCTCTTACTGAACTCTATAATCCTCTTCCAATTCCAACATGCTACAAACCTCCCTACTTCCCCCCACTTTCACTATTGAGGTAGGCCATAAAAATATCTTTTTTAGTTACATTATGTGTTAGACAATCCCATGCAAGATGTCCCTAACTATCACAAGAGAAGCAATTTATCTCTCTCATCAAGATATTAATTTCCTCATATACATAAAATATAGACCTTTTTCCTTGATATCATATCATGATGTGTCCCACATCCCCAAATCCATATCTATATCATTAACAGCCATCTTCCAAGGTCTCAAATATTGTATGACCACTACCAGTACCAATTGTCGATGTCTTCCCAACCATAAAACTCTACACTACCAAATTCTACTCGAGAAGAGTATCATGTCTAGGAATGTAAAGTGAAATCACCCCATATCCGATGTCTCAGTATAGGCCAATAAAATACAATCATTCTAAGAAAAAATAATCTAAAATCACATCCAGTGAGTATCATGATCGGTGGGTGAACCTTAATGAATACTCTTCCATGGTCATGTTTCCCAACCGAAGCCGCATAATCTCCTGAATATGGACTGGTTGTAACATGGATATATATAAATATTCTATGATGATACTCTTAAAATATGAAAAATATAGAGTCATATCATCATGTGTCTGATTAACTAGACTCTGATATCATCCAGTATATCCTTGAAAAGGATTTTATACAGTGACTACCATCTAATTGGGAGGTGTTATCACAAGGAATAAGACTTAGATAACTACCTCCATACATTCCTCGGATACCTTGAGGCCTAAATCACCATCAATCCTAGGAGTTCCTGACCTCTTAAACTCAAGGATTTCACTCAGCCTGTATACAAACTTGCTTGATATTGTCGGAACAACCTACTACTAAAGAGGTAGTAGTAATACTAGAAAACAACCTTGATGTACCATTTCCTATACAAGAGATTACACTAAAGCCTCATCACTAGGTGGATCATCCTCACAATCATACATTAAAATACTAACTATAAATATGAAATTTGGAATCCTATAATAGAATTAATATGTATCATAGTCAAATATTATATCTTGGGATATGACTTAAGAAGGATCTGAAAACCACAACTCATTCTTATATGATGCATGTACCAATGTTTTCATTGGAACAAGTTCCTTCATGTATCAAGTGGAAAATTATTTTATTAGAGTCCTGTTGAATGGATACATTGGCTTCTACAGTAAAACTAGAGTTCATGTCCTAAGAGATAAACTTAATACACTTTAATACTATTGTTCCAATTCCTAAACTAATCCCCATGGCTATATAATATTCAAACCCCATCCCTAAGATAAACATGATATAATACCACTTTTTCATGTTTGGGCCCACTAAGGCCCCCCCCCCACTAGAGATTAGGTGATTGTGAAACCCAAATCCAACCTTCAATTTGATTGAGGATTGTGACCAGCACGGAGTAGGTATATCACACACATGGGAGGTCTTAGCCTAAGGTACTTGTACACATGCCCAACTCTATAAATTCCAATACAATGTTAAATGGTAAATCAAATTTGATATCACATTGAATCTATAATATCTGACCTACATAAGATTATGAAAAATTATTAAAATTATAAAGGAACAACTGAAAGCCCTCCAAAACTAATAAGAGTCTAATCTGCTATGAATGGGGTGAATGATATCGAATTCAACACATGTTCCAACCTTATTCATTCAATCTCACTATACTTTTCCATATCCTGATCCTCTAAGGACTCCCTAAAATGGTATGTCATCTTCATAATACATGATATATTCGGGTGGAGCCCGTGTAGGGGTGAGTATAATGGTACCTAGTACGACACCTTGAAATCACAAAATCTAAAGAATCAAGAAACATGTCATCTCATCATCTCAAATGTTTTTTTAATAATGATATGAGACACAGTAATAAGAATAATAACCTAAATATACTAAGGATAGAATCTAAGTCTCAAAGAGGTCTCAACCATATTTCCAGCCATAAGATTCTATATATGGATCCAAAGTAATACTCATTTGTTATATTATACTCTAAGAGACATTATATCGCTGATATTTCTCATCCAAGAGGTTTTCTCATTAGTACTCTCCAAATTACTCATTAAAAATTTAATGATCTTGATATCAAGATAGGGGATCTCACCTAGGGCCTTTGGGGTATACTGGACCCTACCTCTAATAACCCACTATGTAGGGAATCGTACGTCCACATAAGTTTTTCACATTGATTATTCAGCCCCATCCAAGGTAATGTTACAGAATGATATAGTATCCCACCCCAAATCACATGGACGTATTACAGAAAATATATCTGAGACAAAACTCATGATGGGGATCACAATCATATGATCAGGGCATAATTCCAAACTTTACCCTCATAGGGGTCGACCACAGAAACAAACCCAACTAAAAATGGTATAAATTGAAGATATGGAGGTCCTCAAATTTCCATTGAAAAAGTAAACGTGGTGTACTAGTGGTACATCGTGTGTCATTCCTACCCCTGAGAAGGAACATATCTCACCATATTGCAAGTAAAGTCCTTCTAAATAAACATGGTGTTTCCTTATGGTATACATAGTGTGTAGATGTTGGTCCAAAACTCGACATTATGTTATCCAATGCTTGTATACCCCAACCCATACACCTGTAGTTCAGGCTCTACTCATGTACCTAGTTGTGTCCAAGTATTAGGTTGTTCTTGTATACTCTGGTTATTCCCATGTACCTAGTCATCTCAATGCCTATGTACCCATAGGTTATACAGCAATCCATCATTACTAGTCCATACATTGTGTGACACATGTCACAGGATGTGTGACATTTTATCCCATTGAAACCCTAGACATCGCATCTAGGGTACTACAATCTGTGTGTTTCCTTCAGACTACATTCCATGTAGTTAAAAAATTTCAAAAAACTCCATAAAATTCATAATATCTTATCATTCCACTTCCACAAAGGTTTCCCCCAAAAATCTATCTAAGAAATCATGGATTTGGTTTTATTGAACAGTTTTACCATTCGTGTCCATATTCCTGTCACAAATCATGAATGCTCCATATGAGCACCTCGTCGTCGAGAACAAAAACTACTAAAAATAAGATAATATAAATCTGATCTTTATCTTCCATCCATTGTTATCATGCAACTTGATCCTACTATCGATCACATATTCAAACCCACAAAAATGATTTTTTGTTACAAATATCGAACACAAAAAGATCGGTTTCTAGGTATTTTTTGAATCACCAGTCAAATGAAATTTTGAAGATATTCAGTCATATAATTGGAAAGAAATCCACAAAACATGAATTTGAGGAGTGAACCTCATCCAATTTTCATGTTAAAATCAATTCATTTTAATTGGAAAAATTAATGAAGCTAAATAATAAAATAAATATCAATTTAATTATTTTAGGAAGATAAAAACATTATCCATAAATTTTTCATCCACCCATGAATCAAACAATTAGAATAATTAACTCAAGTTCGATGTGGGATAAAAAAAAATAGGATAAATCAAAAAACACAACATCTGACCTTATGTTTAGATCAATCACTAGTGAAGAAAGTTCATGCATCATAGTCATTAGTGATATCTAGGAAATCTATTCCAAAAGATGACCCTTTGGAAATCGATCATTCTCATAACCTATTTTCATTCTCTAATCTCTACACTATTATCTCAACTAAAATCCTTAGAGTTGTGTAGATAACCCAATTGATTTCCCATAAATTATATTCTATAGAGGATATTAGCTTAAGATTTGAATTACAATAATTAAATAAACATTTTAGTTTATTTAATTAGAAATCAGCCCAGAGTGGGGCATGAGTCAAACACCTGATATATATATAGATTATGTTTCACCTAGGGTGAATCAAATAGTGGTTTTAGTTTTTCCACATGAGAAAATATTTTAATGTTATCATGTTATTTGATAATAAATTTCACATGTAATATAATATATTTAATATTTTGATTGTATCAACACTGAGGTTCAAAGAGCCTCAGAATATCATTCTGTCTCTACACCTGCCAAGGAAAATATTCCTTAATATATTGCGAGGTCATACAAGAAAAAAATTAGGACGTTACAAATATATATTCATCAATACTATTTAAGTATTTTAAAACTATATTTAGAGACGTAAGGATATGCATCAATGTTGTGGGATGGATCAACAATGGATTATGAAAATTTCATGATGGAATCAAAGATCTCATCATGTAGAGATGACAAATGGTACCATAACATCAATGAAAAATTAAGGTGATTCCCATTGTTCCATGAGGTAGTGATTTTCAATTTTTACTTACTCTATTCATCATGATTTTAGTCATAGGGATTTATTATTGAATTGTTTTTCCAAATAATAATTCCTTATAGTTTATATTTTTTAATTATTGCCTAATTTTTTTTGATTTGTCACTGATTTCCTTTAATTCTTGATTATTAGTGGATTTTCACCCAAGGAATGGGGCTTGAAACTTCACAAAATACACCATATATTCTTTCTTGATTGTTATTCATAATTTCCCCTATATTCCAGTAATTTTAATCACTAGCTATCATCAGGGTCAGTGGTTTGATAAATTAAACATGGATACCTGAGTGATCAAACAATGAGTTTTACAATCGATGCATTTGGGTATAGTAGCAATGATTGAGGTGTTTAAAATTGATTATTATTTATGAAAAATAGAATAAAGGGATATCAACATTAGATCTTCTAGGAATTGATGTACGAATGTGTTGAGATTATGTTTGAACCTCATATGGATTTTTTTAGTAAGTTATAGATAAAAATGACCATTACATGTATGGATGTGATAAAAAAGGATTTTAAAATTATTTTTTGTCTGATCAGAGGAAATAGTGGTTATGGAGATGATATTTTAAGTGTTCAATAGAATTTGGGCTTATAACTTTTATCACATGACATGTGATCTAGAGAAACATTCCATGTATTAGTTTCTATCCATGAATTTTTGATTCAAAAAGTAGTTTTTTATAATAAAATGGGGTATAGTCTATGGTATTTAGGTGTCATGTGGTCCCGATGATAGATTATAGTCATGTCATGGTGGGTTCCATCACAACATAAAGGCGTTTTATGGGAATTTTATTAAAGTAAATCCTTATATATCCATGAGTTCCTCTTATGTATGGATATAATTACAGTTATTTATTTTATGTATCATTTATCTAGTCGTTTAATGAAGATTATTGGTCATGGATTTATGAACTGTGGTTGCAGTGTGAAGATCCATAGTTCTGGGGTGAAGGGATTTTGTTATGGTGTGAAGAAATTCAATTATAGAGTGAAATGTTTAGAGATAAATAATATGCATAATTTAACCCCCCCCCCCAGTACATGTCATTTAATTTTTATCTTTAGTGAATTTTTATATCTTTTTTATTGGGACTCATATTTGAGTTTAAGAGTATCTAACCTGAATTTTTTTCACATATAAAGAAATGGTACACTTCTTTTCAGCATCAGAGGTGAAATTCAAGTCCGTTCAAGTAATTGGTTTTATTGACTCCATAGGGCCTATGATGGGGATAAGTTATCATGAATAGAGAATTCTCTGTATAAGTATATAAACATGTTGATATAAGGGAATGAGTCCCTCATATCACATACAGAGTTCAGTACAATACCACATACTCGGGGAATGGTTCATCCACTAGTTTTAGTTACTTTCCCATCCAATACTTTCCCTTTGGGGAGGCACAAGTTCCCTAATATAGTATTTGAGATATTTCATGGGTTTTCTTGTAGATGAGTATTTATGATAGTAGGGGTTAGTACTCTCAGGACTGATATCTATCCTTGGCCATGGTGTGAGTTCCCCTACAGTTTTCTATAATGGGGACATGATATTAATATAGATGGTATGGTACGGTAATCCATCAACTAACACACATATTTTAATGTGGATAAGGTTACCCTTAATGGAATCTGGGGAAATTATAGGAGAATGGCAGGGAAAATTGGACACATTAAAAATTGAGACTCTATAATAACCCCTCATTTTCCTTCATGTTGCGGCGTAAAATTAAGATATTGAAATTGTACATTCGGAGAATTTTGATACTCAAATAATCCTTATTTTATCTTGATATAAATCTTTATAGTGTTTTATATGATCTGATTTGTATTTATTTACACCCCTAATACTTTTAGTGGTAGTACAAATCTAGACCCCTCCAAATCATGCTATCGTTTTTCAGAGTTTGTGTTGACTTATTTCTTTTTTCCCTTTATGGTTTAGGGGAATCCTAATAGGTTTATTTTTATTCAGCCTTACATGGTATTTGTTACCATTAATATTTTGTATCTATAGAGGATGTAGGTATTGAATTTGGTCTTTGTCTAAGCATAGATGGTGTGTCATTTCTGTATGTGATGATCGATTATGCCCGATGGAGCATGGTGGTTATTAATGGTGGCGGTTACCAATGTAGTCAGAAACAAATCTAGGATTACTTAAATTATGGAGGATCTATCTATTTACCCATATTCGTTAGTTTAGATAACCTAGTATATTTATTGTTCTTATAATGTTTTTCATATGTGGGGATATACTCACTATGTCATGTCTAATGCATGTGTTGTATATATTATAGTTTTTTATATAAATATTGTTATTGTTTTTGGTTACTTTATAAATTTAATATATGTGCATGAAATAATTTAATATAGGTTATGGAATCTCATGTTGTGTGATATGTCTACTTAGTGCTAGTTACTAGACCCTAAGCTGTTGGAGGCCATCTTGGGTTGGCACACCCACCTTTCTATCATCCCAAGTGTGGCCCTAGTGGGTTAGGGCATGTCAAAGTGGTATTAAAGTGATATGTAGTTATCTATAAAAAATATTTGTAAATCCATACAATAATAGTATAATAATAAGTAGGTTCAAACCTATATGAATTTGTGTGTCACACAAAAAAATAAACCCAAACAAAGAAAACAAAAAATAAGCAACAAGAAACAGTGATGACATAGAAGTGATGTGCAGTAGTCTATGAAGTAGTAGTGGAATGAGAGGAAGTGAATAAAATACAAAGTATAGAGATCATAAAAATAATAGGTAGCAGTGAACAAATAATTAAAATTATTCGGGAATTTTTATTGACTAATTATAAAATAATACTCCTTTATTATTGCTTAAAAATAAAATCATATTGGGAAAATGACCATAAAAATTGAAATTCCATAAACCTATATCGAAAATTAGTTCATTTGATGGTCAAAATTTTTTGACTAGAAACTATTGAAATTAATTCTACCATAAGGGAAAGTTAAATGATCATTATCAGGTCAAATTTTCATTTAATTTAGGTGAGTTAAAATAAAATTATCTAATAATTTTTTGTCTGATGAGTTTCAAAAGTAAATTTTATTAATAGATTGATTTATAAAGATTTCACATTATTGAATCCAAAGTAATTTAGAAAAGACAACTTTTACGTGAAATATAAAATATCGGTGACACGGTTCAAAATTAAATTCAAGAATGGAGTAATGAAAAAATCAGTACAACCACTTTTCGCTAAATTAATTTATCCAACAATCATATTCAATTTAGTTCTATAGGAAAACTCATTTCAAAATTAGAAGAAGAAAAGGGATATAGTTTTAAAGAGGAGGATTATTGTTGGTTAATTTATTTTTTCCCTCTGTGGTTTCATCCTTCTCTATAAGCTAGCTTTTTCTATTTAGTATTTCCACCACCAGATTTTCTATGGGACTCGAATATTACATCAAAAATACTATCAATAATTTCTTGGAATATTTATTGTGTGATATAATTTTCCCATGCACTCTTTGATCAACCTTCAAGTCAAGGAAAAATGACATTTCTCCAGCTAGAGACATCTCAAATTCACTCCACCAGATTTATGAAAATTACTTGCATTGGTTATCACCTGAACCTCCAAAAATTATATTTCCAATATAGATAATCACCAAAATTTAATAATAAGTATCATTACTTAGAGTTCTTTATTGATTAATTCTCTATATAAAACAATATAATTTATTCATTGGTCTAAAATATGATATATGTCCCATGGTTCATGTTTCAGTCCACAAAAGCTCTATTACTGTTTCTTAGAGGTGATGGGGTTTTCTCAGAGATAGGTAGTTATGATAGTAGGGGTTATTACTCCCTTGTTTTATATATATACCTGGTCAGATATTAGTTTCCCCTATTGGTTTCTATAACAGTAAAATGGAATCGGTGGATAGTAATTTATGGTACTACCTCGAATGAAACATATAATTTGAGGAGGAGCATTTTCTACCTAATACGTTCTGATTATAGTGTGGGTGAAAAGTTGGGAAGATTAGGCTCTATGACACATGTGACTCCAAAATCAACCCTCAGTTAATTTCATGATTTGATTTACAATTAGGATATCAAATCAATAACTTATTGCCTATTTAGTTATCTTAGAATCCATATTTTCTCATGAAATATGATCTTTAGGATTGGAATTGTGATGATTGGGGATTCTTTTCACCCCTGAGACTTATAATGGAATATAATATTTAGATCCTTTTTTCATTTTCTTAATTATCATATTTTTATATTCCTTATTTATTTCTTTTCCTTGGTATTTTTTTAGTTTCATACTCAGTGTGTTTACACTCACCTTGACACAGGTTTTATTCCCACACCTATTGTGTTTATACAGATTTCACAAGGCTTGAAATTTTTCTTGGTGCAAAAATATCTAGTCAGGATTTTTTTATAGATAAAACTAGATGGTTCTTGGTGAATCTTGGTGTATATTGATATTTTAGGTAGCCGTTACAGTTGAAGACCAGTCAAAGAGTACTTGCAGTATTGAGAAATAATCTCTTACTCTATGTTCATCGGGTTTAGTAACCAGAATCGATGTATAATTATTATAATATTTATCCTATATAGTGATTTACTTGCACATGATGGAAGGCCTTAGCCTAATTCACTTGTACATAATTAACACCTTTATAGAGGACATATCAATGTAGCATATGTGATGCCCCAACCCCAGTTACCCAGAGTCGGTGCATTATTGTGTAACATTGGCATGATCACAAAAGATCAAGTCTCGAAAGACCGATTAGTTTAGTAGCCTTAGAAACAATAGATACACTCATAAGTTTTACATTACATAATAAATTAATACAAAACTACAACAACATCTTGTCTTCATATCCCCTCATATTATCCCTTCAGGTCATTCATAAAATACTTCTTCACATCCAGGAAAAATTAAAACATTGAAAGGGGTGAGCTTAGATGATCAGTAAGGATAACAATATAGCGGAAGCTTTCATAAATAAACATAAACATTTAAGGAAATGTATAACTAAAACAAAAGCCTTTTAAACTTGAACTTCAGCATAAAATGGAAAAAGTAATATGAAATAATTCCATTTAATTATTCACATGGATATTCTACTGGTCAAATAATCACATGAAATATCAATAACCACTTTCATAATTATTGAATGCATAATGCTAGACTATCATAACCACAAAGCCAAGGCCTCGTGCCAAGACTACAAATATGATTTTGTCAGGGCCTCGTTCCAAGACACTAGTTTCTCTCATGAGACCTGCCGATGCATCGCGGAGCTATAGTGGGCTCCACCCGTCACTTATTAAGTCCAATGCATTCCTCATATGAACAGGTTTAATCATATCATAAACCATAACATAATCATATCACATAAAACATGCATAAAGGAAACATAACATTTCCAAATTTCAATCACAAGATATCAATACAACACATTGATATAATAAAAACATTATCAAAACCATTTGCAATACCAAAATAAAAGAAAATTAAAACTTGGTATTTATTTTTCATTTTAAAAAAATTTATGGCTCGTAGAGGAAGCCGAAACTCAAATAATTGTCACGGCGGCGGAGAAGTCATTGTCGCCGCATACGTACGACAAAAAAAATACCTTTTGTTATTTAGAAAAATGATTCGTATAAAAAGATTCCTTTTGAATAAATTTAAAAGACAAAGGGGTTTATACACTGTATAAAATAAAGTTGTGTATAAAACAAAATATGCCTCAATGAAAGGAGATTGAGAAGAAGTCACTTAAAAAGGTCATTTTTTTAAAACAAAATAAATCTATTATGTGTATTCACTATAAGTACACACAAGGAAAGTACAAATACAAGATAGGATATAATAATATCATGACATAATTTGAAAGTAGGAGATTAACCCAAAGAATAGAAATTGTGTTAAGAAGTTCCCTTACCTCGTGTCTGAATTGACTCGATCGTTATTTAACCTCCTGAATAATAAACTAGAGTTAATTTCTACTTGCTTAAGGACATTTTTCAATTTCATTATTCTTTTTATATCATGTATTACCATGTTATGGACATTATGAAATTATTTAAGTTAATAACGGTCATTTTGTCGATCTTTGGTACTTGAGTCAAAAATAAACCTCTTATAATATCAAGTTGTTCATGTGGTAAAATATCCATTATATCCCGAATTATATTCATGATGTAGATATCATATATATCAAATATATCCATTATATACATTCATTCATAATATTACGTAACATTTAGAGGTAAGAAAGGAAATGCACCGTTCATGGAGACGGTAAGCCGTACGTACGCATGAACGCCACTTTCATTTATATTTCATATTTAATGGAATAAAATCCTAATGATATAAAGTTATATTATAAATCTAGTATAATATCATATATAATATCATTTACTCCATCCTTTATACATCCCACGTATGGCATTAACGATTCAAATCACTTTGAGGGGGCGGTAGTCCGCACTTCCTAAAATGAAATTATCCCATTTACCCATAATGGAAATCATAAAGGTATGACATAAATGATAAATACAGAAGCATAAGGAAAGCATAAACATACTGTATATCATATATAAATAAAGTGACATCTTAATGGCCACCATGAGAGGTGTTAAAATAATATTGAACAATCATCGTTTCGTGATGTAGAAATTTTCCAACCACAGAAACAGTATGTTGTTTGACCATTAGACAAAGGTGTGTGTAAGTTTAAATCAAATACTTCTCATAAGAACATCCTAGTATATTTAAGATACTGGTGGTGTTACAAAATAAAGGAATAAAAAGAGTTTAAGGGGTTGGAGAAGAAAAATAAAACAAGATAACATAAGAGAAGACATTACCTTAAAATCGGGTAACTCTTTTTTGATTTGAGCCAAAGGATTCCTTGGGAGATATTTTGCCCAAATTTAGGCTTCTAGGAGTAATATGGGGAAGTTTAGAGAGAATATGGGCAGTGTTTGACCGATCCAAATGGCTTGAAGGTGTGAATAAGGTGGTAGTGGTGGGGGCCTTTTATAAGAGGAGAAGAGGGGCACTCTTGAAATGTCATAAAATGATACATTATTATGAAGTGTTTTCGGATTTCAAAGGTCCCACAATGATATATTTAGATTCTAAGGTGATAAGGGTTCTAAATCTACCCATCCAATAGGTTTTTGAGAAATTTAAGTTTTAGATTTTACATTATCTTTTAATTTTATTTAAAAAGATCATTAATGAGGTAATCGTTATGTCATCATGGTGTGATAAATAAATTTATTTATTTAATTTAAAAAATTATAAAAAAATTACCATGATGTAGGAAATATTTTTATATTTCCAATTAATATTTATAGTCGAAAAGTTAATTTATATAACTCCATGTAATAATTGTTTTAGTAAAAATACACATGTTTGTGACAATTTTATTTTTACTTTAAATAAAAAGTTATTAATGTCATTTTCTTACCCAAGTGGCTCCATGGGGTCCCCAAGTTGACCCATGGATTTTCTTGGTCCTCCATGACTCATCCAATAAGGGTAGGACATGTCTAATGGTATTTTCATATTTTTATAATATCATTTCTACCTTAAATTTCACTAATTACCTTTAATCGCGATTAATTAAACTTAAAAGTTACTATTCACCAAAAATTTATTTTAATCCCATTGAACCACATTTTACATCCTAATGACAACCATGTATGTTGGATTTTTGAAAACCAAATCACAGAAGTGGTAATGTTTCATTTAAACAAAAAATCAGTTTTTCAACTACCACTTAGTGGTTTCACTATTCATCAAAAATTGAAGTTTTTCAGAAGAATGCCAAAATTTCACCCAAAGCTATAATTGATATTCCGAATTCAAAGATGATTCCTATTTTACAAAATTACAAACATATAATTTTAATTAATTAAGTTTATAATTAATTTCCATTGTCACAACAAATGGCGTCTTTTTAAGAAACGATATATATTAAAAGATTGACAATTGTTTATGTCCAATTTCAAAGTGAAATTAATTCTAATGACCAAAATTGGATAAAATGGTAAAAATATATTATAATTACACTTTATAACCACTAAATTGTATAATTTATCACTATAAATTATTTTTATTAAAAAAGTTGTTTTTAAGTATTTTTCACTATTCATAAAAAATTGGAAGTTCTCATAAAAATACAAAAAAATCAACATAGGCTAATTTCGATATTCCGAATCCAAAATTTAATTCCATTTTGAAATATAAAATTTATATAATTTCAAAAAGTGGGTATTACTATTCATAACTGCTACTTTTATTGGTCGCGATGTGTTAGAACTCGAGGTTGCGTACAACACACACTGCTCTATTATTCAAAAGAGGAGCGTACGATGGAATCTTGGGGTGTTGCATTCTCCCCTCTTTCAATAAATTTCGTCCTCACAATTTAAAATTTTTCCTTCAAAATAAAATGTTGAAAATAGAAAATACTTTTGTGGAAAACCCACATCGGAAATAAGGTTAATAAAAATATAACTTTAAAAGAAAGAAAGAGAAGTACAAAGGTCACCCGAGATAGCCCATACTAGGATTCTATGAAAATATGGATATGGAGGAAAAAACCATCAAGGTCTGATGGAGAGTTGTATAAAACAATATTAGGAGAAAGTTAACTACAAGAAAATCACAAACTTGTGATTTGTTAAACGGTCATTAATTCCCCAATTGGAAAAGTTAACCGACAAAATTTTTGTTTTAAGTTACCTTTCATAAAGATGAGGAATTTATTTAGGAGATTTCCTAAGAACGTAAGGAAATATACTTACTTGTCATGTAGACTTTCACTCTTTAATAAATTTTTACCCCAAACCCATCTTTCACTCCAAAAGGTAATGGAACTCAAAAATATTCTATTTATCAAAATTTTATAAGGTTCCAAATATTAACACATACCATTTAGATTAGTAAAACTTTTTTGTAATAACCAGGGACTTCCTGTAGGATAGTGGTAGGTAATAAAGGCATGTCGCACTATGGTTGTGGCTTTGATTCCTACAGCTTTGTCTGACGCGACGCGTTATCCCCCAACATGCAGGTTGTCCTTTTCCTAAAACTATAGTATTAAAATATTCCAAAAATAATCTTCATAAATGTTTTAACCTTAAACAGTACTATCCAAAGCTCAACTTAATCCATTCCAACCTTTATAGTTATCCAAAATACCTCTGTCCAGACTTTCTCTAAATGGTCTTGAATTCCAAAATCAATTGTAGCATTAGATTCCCCAAACAAAGTAAAGTTTCTCTTATTGTCACATACTAAAATATGATTACCTTCATCATATTAAAACCTTAATGAAAACAACAAGTATTGAAGTACAATCCTTATATATATCACATTATTCTTATAACCAGAATATAATCTTTGTTTCCAAAAGCACCAATACATTAATTATTCCACTTCAACTATAGTAGCAGCATAAGATTGTCCTTGATCCCTTGACCTTTTTTGAGGTACGTTTCTCTGACGCTTAGGAAATTCATTTTCATAATTCCCCATTTCAATACAATTGTATCATTCAACATTGATAGCCTCTTTCTTTACCTTGCAATCACGAGCCTGGTGACCTTTTTCTCCACATTTATAACAAACTCACATTCCTTTTAGGCAGGTACCGGGGTGATTATTCCCACAATTATCACATAATTGAAAATCCTTCTTTCCTTTTATCCCATTATTTGTCTCTTCTTCCACCGTTCTCTTCTTCTCTTTCTTTACTTTGTGGTCATAAGACTTAGAAAATTCCTTTTCTGTCTTGATAGCACACGAGACTATATCTTCGTATGTTGAAAAATATTTTGATACTAAATCTCGACGGAGAAATGGTTTTAACCCATCAAAGAAACAATCAATCTTAATTCTTTGGTTATGTATATAATATGTATCATGCCTCGCTAACCTTGTAAAGTTAGCCTCATATATTGCGACATGCTCATCCTCCTTCTGCCTTAGACTCAGAAATTTCCTTTCCATATCTTCTCGATGGTTATGTGGAAAGTATTTTTCTAAGAAAATTTTCGTCAACTCCCTCCATTCCATACTTGATACTTCTTCATCTTCCTTTGTGTTTTGACTCAGTGACCACCATTGATCGGCATCTCCAGTGAGCCGGTAAACTGCCATGACAACCTTCTCCCTTTCTTTACTCCCCAAGGCGTGGAATATTTTCTCTAAGGAGTTTATCCATTGCTCAGCTACTAATGTATTTGTACCCCCATTAAATTTTGGTAGTTGTTTCTTCATGAAGCGGTCTAACATTGATCCTCCACGTTGCGGATCAGGGTGCTCCATACGAGTAAGGTTACTATTCATAACCTGAGTGAGTTGTCCCAGTATGGTGATAAGTTGATCAGCACCAGTTGTATCACTAGCTCCACTATAATTATCTTGATCAGGAGGGAAATCCCTACATGGAGTGCGTGCATTGATATGGTTTCCATTCCTTACACTAGGCGCCATTTCTAAACAATGGCATAAACTAGATTAGTTTATTAATCAAAATACATAATTCCATACTTGTAAAACACTTAACATAAATTGAACTATTTATGGATATAATCCATAATCATAACAATGTTTTCTTTGAGAAATTATATACTCATAACCTTTCATAGTGGTTTGTAAGGAAAATGATAATTATCCTAAGCATATCCACAGGGAGTGTCGTAACCAAGAGTGCAGCAAGGCCCGTTGTCGTGCACTAGTTCACGTTCGAGTCTAGCTCAAAGTGGTGCTTTCGGGTTTTACCCCTAGGTACATCTGTACCAGAGCCACCTCTTCCTGCTCGTATCCATACAGGGATGTATCGCTCAGAAAACACACAAAATCTCTATAATACCAAAATTTTAGAAAGTTCTTCTATATTAATCCTCAAATTTTATCTTAGGTCTATGTGATCTAATCAGAGTTTATCTAAATATAGCATCCAAGGTTAGTACTCAACTCCCTCTGATACCAATTGTGATTCCCCAACCCCAGCTACCCAGAGTCGGTGCATTATTGCGTAACATTGGCATGATCACAAAAGATCAAGTCTCTAAAGACCGATTAGTTTAGTAGCCATGGAAACTCTAGATACATTCATAAGTTTTATATTACATCATAAAGTAATACAAAACTACAAAAAACATCTTGTCCTCATATCCCCTCATATTATCCCTTCAGGTCATTCATAAAATACTTCTTCACATCCTGGAAAAATTAAAACATTGAAAGGGGTGAGCTCAGACGCTCAGTAAGGATAACAATATAGCGGAAGCTTTCATAAATAAACATAAACATTTAAGGCAATGTATAACTAAAACAAAACCCTTTTAAACTTGAACTTCAGTATAAAATGGCAAAAGTAAAATGAAATAATTCCATTTACTTATTCACATGGATATTCTACTGGTTGAATAATCACATGCAATATCAATAACCACTTTCATAATGATGGAATGCATAATGTCAGACTATCATAACCACATAGCCAAGGCCTCGTGCCAAGAGTACAAATAAAATTTTTTCAAGGCCTCGTGCCAAGACACTAGTTTGTCTCATGAGACCTGCCGATGCATCAAGGAGCTATAGCAGGCTCCACCTGTCAGTTATTAAGTCCAATGCATTCCTCATATGAACAGGTTTAAAAATATCATAAACCATAACATAATCGTATCACATAAAACATGCATAAAGGAAACATAACATTTCCACATTTCAATCATAAGATGTCAATACAATACATTGATATAATAAAAAAATTATCAATACCATTTTCAATACCAAAATAAAATAAAATTAAAACTTGGTATTTATTTTTCATTTTAAAAAAAGTTATGGCTTGTAGAGGAAGTCAAAACTCAAATAATGGTCATGGCGGTGGAGAAGTCGTTGTTCCCGCATACATACAAGAAACAAATTCCCTTTTTTCATTTAGTAAAACACTTCGTATAAAAAGATTCATTTTGAATAAATGTAAAATTCAAAGGGGTTTATACACTGTATAAAATAAAGTTGTGTATAAAACAAAATATGCCTCAATTAAAGGATATTGAGACAAAGTCCCTTACAAAGATCATTTTTTTAAAATAAAATAAATCTATTATGTGTATTAATTATAAGTACACATAAAGAAAGTACAAATACATGATAGGACATAATAATATCATGACATAATTTGAAAGTAGGAGATAAACCCAAAGAATAGAAATTGGGTTAAGAAGTTCCCTTACCTCGTGTCCGACTTGACTCGATCATTCTTTAACCTCATGAATAATAAACTAGAGTTAATTTATAATTGCTTAAGAACCTTTTTCAAGTTAATTATTCCTTTTATATCACTTATTACCATGTTATTAACATTATTTAATTATTTAAGTTAATAATGGTCATTTTGTCGATCTTTGGTACTTAAGTCAAAAATAAACTTCTTATAATTACAAGCTGTTCATGTGGTAAAATATCCATTATATCCCGAATTATATTCATGATGTAGATATCATATATATGATATATATCCAGTATATACATTCATTCATAATATTACATAACATTTAGAGGTAAGAAATGAAATGCACCGTTCATGGAGACGGTAAGCCGTACGTATGCATGAACGCTACTTTCATTTATATTTCATATTTAAAGGAATGAAATCATAATGATATAAAGGTATATTATAATTCCAGTATAATATCATATATAATATCATTTAATCCATCCTTTATACATCCCACATATGGCATTAACGATTCAAATCACTTTGAGGGGGCGGTAGTCCGCACTTCCTAAAATGAAATTATCGCGTTTACCCATAATGGAAATCATAAAGGTATGCCATAAATGATAAATACAGAAGCATAAGGAACAGATAAACATAATATATATCATATATAAATATATTTACATCTTAATGGCCACCATGGGAGGTGTTAAAAGAATATTGAACAATCATCATTTCATGAGGCAGAAATTTTCCAACCACAGAATCTGTATGTTCTTTAACCATTAGACGAAGGTGTGTGTAAGTTTAAATAAAATAATTCTCATAAAAACATCCTATTATATTTAATATACTGGTGTTGTTACAAAATAAAGGAATAAAAAGAGTTTAATGGGTTGGAGAAGCAAAAAAACAAAATAACATAAGAGAAGACATTACCTTAAAATCGGGGAACTCTTTTTTGATTTGAGCC
Organism: Viscum album; assembly: GCA_963277665.1. Lineage (NCBI taxonomy): Eukaryota > Viridiplantae > Streptophyta > Magnoliopsida > Santalales > Viscaceae > Viscum > Viscum album. The sequence goes on along the minus strand of OY728143.1, from coordinate 1,789,596,392 downwards.
AAAGGCTTCATTGGGAAGCATTCTGCACAAATTTAGGCTTCTAGGAGTAAGAGAGGGATGTTGAGGGAGTATTTGGGCAGATTTAGGCCGATACAAATGTCTTGAAGGTGTGAATAATGTGGTAATGGTGGGGGCCTTTTATAAGAGGAGAAGAGGGGCACTCTTGGAAAGTCCTAAAATGATACATTATTATGAAGTGTTTTTCGGATTTCAAAGGTCCCATAATGATCTATTTAGAGTCTAAGGTGATATTGGTTCGAAATATACCCATTCAATAGGTTTTTTACAAGTGTAAGTCTTATATTTTACATTATCATTTCATTTTATTTAAAAAGATCATTAATGAGGTAATCACTGGTCATCATTGTGTGATACATAAATTTATTTATTTAATTCAAAAAAAATTATAAAAAACTACCATGATGTAGGAAATACTTTTATCTTTCCAATTAATATTTATAGTCTAAAATTTAAGTTATGTAACCCCATGTAATAATTGTTTTAGTAAAACTACACATGTTTGTGACAATTTTATTTTAACTTTAAATAAAAAGTTATTAATGTCATTTTCTTACCCAAGTGGCTCCATGGGGTCCCCAAGTTGACCCAAGGATTTTCTTGGTCGGCCATGACTCATCCAATAAGGGTAGGACATGTGTAAAGGTATTTTCATATTTTTATAATATCATTTTTACCTTAAATTTCACTAATTACCTTTAATCGCAATTAATTAAACTTAACAGTTACTATTCACCAAAAAAATATTTTAATCCCATTGAACCACATTTTACTTAATAATTACAACCATGTATGTTGGATTTTTTAAAACCATATCACATAATTGGTAATGTTTCATTTAAACGAAAAATCAGTTTTTTAACTACCACTTAGTGGTTTCACTATTCATCAAAAATTGAATTTTTTCAGAACAATGCCAAAATTTCACCCTAAGATATAATTGATATTCCGAATTCAAAAATTATGTCTATTTTTAAAAATTCCAAAAAAATAAGTTTCATTAATTAGTTTTATAATTAATTTCTGTTGTCACAACAAATAGCGTGTTTTTAAGAAACAAAATATATCAAACGATTGACAATTGTTTATGTCCAATTTCAAAGTGAAATTAATTATAATGACAACCATTGGATAAAATGGTAAAAATATATTCTAATTAAACTTTAGAACCACTAAATTTTATAATTTATCACAATAAATTATTTTGATTAAAAAATTTGTTTTTAAGTATTTTTCACTGTTCATAAAAAATTGGAAGTTCTCAAAAAAACACCAAAAAGTCAACATAGGCTAATTTCGATATTCTGAATCCAAAAATGAAGTCCATTTTGAATTATAAAATTTCTATAATTTCAAAAGGTGGGTATTTATATTCATAACTACTACTTTTATTGATCGCGGTGTGTCAGAACTCGAGGTTGCGTACAACACAGGTTGCTCTATTATTCAAAGAGGAGCGTACCATGGAAGCTTGGGGTGTTGCATTCACCCCTCCTTCAATAAATTGAGTCCTTGCAATTTAAAATTTTTCTTTGAAAATAAAAGGTTGAAAATAGAAAATACATTTGTGGAAAACCGAAATCAGAAATAGGGTTAATTAAAATATAACTTTAAAAGAAATAAAGAGAAGTAAAAAAATGTCACCCGAGATATACCATACTAGGATTCTATGAAAATATGGATATAGAGGAAAAACAAACCATCAAGTTCTGATGGAGTGTTTTATAAAACAGGATTAGGAGAAGGTTAACTACAAAAAATCACAAACTTGTGATTGGTTAAACGCTCATTGATTCCCCAATTAGAAAAGTTAACAGATAACATTTTTGTTTTAAGTTGCCTTTTATAAAGTTGAGGAATTTATTTAGGAGATTTACTAAGAAAATAAGGAAATATACATACTTGTCCTGTAGACTTTCATTCTTTAATAAATTTTTACCACAACCCCATCTTTCACTCCAAAAGGTAATGGAACTCAAAAATATTCTATTTATCAAAATTTTATAAGGTTCCAAATATTAAAACATACCATTTAGATTAGGAAAACTTTTTTGTAATAACCAGGGACTTCCTGTAAGCTAGTGGTAGGTAATAAAGGCATGTCGCACTATGGTTGTGGGTTCGATTCCTACAGCTTTGTCCGACGCGACGCGTTATCCCCCAACCTGCAGGTTTTCCTTTTCCTAAAACTATAGTATTATAATATTCCAAAAATAATATTCATAAATGTTTTAACCTTAAATAATACTATCGAAAGTTCAACTTAATCCATTCCGACCTTTATAGTTATATAAAATACCTCCATCCATACTTTCTCTAAAACGTCTTTGAATTCCAAAATCAATTGTAATATTAGATTCCCCAAACAAAGTAAAGTTTCTCTTATTGTCACATACTAAAAATATGATTACCATCATCATATTAAAACCTTAATGAAAACAACAAGTACTGCAATACAATCCTTATATATATCACATTATTCTTATAACCAGAATATAATCCTTGTTTCCAAAAGCACCAATAAATTAATTATTCCACTTCAACTATAGTACAAGCAAAAGATTTTCCTTGATCTCTTGGCATTTTCTGAGGTAAGTTTCCCTGATGCTTAGGAAATTCATTTTCATAATGCCCCATTTCCCTACAATTGTAGCATTCAACACTGATATCCTCTTTCTTTACCTTGCAATCACGAGCCTGGTGACCTTTTTCTCCACATTTATAAAAAACTCTCATTCCTTTTAGGAAAGTAATGGGGTGATTATTCCCACAATTATCACATAATGTAAAATTTTTCTTTCCCTTTTCCCTTTATTTGTCTCTTGTTCCACCGTTCTCTTCTTCTCTTTCTTTACTTTATTGTCATAAGACTTAGATAATTCATTTTCTGTCTTGATAGCACACGAGACTATATCTTCATATGTTGAGAAAAATTGTGATACTAAAGCTCGACGGAGAAATGGTTTTAACCCATCAAAGAAATGATCAATATTACATCATGGGTTACGTATATAATCTATAGCATGCCTCGCTAACCTTGTAAAGTTAGCCTCATATTTTGCGACATTCTCATCCTCCTTCTGCCTCAGACTCAGAAATTTCCTTTCCATATCTTCTCACTGGTCATGTGGAAAGTATTTTTCTAAGAAACATTCCTCAAACTCCCTCCATTCCATACTTGATACCTCTTCATCTTCCTTTTTATTTTGAATCAGTGACCACCATTGATCGGCATCTCCAGTGAGGTGGTAAACTGCCATGACAACCTTCTCCCTTTCGCTACTCCCCAAGGTGTTGAATATTTTCTCTAAGGAGTTTATCCATTTCTCAGCTACTAATGGATTTGTACCCCCATTAAATGTTGGCGGTTTTTTCCTCATGAAGCGGTCTAACATTGATCCCCCACGTTGCGGATCAGGGTGCACCATATGAGTAAGGTTACTATTCATAACTTGAGTGAGTTTTCCCAGTATGGTGATAAGTTGATCAACACAAATTGTATCACTATCTCCACTATAATTATCTTGAGCAGGAGGGAAATCCCTATATGGATAGTGTGCATTGATACGGTTTCCATTCCTTCCACTATGCGCCATTTCTAAACAATGGCATAAATTATATTAGTTTGTGAATCAAAATACATAATTCCATACTTGTAAAAAACTTAACATAAATTGAACTATTTATGGATATAATCCATAATCATAAAAATGTTTTCTTTAAGGAATTTTATACCCATAACCCTTCATAGTGGATTGTAAAGAAAATGAGAATTATCCTAAGCATATCCCCCTAGAGTGTTGTAACCAAGAGTGCAGCAAGGCCCATTGTCATGCACTAGTTCACGTTCGAGTCTAGCTCAAAGCGGTGCTTTCGGGTTTTACCCCTAGGTACATCTGTACCAGAGCCACCTCTTCCTGCTCGTATCCATACAGGGATGTATCGCTCAGAAAACACACAAAATCTCTATAATACCAAAATTTTAGAAAGTTCTTCTATATTAATCCTCAAATTTTATCTTAGGTCTATGTGATCTAATCAGAGTTTATCTAAATATAGCATCCAAGGTTAGTACTCAACTCCCTCTGATACCAATTGTGATTCCCCAACCCCAGCTACCCAGAGTCGGTGCATTATTGCGTAACATTGGCATGATCACAAAAGATCAAGTCTCTAAAGACCGATTAGTTTAGTAGCCATGGAAACTCTAGATACATTCATAAGTTTTATATTACATCATAAAGTAATACAAAACTACAAAAAAACATCTTTTCCTCATATCCCCTCATATTATCCCTTCAGGTCATTCATAAAATACTTCTTCACATCCTGGAAAAATTAAAACATTGAAAGGGGTGAGCTCAGACGCTCAGTAAGGATAACAATATAGCGGAAGCTTTCATAAATAAACATAAACATTTAAGGCAATGTATAACTAAAACAAAACCCTTTTAAACTTGAACTTAAGTATAAAATGGCAAAAGTAAAATGAAATAATTCCATTTACTTATTCACATGGATATTCTACTGGTTGAATAATCACATGCAATATCAATAACCACTTTCATAATGATGGAATGCATAATGTCAGACTATCATAACCACATAGCCAAGGCCTCGTGCCAAGAGTACAAATAAAAAATTTTCAAGGCCTCGTGTCAAGACACTAGTTTGTCTCATGAGACCTGCCGATGCATCAAGGAGCTATAGCAGGCTCCACCTGTCAGTTATTAAGTCCAATGCATTCCTCATATGAACAGGTTTAAAAATATCATAAACCATAACATAATCGTATCACATAAAACATGCATAAAGGAAACATAACATTTCCACATTTCAATCACAAGATATCAATACAATACATTGATATAATAAAAACATTATCAATACCATTTTCAATACCAAAATAAAATAAAATTAAAACTTGGTATTTATTTTTCATTTTAAAATAAGTTATGGCTTGTAGAGGAAGTCAAAACTCAAATAATGGTCATGGCGGTGGAGAAGTCGTTGTTGCCGCATACATACAAGAAACAAATTCCCTTTTTTCATTTAGTAAAACACTTCGTATAAAAAGATTCATTTTGAATAAATGTAAAATTCAAAGGGGTTTATACACTGTATAAAATAAAGTTGTGTATAAAACAAAATATGCCTCAATTAAAGGATATTGAGACAAAGTCCCTTACAAAGATCATTTTTTTAAAATAAAATAAATCTATTATGTGTATTAATTATAAGTACACATAAAGAAAGTACAAATACATGATAGGACATAATAATATCATGACATAATTTGAAAGTAGGAGATAAACCCAAAGAATAGAAATTGGGTTAAGAAGTTCCCTTACCTCGTGTCCGACTTGACTCGATCATTCTTTAACCTCATGAATAATAAACTAGAGTTAATTTATAATTGCTTAAGAACCTTTTTCAAGTTAATTATTCCTTTTATATCACTTATTACCATGTTATTAACATTATTTAATTATTTAAGTTAATAATGGTCATTTTGTCGATCTTTGGTACTTGAGTCAAAAATAAAATTCTTATAATTACAAGCTGTTCATGTGGTAAAATATCCATTATATCCCGAATTATATTCATGATGTAGATATCATATATATGATATATATCCAGTATATACATTCATTCATAATATTACATAACATTTAGAGGTAAGAAATGAAATGCACCGTTCATGGAGACGGTAAGCCGTACGTATGCATGAACGCTACTTTCATTTATATTTCATATTTAAAGGAATGAAATCATAATGATATAAAGGTATATTATAATTCCAGTATAATATCATATATAATATCATTTAATCCATCCTTTATACATCCCACATATGGCATTAACGATTCAAATCACTTTGAGGGGGCGGTAGTCCGCACTTCCTAAAATGAAATTATCGCGTTTACCCATAATGGAAATCATAAAGTTATGCCATAAATGATAAATACAGAAGCATAAGGAACAGATAAACATAATATATATCATATATAAATATATTTACATCTTAATGGCCACCATGGGAGGTGTTAAAAGAATATTGAACAATCATCATTTCATGAGGCAGAAATTTTCCAACCACAGAATCTGTATGTTCTTTAACCATTAGACGAAGGTGTGTGTAAGTTTAAATAAAATAATTCTCATAAAAACATCCTATTATATTTAATATACTGGTGTTGTTACAAAATAAAGGAATAAAAAGAGTTTAATGGGTTGGAGAAGCAAAAAAACAAAATAACATAAGAGAAGACATTACCTTAAAATCAGGGAACTCTTTTTTGATTTGAGCCAAAGGCTTCATTGGGAAGCATTCTGCCCAAAGTTAGGCTTCTAGGAGTAAGAGAGGGATGTTGAGGGAGTATTTGGGCAGATTTAGGCCGATACAAATGTCTTGAAGGTGTGAATAAGGTGGTAATGGTGGGGGCCTTTTATAAGAGGAGAAGAGGGGCACTCTTGGAAAGTCCTAAAATGATACATTATTATGAAGTGTTTTTCGGATTTCAAAAGGTCCCATAATGATCTATTTAGAGTCTAAGGTGATATTGGTTCGAAATATACCCATACAATAGGTTTTTACAAGTGTAAGTCTTAGATTTTACATTATCTTTTCATTTTATTTAAAAAGATCATTAATGAGGTAATCGCTGGTCATCATTGTGTGATACATAAATTTATTTATTTAATTCAAAAAAATTATAAAAAACTAACATGATGTAGGAAATACTTTTATCTTTCCAATTAATATTTATAGTCTAAAATTTAAGTTATGTAACCCCATGTAATAATTGTTTTAGTAAAACTACACATGTTTGTGACAATTTTATTTTTACTTTAAATAAAAAGTTATTAATGTCATTTTCTTACCCAAGTGGCTCCATGGGGTCCCCAAGTTGACCCAAGGATTTTCTTGGTCGGCCATGACTCATCCAATAAGGGTAGGACATGTGTAAAGGTATTTTCATATTTTTATAATATCATTTTTACCTTAAATTTCACTAATTACCTTTAATCGCAATTAATTAAACTTAACAGTTACTATTCACCAAAAAAATATTTTAATCCCATTGAACTACATTTTACTTAATAATTACAACCATGTATGTTGGATTTTTTAAAACCATATCACATAATTGGTAATGTTTCATTTAAACGAAAAATCGGTTTTTTAACTACCACTTAGTGGTTTCACTATTCATCAAAAATTGAATTTTTTCAGAACAATGCCAAAATTTCACCCTAAGATATAATTGATATTCCGAATTCAAAAATGATTTCTATTTTTAAAAAATCCAAAAAAATAAGTTTCATTAATTAATTTTATAATTAATTTCTGTTGTCACAACAAATAGCGTGTTTTTAAGAAACAAAATATATCAAACGATTGACAATTGTTTATGTCCAATTTCAAAGTGAAATTAATTCTAATGACAACCATTGGATAAAATGGTAAAAATATATTCTAATTACACTTTAGAACCACTAAATTTTATAATTTATCACAATAAATTATTTTGATTAAAAAATTTGTTTTTAAGTATTTTTCACTATTCATAAAAAATTGGAAGTTCTCAGAAAAACACCAAAAAGTCAACATAGGCTAATTTCGATATTCTGAATCCAAAAATGAAGTCCATTTTGAATTATAAAATTTCTATAATTTCAAAAGGTGGGTATTTATATTCATAACTACTACTTTTATTGATCGCGGTGTGTCAGAACTCGAGGTTGCGTACAACACAGGTTGCTCTATTATTCAAAGAGGAGCGTGCCATGGAAGCTTGGGGTGTTGCATTCAACCCTCCTTCAATAAATTGAGTCCTTGAAATTTAAAATTTTTCTTTGAAAATAAAAGGTTGAAAATAGAAAATACATTTGTGGAAAACCGAAATCAGAAATAGGGTTAATAAAAATATAACTTTAAAAGAAATAAAGAGAAGTAAAAAAATGTCACCCGAGATATCCCATACTAGGATTCTATGAAAATACGGATATAGAGGAAAAACAAACCATCAAGGTCTGATGGAGTGTTTTATAAAACAGGATTAGGAGAAAGTTAGCTACAAAAAATCACAAACTTGTGATTTGTTAAACGCTCATTGATTCCCCAATTAGAAAAGTTAACAGATAACATTTTTGTTTTAAGTTACCTTTTATAAAGTTGAGGAATTTATTTAGGATATTTACTAAGAAAATAAGGAAATATACATACTTGTCCTGTATACTTTCATTCTTTAATAAATTTTTACCACAACCCCATCTTTCACTCCAAAAGGTAATGGAACTCAAAAATATTCTATTTATCAAAATTTTATAAGGTTCCAAATATTAAAACATACCATTTAGATTAGGAAAACTTTTTTGTAATAACCAGGGACTTCCTGTAAGCTAGTGGTAGGTAATAAAGGCATGTCGCACTATGGTTGTGGGTTCGATTCCTACAGCTTTGTCCGACGCGACGCGTTATCCCCCAACCTGCAGGTTTTCCTTTTCCTAAAACTATAGTATTATAATATTCCAAAAATAATATTCATAAATGTTTTACCCTTAAATAATACTATCGAAAGTTCAACTTAATCCATTCCGACCTTTATAGTTATCCAAAATACCTCCATCCATACTTTCTCTAAAACGTCTTTGAATTCCAAAATCAATTGTAATATTAGATTCCCCAAACAAAGTAAAGTTTCTCTTATTGTCACATACTAAAAATATGATTACCATCATCATATTAAAACCTTAATGAAAACAACAAGTACTGCAATACAATCCTTATATATATCACATTATTCTTATAACCAGAATATAATCCTTGTTTCCAAAAGCACCAATAAATTAATTATTCCACTTCAACTATAGTACCAGCATAAGATTTTCCTTGATCTCTTGGCCTTTTCTGAGGTAAGTTTCCCTGATGCTTAGGACATTCATTTTCATAATGCCCTATTTCCCTACAATTGTAGCATTCAACACTGATATCCTCTTTCTTTACCTTGCAATCACGAGCCTGGTGACCTTTTTCTCCACATTTATAAAAAACTCTCATTCCTTTTAGGAAAGTACTGGGGTGATTATTCCCACAATTATCACATAATGTAAAATCCTTCTTTCCCTTTTCCCTTTATTTGTCTCTTGTTCCACCGTTCTCTTCTTATCTTTCTTTACTTTATTGTCATAAGACTTAGATAATTCATTTTCTGTCTTGATAGCACACGAGACTATATCTTCATATGTTGAGAAAAATTGTGATACTAAAGCTCGACGGAAAAATGGTTTTAACCCATCAAAGAAATGATCAATATTACATCATGGGTTACGTATATAATCTATAGCATGCCTCGCTAACCTTGTAAAGTTAGCCTCATATTTTGCAACATTCTCATCCTCCTTCTGCCTCAGACTCAGAAATTGCCTTTCCATATCTTCTCACTGGTCATGTGGAAAGTATTTTTCTAAGAAACTTTCCTCAAACTCCCTCCATTCCATACTTGATACCTCTTCATCTTCCTTTTTATTTTGAATCAGTGACCACCATTGATCGGCATCTCCAGTGAGGTGGTAAACTGCCATGACAACCTCCTCCTTTCGCTACTCCCCAAGGTGTTGAATATTTTCTCTAAGGAGTTTATCCATTTCTTAGCTACTAATGGATTTTTACCCCCATTAAATGTTGGCAGTTTTTGCCTCATGAAGTGGTCTAACATTGATCCCCCACGTTGCGGATCAGGGTGCACCATACGAATAAGGTTACTATTCATAACTTGAGTGAGTTTTCCCAGTATGGTGATAAGTTGATCAACACCAATTGTATCACTATCTCCACTATAATTATCTTGAGCAGGAGGGAAATCCCTATATGGATAGTGTGCATTGATACGGTTTCCATTCCTTCCACTATGCTCCATTTCTAAACAATGGCATAAATTATATTAGTTTGTGAATCAAAATACATAATTCCATACTTGTAAAACACTTAACATAAATTGAACTATTTATGGATATAATCCATAATCATAAAAATGTTTTCTTTAAGTAATATTATACCCATAACCCTTCATAGTGGATTATAAAGAAAATGAGAATTATCCTAAGCATATCCCCCTAGAGTGTCGTAACCAAGAGTGCAGCAAGGAAGATTGTTGTGCACCAGTTCCCATTCGAGTCTAGCTCAAAGCGGTGTTTTCGGTTTTTACCCCTAGGTACATTTGTTCCAGAGCCACCTCTACCTGCTCGTATCCAGACAGGAATTTATTGCTTAGAAAACTCACAGAATCTCTATAATACCAATATTTTAGGAAGTTCTTCTATATTAATCCTCAAATTTTATCTTAGGTCTATGTGCTCTAATCAGATTTTATCTAAATCTAGCTTCCAAGGTTAGTACTAAACTGCCTCTGGTACCAACTGTGATGCCCCGACCCCAGTTACCCAGAGTCGGTGCATTATTGCATAACATTTGGATGATCATAAAAGATTAATTCTCGAAAGACCGATTAGTTTAGTAGCCTTGTAAACACTAGATATATTCATAAGTTTTACATTACATCATAAAGTAATACAAAACTACAACAACATCTTGTCTTCATATCCCCTCATTTTATCCCTTCAGGTCATTCATAAAATACTTTTTCACATCCTGGAAAGATTAAAACATTGAAAGGGGTGAGCTCAGATGCTCATTAAGGATAACAATATAGTAGAAGCTTTTATAAATAAACAGAAACATTTAAGGTAATGTATAACTAAAACAAAAGCCTTTTAAACTTGAACTTCAACATAAAATGGAAAAAGTAAAATGAAATAATTCCATTTACTTATTCACATGGATATTCTACTGGTCGAATAATCACATGCAATATCAATAACCACTTTCATATTGATGGAATGCATAATGCCAGACTATCATAACCACATATCCAAGGCCTTGTGCCAAGACTACAAATAAGATTTATTCAAGGCCTCATGCCAAGACACTAGTTTGTCTCATGAGACTTGTCGATTCATCGAGGAGCTATAGCGGGCTCCACCCGTCACTTATTAAATCCAATGCATTCCTCATATGAACAGGTTTAAACATATCATAAACCATAACATAATTGTATCACAAAAAACATGCATAAAGGAAACATAACATTTCCACATTTCAATCACAAGATATCAACACAACACATTGATATAATAAAAACATTATCAAAACCATTTTCAATACCAAAATAAAATAAAATTAAAACTTGGTATTTATTTTTCATTTTAAAAAAAGTTATGTCTTGTAGAGGAAGTCGAAACTCAAATAATGGTCACGGCGGTGCAGAAGTCGTTGTCGCTGCATACGTATGAAAAAAAAATTCCCTTTTTCATTTAGTAAAACTCTTCGTATAAAAATATTCCTTTTAAATAAATGTAAAAGTCAAAGGGGTTTATACACTATATAAAATAAAGTTGTGTATAAAACAAAATATGCCTCAATGAAAGGAGATTGAGACGAAGTCCCTTACAAAGATAATTTTATTAAAATAAAATAAATCTATTATGTGTATTAAGTATAAGTACACATAAAGAAAGTACAAATACAAGATAGTACATAATAATATCATGACATAATTTTAAAGTAGGAGATTAACCCAATGAATAGAAATTGGGTTAAGAAGTTCCCTTACCTCGTTTCCGACTTGACTCGATCGTTATTTAACCTCCTGAATAATAAAATAGAGTTAATTTCTACTTGTTTAAGAACCTTTTTCTAGTTCATTATTCCTTTTATATTACTTAGTACCATGTTATGAACATTATTTAATTATTTAAGTTAATAACGGTCATTTTGTCGATCTTTGGTACTTGAGTCAAAAATAAACTTCTTATAATTACAAGTTGTTCATGTGGTAAAATATCCATTATATCCCAAATTATATTCATGATTTAGATATCATATATATCATTATATCCAGTATATACATTCATTAATAATATTATGTAACATTTAGAGGTAAGAAATGAAATGCACCGTTCATGGAGACGGTAAGCTGTACGTACGCATGAACGCTGCTTTCATTTCTATTTCGTATTTAATGGAATGAAATAATAATGATATAAAGGTATATTACAATTACATTATAATATCATATATAATATCATTTAATCCATCCTTTATACATCCCACATATGGCATTAACGATTCAAATCACTTTTAGGGGGTGGTAGTCAGCACTTCCTAAAATGAAATTATCGTGTTTACTCATAATGGAAATCATAAAGGTATGCCATAAATGATAAATACAGAAGAATAAGGAAAAAATAAACATAATATATATCATATATAAATATAGTGACATCTTAATGTCCACCATTAGAGGTGTTAAAACAATATTGAACAATCGTCGTTTCGTGAGGCCGAAATTTGCCAACCACAGAAACAGTATGTTCATTAACCATTAGAAAAAGGTGTGTGTAAGGGTAAATCAAATCCTTCTCATAAAAACATACTATTATATTTAAGATACTAGTGTTGTTACAAAAGAAATGAATAAAAATAGTTTGAGGGGTTGGAGAAGCAAAATAACACAAAATAACATAAGAGAAGACATTACCTTAAAATCGGGTAACTCTTTTTTGATTTGAGCCAAAGGCTTCCTTGGGAAGAATTATGCACAAAGTTAGGTTTCTAGGAGTAATATAGGGAATTGGAGAGAGTATTTGGGCAGATTTAGGCCGAGACAAATGGCTTGAATGTCTGAATAAGGTGGTAGTGGTGGGGGCCTTTTATAAGAGGAGAAGAGGGGCACTCTTGGAAAGTCATAAAATGATACATTATTATGAAGTGTTTTCGGTTTTCAAAGGTACCAAAATGATATATTTAGAGGATAAGGTGATAAGGGTTCAAAATATACCCATATAATAGGTTTTGGACAATTCTAAGTCTTAGATGTTTCATTATATTTTCATTTTATTTAAAAAGATCATTAATGAGGTAATCGATGCGTCACCATGGTCTGATAAATAAATTTATTTATTTAATTCAAAAAAATTATAAAAAAATTACCATTATGTAGGAAATATTTTTATCTTTACAATTAATATTTATAGTCGAAAATTTAACTTATATAACCCCATATAATAATTGTTTCAGTAAAACTACACCTGTTTGTGACAATTTTATTTTTAGTTTAAATAAACAGTTATTAATGTCATTTTCTTAACCAAGTGGATCCATGGGGTCCCCAAGATGACCCATGTATTTTCTTGGTCTTCTATGACTCATAAAATAAGGGTAGGACATGTGTAATGGTATTTTAATAATTTTATAATATCATTTGTACCTTAAACTTCACTAATTACCTTTAATCTCGATTAATTAAACATAAAAGTTACTATTCACCAAAACATTATTTTACTCCCATTGAACCAAATTTTACTTCCTAATGACAACAATTTATGTCATATTTTTGAAAACCAAATCACAGAAGTGGTAATGTTTCATTTAAATGAAAAATTAGTTTTTTAACTACCACTTAGTGGTTTCACTATTCATCAAAAATGGAAGTTTTTCAGAACAATGCCAAAATTTCACCCTAAGCTATAATTGATATTCCGAAATCAAAAATTATGTCTATTGTACAAAATTCGAAACATATAAGTTGCATTAATTAATTTTATAATTAATTTCCGTTGTCACAACAAATAGCGAGTTTTTAAGAAACAATATATATCAAAGGATTGACAATTGTTTATGTCCAATTTCAAAGTGAAATTAATTATAATGACCACCATTGGATAAAATGGTAAAAATATATTCTAATTAAAGTTTATAACCAATCAATTGTATAATTTATCACTATAAATTATTTTTATTAAAAAATTTGTTTTTAAATTTTTTTCACTATTCATAAAAAATTGGAAGTTCTCAAAAAAATACCAAAAATTCAACATAGGCTAATTTCGATATTCCAAATCAAAATATGAAGTCCATTTTGAAATATAAAATTTATATAATTTCAAAACATGGGTATTAATATTCATAAATGCTACTTTTATTGGTCGTGGTGTGTTAGAACTCAAGGTTGCGTACAACACACGATGCTCTATTATTTAAAGAGGAGCGTACCATGGAATCTTGGGGTGTTACATCATAGAAAAATAAACTAAATTTAATTTACAAGGAATGAAAAAAATGATAACTTTCATAAAAGGGAAACCAGTGCATAAAACATAATTAAAAGGGGAAAGATACTTTTCCAATAATAAAAATGGAAAAAAAAACAAACCTAAAAGTATGAAGTTAGGCTATCCCTACAAACAAATAGATTCAGATGTAAATTTCATAAATTAATAAAACCTCCCTGTAATATAAATATCCATGAAAATAGTATCCACCATGGTCATCATAGAACTATTTTTCAACTGAATCAGACATGACAAGTGCAAGTGAAGCTACACATACAAGATTTATTATTTAAAAACAAAGTCAGATCCTTGAAAACCATAAAAGAATAATTATTATACTAGTCAATTGAAACCAAAAAGGTAAGAATGAATGAATAACTTAGAATAAAACCCTTAATGTTCTTTAAAGGGGAGAACCCAAAACATTGAATAGCGCCTCAATAATTACATCCTAAACATAGAATAATTATAAATAAACCTAAATAAATGGTATCACAAAACTAAAAAACCCATTTTATCATTATGGAACTTTAGTGGGGCACCCATTCCTCATTTAAGGATATATATTGGGAAATAGAATTACCAAACCCAATAGAGGATTTTTTCCCTGTATGAACTCACATATAGTAGATTACTAAGTCCATATACTGAGGAATCTTTCCCAAAGTATTTAGGAGACTACCAAACTCTATATGTTATTTTGGGGATAGACTCCTTGACGTGAACATACTTCCAGGGGTGTACTTACCCCGTGAACACTTTGAATTCTAGGCCCAATCCCAAGAAATGGTCCCACAAGGATAAGGAGACTAAAGTGAATATATAACCAAACATATCACCATTAATTCTGAATAAAATTTATCCAAGATGTTCTGGGTATAAAAACACTCAATACGGACTAATTACATGCCCAAATACAAGTCTCAGGTAAGGAAATATAAAGATCTACACAGACTTTAGAGGTGAGGTACACAGTTTGTACCTTGTGTACTTATCATGTCATGCAGCTTAGGGAATAAATCTTATGCACTATTTATATGAACAACATGTAATATTTACCCACAATAAACAATGTAGGGAATAAGTAAAAATTTACAGCTGAGGATTTTAACAATAGGAATCCTATGTGAATTGTATGGGGTATAGATTTTGTTCTTATATACTATAGGGTTAACATCTTTAAGGGATAAGTGGTTCATAGTTTTAATATATTTTGGTAAAAGTTTAGTCATAGGTATAACATCTTTTGGGAAAGGTTGGTCACAATTTTAACATATTTTGGGGATAGTTTACTCATTGGTATAATTTCTTGTGGGGACAAGGGGGTCACAAGTTTGACATTTTTTGCAGATTGGTTTTTCATAGGTTTAATGAATTTTGGGTACAAGTTGGTCATATGTTTAACACATTGTGGGGGTAGGTTTATCACAACTGTAAATTTTTTCAGGGATAGGTAGGTCATTAGTTTAACCTATTATGGGAATAAATTGGTGGATACTTGTGACCCAAGTGGTAAAGGTTTCACAATTAGGGGTTTGGTTGTGTGTGTCCCCAGAAGAAGATATTTAACATTTGATATTTTTTTATGTCCGCCCCTAGGGGTGGAATTATGACACTAATTTATTTGTTTAAGTGTGTCGAGAGGGGGGATATTATCACACATATAGATTTAATGGTGATTTTAGGAATCATTCCCCATAAGGGGAGATGATCACACTTATGAATTTGATGGTTATGTGACAATGTGTTCCCCATAGCTAGAGATGATCACACATAGGTATTTGATTGTGATGTTGATATCAAGATTAAACCTCAAGGATGTATCCCATATTTATTAAGATGAAAAGATTGAAATTTTTGTAGGTGACCTACGTACCCTATTGGTATACAAGGATCAAAACCCATTTAGTTTCATGTTCCATTTTAAGGTTGTATTATAGGACCAGTCTATGTAGTTTGTCATCATGCAGTAAGGATAGTCATTTCATGGATAGAGACTCAATGAAATATGGTGAATGGATAATAAATGGATGTTTCCAAAAGAAGTAAGATCATCCCATAGTGGGGAGATTGTGTCATCCCATAATGATCATACATGGGGCATCATGAGTTCATCGCATAAGGTAAGAGGTGTGGGGTCATCCCATTAAAATCACATATGGGGTATCATGAACTCACTATATAGGGTAATGTTTTAGTTTTGAGTCATGTGTTGAATAAATTTTCATGTTTTTTAACATTGTATGAATATAAATTTGACATATTTAGTTTTATTTCATGTAGTTGGGATATTTTTGAGGCTTAAACCCAGAGAGGCCATTTCAAAGTAGGATATGAAGATCTAGAAAAAAAACCTCTCTATGAGTAAATATCAGTAGTTTCTCTTGATGATTCCACATTTGGGTATTATGTTTCAATTTCTCATTCACCTCTCGATGAGGAATAGCATAAACACTACAAATATGAGTGGAAATTAGGGGTTCTAGTGTTAGGGTGACCATGCTCCGGAGTAAGAGGAATTAGGGTGCCCATATTTAGGAGAAAAGGGAGAAGATACATCCCAATCCATGCTTGAGGAAAATGGGTTGAATATGTGGCTTGATAATGGTGATCATATAAATATTTTAGGTGTGGATGAATAGGTTTGAATAGGATAGGGTGCCTTGGTACTAGACTTGCGCACTACTCTATTTAGTTCCTGGAGGCATTGTGTTATAGACCCAAAGGTTATTCTGTGAAACTCTTTTGTACTATGCACAAATGGGGTTGGGATATCCATTGGATATTCCACAAGTCCACCACATATATCTTGAATCCATATGAGCATGAAACTTTTATTATTACATGTAAGATAGAGTTTCATGAAGGAATGAGAGAAAATGCTGCCGGACTCCCCCGGAGAGCAGCGATTCTAGGGTTCTGCATTTCTGCGGCCCCTTAATTGAGAATCGGCCATCACTCTGGTCTCGGCATCTTCTATTGGATTTTATTTGAGCCTTGTCTCTACTATTTGGTTTCTTTGCTACTCACTCCTTCTCATACACTTGGGAACGATCTTGCAATGTTGCTGGGTTTCATCTCTCTCATTCCTGGATCTGTTGTGGTTTTTGCATCCCTTTTTTTCTCTGCTCCTCACTCATCTGGTGGCCTCGACATCTCTGGTGTCACTCTTTTCCGACTACGTGACCCCCCTCCACCAGATCGTCTCATATCTGGACCTCCCTGTGCGTTTTCTTCTCATTCGTGCGGTAATATGTTAGGATGACATCGGCGGTGTTCCCAGCTTCTTCCGAAGTGATTTGTGTCAACCTTGTAGGGAGCTTGACTGAGATAGGGATGCTTTTTTTATGTGTTATGGGACTTTGCGGTCGAGTTCAGTGGGTCGACGGTGCATGTGGTCCTTCTTTGGATGGAAGTTGTGATACTTTGACTTGTGATGTCAGCCTTCTCTTGTGTGGTTCTCATGCGGGTTATATTTCAGCCTCTTCGTTTTTTGGTGGAGCATCATCCAGGGAGAATAAACTTTTGAAAATCTGGTTGTGGACATGAGGGACTCGGGGTTTTGGGCCGCCTCGGATCTTTATGTTGAGGGGATATCTGGTGTGCCAGTGTTGGATTGCTTGGGATGTTTGATAATGAAGGGGTGATGTTTTTGCTTTTTGTGTTATGATGTTTTGATTTTGATGTTCTGGTGTTGCACTTCTGAAATGCGATTCTCTAGAATCCATTCTATTGGATCTGATTGACACTAAGAAGCAGTTGTTTGGGTGTGAGATTATTGCTTGTCTCTTTGCATTTGGTTGGCGTGTTCTATCTTGCAGATTGCGTCGAGTGGGCGACCTAAAAGGAGGGATGGGTGTCTTGGAACCCATCATTCATCCATCTATTCTTTTGGATGGATGGGTACCCTGATTGATTTTTTCCCGGTGTTCTCTAGCGGATGTTGTGGTGCATCAGGTCGATGGTATAGTGAGTCTCTCATTTTCACTATTGGGGGGAGGCTCTAAAGAGTGATAGGTGTGTTGGAACCTATCGTCTAGTCCTCCTATCATATTTCAGTGTGAGTTGGAGGAGTTCTCTGCCTTGGATGTGTTTCCAGCATGACAAATTTCATCGCAGAGGGGGTGACGCATCATCTTGCCTGACTTCATTGTTGCATTTTTGACTAGGGGGAATGAGACTTTCTGGCTTGATCCTGATATGATTTTTGTTTCCTTTTGACTTTTGGATTTCTGTATGGTCATCCGCCCTATTTTGTTAGATGTTCTACATCTGTCTCTGTAATGGGTTCCTCCTTCTTCCCTTCAAAAGGAGTTTCTTTCTTTTTTTCAATATACAGGGGATTTCCCCCTCTACCTTTACATGAATTAAGCCTCTCTTACGCACACCTGACAAGTTTTAATGGATGTTTCAAGATAATATATGAACCATAGACCAAAACACATTGGGGCCCATGGGAGGATAATCGTACAGGTTCTCTACCTTTGAAAATTTAAATAATTTTAGAGCAGCATAAAGTCATGGAATACGGGTGCGTATGAGTGAGATCTGACACTTTGTCTTCTATATATATTTTCAATGTGTGGGGTGAGGTTCAATTTATAGATGAAATGGGTGTCTAATGGCGCACAACCCTTCCAGGTCCTGAAAAGTGGTTTTGTGCTTCCCATGAATTTGAAATAGAGACATGAAAGTGGAATCTAGTGGTTTCCCACCACCTTTATCATGCAATTGGTAGTGGAACAAAAAAAAATTCACACAAGAGACCAATGCTACATGAAAATTTCCATTTCCGTTATTTTTAGGATCCTAAATGACCCATATAACTTTGATCTTTAGCATCGTCTTTCTTATTTAAATGTGTTATATGAGTGACGTAAAATTTTGTGTGTAATATATGAATGTTTTACACAATTGGTTCCTTCATAATGGAATAGTCATTTAGTCTAAAGTGGTTTTTTATGGAAAACTAACCTTCCATGGATAGAGATAAGTTTTCAACACCAACAAAAATTTTAATAATTATTCACAAAATTTGACATTCAAAACAATATGATAAAAATGGGATTCAAATATAAAGATATCACACATGTTTAATATGTTATATTTATTTTTAAAATTCATAGACACTTTAAATAACCTAAAAAATTATGTTTAGGGTTTTTAAAATCATTTACTTGATTTTTTACTACTTGTATATGCACTGTGTTGACATTACATAAGCATTTAAGGTAATTATTTAATCGCTAAAAATTAAAAATAAATTACCATGATAAAAAAGTTCATTAATATTTCAAATGACCATTATAACAAAACATAAGTTATTTTTTCTCATTAAAAAAATAAAATAGATATTAAAACAAATAGATTCACATTTTTGACTTTATCCTCTACTTAAATATCATAAAGTTCAAAATCCAAGATAAATATAAAAAAAGGATATATTTTCTAATTTTGGATAATTATATACAAAATAGAATCTTTAAATGAAACAAATGAAATTGTTTTAATGAATTTTAATCCTTATAACATTAATTTTAACCCTAATTAATCCATTTTACATGTACCTTGATAATAAAAACTTACTATGGTTACAATTAATATTAACAAAAACTAAAAGTTCCCTATTTACCAAATTTGGACCCCTTAATTCTAAATATGGAATCTATTTTAAAGACTTTAATTTATTAAAGTTTTATATACCTCAAACATTGGCATCATTCCTAAATATATCAACTGAATGTCCCAAATATCAACTTCATGTCGATATGGGTGCAATTCATTAAAATTTCATTCATGATGATGGTCAATGAAGAAAACTTGAATATGAAAGTGTAAAATGATAAGTATTATCAAAAACAAGATCATTAGTTTCCAAATAAATGATCAAGTAATCATTCATAAGGTTTATATCCACTAACAATGAAATACAAGAGTAAATTGGTGCATAAAAAAATTTATGGACAAAATAAAACAGGATAAATTCACAAGGTAAAGCTATTGATAAATAATCACAATAAAAAATATCATTCTCAAAATAATAAACAACAGATCATGATGGAAATAACAAAGCCCAACTTGATTATAATTCACCTTTGGAAAAAAATATTTTTGAATTTATCAGATTGATAAAAAATACATTTTTGTTTGGATTAACTCTACTCAACCCCTCAAATTTAGGGCACTTATCAAGATATATAAATATATTATGAATGAAAAATGATGGACTAATACCCCTTATATCAATAATGGTGTAACAAATATGAAATTTAAACTCCCTCAAGGCAACTAAAAACCTGTTATCTTAAATTCTTTATAGATTATCTAACATGATGACAAGAATTATAGATTCCTCCCATATAAATGAAAATTTCAAATTTGATGGAAATATATTAAGATCCACTTCAGTTGTTTTTTAGATAAAGGGTAGTATTTTGGGAGGAGGTAGACCAATTTCATAAATGAATCTCTTGAAAAAATATTGGAATCTAAAAAAATAATGTTCATCGTCATTTTTGTCCAAAATTAATATCTATACACCCTCATATTATTTAACTTGCTTAAGAATGTTTTATTTATAAAACACTTTAATATGATTCAAAAACATTATATCCTAATCATTTAATGATTTCTTATTATTACTACAATAAAAACATATATATGTTATCATAAATATAGGTTTATTATCATTTTTTAATAATTCATAATAATTATTCTTCAAGATTATTAAAATATTACTACAATTCTAACAAAATAAAATTTGAACTATATTCCCCTTGTGAGGTTTGTTCAATGGTGGTTGTAATAAATTTATCATTCAACTACAAATCCGTTCATATGAGCATATTTTATAATTATGGAAAGTCAATATGAAACTTTATTTCAGATCCTTGGGTATGTATGTTTATAAATAATTCATATATATAATCACCACTAATATTAAAATTAGAGAATTCATGGATAGATATATTTAAGAATTAGATGTGTATTTCATATCCATAAACGCCTTGAGAAGTACTTTAAACAATACCATTTTTAAAAAAAGAAAATTTCTTCTAAAAACTCTTATGTTATGTTGGAAAAGATTATGAATATTTAGGAAATAGATTTTATGGTCAGGGAGGTAAAGAAGTCAGTTCTGTGGGAAGAATTAAATATTTGATAATGATCTCTAATGGGATGGTTGTTATCTTATTCATTAGAATTATCTTCATTCATTTCAACTCCCTGTGAAAATTATTCTTCTTCATCACCTTCATATTGATAAATAGGTTGGTTTTAATGATAAATTTATTCATTCACTACTATCATTTTTTCACTTTAAACCACCACAATATCACTTATCTGAATCATTTTTTTAAGTGTCTTATTATAACAACGTTAACCTTTACTACTTAATGACTATTAAATAAATTTGATTTCATATCCATGATATTGAAATTTTAAAATCTTCCCATTTTTTAGGATTAAAAATTTAATTACAAACTCATGGAAGTAATAAACTGTAGTTTTATTTTCAAACCAAATTTCATATAGATTTATACCTTTAGTTGCACATATTGAAGCTTTATTGTATATGTAAACCACTATAAGAAAAACTACATTCAATTATCTCTTAAAAAGATAAATTTCAATCAATGTTTTTGGTCCATTTAATTGATTGTTTTATTTCTTCTTTACACTGTCTCATTTTTCTAAAGTTTTTTAATAGAAAAAAACCTAACGTTGAATTCCATTATTCTACAGATATAATTAAACTTAGTGATTTTTAAATGTAGTTCCATTGTATTTTCATATTTTTTGAATCATCACTCCAAAAATATTTTCATATCTACTATGATATAGTGTGATATATCTATACACACTAGTATTGTGTTTGATAGCCATAATCTATGCCATTTTCATAAAATCATCAAAAAATACATAATATCTTAATATATCCATTACCTTGGATGAGATCATCCTAAAAACATCCACATGAATAAAGTAAAAAAACCTTGATGCCTTCACCTTATTTTTCTTGTAATTTTTTTAGTTAATCTCCTCAAGTTTCTAATATCCAAAAAAAGGAAATACCAAAAGTTGTATTAATATAAGTCGGCTCTTGGATTCCAACCGCTTTTGTTCACTTAATTGTTTTTATAATTTACCTACATTCCCCATAGTTTATTTCTTTTTTAAGGTATGTTAAATCTGCTCACCTTGTTTTTTTATAACCCTATCTTCATAAATTTTCATAGAAGTAACCTATTTGGGTTCATTTCCATATGTAGAGTGCACTTAAAAAAGGGAGAGGTATTTAAAATGGTGAGAGTTTATCAAGGGTTTTCTCTCAATAAATATCCCTTTAATTTTATTTACAATTATGGGGATACATGAAAATGAAATTTTCAAGGTGATATTGTCAGGAAGCTATTGCATGTTGTCAAATACATCAAAGGGGGAAGTCTATTGGAACACAAATAATTTTTGGAATGGATTTATTAGAAAGTTATTTTGGTTAAAATATGAATTTTTTTAGGTGTTTGTTGACTATATGAGTTTCATTTTATAGGACTTTTTAAATTTTCTAAGGGTTTTTTCCTCATGAAATTTTTTATGCACCCCAACATTGTACATGATCAAATCAAGTGCGAGGATGGAATGACTACATGAGAAAATTATGTATATGTCCAAAATGGATTCATGTATCAAGTATGTGGCAAGAAAGGTTATATGAAACGGCAACGTAGAAATGTCAACTGCATGAGAAAATTTCATAAATGACCATCCTTTATATTTGGTTATGTAAATAATCAAGTCTGTGGATTTTTTAGATTTATTTAGGAAATGTGAATGTTTGTATTTATAAATTTTCCTTTGTAGCATCATTATCATAGTATCCATGTTTTATTACATGGGGGAATTCATAGTTCCATATCTACCATCAGATATATGAACATGTTCATTTTACCATGAATGAAGGTTATACTACATTATATGTTGGTTTTTATGATTATAATCTATAAAGAGTTTAAAAGATAAATAAATTGATCATGATATAGTATCGATTCTTCCTTACATGTTTTATAGAAATAAATATTGTGTAGATAAAGATATTATTGTGGGATTATTTCAAAAATCTTATTAAAGTTTCAACCCAAAATAGGTTTAGAAATTTAAGATTCTTGTATGTATCCTAAAATAGAAGTTACGTCACAATGTGATAATCATGGTCAAAGATCAGAACCTAATAATCACATGAAAAACTCTCTCTAGAAGAAAAAAATAGATAAACACATGGATCATTCCATGAGGCATTCTTGGAGGTTTTTTTAGACCTTATTGGGAAGGTTAAAGGTTAAAGAAGGTTTCATCCCAATAGCCCAATTATCTCTATAATTCTACGTTATTTTTTTCTAGAGAAACATCATCCTTAGTGTATTCATCATCTTCATACAAGGAAATAATGGTTCAATTGAAGTAGTAGTGAATTACATATTTATGTAATGTGGTGAGTTCTCTAATTGATTATGGTAGTGAACTAGGAGGGTTAACGAAACTGCTCCAAAATTTTACACATGAAATAAGTAAGGTTTAGTGATATTGGTTCATAAGTTCATTTATAGGAATTATCATTGGACTATCCTAATGTTGTTGAACCAATTAAAACCCATTATTCTATTTACTTCTTTCATTTCTCATTGAGATGAAAGATATATAGAAATTTATGTGTTCATCAAGGTTAGATAATAAGGATCTCAAAAAATGAAGAATTGTATTTAACCTCAATACCCTGATTCACCCCCATCCCATTAGGTTTTAATCCTCTCTAAGATACTTATTAGTTATTAGTTACCCCACTTCCAAGAAAACATTTTCTATAGTAAGAAATTTGTCTCAAGGGGGAATTGGTGATAAAAACACTTATAACTTAAGAAAAAAACTAATAAAATCCCACTGAATGAGAGAGACATGAATTTGAAGCTAAAATAAAATTAATTAATTAATTAATTAAATTATATATCCAATAAGTAGTATTCACATCATTTAAATGAAATTAAGTGTACAAAAGAAAATTTCTCTCCAATAGATAAATTTTGAGATGAAATGCTTACCTTATTCTAGATTTTTTTCTATGAATGTGCTCAACTTCAGAAATAATAAAATTAATTTTTTAGATACATTATTAGTAAAATTATTAATCTATATTTAGTTTATTATAGATGATTTATTATCATGCACTATTTATTTTTATATAGTTTTTTCTTTTTTTGTGAAAGATGAATCTGTGTCGGCTTATTTTTTATGTTTTATAATAAAATATGATATTTTAATAATAATTGAAATAATAAATATAAACATTAAATAACTAAAAAATATATTTAACTACATATTAAATTTTAATAATATTAGTATTCATGTTCCCTTATTCATCTATGATAAAGTGTTTTAGCATTATTCAAGTAGGTGGTCAAATTGACCCAAATATGAACATGAGTGGATATGGTTGAAAAAGTGTATAATATCATTAGAAAAGAATAATAATGATATTATTTTTATTATTTTAATTTAAATAATATTTAAAGTGGTTTGGATAAATAAATTAAATCAATAGAAAAAAAAGAAAAAAATTTCTTTGTGGAGGCGAGAGTCTGCACAACACATATTGAATTTTTTTTTGTTTTTATAAGTGGATTTAAAAGGATAAATAATTTTTGTCCATTAATATAAAACCATATTAGAATAAAAATTATAATTAAGTAATAATATAATTATAGTGATAATTTATTTCTAATAGTAACATTAAAAATAAAAAACTTAAGAAAGACATAATACTTACATTATAGACTTGATCTTTCCTTAGAATACTCCTTGGAATTGAAGGGATTTGAATACATTAATGTTAACAAGGGAATGATAAATTTAGAGTGGATTATATTGGGAGATAACTAACATATTTTTAAGGAGTAATTATAATTTTATGTTTAACTTTTAAAGTGTGTAAGAGGTGTCCTTTGATAGGGAAATAAAAGGGAACTTTTAGAAACACTCATCATTTTTCAATAATTCCATGATAATATTCAAGGATATTTAGAAAAAAAGTTAAGAAAGAGGGATTTTGGAAGAATTTAGGTTTTAAAATCTTCTCATATATTCATTTTTAGAAAATGGAATATTTTTTAAGGAATTTATTTTTTACTTTTACCCTTTCACTCAAATTAACTTTTACTAAAGTCACTAGATTTAAAATAACTAATTTAGTATCTTATTAAATATAAAAGGTAACTGAGATTGCCTATTTTTTATATAGTAATCATAAATCTAGTATAGATTTTATCCAAATAAATTCTTAAATAAAATAAAATTAATTTTTAAATTAAAATAGAGTATATATAGAAAAACTATCTTTCTAGAAAAATTTTATTTTCACCATTAAGTGATATAAATATTATTTAGTATTGATTAACCATTAAATGGTTGTTAATATATTTATATATATATATATATTTAAACATAATATTATAGTCATAATTTTAAATATTTTAATACAATATATTAGATAAAAATTTCAAGTCTTCCTTAAAATAATTCAAATATAAAATTTTTACCATTAACATTGTAATGAACATTAAACCTGATAATATAATTTTCTGCATAAAAATTAAATTGTACTTATTAAAAAATATTAACATGATGACCTCAAATAATATATCAATTTTATAAAATTAAATTTCTTCATATAGGAAAATTAATTATAATGTTAGTACATGTAACGCGTAAAAACCCATTTATAGAAAAAATATATTTGTTTTGCCATAATTTTTATGAATATTAAACAACTATCAATATAATTGAGAATAATGATATTAAAAATATTATTTTTTATCAAATAATAATTATTTTACATTAAAAAATCCAAAATCTAATTTCCCCATGAGTAATTATAATTAATGAATGAGTTGAATAAATTATTTGATAAAATATTACCTGGATTTATAAAAATGATAGTCATGCATTTTATAAATTGAACATATTTTTTTGAATGATTTTTTTCACTTTATATATTTTTATTTTTACATAAAAAAGGGCTTCAAAACTACTAATTCATAAAAAAGTTATTATATTAGTAAAATCAGTATTCTCACTATTCACCTAAAAATTGATTATTTTAGGAAAGTATAAAAAATAAAAACTAAGTAAATTTTGATTCTTTAATTCAAAATTGGGTTTAATTTTATTAATTTGTAGTATAAAATTCATATAAATTTTTTACAATATAAATTCTAAAGGTGTGGAATAATAATTTTTATAAAAACGTATTTTTTAAGTATAATGTGAATGTATTCTTATTTAGTGTCTTGAAATATCTATTGGATGAATGAAAATTTATTATTTTTATATAAAATTAATATCTAAAATTGATATAATTTCATTTTAATATAGGAATGTATAACTCTCAAAAAAGGGTATTAAGATTAAGATAGATTTTATATTGATAAACTCATTCGACTCTATAGATATCAATTATATATCAATATTATATCAATTTCTACTCAAAAATCCCATTATAACCTCCACATAAGATCTAAGGGTAGGATAATAGGTATTAGTATTAATGGTTAGTGATTCATCTATCTTGGATTTCATATTAATTTTTATAAGCATAATAATTTCCCACAAATGATTTTGACCATTACATAATTACTTGAGTTTAGATAAGGATTCACCTTGGGAAAAACCTAGTGAATCTACCTCCCTACCAAACTCAGAAAAATGGGCTTCATAAGGAATTATTCTCTTTCAGATTCCAATTTTTCCAATTTATTTTTTGAGGTGGAACTATTAAAAGACCCAAAGTCTTAGAGACAATTACATGACATGTAGGTCTTAGAGGTAATCACCCAGACAAGACAACTTAGAACTGCTCCTCCAGCGCATATGTCCTGATATCAGTACTCCAACTTCACAGGGCTGGTCAGATAGTTGTCCTATGAAAATTTTCATAGGCTCGGTACCGATGGAAAAGCCATACCCACTCATTCTTCCAACTATCCTATTTAATATTAAAAATATATATTAATGTTTTTAATTTTATTTTTGTATAATTTCTGAAACATTCCATTCATATATTACTAATTTAAATTGAACATGTAGTTAAATTTCTCGTCATTACAAAGAATCTAAATGACCCAATGACCTTCGTGATTGGGAGTTGTTACATTAATTCGATTGATGGGGAACTCATAGTCTTAATAGAGTTCACTTTATGGATTAACTAGATTTATTTACATGCCATTAGGAGTAGTAATATGAATGTAATTATCTACCACCAATTGATTGTTCAACCTCTTTTAGAATATTATTATTATAATCTAATATTTGTAGGACTAAAAGTGTTCATTATAACCATACAGTTCTATGGAATATCCATGGAAAACGTTATTTAGGAACTTGTGATGTAATGATAGTATTGTCGTATGTATGTGGAAGATGTTCTTCTCAAAAATATATTAAAGGTTATGTCTTAGAAGGCCACCATGAACTCAGTGTTATAAATTACGCTACCAAATTGAGACATAAACTTTGTATTCCTAAGAGGCTTCTAGTCACTCCTTTCATATCCTTTATTTTTTAGGTTGTAAGGAGTCAATTTAGCTTCAATATAACCTAAATTATTTAGTGTGTGCAATGGTTTAAGTTTAATCCCATATAAATTAAAAATAAGAGACTGAAGGACATCAGTATCATCCAGATTATTAGATACATACAAGAGTATAAATTTTCCATTTGTGGAAGCTTCACAGTCTTTCTCTCTGATGTAAATGACAATTTTCTATTCAGTAAAACTTGTTTATACATGATTCACTTTGATCATATCGACTTGAGCCTCAATATCTTGAGGGATTATAAGAGACTTAATGATTTCATCCCTATGACCCATTGACAGGTAATGTATATCTATAATTTATAGTTTAGCAGAAATAATGACTAACTATTTCTATATGTCATACTTTTGTACTATGGTATTATTTTATATGTCGTGAGGTTTTTCCTCAACATAAGCCTATGGAACCAAGTATGATTTTGATAAATCTTGTGTTGGGTTATAATCTAAGGATATTTTCATCACTTTTAGATTTAGTCAAGATAGTCTTACCTCCTTTTGATGTTAGATTGAAAATTATATTTTTTTTCAAGTCATTATTCAAGTAAGATTGGAGTCAAACAATCCATAAAATATTCAAAAGTATATTGGTTTTCCTGTTGAGATCCTCAAAGTAATTTCCTTTTTATTTATTGCTTCATTGATTCTTTAAAAGGATAATTTTCTAAAAATTCAGGTTTTGTGATAACTCTTTTGTACTCAGCCTCCTAGATATCTACAAACACCTCCTATATTGTGTATGGTGATCTTACAATCATACTCGTTGTCTCAATCCATGATGGGGGCTTCTAATAGGATAACTTTTATTGATCCAAATTTTAGTTCGTATTCTAAAAAAGGTTCCATTTTCGGGGTGGTACACATTATCTTAAGAATGGAGATGATATATTTGGGAGGTTTTAGACCATATTGGGTACTAGTCAGGACTCTTCCTTCTATTTTTTATTTCTCCATTGATGGTTGCACCCAATCTTGGAATATTATGGTGATGAAGATATCATCTCATAATTTAAAAATCTATTTATAGTCACAACCAGATGATTTAGTTGTGCCTTGATAATATCATGTGCTCTATTAAATGATTTATTGGTAACTCATTTATCAAATATATATTCACATCTATTTTATATTTCATTTCATTCACCATACCTCGTAGGGTGGGAAAACATAGACAAAATTTTTTCAGTGTTTTATCTAATTTCACATCCATTCAATAAACCATCTTCTAAAGTATGTATTAAAAGAAAAATAAATCATATATGTTGTGCCCCCAACATCTGATGGTAAATTAAACAGTCATCATAGTTATTGATACCAATATCATTGGATTTCTAAGATACTATAAATTTGAACAATTTATTCTATGAAGTAGTGATAAAGTATCCTAGAATATTCTCTTTTGGAAAGAATATACATTATTTTAATAATCCTAAAAATTTAGATGATTTTTCTCTTTCCTTGATTTATGAATTAAATTTTTTTTTGTTTCCATAAAGGTTTGGGAGGACTCACCACCTGATACTGACATATTTTATGAGTTTGTATTGGAAGTAGTGATGGCTTGATAATAATAGTTATAATCTTCACTCTACCATGATTTTATTATTTTTTTAACAATATCAGTTGATACTTGTCCTTAAAACATCATATGAAATCCTCAAGACATTATGAAACTATTTCAAAATATGGAAAACCACCAGGGTACATCAAGTGAATTAGTGGTGTCTTTAATTTATTTTTTATATCCTTTATTAAAATCTCCAACAAATTCCCTTGTGGAGATACATGTTTAGAGAGTAGATCAGTTTTTCAACCATAAAATAAAATCTATGACCCTCCCATTTTTACATTGTTTATATTTTGATAGGTCTAGGATAATTTTCCCATTTATTTTTGATCTAAACTAATAAAAAATGAACGAGTTCTTACCAGTTGGAAATGTAACCTACCAAAATATTTTTTTACCATATTAATATTGGCCCTTCTAGGGTTCTGAAAATGTATATGAGTTTCTAAACATAATGTTTCTCCAATTTTCCCATCATAGGTCCACATTGAGAAATGAATTTCATGAGATATTCCTCTGGGTCACTCATATAATTTAAGAATAGTAATGTGGTATTCCCAGTGTTTTGTGGAGGAGTAGTACCATCCACAAAATCGAGATATGTATTTCTCTCCGACTATATTGGAATTTTTCACATCTCTATATCTTCCATTTAAGTGGTGAGGGATTCAAATAGAGTCATAGAGTTCTGGTGGTAGTAGAACCTAGGTTGGAACCCTAGTTAGAGTTGATGGCAGAGCCTGTTATGATTAAATCATCTATTCCAGTTGTTGATATTCCATTTGAGTTAGTCAATGGTATTTTTTTGAAATAAAGGTTTATTCTTCCCTAATGGAAAAAATATTGGTACTCTTTGGCTATCCAAAGTATATAATTTGGAGTTTTTCACCTAGACTCAATCAGATAGTTGGACTCTGATCATACAGGTAAATAAACTCATTGTTATGTATATAATAGTGGAGATACGTTAGCCTGTTCTAGAGGATTGTACTTAACTTGAATATCTCCTTTTATTAGTTCTATATTGAGTTAATTTATCTTTGCTAGATCAAATTCGTACTAAGTGTAACTTTCCTCAATGAAAATAGGTCCAACATCCATAGGTGGTGGCAGGGTTGTGGATGTATCCACATCATTACCTTTTTATTTAGCTAAATATCTATAAGGAGGTAGTATCTAAGTATTTGGATGAACACAAAAATTCTAATGTTTCCTCTAATTATATATATTAAAACCTTATTTATGGAGTTTAGTTCAAACCACATTTTGGGTGGATGTATCTTGACAATTTTCTTCTTCATCGACATCGTGCTCGATGTTATTTGTGATGTTGATTCCAATTACATTTACTAACATAAATCATGCATTAGAAACCATATCTTTAAATTATTTAGTGTAATAAGTGTATTTTTATACCTTTAAGAATCTCTATAGGTATAAATCATA
Organism: Viscum album; assembly: GCA_963277665.1. NCBI lineage: Eukaryota > Viridiplantae > Streptophyta > Magnoliopsida > Santalales > Viscaceae > Viscum > Viscum album. Next base: position 1,789,565,538 of record OY728143.1, on the reverse strand, counting down.
ATACTCCTCAATTATTTCTTTTTTAATGGATCATTTTAGCTTCCATCCCTTATGAGGCATCACCTACCTTCTTATGTAAATTGTTACCATAATAATGCATTCAATGGATTTCACAAAATCCATTCCTAATAGAGGATATTGAATACACAATGGGATGAATTTATTCATTTCTCCCTATAAAGATAGAACTAATCTATAGAAGTATATTTTTCTTAGTTGTGTAGGGATAATAATCCCCCCATCCCCCTGGGATGGGTTCATTTAGGATCATCCACCATCAAATCTTGGGGCTATTGAGACTTTGATGATTCAAGTGATAGTGGTGGTGGTAAAAATTACACCATCTTAGAATTATTGTATTTATCTTATACTACCATCAATTATTTTGTAGTTATTTCCCCTTTGTCTTCTCTTCCATTCACCTGAGCATGGGCTTAATGCATTTCATTTTTTTAGTATGAGGTAGTCACCACTAAGGATTTCTTTGTAGACCTTGAATTCACCTTCCTCAAGAAAATGGATAGTTTAAACGTCCCTAAAACATAATGCAAGTTCCTATCAACTTCTCACATCCATCAAGTACACTATTTATAGGCACTAGGAATGAATATATTTAATTTCATCGATCAACTATGATATATAGAACCTGGTCCTAAGACTTTTCCAAAGGTGATGACATTTCATGTAGAAATCAATGATTATATAATCAAGATTCTTTATTGTTTTGAGAAAATTATCTCAGATGTGTTCTCTCTCTGTCACCAACTTATAATTTCATACCATTGGGAAGGAAATTAAATTGAATGAACTATAGAGATCAATAATTACCTTAGTGTGGTTAGCATACTTCTCATATGGTAGATTCTAGTCCACGAGAGAGGAGGTGGTCTTCAATAAATTGAGACGCGTATATGGTGTACATCCCTCTTCCAGTACCCCTAGAATGTCATATTTTTGGTTGACCATAGGCTAAATCATAATCAAGATTATTCTCTTAGCTAGAACATAATCATTGATATATTTATCTACTTTATCTGACCATAGAGTTTGTTTCCATAAATATTTATCAAGGGGATAAAATCATTCAATATTTATCGAGTTATATCAAAGATTAAAATACTTGGGGAAAATAATTAATACCTTCACATCTTACTACCTTCCATTGGGATAATATTTTTTCTAGTAAGTTATGAGGCTCTTGGTTTAATCAACCTAAAACTCTTGAGTGCCTCCCAATATGAGGTTGTTTGTCGGGGTGACTTCATGTTGAGAAGAGATTTCATCATAGGGAGTACCTTTACAATGAATATGTTAGGGAGGGACTTCATAGTTTTTGGATTAGATTCTATAGGGATGACCTTTGTAGTTAGTAGTCTTTGGTAGGTTGTCAAGTGGAAAACCTTCTTTATAATTATCTTCATAATATGGGGAGGATATACAAAGATAATACCAAGGGTTATAACTCCATGGTTGATATACATATTTCTACAGAAGGAACTCCATGGATGGTACTCTATAGAGGACCTCAAGAGATGTTGGTCATGGTACAATAGGGATAAACTCTACAACCAAAGTTTCCATCTTATACTAATGATGAACTAACATATTCATGGTATAATATATAAATATATTTAAGTACCTTAATAATATTATAATTAATTAACATAAGAATATGGGGATTTTCTTGGGTTATATTATTCCCTTGATTAGAATTTCTAGACCGTCGTTCTCAGAAAACCAAGGTTGGAACATTGATAATGATTGTATTCATGGAATATAGATAAAAATATTAATTTTTAGGAACCCTCCCTTGTAACCAATTCATGTTGTTAGAATATTCTAATTACATGCCTCTATGGATTCAAAAATATATTGATATCTAATTATTAGTAGTAATGAGGATATGAGCTTGCTTTTAGTTTTTAATCACTGTCAAAATATGTTGATAGACTTACTAGGTGACGACATGAATATGGGCCTGCTCCTTAATAGATTACATTGGGATATGCTGATGGAAATCATATGTATAGGAAAGGATACAATCCTAACCATGTATTATTATTATAACATGGAATCGATTTACTTTCCGTAGAGAAGTTATATAATCCTTCTCTGGAGTGATTTTTGAGGTATATCGAAGAATACATACAGTGATGGTAGATATATGATCCTGCTTTATAGAAAATGGAGAGTAGGTCTATATCATCCCAAAACCTTACATAGATAGATAATATATTTTTTAGATGAATATTCATTATATATCATTATGATCCATTCTAGAATCATAAATCATTAGTGTCTTTGGAAACATGGATACATAAAGAACTGTTATATAAAATATCTAAATCATCTCTCACTTAGTTCTTCACAACTAGCACTATTCTTATAAATATCATTTGTAAACAATTTCTTCATATCCAAGGAAAATGAAATATAAGAAAGGTTTATTTTATAATATCAATAAAAATAATAAAGGTATATATATTAATTAATTATCATATGTAATCATATCATGGGAATAAGTGTATGAAAATATGATCTTTACGATTCAAAATTCATACCCAAGAATTCGTCTCATCATGATTCATGGGATAAATCTTGATGTTTTTAAGGCACAAATCATAAAAAAAAATAGAATATTAGCTAGGATATCTTAACATTGTAATACGATCATTTCAAGAAATAGTTTCATAAAGTGTAGAATAATAATAATAATAATATAAATCGTATATAAAGGATATAAGACAAAACATTCAACACTTGTTAGGATTGTTTTAGAAACTTATGTTCTACTTCAGGCTTGGAATAACCTCTCATTTACCCTCTATTTTATTTTTGTTTCTTCTCGTATACCCTATTTTAGGCTTGCGACAACCTACCATGTACCCTTTTAGCTCATAAAATATTAATCTTTTCCAAATTCATTAGATTTATATAACTGAAACACCCATCATATAATTATAATCAATTAATATGTATACAATAAGATCATGAAAACATTTAATATTTCATCATAACTTAACCCATGGAAAAGCAAATGTGTTTCATAAGTATTTAAAAGTCATAATCATAAACCTTCTAGAGAAGTAATAAATATGGTAACATTTTATCATATCCCAAGTAATTCATATGAAACTTGAAATTATGTTGTTATAGATGATAATACCTTGAAAATGCCCCTATTCTATTTCTTAATGAAACTAACATTTTCATTTAAAAATCACTCATTTAAAATATAAAATTTTAAAATATGTGTTAAAATGTTTTTCTCTGAAAGGAACTATGGAAACATGGAAATTAATCTTCAAACAAAATTGAATTTATTATGGTGGGAAAATTCATTCATGTGGTGTCCATTAAAACAAAAAAAACTCATTCAAATTTTTAATAAAAACTATAAAGTACCTTCTTATAAAAATGGTTAGAATATTCCATTAAAAATTATAATGAATAAAATATGCTAAAAACTTATTTGATAAATCTTTATAGAATTATAAAAACATTTTTGAAAACATTTGGAAGAAAATATGGTCATAGAAGAAAAGTATTCCCAATCAGAGAGAGAAATAAAGTCATTTTTTACTAAAAAAGCATTCTTTCAATTTATTAAGTACATAAATTGAGGAAAACGAAAGGAAAACATGAAATATCTATAGAACAAATAATAGAATAAAATATATGATATTTGGGATAGATATATCATATGATTTCATCATTATAAATTTAACCATATAAAATCCCAGTAAAAATGAGGTTGTAACATAAAACCCTTCTGCTTTGGTGACTTTTGAATATAACCCCATGAAATAAATAACATAAAATGAAACATCATATAAAATTAATATAAATATATAAATGATATGACATATAAAATTGTCATTATATACACAATATAAAATAAAATAGGTGGATAATATAACATATGTCCCAAAGAAGATAATTTGAGATAGTCAACCCTTACCTCATTGGTAAATTTAGAATCAAAACCCCTTGAATGAAAAAAATTGAATTATAAATTCAAATACCCTGAATAAATAAGGATCTGTTATATAATATATCAAATGGAATTGTATACCCATTAGAAACTTAATTATTCATATAACATCAAACATGTCTCAACTACATAATATTGAGATGAAGAACCCTTAAATTATGTCATATTAGATAGTAAATCTCACTAAACACCTATAAAATAAATTTTGATTTATTATAATGTTATACTATAACGATTTAAAAAATTAAAATATCATATATGATCCACTAATAACATTTTAACTCCAGTTTATTAATAATTCTTTATTAATAATTCTTTATTAAAATCCTTATTTCTAGGTGATAATTGTTTCATTTTTCATGCATGATTCAGTTTAGTTGTTATGGTACTTGAACATTAATAATGTTTTAATAATATATAAATTATTAATCATGTTATATGTTTCATATTTAATCATAATAGAATTTTATAACCATTTACATATAGTGATCAATAAAAAAATTACAATACTTTTTCAAGTCGGTTGTCTGTACGTGATGAAAAATAATAATTCATATTTATGGAAAAATTATAATATAATAAATAACATATATATATAAATAATAATTTAATATATCATTGTAACAATCATCATTAAGAGTAAATGAAAAATGATCTTCATTCCTTCGTAGAGGTGGTAATCCACACGTATGTATGAGTGGCATTACTATTATCCAACAGATTGGGTGGTTAGAAGGTAGATAATATCATATAATTACTGAAGAATAATTTTTTAATAAATATAATATATAAACATTACATCCATAATAATAACCAACCATGAAGTATGGTGATGGTAAATGAATTATATCGCTACGTGGATGCAGTAGTCCACACGTATGCACGAGTGATACTTTCATATCACATTTTATGGAGAAGAGATGGGAAATGGTTGTTAAAACATAATAATAACATATATGTATATTTATGATTTTTAATAAATAATTTTCTATATATATAATAACTTTATAGTATATTAAATAAGAACAGAAATTAAAAGAGCTTGGTTAAGATTTATACCTCTTCTTTGAGAGACCTCTTTTTGTTTACAACTTAAGCATTGAAAGATTGGTATTAAGAGAATAAATTATGATCTAAGGGGAAGGGAAGGAAAATATTATGGTTTTTGAGTATGTATTGGAAGATATATAAGATTTAAATTTTGTTAATATCAGAGGACAAGAGGCGCACTTTTATAAGTGACGGGAGGGAAACACATGAAATTACTGAAATTATTTAAATAATATATGGTCATTTTCATGTGAAATTGTCTAAAAATGGCCATGAATTAGAATATATGATCATATAAGGTTGATATATCTTAAAACAATAATAATTAAACAATTTTATGTGGAAATAGTACCCTTATCGCTTAGTTTAAGCCTACGATAAACATGTTTTAACCTTAACCATGGTAATAAAATTTTTCTATTTTTACTATGCAATTGGAATAAAATTATGTTGAAACTATTAAATTATATTAAATATGATGATTCAAAATATATAATCCATTTTACCAGATTCAATTTCTATATATTTTGGAATTTAATTTTAAATAAGTGAGAAAAATGCATCAAAACTTGTTTTAGAAAAATAAACTTTTAAGAATAAAACTGAATATACATTCATTACATTCCTTCTAAAAAACATAAAATGAGTTCAAAATATTTAATATAAATTTTATTCTGTAAAATTAATTAATAAATTAATAAATATATATAAATTTAATTTTTAATATAAAAATGTATTTCACATATAAAACAGTTTTTTAAAAAAAATAGGTTTTAAGCCTGAAAATGAACATATAAAAAAATAAAGTTTACTATTGATTAATATGTAATTAATTAGATTATTTTTAATAAAATTAAAACTATTTTTATTTATTATAAAATTTAAAACATAACTTTACTTTTAAATTACTTGATTTAATGAAAATAAATTGTAGTTATTTAAAAATAAATATTTTCAATATTCACTATAAATTAAACCCTTTTAGAAAAATCCTAAAAATTAAATAAAAGATAATTTTGAAATTTTGATTTAAAAAATGATATTAATTTCCAAAAAATTAAATTTCTGAAATGGTTTAAATTAATTACAATTTGTTCAAAAAATTATAATAAAATTATTTTTGGTGAAAACATGTTTTTGAAGCATAAGATGGTATTATTATAAATTGAGTAATTATTTGTTATGAATTAATCAATAAATTTTCATTATATATATTTTTTCAAAAAAAATTATGCCTATTTATAGAGACAACTAAAATTCTATAATATAATAACAAAATTTAAATAATAATTTTTTAAAAATACATCATAGTTTTCTTAAAGTTTGGTTTTTTGGTCTCAAAAAAGCTATCAGGCATAATAATATTTTAAACTATATTTTTAGGGTGTTACATCCCCCTAATAAATTTAATTCTCAAAATTATTATCTTCATGATCAAAGTTTCAATAATATAATACACCATTGATTAAAACTCACATTGTACAAAGAGATAAGAATGATTCCTTTGAAAGAGGTAAGTGGCAAACCTAAAGGATACCAAAGCAAACACATAATCGGGTTCCCAAATAACGATAAAACTTAATGAAAATGAATATATAGATATTGAGGAGTAAGATAATGTAAGAATAGTAATGTAGAGTGATATAGAATATAATCATGAAAAATTTAAACACCATAAAACCATAAATTGGTGTGGTGTGAAAACATCCAACAATTCTTAAAAAATAAGTATAAAAAGAAAAACATTTTTATTTTCAAGGTTCTTTTTCATATAGATGATGTATTGTTTTACTATAAATATAGATAACACATGAAAATATACTTAATTGATTTATTTTAATTTCATAAGTATAATTTCATTATTTGGTTTTTCTTCGATCAATTTCATGTTTTATCTCAACTCTCACTCTAAGAAATAAATATTCAAGATGAATTTTTTAAAGTAATTTTTTAAGGATAATAAGATCTATATAATAATGAAAATTTATTCCTCTCTTATCTATTCAGTTATTAAACCCAAAAAATGGCTGGTACATATTAAGATAACTATTGTGAATAAACGCTGCTTTGAAATATAAAACTCAAATATTTCAATACCTAGAGATAAACATGGTTGTTTACATAAATAACTAAATTAAAAAACACCTCAATGAATTCTTAACCAGTATTATAAGAACAAAAAATTATAAAAAAGGTCACAAAATTTCCAAAATTAACATAACTTTAATCCTTAAACAACAAAAAGAATCTCTTAATCTCACTTATAAAACATGTGAATACCATAATAATATATTATCCTTAAACATGATAATAACATGAATCTCCATAACAACTCAAGGAAAACATATAGAATTCCAAAAATTAACTCCTCCCTTATTCATTAAATAAAATCACAGACCATCAAATATATTTCATAAATCCAAAAATGAAATAAACCTCCTCAAAGATAACATAAATCAATTTGTCTTAAAATATACAATAAATTACATGTTCATAAATACTATCCAATTTAATTTATCAATATAAATCTTCAATATATCCTAATTAAACCATATTATATCAACATCAATCACATATCACTACAATAAAATTGACTGATAGTGGTGATTTTTTTATTTAGTGGCGGTTTAAAATTTCGTTATATGGATTTGTTACACTCTACAAAAAATTCCACTAAAGTTGAATTAAACATCCAAATCTATTTGGTTCTATCCATTTACTAGTGGTTTCTAGGAACCATCGTGGAAATTTTGTTTAGTATCAGTTTTTTGGTTTTAGCGGTGGTTTAAACCACTGCTAAACAATAATTTTTCATATTTTCCAACATTTTAAAACACCGCTCTATATCAATTTTCAAAAATATACATCTATGTAAATTAAAGCCCCTAAATATCCAAACAAAAAATAGATATTACATTATACAAATAAAAAAAATTCTATAAATAATAACTTAATTAGAGCATGTAAAATTTTAATTTATACAAAACCACAATACATATAATATCAAGGAATTTCCATGTAATTTTTTTTATTTACATAGAATTATTTCAAAATCTGGCTCTAGGATGGAATGTGATTTCTAGTCCCATAGAGGATGGAATGTATTTTAGAAAAAAATTTAGAGTAGGTTAAATAATCATGTGAGTGGGTTTTTCTAACTTTTGAATCGGTGCCCAAATCGAAAATCTAAGGGCACCATGGAATTTAAAATGTGGTGATATTCTTAAGATGGGACTAACCTCAACCAGTGAGGGTTGACTAAAAAAGATAAATTTTGTACATTTAGTGAAAAATAAAATAAACATAAAATTTTATTTTATTCAAGCTATTTCTACTACGACGCAATGTCTACTCAACACTACGATGCAGTGATGAGGTGACGCTGAATCATTAATGATCCTAGTTAATGAGATAATGTTGTGACTCACAAAAAATATCATTCATTTAATTAAACAAGGATCTAGAGATGGAAAACAACCCTGGAAAATTCTCTGACGAACGTGGAACCTCTCTCTCCAATGATGAACACCAATGAATCAAGGATCGACGAATGCTTGTGGGATGGATTCGAGACATGACCAACGATGAAAAATGATAATGGATCATGGATCAACAATAGCTTAGAGCTTCCTCCCACATCAGTGATGGATCCTTAATCAAGGTGGGAATTTAATTATTTGAAGTTTTCCCAGTTTTCATTCCAAAAACAACGAACGCAGATCAACACGCGAACAGGTTGATCCGTGGATCATGTGTTCTTTTAGAAGGGTGTTTACCATGGGATTTTTGCAATGGGATTTTTTATTATATGGTATAACTATGATCCCAAAGCTCCCCTATTTTTAAACTTCTAACGGGGAGGGTGTGTGCCAACACGAACAAAGCCCAATCCCCTCTTCTTGTTCGTTATTTAGGGTTGCATCCTCAAAATGGTGGAAACATGGATCTGAGTTTGTGGTAATGATGGCAGTGACCCGAGAGGCCTAAGGGTGCAGGCGGTTTTGATATCAGACCACCGTAATGGACCTGGTGGCCTGCAGAAGGTTCCTCCGGCGTGGCCCCACCTATGTAGAGGCGTCGGCAACGGGTGGGGTGGTCGTAGGTGGGAAGTGGTGCTAACTACCACCACATACGGGATGAGTGGTCGGACCAAGCCATTCACCCTTGTAGAGGTAGTGCACTCGGTGCATGTTGCGGTTAAGGGGGAGGTTGTGGACCATCGGTCACGGTGGCTAGCTAGACAAGGTGCTAGATTGGTGCAACGTAGGAGGAGTGGACCATACCCTACAAGTCTTGTACTAACAAGAGGGGTAGTTGGCTGACCAGTTGTGCACACCCCAACTAGACAGGCTGAGCCATTCTGGGCTGAATCAGATCGGCTGAGCCAGTCCAGGCCGAACTAGCTGAGCCGGGCCACCAGACCAGGCCGCCCGAGAATCTTGACTAAATTTTTGAGTCAGTATGTTTTACCAGACCGAGATGACGAGATAAAGTCAGACCATACGGTGGCCTAAGCAAGGAATAGAGACTGGACTGCCAGTGTGGGCTATGCCGGATGAATTTTGTTCATTGGGTGACCAAGTGGAGAGGACCCACAGCCAACCTCGGATGGGTCTATTAAGGCCCAATGGTCTAGTCCAATGGGTTATATGGACAGGATTTGGTCATATGGGACCTCGGGTCAGGTCATTCAGGTCAGTTCGAACCAGTCTAACTAGGCCCAAACACAACCATCCCCTTTTTATAAAAAAGAGAGTATCTCCCAAACCATGTGTCTGATTGATGCACCGTCTATGGAATTGGGACCCACGTGATTTTCAATCCTCATTAAATCCTTTAATTAAGATTTCATGGAATTTTACCCAGTGAGGATTTATCACTTAGCAACCCAGCGGGACTCTGTGACTCGACTATCAAGGAGACTTTCTGATTGACCTACCCTGTGAGACTCTGGAACTCAGATATTAGCGAGACTTCATGAATCAGCTACCCAACGAGACTCCATGACTCAGCAATCAGCGAGACTTCATGACTCAACTACCCAGCGAGACTCTGTGACTTAGATATCTTCGAGACTCTGTGACTCAGCTACCCAGTGAGGCTTTATGACTCATCTATCGGCACGGATTTATGACTCAGCTGTTGAATATATCATGGAAACCAAGCTAGCCTAAAGAACTCATTGGAGACGAGTTCCTCTACAGTAATTGATGTTCAGTGTTTTTAACCATTGGTTTTTCTATCAACACTTTATGTCATACCTGTGTCGAGCTGACACTTGTGACTCTAATATTTGTGCATTCTTTAGTTATTTCTTTTGTGGAATTCTGTGAGACCTGAGTTGGTTTTAGGGTCCCTAATAATTATTGTTATGCTCACCCCTGAACGGGCTTTTCCAGCAATTGTTCTGTATTATACAGATGACGAACATCTTTTACTGGGATCTTGGAGAGCTAGGGCCAGGTGGTGCACCGAGGTGCATCTAAAAACGTAGTACGCTTTAGCAACATCTGACGGTGAGAGACACCTACCCTTCTAGTATGATCCTTAATGGACGACCATTGGAGCATGTACTTACTTTTTACTACATTTTTCTTTTCAGTTGGGTTTATATTTCGTCCCCTTTTTCATTCAATTTCACCATTACTTGTGTGGTTTCTTCCTCATGTGACATAATTGTTGTTGGTATCCTAGTTTGAGATTTACTTTCTGTAGTATGGGAAATGTGTGTGTGTATAGTATTAAAGGCAATTCCTTCCCTTTTTGGGATATTCCTTTTGGTGATAGTCACCAGCCCTTGGCCTATGGAATTCAGGCTTTGGGTAGTCATGATATAGGCCTTGGGAGGCAGGTTGTGATAGAGTGGTATCAAACGTGGACGGTTCTACCTCAAAGACTGAGATTAATTGGTTTTATTTTTGGGAAATATTGTTAAATGTTTCGAGATCAACTTTCAAATTTGGAGAGTCTAGTGTTGGTGCGGCAGCTGATTTATCCATTCACTAGAATCGTAAATTCTGCTTTCCAACTCGGTGCATGAAAAAACTAGTTGCTTGAATCTTTAAAATATTATTCATGATCTCTTTGAGTCAGAGTCACCTCACCAGGTATAATTAACTAATTGTGGTTCATCTTGATTTCTCTAAAGATGTCTCTACATGTACAGCCAGCTAGGATCCTAATACAAGATCCTAATGATGGTCCACCTAGCGATGAGGCATCAGTGCAAGGACCGATTCCTAAGATAGCACCCAAGAGTGGTGTACCAGATGCACCACCTCCCATCGAGCAACAATTGCTACCTGCCTTACCAATAGAGGATGTAGGATGATTGAGCATTTTTTTCAAGTTCCAGAGGTAGTGTCCTCTGAGGTTTCTTGGTGAGATAGATCCTCAGGAAACTAAGGACTGGATGGAGGTGGTTAAGGAAGTTTTTCTCCAAGTGAGGACACCTTTAGACCAGATGTTAGTTCTAGCTGATAGCCTTCTATAGGGCATGGTAGGGAGATGGTGGAGCTTGATACTATATACACGTGAGGAGGCGACCCTAACCTAGGCAGACTTCAAGTTCCATTTCAAGGAAGATTTCTTCCCCAGGACCTTACACTCAGTACCCATACAGTACCATCTCGACATACAGTAGGTCAGCCTGACAATAACTAAGTACTCTACTAGGTTCAGAGACCTCTCATGATACTCTTATGATATGGTGTGGGACCCTTTATTTCGGGACCAAACCTTTGATCTGGGGATTAGATAGGATATTAGTTCATCGATGATCTCTCTCAGTATCCCGTTACAGGATGAGGTGCAACAGAAATCTCTTATAGTGGAGAACATCCAAGAAGAACCTACACAGGTTGTGAGAGCTAAAACTGGATGACGGGTAGTGGATTCCTTTGTAGTGAGTATCTGACAGCTGACACAGGGGTCCAAGAGGATGAGAACCTCTAGGGGATGACCCAGTGATACTAGATTACCAGTGAGATTCCCCACGGGCAGTGGACACCAAAAGAGAAACAAGGTGTATTTCATGTGCGGCGGGCAGGGGTACATTGATCGAGACTACCCGACCTGCCATATTAATGATCAGTAGGTGGTTGAGGGACCGCCAAGGTAGAGGCATAGATTCAAATATGGAGGTCCACAAAGAGACTTATGTGGGAGGTGAGTAGGTAGAGCAGCAGACAGTGCGAGGAGATATGAGGTACTGCCCCCACCACCCCTAGGCGGTCCACCGCGAGCTTCGGGAGTAGGAGGATAGGGGTGGGGCTGGCATCAGTCGATGGATGCCTATGACCATGGTTATCTAAATATTATTAGAGGTACAATATATATATACTCAACTTTATCTTTAGTTCTTATAAATGTAGGTCCCAGTCACTCTTTTATTACCACGTACCTCGTTTGAGGGTCAGAGATTTCGGTGGAGTCGTTGGATCGATCCTTAAGATTAAAGACTTCTACGAGAGAGGGTTTGATGATTACATGCTGGTTACGGCAGTATGAGATTACTCTTTGAGGCAATATATTTGGTTGGGATCTTCTAGTAGTGGTGTCAAGGCCTTACGATGTCATCTTGTGTATGGACTGGTTATCTAAATTCATTGCTCATATTGACTGTATTAGGCGCAATGTGTGGTGTTTCCATGAACATGGGAGTAGTTTTTTCTTCACTGGTGAGAGGAGAAATTTTTTATCATAGGATTGACTTTCTCAGATGAGGTTCCATCCAATCACTCATCAGTAGGCTAGCCTCACCCCCAGTATGGTGGATGAGAGGAGTCTGAGATTTCCTATAGTGGTGGACAAGTATGATGATATATTTCTTGAGGATGTTATGTGACTACCTTTTCATAGGTAGGTATAATTCTACATCAACATGTACCTAGGGACGACACTGATATCAACACTGGTATATTGGATGGATCCCACAGAGCTTCATGAATTGAGGGTACATCTGAAGGATTTGTAGGAGAAGGGGTTCGTAAGGCCCAACATTTCACCCTGGGTAGCCCCAGTGTTGTTTTCTAAGAAGGAAGATATAATATTGAGGCTATGTGTGGAATTCCAGTACCTGAACCAGGTGACCATGAAGAACAAGTACCCAATATAGGGGATTGGTGACCTCTTTGATAAGATAAATAGAGAGAGATGGTTCTCAAAGATAGACCTCCGTTTTAGTTATCGTTAACTTCAGGTAAGGGATGAGGACGTACCAAAGACAGCCTTCAGATGTTAGTATAGACACTATGAGTTCTTAGTGATGCCCTTTTGTGTGACCAATTCCCCAATGGTGTTCATGGGACTCGTGAACAAGACCTTCTAGCCTTATCCCAATCATATTTTGGTGGTCATCATTGATGAAATCTTGGTGTACTCAGTGACAGAGGAGGAGCACACTAAACACCTGTAGATAATTCTACATACACTCTGAGATCACTAGAATTATGAAAATCTCTCAAAGTTCCAATTATAGATTCAAGATTTCCAATTTTTGGGACACATCATCACGGAGTCTAGAGTTGCAGTGGATAAGTACCCACCTGTTCCAGAATAGGAGCACCCTTTTTAACCTTGATAACGAAGGGATGGCCTTTCGTATGTATGGAGAAGTGTCATCAGAGTTTCTAGTTGATGACTAGGAGACTGACGAGTGCCCCCACCTTGAGACTACTAAAAGAGGGCGTTAGGTATGTAGTTTTTTTTGACGCATCAGGGACCATACTAGGTTGTGTCCTGATGTAGGAACAAGTGGTGATTAACTACGGCTTAGGGAATTTGATCCAACATGAGCAGAACTATGCGAACCATGACTTGGATTTAGTAGTATTTTTCTTTTCTTTGAAGATATGGCAGCACTACTTGATGGGTGAATAGTTTTCTATCTACTATAACCACAAGAGTCTCAGGTATATCCTCTCACAAAAGGACCAAAACCTGAGACAATGGCAATGGATCTAGTTCCTCCAAGACTATGACTTTGAGATATTCTATACTCCTGGAAAGGGGAATGTGTTGGTAGATGCGCTCAACCAGATGTATAGTTTTTATATGCTGAGTGAGGTGATGGAGCATCTGGCGGTGATGCATATATCCTTCGTGGATGATGATGGAGTAGCTTACCATCAGTCTATGATTGTCACTCCTCCCCTCTTATAGAGATTCAGAGAGCCACAAGTTTTGGATGTTGTTTTTGAGGCCATATGTGCTCAGTTATCCTCAGGACAATCTCCTAGTGGATTTTTGATAGGTCGGGAGCACGACATCCTTTTCAGAGGATGCACAGTGGTACTAGTGACATTGCGGGAGGAGGTGTTGAGGGATTCACATAAATCCCCTTTTGGGGTATATCCTTGTGTAGAGAATATATACCAGGACCTCTAACATCAATACAGATGGCCAGGAATGAAGAAAGCGGTATGAGAGTTTGTTTCATGATGCCTCACTTGTCTATAAGTGAAGACTAAGCATCGGGTCCTAGAAGGCCTGACATAGCCACTTGATGTACCAGAATGGAAGTGGGATGGTATCTCGATTGACTTCGTGATAGGCTTACCATGCATGTCTAGGGGCCACAATTCTATCCAGGATATCATTGACCGACTCACCAAGTCAGCTCACTTCTAACCCATCTGGGATTAGGGATTGGTAGAGGGCCTAAGATTCCTCCACATCAAGAAGATAGTGGGGATACATGAGGTGCCTTCAATGATCGTCTCAGACCAGGATGCGTGCTTTACATCCCAACAGTGGAAGGTATTACAGGAGGTGTTTGGGACTCAGCTGCGCTTGAGCACATCCTTTCACCCCTGGACGGATGATTAGAGAGAGAGGACTATTAAGACCTTGGAGGACTTGATTTGTTCTTATGTCCTGGATTTTGGTCGTAGTTGGGAGGAACACCTACCACTGGTGGAGTTTTCGTACAAAAACATCTACCACTCCACCATTGTCAAGGCACCATTTCAGTCCTTGTAAGGGTGGCCTTGCAGATCACCTCTCTGCTGGATAGACCCAGGGGAGTCAGCACTCATGGGCCCGAAGTTGGTATGGGCTACCATTGAGAAGGTACAGATCATCTAGGATAAGATGAGGACCTCACATAGTAGGCATTAATCATATTCTAATATAATATAGAGACTCTAATAGTTCGAGGTGGGAGACCATGTTTTCCTTCGGGTCTCACCCTGATGGGGATTACAGAGATTTGTCTGGAGCGGAAATTTATCTCTGAGATTTATCGAACATTTTTAGATTCGGAGTAGAGTTGGTGAGGTGGAATACCATCTAGATCCTCCCCCACATATTCATCGGGTGCACAATGTTTTCCACGCATCGTAGTTGAGAAGGTGGGTGCATGATCCATTGCATGTCATCTAGTGGGGTAAGCTGGACAATGATGATGGTGAAAGGTTTGTAGAGTTTCTAGTGGAGATGGAGGATCAATATGATCAGATCCTTAATGGATGGATGATTCCTCTTGTACATGTTTGGTGACAGAACGGGAACCTCTAGGATAGAACATGGGAGCAGGAGGCTAATATTCGTGCTCAATACCCCCATTGGTTTGTTTAACTTTGTTTTGTATTACGAGGACGTGAATCCCAAAAGGGGGGGAATAATGTAATGTCTCGGAATTTATGTGTAATTTTTTTACGTGGAATTATTTCAAAACCCAGACCTAATATGGCACATGATTCCAAGGCCCAGAGAGGCTGAAAAATATCTTAGAATATTTTTTAAAGTAAGTTAAGTAATCGTGTGAGCAGTTTTTTCTAACTTTTGAATCGGTGCCGAGATCAAAAAATATAAGGGAACTGTCAAATTCAGAATGTATGGATTTTTCTAAGAAGGTCCTAACCTACACCGGAGTAGGTTGAATGATAAAAATAAATTTAGTACTTTTAGTGAAAAATAAAATAAATTTAAAAGTTTATTTTATTCAAACTATTTTCTATGTGACGCAATGACCAATCCGCACCGCGATGTAGCGATGAGGTGACGTTGAATTATTAATGATCCTAATTAATGAGACATTGTTGTGACAAATAATGTGACTCCATCCTTCAATTAAACATGGTTCCATATTTGAAAAACAACCCTGATAAATTATCTTACAAACTTGGAACCTCTCTCTCTGACGATGAAGGCCATCGAATCAAGTATCGACGAACGCTCATGGGATGTATTTGAGAGACGATGAATGATAACGGATCAAGGATCAATGATATCTCAGGGATTTATCCCTCTTCAGTGATGGATCCTCAATCTAGGAAGGGTTTTAACTGTTTTAATTTTTTCCTATTCTTATTCTAAAAACAACGAACATGGATCAACCCATGAATAGGTTGATCTGCAGATCATGTTTTCTTATGAGAGGGTGTTTACAATGGGTTTTTTGCACCAGTATTGATGGTTATCTGATAGAACCATGATCCTAAACCTCACATATTTTTAAAATTCTAACATGGAGGGTGTGGGACAACATGAACATGGGTCGAGGCCCTCCGCTTGTGTGTTCTTTGTGGTCGCATCATCGAAATGGCAGCAAGGTGAATCTGAGGTCATGGAATTGATGGTTGAGACTTGAGTGGACCAAGGGTGTAGGAGGTTTTGAGATCGGACAACTAGAACATACCTGGTGGCCTGCAGAAGGAACCTTCAGTGCGGAACCATTGGAGAAGTGGCACAGGCGGTGTCGGCCATAGGCGGGAGGCCATGCCAATTGACACTGCGTGCAGGATGCGTGTTTGGCCCATGTCGGTCGCACCAGAGAAGGTGGTGCTCTCGGTGTTCACTACAGAGAATGGGGAAGTTGAGACCCATCATCTTTCGTGGCTAGGTGGATGCAATGCTAGCCTAGCATTGCATAGGAGCAGCAGCCCGCTCTCTATAGGTTGCGTGCTGACAAGGGGGCGGCCGGTTGACCAGTAGCACACACCCCAACTAGAATGGATGAGTTGGTCTAGGCCACCAGAGCGACCAACCTAAATTTTTCTGCTGGTTCTCTTTAGTTTACTGGGATGATGGAATAAAGTAGAGATGTGCAATAGCCCACGCTAGGAAAAAAGATAGGCCCGCCAGTGCAGACCAAGCCGGATAAATTCAGGTCACTGGGTGACCAAGCAGACCGGACCAATGGCCAACCTCGGTTGGGTCCAGTGTGGCCCAATGGGCCAGATGGATCGGATCGGGTGATGCAAGACCCCGGGTCGGGTTGTTCAGGTTGGTCTGAACAAGTCTGACCAGGCTTGGATGCAACTGGCCCCTATTTACAAAAAGGGACGTATCTCCTAGAACATGATTCTGATTGACATGCTATCTGCGGCGTTGGCCCCATGTGATGGTGTGGTCCTCATGAAATCCTCTGATTAATATTTCATGGGAGTTTACCCAAAGAGGAATCGTGACTCAGCTACCCAGCAAGACTCCATGACTCATCTATTAGTGAGACTTTGTGACTCAGCTACCCAATGAGACTTTGTGACTCAGCTATCAGCAATACTTCATGACTCAGCTACCCAGCGAGACTATGTGACTCATCTATAAATGAAACTTCATGACTCATCTACCTAGTAAGACTACATGACTTAGCTATCAGTTAGAATTTGTGACTCATCTACCCAACGACGGTCTATGACTCAGCTATCAGCGAGACTCCATGACTCATCTACCCAACAAGTCTTTGTAACTCAACTATCAGCGAGTCTTCGTGATTCAGCTAATGAATAGGTCTAAGTGACCTAGAAATATTAAAGGACTCATCGAGGATGAGTTCTTTTGCAGTAATTTATGTTCAGTGTTTGCAACTATTGGTTTTGTTGTCAACACTTTAAATTATATCAGTGTTGAACTGACTCTCATGACTTTAATCATTGGGTATTCTTTTGTGACTTCCTTTGTGGATTTCTGTGAAACCCGAGTGAGTTTTAGGGTCCCTATTGAGTATTTGTATGCTCACTCATTGACGGGATTTGCGCATACCAATTGTTTCTTGTGAAGACGATGGACATATCTGATTGGGATCCTAGAGACTTAGGGATAGGTGGTGCTCTGAGGTGGATCTATAGAAGCAGTACGCTTCAGTGACATCTAAATATGAGCTAAACCTACCCTTTATGTAGGATCCTTGGTGGAAAACTTATGGGGCTTGTAATTCCTTTTTATTGTACCTTCTATTTAATTTGGTTTTGTATTCTAGCCACTTTTTCCTTTTATTTTCACCTTTACTTGTGTGTTTTCTTCCTCATGTGACATACTTGTTGTTGGTATCCCAGTTTTTTCTTTACTTTCCATAGTATGAGATGTATGTGCGTAAAGTTTTAAGGCAATGCCTTCCCTTTCTGGGATATGTCTTTTGGTGCTAGTCACCATCCCCTTGTCTACGGAAGGTGGGCTTGGGGTAGTCACAGCACAGGCCGTGGGGGATGGGTTGTGACAATACAAAAAATCCATAATATAAGAATGATAAAAAAATAAATTAATTAACATGATTAATGTTATTTGATGTTCCTATTGAGTGTATTTGGATTTCTAGATCATAGATTACCATTTATTTTACCACCGGGCTATATAAATGATATAAATGAACCCAGGTGGGGTGTTTTTAAGTATTTCATGGACTAGTGAACTAAGTTATAAATATTTTATCCCTCCATGATAAATTATATAATTTTCAGGTAATGAAAACGTGATGGTATCCTTATGAATTATTTGGAATTTGAAAGAGGTATGGTGTGTAACTGAAGTTACCCTAGCTTCTATATCATTTAAAATTGGTTGTTTTTCTAACCTGTGAGAACCCTTGGCCTTTATGTTGGTTCTTGGTGTGTTTAATATTATCATTTTGAATAGTGAGTTATTAATTTTGTCTTTAGATTTTGTATGTTTGGATTTTATATGATTTCATTATGACATGAGTTGGGTGAGAATGCCTACCATTGTAATGTGATTTTATATAATGGTTATGTCGATTGGGTTGGCTGATGATGCCAATGTTGATGGAAGATTTGATGTAAATTTGGGTTGGGTGTTCATGTCAACCATAGACATGTGAGATGTCATCAAAATTGTTATGTGTTTTGGTTCAGGCATTCATTCCAACCATGGATGTGAAAATTTTTATGGACTAGGTTGTATAAAGAGAGAAAACAAAGCATGCCATCCATAGATATTATTTGTACATCATGTCATATTAGCATGAACATTTTTAGTGGATGTGAATTCATATGATGTGATTTTATTATAATAACATTTTTATATAAGTATAATGATTTTATTTAGATGTTATTGAAGAGATAAATCAGATCTAAGATGAAATAGGATATGAAGATAAAACAAAAATAACGAGAATAGTTTATTACAAATAAAGAATAACTTTGAGTTTCCACTTCCAAACCTTCCTTATTAAGAGGACTTATAGTTTCGTCTTAAAATAAGTAGATTCCAAACATGAGATTTCCTTTTTAGGGATGGAATATGGAAAATTAACATCTTAACAACCGGACTAAATGTGTATCTGTCAATAGGTTTAAGAAAGACGGTTTTAAATATTAGAATGACTAGAATTTCCAAAAAAAAACTCATTACTTAATCTATAAGGATTTTAATTTTATAGGGAAAGTGACATAAAAAGAGTGAAAGGATAAATAGAGTCCATGAATTGCATCACCCAAAAACTTATGTGATAAGGTTTCAATATATTTTAAATACAATTTATCACATTAAAATTTATGTATTGCTAACATATTAAAGTGTAAAAGAACCCCCCAAAATACCTTCACATAATCTCTAATGGTGGGATATCAAATTTTCATAGTCTATGGTGGTAATTCATCTAGTAAAAATATTATACCCACTTGGTTTTTCTTTTATTTTTCATTCATAAAACAATGGTAATATTAATAAACTCAATATGAATTTTGGAGTATATTTGTGAATTAGTTTGGAGTTCCCAAACATGTTGATGATAATAGAGTTTTGTGTTCTCTCGTTGTTTTCCTCACAAAATAATAGTTAATATGATGGAAGAATTTTATTCCATTAATAATACTACATGAAGAACAATCAATTGGAAAAGTAGGTTAAAGATGATATACAAGTTTCATCTTGTAGCACGAAGATAGTAAAGATTATGAAGAATTATTGTGATACATTATTGCATTAACTGAGTTTTAAGGTAACATTATAATTAGAGAAGATTTTTTTGGAGTGTATATACTGATGTAAATTTTATCTCTGTTAATAAAACAGTTTAAGGTCTGCTATCTTAGAGGAGAGTGAATCTAACAATCTATATGTTGCATAGAAAATAAAAATACTAGTGGGATGTCGAGATGCAATGTGACCATCATGTTTATCCATATATATCACAATGTATATACTGATGGAAATTTTATCACTGAGGTGTGCTCCTCGGTAATGTGTTCTAGATTTTATCCATATATATCACAATGTTCCTATACTTTATTAAAAAATATTAAAACTTATAAGTATTATTAAGTAGGAAAATGGATAAATATAAGTGAAAAAAACAAAACACAAGTTATTATAAGAACTTTCATATAAGTATTAAAAAAATCAAATTAAAAAAAAGAAATCAATCATGGATGGTATTATGTAAAATAGAAGTGAGAGAAAATCATACAATCATTAAGAAAACAATATTTCAAATGTTATTTGAAAATCATTTATCAAACCGCTTATTGAAAAACATTTTAAAAATCTAACTATTTTCTTAAAATAACTTTTTAAAGCAAGACACCCATCTTAAAAGGAAGTCAACTTTTGTCAAGCAACCATTTTTCAAGACAAAACTTTCACCTTTTAAATACATTTCAAGGAACCATGATACTTTGGTCTCAAAAACATTTAAAAAATATTAATGGTCAACTTCCTTCAATTCCAAAAATGTGCCTCTAAAAAAACACAAACACATTTGAAACACAAAACTATTGTCCAACACTCCTTTAAATAGTTAATTACAGTTATAAAAGCCATTGGTAATTTTAACGACCACTTGGCAAGTGTCTTAGTTCTATTCCATGTTACTATAAAATTTGGAACCATTTAAGTACTAAAATGGTAATTAATTCATTTTATTAGATTCATGATAATTATAAGGTATGTGATAACTAAAAATAACAGAATAATAATAGAAATATAAAAAATTATCAAGGATTCATATGACTGACCACTAAGGTGTATTAATTTTAGTATAAATAATGAGTGTGGAATGGAATAACTAAAATACATGTCATACTAATAGCAAGACAAGAAAAGTACGAGATGTTAAATAGGGAAAATTGATTTACATTAATAATAAACTAAAAAAGGTATACTATATGGAATATAAAGAAACTAATTCAAACAAGTAGTATAAAAAAGAGGATATAAGTGATGGAAAATGAGACAAATTAACATACTAGTAGAAAACTAAACAAAGTATAAGAGACCTCATAGTAAATGTCAAATTCATACTCTTAGAATTCCAAATAAATCATATGATATTCATTATTCAACAACCAATTCATACTTGTAGGAAAAAATTTATGAGATATGGTAGATCCCATTAAAAATACATACTAGTGGCATGACAAACATTGCCTATGAAACAGTATACATAACATGAATACAATTGGTTATGGATTTATAAACAAAAATATATATGTATTAGACTTGATTATTATGTATGATAAGTTAAATTGAATTCTTTATGATAAACCTAGGATTTATAGAACGGAATAAAAATATTATATCACTTCAGTAAGTGATGAAAAATAGAAAACATGGTTAATATATATAATTTCATACATTTCTATGCATAAAAAATCAATAATCATATCGAGTAAGGACATGATAGAAATAAATACTTGTAATTTAATTAAACTAACATAATAAACATATAAACCCCATTAAAGAGTCATAAAAATCATTTAACAATAAAGGGTTTCGGGAAAACATTTATTAGTTTTAAACTCTTAGTCTCAATATGGTTCGCCCCACCCCATACCATTTCCAAGTTAACTCTATCTAGATTTGAGAGGAAGTAGGGAAATCTGCCAATTTTATTGTGCTCTATCTCTTTGAGACCTCCAGAAGAAGAGATATTTTAACCAAAATCTAATCTTAACCACCTATCAAGTAGCAGGAATTAGGTAAACACAGTTATCACTTGTGGAGAACAAATCTTGGAATAAAAAACCAGTGCCTACCTTAGATTCACCTCATTAATGCCTCTATAAAATCTATCTTGGAAGGAATAAAAATGATTAGAATATTATATCTCTTAATGAACTCCTGGTGAGTATCACTCGTGGGTGAAGAGGTTGTAGGCAGCGAGGGAGAGGGTATGGGCTTGGGGGCTCAGTAGAAACCTAAAAGTTGGCGATAACGATAGAGAGGTGAACTAGAGCACCTAAGAGGTTCATATTGAGGTTTTTTGGGGAAAAGGGAAAACTAGAGCGCTGATGATGTCATGGGCTTAGGGGGATCAGGGGAAACTAAAACACCAATGGTGGATCAGGGGCTCAGGGGAAATTAGAGCATTGGTAATGGGGGAAATGAAGCTCTGGTGAGGGATTGGGGTAAGGGTGCTCAAGGGATACCGATGGGGTGGTTTTGTGGGGATAAAGGGGGCTCGGGGAGAAAGGTGGGCTCAGTGAGAAACTATTATTTAGCAAATTAATAAAATTTAAAGGCATTTATTGAAAAAATATCTACTATATAAACACCATTTCTTAGCAGTGGTTTATTGAACTTTTGTTAAATGATGAATTTGGTGTCTTGTTTTAAGTTCTATAGATTCCTCAATCATGGATTTTCCAAAAATTTCACCTTACTACTAAATCACTTTTTTAGGTTATTGGTACCATTCAATATATACATGAAAATACTCAAATCAAAAATACTTCATAATAATCTTTAGTTAGTTTATGAATCTTATATCTAGGATATCATTGATAATAATACTTCTGTAACATAATTCTATAATACTAATATATAAACACTTAAATCATTTCACTTCCTTCTTAAACCGTTGACCATTATTCACCATCCTATTTCTTAATTCATCCTTCATAAAATAATAAATCTTAATATTCTACTAAGATTCATCAATCCGGGTTTAAAATTTTTTAATACTTCTAACATATAAAAATACTGATAAAAATAAATCATAACATTCATATTTCAACCATATTCTCTTCACCATAACTGACAAAACCATCACTCAAAAAACCTTTCAAATACCTTCCTTGAGCATTCCCTTTAGGAAATAAATTTTCATAAAACCCATAATTCCTATATTTAAAACACCCAACGGTAGAAGATACCTTTGTGATGCCACCATTTCTATCCACTTCTATAACTAAAATTTTCATTTTTCCTCTATAATTACTCGATTATTGCCTCATTTTCAACAGACAAAACATATCCTTATTCTTTTAAGTAATTTATTTGAGTGTTTCTTCCCATATTCTCAAAATGTAGGAAGATAAATCTTAACTCCTCAATGTCCTTCATGAAATAATATTTTCATCTAATTTAGTTCATTTGAAAACACACATGTATTTTTTATCATATATGAAGATAGTTTTTTAGGAATAATCATAACCCTTCATATTCCATATTCCACTTTATTTAGTATCTAAAGAGGAAAATCATTGCATCATGTATCACATCCAGTGTTAATATGATTTTTACTGGTAAAATTTGTTAACTAACACTAAAAACATAGTGTGATAAAAAATAATCACAATAATTATTTATATAATCGTTAAAAATCATTCATAGGATGTCTAAATCGTGATTTTTTTTTAATCTATAATACCATAATTATAACCTAGTACAACAATAGTAATTATCTATTAAAATCCTTCATAGATATTAATAAGGAAAATTTTAATTAACCAAAGCATATACTCCTAAGAGTGTCTAGCTAGGTGTACAACCTTAGGCTCACTAATCATGCATCATTGATGATTGAGTTATTACCAAATCAACCTCATTCAGATTTATCACCCCTAAGTGAATCTGTTCTATTACCCATCAAAATTCTAGTATATGGACTTGGATATATTTTATAATAAAACCAAACTCATTTATTTATTATAAATTAGGATGTTATCCAATATATAGGCTTATCTTAAGGGTTCTCACTAAAGTTTTCCCATCCTAGTTTCCAAAAAAACTATACCAAGCTATAATACTTACTATATAGACCCCATTCTTTACATAGATAAATATTAAATTATTTTATATGAATATACATTATGTAAATATGATCCATTATATAAAAAAAGGTTAGATGTATTTGGAAACATATATATATAAACAAATTTTACATAAAATATTTACATCATCTCCAAATTTTTTATTCATAACTATCATCTATCTTAAACATATCATACCAAAAACCTTTCTTTGTATTTAAGGGAAAGTAAATATAAAAAAGGGTGGGCTCATATGCTTATTAATGATAAATAAGAGATAATTCATCAATGATCATATTTAATTGTACTATGGAAATAAGGGTATGAGAATACTAACTTAACATTTGAAATTCATACCCAATAAGTCATCAATCATAGGGAATGGAATAAAACATGTTAGTTTATAATACATGAATCATAAAAGAATAAAACAAAAATATCCATGAGAGCATAACACTGTCATAATATCATGTAATAAAATATTGGAATAAAGTGTTTCATGATAAAAATTATACAAATATTATGTTAATTCTACCCACGAAGACATTTATCACCATGTTATGATTTAGATAACCACCAATGTTCCTACTTCAGGATTGGGATAACCTCTCATGTACCCTCTTTAGGATTTGGGAAAACCTTTTATTTGCCCCATTTTAGGCATGGGATAACCTTCTATAATCCATTTTATCTCACAAAAAAATTATATTTTCCCCATTAATTATAATACTATAATTGACCCACTTGTCATAGAATCACAATCCATTCATATGTATACGATAAGATCATGAAAACATTTATCAATTCATCACAACTTAACTTATAGAAAAGAAAATGGGTTTCATAAATATTTAACCATCATAATAATAAACCATCTAGAAAAAGAATATAGATAGTAATATATTATTATATCCACAAAAAATAATAATAAACATAAAGTATGTTGTTATTGATGAAAAGACCTTTAAAATATCATTGAAACAATTCTTAAAGAAAATACCCTTTTCTTTTTAAAATCACCTATTAAAAAATATAAAAAATTTTAAAACATTAAGTTAAAATATATATTGGGAAAAAAAATAATTAAAATCTTAAATTATACTTCATATCAAATAGAATTCATTTCTATGTGAAAAAAAAAATTAAATGATGTACGTTAAAATAAAAAAATATTTCACATTTTTGGTAAAAATAAAAAAGTATCTCATTCAGAAAATGATAATAAGATTCCTCTAAAAATATTTATAAAAAAAATTAGTAAAATTGATTTAATAAATCTTTGTATAAAATTAAAAATATGCATGAAAACGTTTTAAGGAAAAAATATCCATGGAAGAAAATAATATCCGATTGAAGAGAGAAATAAATTTGGTTTCCCTTCAAAACATCTCTTCAATATATAAAGTACTTAAAGAGAGTAAAATTAAAGGAAAACATGAAATTTATAGAACAAAATTTAGGATAATACAATACATAATATTTGGGAGAGATATATTCTAAAATTAATTCATTAAAAACTAATGCACAAACAATCCTAGTAAAAATAAGATTGTGACATAAAACCCTTACTGATTTGGTAAATTTTGATTCATAACACCCATAAAATAAATAAATTCAAATGAAACAATAAATAAAAAGAATATAAATAGATTACTAATATAAAATATCATATTATAATTATATAAATCTCATAAAATAATATATCTGTATAACATAATATATGTCTTAAAGAAGACAATTTGTGATAGTAAACCCTTACTGATTTGGTAGCTTTAGAATCAAACCCCATTGGGTGAAATAATTTGAATTACAAATTTAACTAAAATGAATAAACAATTATCCATGATATAATATATCATAATTTCATTATGTACACGTCATAAAAATAAATAGGTTCATAAAATCGAACATGTATCAATAAAAAGGTATTGAGATAACAAACCCTTACCTTATGTTAGGATTGATTCATAAGTGCTCTAAAATCCTATATAATAAAAATATATTTATTAAAATTATATAATATAATCATTTAAATATTTATAATATCATATATGATCCATTTATAACATTACAACATTTATTTATTATAATTATTTATTAAAATCCTTATTGTCAGATGATAACTATTTCGTTTTTAAATTATGTTTTGGTTTGATAGTTATGTTGCTTTCACACTGATAAAATTTTAATTATATAAATAATATAAATATTTTTATAATAATAATATTTTTATAATTATATACACTTTTATAACCACTAATATAAATTGGTGATTAAAAATGAATTACAACACTTTGTGGAGATAGTACTATGTACGTACGCACGAGTGATGCTTCCATTTTTTGATGGATGAAATCAAAGAAATGTAAATAATAATTAAAATTTAAATAATTATTATTATATAATGAATATAATATACATGACATAAATATATTCTTACTACAATCCATATGAATTTAAAATGAAAAATATATCACATCGCTTCATGGATTTGATAGTCCACATATACGCATGAGCGACATTATTGTTTTCAATGTATTAGATGGTAAGAAGATATATAAGATATTATAATTTCCTATGAAATGTTACATAATAAATATAAAATATAAATATTAAATCCATCATAATAATTAACAATGAAATGTGATGATGAAAAATTAATCATATCGCTAGGTGGATGCGGTAGTCAACACATACACATATGCAATACTTTCATTTACCATTTGATGGAGAAGATGAGGGAAATGGTTGTGAAATCAAAATAATAAAATTATAATATATTTATGATTCTATATTAATCATTTTTTTATGGATACAAAATTTTTATATGATATGAATTAAGAAATAAACTTAAAAGAGTTTGGTTAAGATGTATACCTCTTATTTGAGAGAGCTCCTTTAGCTTACATCTTAAGTCTTCAAAGATTGATCTTAGGAGAAGAAAAGAGGATCTAGGATGTAAGAAAGTAATATAAATTCATATTATATTATGTCTTGTTTTAGATATAAGGCTCAATTTTTTTAATAGGGTAGGATAATAGGTTCCCCTTTGTACGTCAAGGGAGGGACAAACCTGAATTATTGACAATATTTCAAAAAAATAAAGTAACATTTATGTTAAGGTGTCTCCAAATGGACATGAATTAAAATTTAAGATTATATAAGTTTTTAATATATTATAAAAAATAATACTAACACAATTTTAGGTGGAAACTCTACCCTTATCTCTTTGTTTAACCCCCTTGGTAAACCTGTTTTATCCTTAATAATTATAGCACAATTTTACTATTTTTACACTGAATTATACCCAAATATTAAGTTGAAACTCTTTAATTATATTAAATATTATAATGAAACATATAAATTTTATGTTACCAAATTCAACTTCTTTAAGTGATAAGATTTAATTTTAAATAATCATGCAAAATTCAATGAAAACCTATTTTAGATAAATGAATTTTTAGCATAAAACTAAATTTACTTCCATTATATGGAATCTAAAAACCATAAAATGAATGTTAAAATATTTTATTGAAAATAATATATATAAATATAATTAAAAACATTCATCATTATATATTAATTTAATTTACTAAGAAAAAAATATGTTGTTCAAATAAAAATAGTTTTTAGAAAATTGTATTTTTAATCCCAAAATGAGCTTATACCAAGAACTGTATAATGTGAATTAATTTGAAATTAATTAAATTATTTATAATTAATTAATATTTATATTAATTTGAGTTCAAATTAAAAACAAAATGGTACTATTATATTAAATTATTTAATGAAAATAAATGACAGTTTTAGAAAAATTTTCATTTTTAGTATTCACTGAAAAATAAATATTTTTATAAAACTAACAAAAAATAAATATAATATAATATTGAAATGATTATTTAAATATTATATTAGTTTCCTAAAGTGTAATTTATAAAAATTATAGAGAATAATAATAATTTTCAATCACAAAATTCAATAAAAACCATTTATGAAGAAAATATATTTTTGAAGTATAAAATGACTTTACTGAAAAATGTGTACCTATATATTATGAATTAATAAATAAATTTGAATTAAAAAAACATTATAAATATTTTTTCATAATGTGGTTATTCTTATTCATAATAACAATTAAATTACTAGGTTACAATGTTTACATTTAAATAATAATATTTTTATAGTATATCATTTCTCTTAAACCTCAATGTTGTGTGTTAACCAAGCTATCAAGCAAGTAGTATTTTAAACTAAATTTAAAGAAAGTTAAAATTTCAGTGCAACCAAGAAGGAATGTAAATATAAAACCTCTCCTGATATTCATTCCTCATTGGGATATGTTGAAAATCCAACTGAATAGGGCATAGGAAAATGGGCATGCTCCTCATTAGTATCTGATATATGTTGATGAGACCCCTTTTTATATTGGTGGTAATAGAAATATATCTTTACCCCTTGATGTATAGCAATTTTTAAGGCCATCACATCTATCATAATTTCATTTATAAATGTTTACACTAACAAACCAGTGATAGATTGATCCTAAATGAAGTATGATGAATGTTCTCAATGATTTACTAATTTATAAACATAGGAAATAGAAAAAAAAAAGTATTTATTCCAAGATGAAAGTATATATAGAACTGAAATAAAGAAAGTAGTGCATACGTTTTTAATATTGTTACAATATAAACTATGTTATGGTTTAGTAACATGATAAAATGATATCATGGGAAGTTCAATTGATCTTTTTAATGAAAATATAATGTTCTTAAGAAAATGATTTATATAAGACTTGAAAACTTGATCTCGAAAAAATTTATATTCTCTATGAAGATATAAAACTGAAACTAAACTAAAATAAATAATTTTCAAGAAAGGTTTTCTTCATCAGTGATAAATTAAAGTGATCTAAAATTCAGGAATGAGATAAACTGTCATTTAAACATGATAATTAATTTAACTAACACCAAACTCATTATATGTATTTATTGAAATGGTAATAAAGTTTCAAAACTATCATGAAATTTATTTTATTCTATCAATGATTGAATAATCAAATAAAAATTTGAAATACAAAAGTCTAGGAATAATTAATTACAGTAAAGTAGTAAATAATCATGAACATAACTTGAATTGAAAAAGAAAAAACATAAATCCATCAAATAATTTAAGTACAGTACATGTTTCTAGTTATAATAAGTTTCATAAAAATAAATAATTGTGATTCATACTAATAAATAGATAAATATAAATAGAGGATCATCTCTATTGAGTAAATATCTCTCATTCTTACTTTATCTGTGATCTTCTCCCTCGTTGAATCTCTTACTCATGCTCCTAAAAATACTACTCCCTTATTCTCTTAGTTCTAATAATTATTTTGTTTTTTAAATCCCCTAAATAAGGAAACATTGTCCATAATGAATATGAACTAAAATTCAATTTCTATCCATATATAGCCACCCCATAGCCTCAAGGTCCTGGTGGTAGTGGCTGATACTGACTTTCATATTCCCTTCAATAATAACCACATGAGAGAAACTTTACCCTTATAATAAATTAATAACTTCATATGAATACAAATAATAATAGTTCTAAACACCTTATTGATCATCGTACAACTTTACACCACATAAAATCATATGGTCATGTGAATCAGTTCATCTCACTTTCACCTAGTCCACTTTTAATTCCACCAAAATCCTATTAAACTTTTCTTTCATTATCTTGGACCTCACTTTTAATATTAACTTATCCTAAAACATTATAGAATATCTAAATTAAACAAGATATATTTAATTTAACTCAATGTATCCTTATAGTAAATATGTTTCACAACTATTTTCATTTGTTAAACTCTACATCAATCATATTCTTCATATAATACAGGATTCTTTTTCTAAGATTATATAATTTAAATAAAACTAAGAACCTAATAAATTGCAGTTTATCTCTAGTATCCCTTGGCCACCACCTTCTGTAATGACTCTGAAATAGGTTCTCTGATGATAAAGAAATTCGAGCTTTGGGGTGAAGATTAGTTAATTATTTCTATAAGACATATGGTTGAGAACTTGGGGTCCTCCAATTTTAATCCTTATAAATGAAAAAGTGTGGAACTATGAGGGAACCTCAATCACCTTAATCAATAAATAACCTAAAAATAAGAAAATTAGTGAACACATATCTCCTCCCCTAAAATATATTTCAGAAGATTTGTTTTTTCAGTTTCATTGGGCTTCATCCAAGATTAATCACTCAAACCAGTGCAATGTGGTCATTCATTAGTGATTTCAAGAAGATGTTCACCCATTATTCCACAATTTACATATTTATATATTATTTTTCTACTTCAACTTGGCATATAATTTGTAATCATTACTCGAAGTCATCAAGGTGAGTCAATTATTAGCATTCCCCCTTTAATGTATAATGAAATATGCTCAATATTTCATTATTAAGCATGACTTCCTCAACAAAAAACCATCATCCTTAAATTACACTTGTATTAGATAATACTTTAGTCCAATATCAAATTGTAATAGGTCTCAACCTCCATCCTCAATGATTCACTTAATATTAGGTCTATCTCATTCTAGGTTCTCAAATTGGCCTTGATTTCACTCTTATGTGGATTGGAAACACACACTATAACAAAATAGGCCTTTAATAGTGTTAGAAAAGGCCTTTATAAGTGCTAAAAAAGCGCTGATAATTTGAGCATGGTTAAAGACTCAAATATTTTAACAGTTCTTTTTAGCACTCTTAAAAGTACCTTTAATAGTTTGTTTTTTTAATGTTGTTAAAGGGGGCCTTTAACATTATTTTTTTATCGCTGATAAAGGCAGTACTGTTGAAGGGGGTAAAATTATAATTTTTTTGTACACCTATATCCCCTAACCCCTTTATTAGCACTTCTGCAACCCCTTTAACAGTTATTCACTCCCCCTTTATTAGCACATTTCACCCCACACCCTTTTATCAGTACTTTTTGATTTTTAAGCCTTATGTTCACCCAATTGGATTCGAACCATGCACCTCTCTATAGAGGATGGAACACCTTTACCACTACACCATGTTGTTTTGTGGTCTGTTTAAAGATAATTCTATTTACTTATATATATATATATATATTTATATATTTATTTAAAAAAATATCTATAAAATATATATATGTGTGTGTGTGATATATATATATATATACTTATATTTTTTAAATATATTATATATTACATTTATTTATATATACTAGAATATAATATAAATATATATCTCTTTTTTAACACACACATATCTATATGAATATATAATTTAAAAAAATGGTTAGATATTTTTTAAAATAAATTTTTAGAATATGTTTTTATTTACATATATTAGAATATACATTTTTATATAAATATGTAGATATATATTTATATGAGTGATTTATTATAAGTAAATATAATAAAACATGCATATATTTAATTATAAATAAAATTATATTTTAAAAAATGATAAAATATCAAAACCATAATATCATTATGAATGTAAGACCTATGAATAAATTCATTCACCACCAAAAAAAGGCAATAAGACCCCCTTGAATTGGGTTGAAAATTCATAAAATCTTAAAACTTCAGCAAACCTCAACTAAAAACTCAGTTTTTAAGGCCTTGTGGGCCTTTTTTGCATCAAAAAATTTGGTAAAGCTTTACCTATATCATAAAGGAAATATAACTCATCAGAGGCATATATTTGATATGTGGTAGAGCTCACACGGACACCCGAATCAAAATTTATGGTTTTTTGAAATTTGAGTTACGTTTTCAACTTATTTTACATAATTTATTACTTTTTTTGATTTTTTTATCTTCAAATTGATATTAAATTACTATTACATAGTAATAATAAGAAAATTATTAATTAAAAGTTTTTTTAAAATTATTTTATAATCCATTTTACCAAAATATATTATATATTAGTATTAAATGATTATTTACCTTATCTAAAACATATTTTTAAAAATATATATTATATTAATATCAAAAAAAAAATATTTATATATAAATAAATTATTCTTAATGAAATTTAATTTTTTTAAGTATACATTTATCAATAATACTAAAAAATGCTGATGAAGGAGGGTCTTTATCATCACTTCTAAAAAATCACTGATAAATACCCCCCCCAATAGCACTTTTTTACAAACGTAATTAAAAGACCCCATTTATCAGTGATTTTTTAAAAGAACTAATAAATAGTGGGATTACATCAGGGCTTGTAAAAAAGTTCTGTAAAATGTACCCATTTAACTACATTTTTTTGAAGCACAATTAAAGACCCCATTTAAAAACACTTTTTCAGCATTCACAAATGGAGTCTTAAACAACATTTTTAGCTAGTTCTATTAAAGCCCTAGCACTGGATATACCCAGTTTTTTAGTATTGAGATTTTCTAGTGATCCTTACAATACATTTACCAATAAATGGTCTTCTAGAATGTTGGAATGACCTTTACATAAGTCTTAACCCTTATAAAAATCATTTAAAATGTGGAAATGACCTTTAAGTAGGATGTATGAACTTTAGATGGGTTTTTTTACTTAAATAATACAATGTTAAAACAATGAACCTTATGTATCTTCTTCCTTAAAAATAAAATACAATACACAAGAAAATTTAATCAACCCAATATTAAAAGAAAAAATAAAAGAAAAAATAAAAAATGAAATTTTGACATAAAATTGAATTCCAATAAATTGGTATAAAAGATAAAAAATTAATTTTGGAAATATTGACTTCAAAAAACCAGAACACTTATTCTTAGAGATATGGAAATAATAAAAAACTACATTTAACCACTTAGCACCAAAAAACTCATTTTTACTCAAATATTGAAAGAATCACAATTTCAACTCAAAATGATTGAAATGTAATAAATTTCTAATAAAGAAACATTTAAAAATAGTATAATTTCCTGAAAAGAGATGGGGAAAAATTATAATATTAATGGCACATTAAATTCCCCCACACCTAAATAATTTTTTATCTGTAAGCAATAAATTCATTAAATTTAGTGTAAGAAACTTAATATCATTACCATTTTACCCCAAAGAGTACCCCTCCTGGGCTATTAATGAGATAATGTAGATTATAAAAACTATAAGCCCACCTCTAGTAGGCCCTAAGTTAGTGACTAGTATTGAGGGTATAGTAAACATTCATTGAGAGGACTTTCCCTCTAATAGAATATGAGGAAGGGATAGATAATACAGATACACCAATAAAAACCTTCTTAGATGTATAAAATAAATCCAAAAGTTCATACATGAAATGTCATAAAAAACTAATATAACATTAAATGGAACTAAAAGTACCAAAAAGATAAAATCGACAGTGACTACAAATATGAAACAGCTTCAATAAAACTATGAGCTAGTAATATTCATATCCATCTCTAACGTACTTTGGCTAACCAAAAATGAGTTTATATAATTTTTGAGTGAGAATAAAAAATAAACTCAATAGGATCATCCCCAGAGAGTATCATGTAAATGATAAAGAATGTATACAAAATCCTAGTGAACAACAACTAAAACCCACTCGTCACCTAAACAATTATACTATGTTCCCAGACTCACTATGGTTATCTCTCTCTAAGTGTATCATACAAGTGATCATTTATATTTTATTAATAAAACATAAAGGGTACATTTCTAAAACTTCCCCTTTAGTTTTCCTCTCTGACCCAACATCATAAGTCTAGATCCATCTCTCTCCAAAAGTAAGATATTTCACAGACACCTGGTCTTAGTATCACAACATGCACCTCATGTATCATATCATCACATAATTTCATGTCACTCTTTTATATAGTAACTGAGTGGTTTGGGTAGTCATCATAACTCATATGATGTGTATCATACTTCAGGTATCATACCTCAAGACATCATATCCCATACAAGAAAAAAGGTACCTCAAGTCATCACATCCTGCACACATTATACCTACAATAATCCTTTGGATACTATATCTGGATATACAAGTGCGTGAAATAAACACAATCCATAAAATCCCTATACACGTATATATGAAAAAACTGACAACCATGCATACCATCACATAATACTAATAAGAGAATATAATAGGGCCATAATGGTTAGTTATCCGTCTAACTTCCCATCGAGATGTTGCGGAAAATTCCCTCTCATAAACCACTGGATATCAGTACCCCTAACTGACGTGGTTGGGGTATCATATAAAATCATAGAATATACATGATATAATATATCTCATAACCAAACTATATGAATAACCTAGTCCTAGTCTCAACAACAGATGTCGTTACTTAGACACCAAGCTTCCATTGCTCAGGATTAAATATCCAATAAGCACACAACCATTTTAAGGTTCTAGAGTAAATTAATTATTCCTTTTTTACTATTAAAATTTCATTTATTAATTCATTATCCACTAATTTAAGATTATCAACATTATAAAGTAAATTAAATTAATCATTAGAGGGATTTTAATGCCCTCCAGGCATATTCCAACCAAGTCTATGGTTTATTAAGATTATCTCTCTAGAATTCTAGAAACGACCAACCCCATGAGAAAACATTTTATTAAAAAAAATTAACCATTCCATATATAAAGTTTCTCTAGGAAAACCATTTTGAGTTTCCACTAATATAAATTCAAAAAAGCACATCCAACTACCTCGAGTAGTGAAGAAATAAATACAGATAAACAAGTAACCTAGGAATTGTCTATTAAAGATATCAATTCAAAATAAATAATCCATCTTCATCACAACAACGGTTAAAAACAACTCAACCCATTCTATAACCTTTGGTGCCATACTTATCACCCTCATGCATATCCCGATGCATCTCACTATGATAGGAGAAAACCACCACCACATTACTTGAGAATCCCTTCCCATATCTCATCGAACATCCCAGGATCACATCGCATAGCAAGGTCACATTAAGAGATTTTCAAAAGGTAGAAAGAAACCAAGAATAGGCGAATTGTGTTAGTTCTCTACCTCCCTCCTCAAAGATTCAGTGGATATTAAGTAGATCTCATTCTAGATTCTCAAATTGGACTTGATTTCACTCTTATGTGGATTTGAAACAGCCATTATAACAAAATAGGCCTTTAATAGCGCTAGAACAAGCCTTTATTAGTGCTAAAACGAGCTGATAATTTGAGCATGGTTAAAGGATAAAAGCTTTTAACAGTGCTTTTTTAGCACTCTTAAAAGGCCCTTTAAGAGTGATTTTTTTTAATGTTGTTAAAAGGGGCCTTTAATAGTGCTTTCTAAGCACGGGTTAATGTAGTCTATTGAAGGGGGAAATTATATGTTTTTTGTACACCTATAACCCTGACCCACTTTATTAGCACTTCCATGACCACTTTAACAGTGATCTACTCTCCCTTTATCATCACATTTCACCCCACCACCTTTTATCAACACGTTTTGAATTTCAAGCCTTTTGTGCACCCACCTGGATTTGAACCATGCACCTCTCTATAGAAGATGGAACACCTTTACCACTACCCCATGTTGTTTTGTTGTCTATTTAATGATATTTCTATTTATTTATATATATATTTACATATATTTATATAATTATTTAAAAAATACATATTCAATATATATGTGTGTTTATGATATATATATACTTATATTTATTTAAAAATATTATATATTACATTCATTTATATATACTCGAATATAATATAAATATATATCTCTTTATTAATACACACATATCTATATGAATATATAATGTAAAAAAATGGTTATATATTTTTTTTAAACATTTTTCAAATATGTTTTTATTTACATATATTAAAATATACATTTTTATATAAATATGTTGATATATGTATTTATATGAGTGATTTATTATAAGTAAATATAAAAAAATATGCATATATTTAATTATAAATAAAATTAAATTGTGAAAAATGATAAAATATTAAAACCATAATATCAATATGCATGTAAGACCTAGGAATAAATTAATTCACCACAAAAAAAAAGGCAATAAGACCCCCTTGAATTAGGTTTAAAATCCATCAAATGTTAAAAATTCAGGGAACCCTGACTAATTTATAGCACCCCAAACACTTTGTGGTATGTTTCTCTTAAAATACATTCTAGTTATAGCCTATATTTCATGAATCACTAAGTCTCTATGGAAAAAAACATGGTAAATTATAGGAGATATCCATAACCTAGTCATTAAACGTAAATTTGCAACTCTGCGATTTGAATTTTAAAAATCTGACATACACGGTTGTGTTCAAGATGATATTTAGTGTTTGATAGGATTAACTTAATTTTTGGTGAATAGTAACATGCCCTTATGAAAAGTAACCTACCCATATGAATAGTAACTTATCCTTATGAATAGTAATATCACTCTTATGAATTTTATCCATCCCATTGAGTGTATAAATGAATTTAGGCACCTTAAAAATAAAGATGAAAATTTGAGGTGTTTATATTTTTCGATTAAATAATGATTTTAATTAAATATTTAATTAATCATAATTAGGAAATTATTTTTAAAAAATGGACTTCATTTTTGGATTCTACATGTTGAAAAATCGTTAGGGTGAATATTTGGGATTTTTCTGATCTACTTGAATTTTTGATGAATAGTAAAATCCGATAATTCACAATAAAAGAAAAAATAATGGATTAATTGAGTCATCAATGATGATCTGCTAATGTAAGACCAATTGATTAGGATTCACATGATAAAATTACTATTCTTGGTCATGGAAGATTCACTATTCCGTTCCTGGTGAAGAAATAATAAATTAATTAATTTTATATTGAGAAATCTCATTTCTCCTCCACTATAAAAACTCCCCTTCACTCCCACTTCTACTCACTCCTCTCAAGCCTTATACCTTGCCAATATTCTGCCCAAATATCTCCCCAAGATCCTCCCCCACGTCCAAAAGCTTCTAGACTCTTCAAAATAAAAAAAACCACTCCCTTTAAGAGGTTCTCAAAGGAGGAAGTTTCAGGGTAAATTCCACTTTTCAATTCCTTCATTTCTTTTTAAGTTCTTTTATTTTTGTTTCTTTCCTAACCTCCCTTCACCCAAATAGTATGATAACTCCAGTAACATACATTTACTGGAAGTTTTTTATGCTAATGGGATATTTCATTATCATTTATCCTTTCCCCACCCTTTATTTGGATGAAATGAAAGTACCGTTTGAGATGTGCTAATTTAGCACATTCAAGGAATACGGTTCATCGATTTCTATTATAATATTTAATTATGGTCATGAAACCATTTATGTTATGGTTGAATCAGATTATTATATACGTAATACATCATATTTTTAGTCCTGTAAACCTTTTGTAAAAATGGTATTGGGTTATAAATCAAAACATATTCATTGTAATCAAACCCGCTGATTAACCAAAATGGTTGTCACTAAGGTTATATATATAATAATCCGACCTCACTCTAAGTAACCAAATAAAATTTTAAACCATTTAATCTCCTAGATGTTCACTAATATAATATACCTTCATTTTTGGACAACCACTTCCATCTTTCATATTTATCTGAACTTGAATATAAGTGAACTGATCTTTTAAAACCAAGTGATTAAACGAGTCGAACAATGAAATTGAACCTTATAAATAATCAAAAAGGATTTGAATGAAAAAAAAAGTGCTATAATAAATAATTTAAATATATAATAGGTTCTAGAATTATTAATTAATAATCCTAATTTTTTTATTCAGGTCTTTAATAACAAGTCAAGAACACCTTCGAGCATAAGGTAAGGGATTACTTAACTCAATTTTAATTCTTTGAGTTAAACATCTATTTCATTGGTTAAATTGTTCCAATAATATGTGTTAATGGCCTATGATTGTTTTATACTTTATATCCACTTATATTTTGTGGATTTTTATTTTTCACACATAAAATTTTCATTGGTTCATCGTCACTCTAATGACACAATCCGGGTAAGGGATCCTCACTCTCACGTTTGTTCAAGAATTTCCCTTATGTTCTACTCTTTAATTTTTAATTCCTAATGATGGGGTATGTTTTCGCACCTCCCGTATACTGACCTTGTGACATATAAATAATTTAATACCCCTTTACCTCTCATTAATCCCTCGTAATAACACTCATTACCAGTCTGAAATGTTTGTAAGGGGTTTTCCAACTCACTTTCATTTCTGTGAGATATTCATTATTTGCCACTTATTTCTTGTATGTGGTATATATGTAATGCCACTTGAGATATAATATCATTATTATATTTATACTCATGTTATTCAAAGATTCATTTGAGGGATATTATTTTTTGGTCATATGATTCGACTGATTACATTGTGGTAAGAGTTTTTGTCTCAACTACTATTTCGTTTTGACTGACCTTGTATTGTGCACCTAATAATCCTTATGTGGTGTACCTACTACCCATTTGAGATCACTTTTCATTTGAAATTATATTTATATTAAATATCCATAATCTCATATCATGGGTATGTTTGTTTTCTAAACCGTATACCATTTTACATACGATGTTTATTTTTAAAAGTTATTATGGAAATATTGATGAGTCTGTATACTCTACTGTGTATGGATATTGAAAAGGCATTTTTATCTTGTATTGAATCAATTTATAAATAATTATTTGGACATGTAGTGGTGGGTGGGGCCCATTATATCCCCTCGATGCATCGATAGGTCTCATGAGACAAATCAGTTGGTGACAAACCCTTCGAGTTTGTTTCCAAAAAATCAGACATGTTTCTACCCATAGAACTAAACAGTTTTAATGGTATTATGGTTATAGCATCCAGCCTTTTTATCAAATAAACTTTCATTACATTTTACAAAACTGAGGATCTTTAGGGTTTAGTGTCTTGGAAACCAGGAACTTAAAACATGAAAACATAAAACATTCTTCTTAAACACTTGAAGGCTTCTCCTCATGTTCATCCTAGGTTTATTACTTCATCTCATAACCTGGGGACATACATCAAAAGAAAGGGTGAGCAGAAGGCCCAGTAATGTAAACAAGAGAAACATTTTACATGTGAACTTGAGATACTTCAATAAGGCCATGAAAAGAACTTTAAGGCATGAGAAAGAAATCGTGAGACATATCATAATAAAAATAACATTTTTCATAACTTTAAGATGTGGCTACATCATTTAATATAGAAAATCATGAACATATCACCAAGGTCCATTCCCAAGGTGTCATTAAATTACCAAGGTTATTCACCAAGATATCGTGAAAATTGTAATCTCTAGTGGTTACATCATTACACAATGCAATGGGGCGCTATCAGGGCGCACCCTTAAATTGTAATCTCTAGTGGTTACATCATTACCCAATGTATTGAAGCACTATCAGGGTGATATATATAGAGATCATACCCCAACATAATAAAAATGAACTTGAAATACTTTACATGAAAATAGATCTTGAAAAATGAGAGGGGAGAAAGAATCTGTTACAAAAATTTCGGCAGCCTAACGGCGCCACTTAAAACTTCATAAAACGAAATAATGAGAGTAAGAGGGGATCTCTCGTTATATGAACATAAAAAGGGCAGTAAGAGGAGTATAAAAGAAAATCCTACAACATAAGAACATGGAGAAAAAAAGGAATGACATAAAAGAGATCACTTGAAAAGAAAGAGAGGGTTCGGATTCCTTACCTTAAAATGTAACTCTTAAACCTCAAAGGATGGGACCTTGAGGGCTTGGGGCACCTTGGGAGGACTCCTTGGGAGGTAATGAGACCAGAACTTTATTGGGAAAGAGTGGGGAGTCGAATGGATGAGAGGAGGGCTTGGTATTTATAGGGAAAGTGAGGGGACAAGGCATTAATGGCCAAGGGACACCTCACATGTGCTTTTCTCAAACCCATGTGATCTCCCTTGGCATTTACCATGGAGTTAGGCCACATGGGGCCCCCAAAACAATAATCCATCACCATTGGCTAGACAACCCGTAAAATATCTCATTACATCATCATGACACAGTTATGATGTCATTAAACATACTGAAACCCTAAAATTGTATTTTCACTATTCACTGAAAATTCTACTTTCTCATAAAGATCCCAAAATTTCACCTTAATCAAATATCAATGCTCTGATTTCAAAAATGAACTCCATTTTATAAAAATAATTTTCTAAATATTTTTATTTTATTTTTTAAATAAATAACTATTCACCGAAAATTCATTTTTTTAGAAAAAACCCCCAAAAATTAGCATAACATAATATTGGTGCTCTGAGTTCAAAAATGAAATCCATTTTATAAAAATAATTTTCTAAATATTTTTAATTTAATTTTTAATTAAAAAACACTATTCACCAGAAAAAAACTAATACTTGAATTATAATTTATGAAACTGTTATTTAACAATTTTATTCAATCATATTACTTAATCAAGGTGCCTATATTATTTTAAAACTTTCTTTAAGTGAGATTACTAATCCATTTGGTCATATTACTAATCCTAATCATAAAATCACTATTCATAATTTACTATTCATCAAAAATCAAGTTGATCTTATTAGACTCCAAATTTTGTACTGAACATAATTGTAGAAGACCATTTTTTGAAAATCATTACACATTTTTAATTATTTAAGGTTTACATAAACATTTTTAAACTATCCTTTTTCTAAAATTCATAAAAAATATGCATACTATATTTATCCGGTCATTTGAAAATTCATAAACATCATCATAAGAAGAAATCCCAATTTTTATTTAAAACAAAGGATTACACAAGGCAGTTACGGTCTTCTTACATAGACCCTTATCACACCAGCATAGGACCTAAGTGTAAGGTGTGCAAAGGTGAGAGAGTTCGAGGGAGGCTCGACCAACATTGCCCGAGTGGTTATTTCTATCAGTTTGAACTTCTCGCGAAGGTGATTCCGTTCTAGCTTCACATGATGAAGTTCAGCTTGGGTTAGGTCCAGAGCAAAGCCCAATGGTGCTACCTGCTTCCCAAGTTCTGTTAGATGGGCTTCGATCGGTCCAAGACTACTAGGTGAGGCCATCGAATCTTCTTTTTATAATAATTAACCAATATTACTTGTATTTAGAGACAATAATCAAAATATTTTGTTCACAGCGGTCATATTGACCGATGGTCATATAATAGTCAGAACCCAATGGTCTCTTTTTAATTATAATCATGTTTATCAAATAAAACATTTTTGTTGAGTATAAAAATAAAATAAAATAACACATGAAATTAGGAAACAATATTTATTCAAAATTTCAGGCCGTTACAATGGTTTCATGCTCCAGATACATGAAATCCAACTAATAAGAATTATCTTTATTTATTATCAGTTATTATTATTATCCATGAGGTTTTCACTATGAAAAAATCTATGGATGTAGTTTCATTCTCAGTTTATTAATGGCATCAGTTTTTCATTTATTCACTATGTGATATTGATTATGTCAGATTGATTGTGATTCACTTATTATTGTACTCATTCTTATGAAATTTGTAACTCTTACTGTGCATTTGATTTCACCACTTTCATTGTTTACTTTCAACTGGTTACAAAGAAGAGATCATTTATTGAGTTCTTGTGGATGTAGTTTTTTAGTTTTCGTTATGTATCGTATTTTGTAAATTTTTCCGATATAATTTGAGTAACATCTATGTATCTAGTTTCTTCAAGAATACTAAACTGATCATTCCTTCAGTATTTTCATTCCTTCAAACCATCCCAATATCACAAGTAATGCATCGGCTCCATCCTATAGGGGTCAGGGTGTTACAGTTTTTTATTAGAGGTAGTTTAGTAGGAAACTTGGAAACTAGAGTAGGAAATGTATAGTAGGGAACAAAGACCTAAGGTAGTATTTGAGGATAAACATACAAGAACGTCCTGGTATTTTGGTAAGTAATAGATTATGTGGATATTTTAAGAAATACATCCCTGTCTGGATATGAGTAGGTAGAGGAGGCTCTGACACAGATGTATTTAGGGGTAAAACCTAAAAACACCACTTTGAGCTAGACTCAAATGGGAACTGGTACACAAAAATGATCCTTGCTTCACTCTTGGATAAGACACTCTTGGGGGATATGCTTAGGATAATTCACATTTTATTTACAAGCCATTATGAAGGAGTTTAATGTAAATTTTTCCTTAGAGAAACCATGTTTATATGATTAGTTATGCATAGAATTTCAATCTATGTTGAGTTCTTTTCTATATGCTATTCATAAACTAATCTAGTGTATCCCATTATTTAGAAATGGTGTCTAACAGGAAAAGGGGAATAAATACTCGTGGGCAAGGTAGGGATCTCCCTACTGAGCAAGTCAACATAGTTAATGTTGGAGTAGATCAGATCATGAACATATTGGGACAACTTACTTAGGTTCTAACGAATAACCATTACACACCTGTGTTGGGTCATTTCATGTTGAATAATCCCCCATATTTTAGCGGGACTACTGGCCCAGTGGTTTCTGAGCAATGGATAAAGTCCCTTGAAAAGATATTCATAGCATTAAGATACAATGAAAATGAAAAGGTAGTACCGGAAGTATGTTGTCTCAAGGGAGACGTTGATCAATGGTGGTCCTTGATTCAGAATACCATGGAGGAAGAAGAACTAGAAGATATCGAATGGAGGACTTTTAAGGAAATATTCTTAGAAAAATATTTCCCTCATGAG
This sequence comes from Viscum album, assembly GCA_963277665.1. NCBI lineage: Eukaryota > Viridiplantae > Streptophyta > Magnoliopsida > Santalales > Viscaceae > Viscum > Viscum album. Next base: position 1,789,522,555 of record OY728143.1, on the reverse strand, counting down.
CAATGAGCTGAAATGAAGAATAAATTTCTTAGTTTAAAACAAAGGGAAGAAGACAGTGTTGTAGAGTGTGTGGATACTTTCACAAGGCGGGTCAAGTATGTCATTGATTACATACGTGACTCAGCAGACAAGATTGATCATTTATTTCAAGGTCTTATTCCAAGTCTTCGAAGGGAACTGGCTTCTCAATGATTTTCATCATATGATGAAATTGTATCAAGTGCCATCAAAACAGAGAGGGAATTTTCTAGATCAAATATTTTCAAAGGAAACCAAGATAAGAAGTGGTACTCTAATAATAAAGTAAAAGGAGAAGTACCAAAGAAGAGAAAGGGAACAAAGTTATTCCCATTATGTGAGAATTGTGGAATGAATCACCTTAGGAAATGCTTGAAAGGCATGGGAGTCTACTATAACTGTGGAGACAAGGGTCATCGATCAGATGAATGCAAGGGGAAGAAACAATTCAATGATATTCAATTATACAATTGTAGAGAGATGGGACACTATGAAAATGAGTTTCCTAAGCTCTAATGAAACACTCCATAGAAAAATCCAAGAGGACAAGGCAGAGCCTATACGATTACAACCACGAAGGTTGAAGTTCCTAATGACATGGTGGTAGGTACTTTAATTGTTTCCTAAAACTTATCCAACACTTTATTTGATTCTGGATAATTGAATTCATTTATATCTCCCCAGTCTTCCAAGAAAATTAGATATGTCCAATTTGATTTAATAAAGGAGTTTTTAGTCAGAACTCCCAGGGGATGCATCATTGAAACAAAGGCATGTCGACTAGACCCCCTCCAGACACCAAAATATGCTTTAGTTGCTAACCTTTTCCTCATACCAATGACTGAATTTGATCTAATTATCGGTATGGATTGACTTATGATGCGAATATTTATTATAAGCAGAAGTAAGTTACAATTTTTGAAAATGGTGTAGAATCCCTTGTATTTAGGGAAGAAACTTTTCCACTTGATTCCTATCTATAACCACCCCCATTAGCTCTACTGAATGCAATACTTGGAGAGGAAGATAAACCAATATCTATGGGAGAGTAAATAAATCTTCAAAGTGAATATGTGCACATAGTACATGAATACATTGATGTATTTCCAGAGGATTTACCTGGACATCCTCTAGAGCGGGAAGTTGAGTTCTCTATTGATTTAATTTCTTATGTAGGACCTATATCAAATACTCCTTATAGAATGGCTAGTGTGGAATTAGTAGAGCTAAAGAAACAACTAGAGGATTTGAGTGAAAAGGTATTTATTAAACCGAGTGTTTCTCTATGGGAATCCCTTGTCCTCTTTGTCAAGAAGAAAGATCGATCCATGTGGATTTGCATTGATTACAGGGAAATCAATGCTATTAAAATAAAGAATAAGTATCCTCTACCCCTAATTGATGATTTATTTGATCAACTTCATGGAGCTCAATACTTTTTGAAGATTTACCTTCGATCTGGATATCATCAGTTGCGTGTGATAAAGAAAGATATTCCTAATATAGCATTTCATAGCAGGTATGGGCATTATGAGTTTATAGTGATGCTTTTTGGACTGAAAAATGCACCCTCAATTTTAATGGATTTAATGAATATATTTATCAAGTAATATCTTGATAAATTTGTTTTGGTATTCATCGATGAAATCCTCATATACTCAAAATGTTATGAAGGCCTTGAGAATCACTTGTGGTTCATTCTACAAACTCTTAGAAAAAATAAATTATATGGGAAGTTTAGAAAATGCGCATTTTGTCTTCAATCAGTTTCTTTTATAGGTCATATTGTCTCTAAGGATAGAATCCTAGTGGATCCTGCGAAGATAAAGGCAATCCAAGATTGGTCCACGCCAACAAACATAACTGAGGTATGTAGTTTTATTGGCTTAGCAGGTTACTATCGGCGTTTTGTTTAGAATTTTTCCTGACTGGATAACCCACTAACCAAGCTCACACATAAATGAGTTCAGTTTGTGTGGACAAAAGAATGTATATAATGCTTCAAAGAATTGAAAAGAAGATTGGTCAATGCTCCAATTTTGACTCTTCCATCTGGAAGTGATGGATCTGTAATATACAGCGATGCATCAAAGAAAGGACTGTATTTCATCCTTATGTAAAATGATAATGTTATTGATTATGCATCAATACAATGGAAGACACATGAGAAAAATTATCCAACTCATGATCTTGAGTTAAAAGCTGTAATCTTTTCTCAGAAAATATGGAAGCATTATCTCTCCGGAGAGAGATGTGAGATTTATATGGACCACAAGAGTTTGAAATACATTTTCACACACAAAAAGTCAACATGAGGAAAAATTGATTGCTCGAGTTACTCAAAGATTATGATTTTTCAATACACTACCACCTAGGAAAGGCGAATAAGGTGGCAGATGCATTATGCATAAAATATCATGGACTTCTAACTCTAATGAGGATTGAAAGAGATCCTATATTCATGGATCTACGAAAAATGGATATGTGAATTTTTAATTAAGGGGAAACATATATCCTCTTTCAAATTATTGTTAAACCATATTTACTAGAGAAGGTAAAAATCCCTCAATCTGATGATGAGAATCTACACAAGAAAATTAATGCAGATAAGGATGGGAGACTGGATGACTTCGTGTATGAATAAAGAGTTTTGAAATTTGGGAAGAGATTATGTGTTCCATAAGTACCTGATCTAAAAAGGGAACTATTAGACGATGCTCATAGCACAAATTTCTCTATACACCCAGGTAGCACCAAGATGTATATAGATCTAAAGGAATATTTCTGGTGGGATAATATGAAGCGGGAAATTACTGACTCTGTGTCAAGATGTCTAGTTTTTGAACAAGTGAAGGCAGAGAGACAACATCCCAAAGGAGTGATGCAACCTCTACATATTCTTATGTAGAAGTGGGATAACATTAAGATGGATTTTGACACCGGGCTACCAAGTACACATAGAAGGAACGATGTAATATGGGTAATTGTTGATTGGATGATGATGCCAATGTTGATGGAATCTTTGATGTAAATGTGGGTTGGGTGTTCATGTCAACCATAGACATGTGATATGTCATCAAACTTTTTATCTGTTTAGGTTCAGGCATTTATTCCAACCATGGATGTGAAAATTTTGATAGACTAGGTTGTATAAAGAGAGAAAACAAAGCATGCCCTCCATAGATATGATTTGTACAACATGTCATATTAGCATGAACATTTTTAGTGGATGTGAATTCATATGAGGTGATTTTATTATAATAAAATTGTTATATAAGTATAATGATTTTATTTAGATGTTATTAAAGAGCTAAATAATATCTAAGATGAAGTAGGATATGAAGATAAAACAAAAATAAGGAAAATGGTTTATTACATATAAAGCATAACTTTGAGTTTCCACTTCCAAAACTTCCTTATTAAGAGGACTTATAGTTTCGTCTTAAAATAAGTAGATTCCAAACATGAGATTTCCTTTTTAGGGATGGAATATGGAAAATTAACGTCTTAACAACCGGACTAAATGTGTATCTCTCAATAGGTTTAAGAAGGACGGTTTTAAATATTACAATGACTAGAATTTCCAAAAAAAAACTCATTACTTAATCTATAAGGATTTTAATTTTATAGGTAAAGTGACACAAAAAGAGTGAAATGATAAATAGAGGCCATGAATTACTTCACCCAAAAACTTTTGTGATAAGGTTTCAATATATTTTAAATAAAATTTATCACATTAAAATTTACGTATTGGTAACATCTTAAAGTGTACAAGAAACCCCCCAAAATACCTTCACATAATCTCTAATGGTGGGATAGAAAATTTTCATAGTCTATGGTGGTAATTCATCTAGTATAAATATTAAACACACTTGGTTTTTCTTTTATTTTTCATTCATAAAATAATGGTAATATTGATAAACTCAATATGAATTTTGGAGTATATTTGTGAATTAGTTTGGAGTTCCCAAACATGTTGATGATAATAGAGTTTTATGTTCTCTCATTGTTTTTCCTCACAAAATAATAGTTAATATGATGGAAGAATTTTATTCCATTAATAATACTACATGAAGAACAATCATTTGGAAAAGTAGGTTAAAGATGATATAGAAGTTTCATCTTGTCGCACGAATATAGTAAATATTATGAAGAATTATTGTGATACATTATTTCATTAACTGAGTTTTCAGGTAACATTACAATTAGAGAAGATTTTTTTGGAGTGTATATAATGATGGAAATTTTATCTCTATTAATAAAAAAGTTTAAGGTCTGCTATCTTAGAGGAGAGTGAATCTAACAATCTATATGTTGCACAGAAAATAAAAATACTAGTGGGATGTCGAGATGCAAAGTGACCATCATATTTAGTTATCCATGTAGAACTTTGTGAATTATAAAATAGATGTAAGAATTCATCAATGTTTATTAATAAATGAAAGAGGTAGAATTATGAGTAGTCCTAAAACAAAATAAACATATAGAGTCAAAGAATGATTATTATAAGTTAAAATTAGGAATAAAACATAGAAAATAAACCAATAATATATATTTTCAAGAAATGTAAGGAAAATATAGATATCCTTACCAAAAACCACAACAAGGATTTGGAATCACTATATTAGTGTTAGTTTTTCATAAGTTTAGTTACACATCATTTATAAATCCAATGTGAACCCTAATAACTACCTAATGAACTTTGATCGACATCGTCGTCGTCTTCATCTCCACTCCCTGATATCAGTACCAACATGACAATTATGTTGAAAATAAAACAGTGTTGTATTTTTAAATTTAAACTTAAAATCAATATAAGTTAGTGTACTAAATGATTCTGAAGTTGTGCTATTTACATACTCACTTCCATCCATCAAGGAAATGTCATCGAGGATAGATCCACTAATATTTTAATATAACTCAATCAATTCTTCTGATAGAGTAATGACCTTTTCAAATTGCATATTTATATGAACCCCAAGTTCCTGAATTATGATTATCATTGAAAAAAACTCCCTTTGAGCATCTCGAGGTACTTAGTAACTACAACTAGGGGTAGATGATACTACAATCCATAGTGTACTTCTAATTACCTCTAATTGTATTGGTCCCAAACCCATCCCATCCATGAGACAAGGATGCTCTTTTCTATGGACTTGAAAAACATGATCATCCTGAGAGACCAATAAGGTCTGTGTGGGATTAAATTCTCAAAGTTCTTTTATTTTTACCTATAAATTAAATATCCGTTGTATTTAAAGAAATAAGTATTAACATACTGAAAAATGATAATAAATTATTACAATTAAAAAGAAATTCATTCCCCAACTTCTTTGAAAGGCTCATTAACATAACTCCTATTAGATTTTTTATGAATATCCAACCAAAGTTTTGTTCAAGAGACTTGATTACATAAAGTCTTTGACTACATTAAATGAATATAAATCCACAATTTAATATATGAAATAGATAATTTCATCTTATAAATTTTTAAACTAATGAAATTATTACCAGATTCGATCTGTTTCTGAAAAAACGCTTTGACCCGGTAGTGTGGGGGATGATTTGTTTACGTCAACTTGATGCATTTTTTCTTGACACATCCTTAAATGAATGACATTTAATTTAATAGTAATGTATGAAGTGTCTTCTCATTTTCATATGCATGTATCTATGTGAAATGATATTAATATAATAATATATATTTTAATACTATTTCCTTCTCATGATGAAGGCTATCAACAAACACCTTAATTCCCCTCTAGGTATCCCTTTGGGTACCTTATCATACAATTATTGAGAGTTCAATGAAGTATCATTGAATTAATTCCATCATCTCTATTTAAAATCTCCCTATTCATTATCCAAATTTTTCAATGTCCACTTTCATGCGATAAGATCAACAATGGTAAAGTGAAATAACATCTGTACAAAGAGATTAATTTTAAAATTATTATAACTTAATAACCTAATGACATTAAATTACACCATAATGTATTAAAATTAATTTTATTAGAGAATCAAAGACTGTATTTCTTTTAAGGTTGAGGCGCATGCCTCTAATTAGAATAGGTAATTGGAAGGGTAACTATCTCCACTACCACCTGGCCTAGAATTGAGCCAAGTAATCCTACAGTATTATCTATGGGGACCAAATAACAGCAAAATAGGACAACTATCTTCAATCTATTTTGATTCTAGACATTTGAACCTTTTATATTTATCTTTGTAGTGACATTGTTTGAATCTTTTATGAAAATAGTAAGTGGTATAAAATAGGGAAATAAATTTATTCACATTAAAATTTTGTACCTATAACTATCACACTCTAATATCCTCACAAATAAATAGAAATGATAACTTGTTACCTCATTACTAAACCTAATGAATGGGAAGGCACCGTGTCAGATGTTGATGGAATAGAGATGGTGTTTGTTTCATTTGCTGACACAATGGAGTGTGTGAGAGAAGTTGAAGGGGGAAGATGGATGGTGTCTTGAATGCTATAAGGAGTGAGACCTGTGGATCATCATCTATAGGTGTGTTCAAGGGACTTTCATCTAGTAGTAAAATGAGATCTTTGAAATGATTCTTCATTTTAATTCCTATCATTTAATAAAATAAAATTAACTTTAGGCCTTATATTTCAAAAAAAATCCCATAAGAAAAATATTTGAAATGATAATAGATGTACAGTAATAACAAACAAAATATAAATATATATGATAATTAATGACTCCACATATAGCATAATTGGTTGATAAATTAATGTATGACTACACACATAATCATGTTTTCCTTCAATCAAATATATTTTTCTACCCCATCATTAATTCATCTTCTTCATACACACTTGTAAGACTAGTATTTTCAATATCATTATGGAAAAGTATGTTTTTTCATGTTGTTGATGGGATTCAATGTCAGAATTAAAATATTTAACTTCATCACCCATATCATACAGGTCTATTTGTTTTATGTGAACAACTACACTCCATCCCTCATCTATGGAATCTTTCATATAATATACAATTTTCTCTTTTGAGGAGAAGATATATGGATCATGTAATCCATGACCACAGACATCCATCAAGGAAGAGAAGTTCACTTAAGTAAATTACAAGGAATCTATTTTAATATCCCTGTTAATATCAATCCACTTGAATTAGAATAAAACAAAAAAAATACCCATGGTAGTTTAATTCGATGATATTAGTCAATTTCCCATAGTATCCTAATTTATAATATATAAATATACCAAAATTATATGTTTTAAAACCCTCTTCCAGATACATTATATGAAATTTAAATCCATTTACATTGTATGCATTGAATTTTTTAGCCTATTTCAGGGGACCTTAAGCAATAAACTTTAAATCCTCTAACAAATCATCCCAATTATCGGTATTCATGATCTAAAAAAGGTAATATAAATTATTATATTTAAAAAATATTTGTCAACCAACTATCCATATTGATTTCAATATTTATGAACTTACATGACATGAAAACCATTTTTCAAGCTCTTTATTAATATATTTTTTTATATCTTTGTCATTTTGTGTTTTTATTCTCATTCATATCTTTTTTTATATACAAATCTCTTCAATAAATTGATCTAAAATTTCACTATTTAGTAGCATATATCTATGTTCCTATAAGAATTTCATTTCTATCAGTATAACATTAAAGATCCTCCCAACTTATCGGAAAATGGTAGGAAAGATTTTTAATTTACCATGTAGTTGATATTGAGTTTATGTGTTTTCAACATGTCCAACTTTACTAAATATTTTCCCAATATCATTCAAGTGTCTAAATTAAAAGGTAAGACACTCATCGGCTGAATAGACTTTAGAAATAGATCATTTATATTGATCTTTTTTTCACGTATGAATTCAAGTGACCAAGATATTTGTTGAATAAAATAAATAAAACATAATTTTACATTTAATGAAGTTACAAGAATTATGTAATTATGAATAAAACCATATAAATAAATTAACTCTAAATTCGATACATCCATCGATAATGTATGCGGCCTCCTAAGTTTGTTTCATCAACTGAATGCAATGTTAAATGATTCATCAATGTAAAAAACGGTGGAAGAAATATCATCTCTATTACACAATGTTTAAATATAAGTATCTCTAAAAAATTTTCAATCTTATCTAGTTGTTTATTTTTCTCACATGGTTTTCTAAATAAAGTTAAAAATTGGAGTATAAATACAACAACCTTTTGTTGTAATAATATACACAATGCCAATGGTAGTAATTTTTGTAAACAAATATGTTAATCATGAATTTTCAATCCATGTAACCTATGATAATTTAAGTCAACACACCTTGATAAGTTACTTAAATACCCATCAGATACCTTCACATGTTTTAAAATTAAAAGGAATATATCTTTATCCCTATTTTTCATTGAAACAATTGTCAGATCATGCTTTCCATTCTCATATGACTAGAGATCATGATTTATATTCATTTTTTGTAAATCCTTCCAAGCATTGACATGGTCCTTTGATTTCCCATGCTCATTAATAAATTTGAATATATAATTATCACAAACCTATTCTCAACATGCATAATAACAATATTATGCTGCAAAAAAATTAAATTTCTAATAATGAAGTTTGAAGAATATTTTTTCTTCCATTATTTCATTCCAATTTTACTTGATGATACACTTCAAACACATTTCCCACTATAATTAAAATGATTCACCTTCCCAAATTCTATTTCAACATTTCTAAGTAGTTCTAATATTTCAAAATGTGTCAAAAACTTTGTAGGTGGTCTATGATCAATATAACCATTTAATTTTTAATTTATAAACCAAAATCTATGAGATGTATCAAGAAGTATTTAATGACACAATAAGCACCATTTTTTACTATATGGTAGACATTTAGGCTCAAATTCAAAGTTATATATAGGAGAATCCAAACCCGTTTAGGTGTTCAACTAGATAAGTTCCCAAGTCTAGGGAATTCACTAATGGTCCATAAAAGTGTAGCATGAATTTTGAACATTTTTCTCAAAGATTCATCAAATGTTTCAACATCATTTCTCCATAACTCCTATAATTCTTCAATTATATTATTAAAGTATAAACCAATATAATTTTCATATATTTTTTTAGGATTAAGCATCAAAATGAGAAAAGAAATTTTTTCCATACACATCCACAGAGGTCGATTGTAAGTGATCAAAACAACTGGTCAAATGATATAACTGGATATTAAAGTCCCAAATGGGTTGAATACATTGACATCTAATCCTAATCACATATTCCTAGTATCAGATGATAAATTTGGATGTAATTAATTAAATTTATTCTTTTATTTTGAATCTCTTGGATGTCATAATAACCCATCATTGTTGATATCTATAGAATTCAAATTCATGTGTCTGTAGGTGTGTTCTTTTTCTTATTCTTCATGTTAGTATGTTTATTAATAAATCTAAAATAACCCATTGACTTCCATCTAGAAGAAGAATATTTTTTTCAATCATATATGCTTAAATGTTTTCCCAAATAAAGCATACCATAACTGGGATAGACGTGTTTTTTTGTATAATTCAGACCACACTTGTTAAAAACTTTTTTCATATTATAAAAAGACATAGGGATTTTAGATTTATGAAATACATCACACAAAAATTCCAATATCATAAAGATCGTCATATTTTTAATTCAGAATAATAATTTTATTTAATATAACTTCATTAGAAATGAAAGTTTTGAATATTTTAAATGTCCACTATATATCTCTTGATTTACATCATCAACTAAATAATGAAATGCATTTTTCTACTCAGTGAAGTTCACTCCTAAAGAATTCTCCACAAAATCAATATGAGAATCCAATTATATGTTATAATCCTCATTTGGTTTTCCTATAGTCCTAAAAACATCACTTTTCAAGTTACTATTTATAGCACCCTCAAATAGTTATTCTGATATGTTTTGATTTTGATGTTGTTGTATTGAAAAGTTCAGAGCATAGTTTATAAGGTTTTTCATTTCATTTTCAATTACTAATGAATTTGGGAGCTCATTTTTTTTGATTTACATCAGTCATCAAACATTATGTAATGTTCTATTCTCTATGATAAATTCAGCACAAATATTGATTAGGGAATTTCTTCAATATCAAGTGTACAGAAAATTCATGTCTCTTCAACAATCTTCTAAATTTAAATTTATGACATGGACACATTATTTTCCCATCAAAATATCGATTGAAAATTTAAAATTCTAAAAACTCATCAAACCCCTAGCAGGCTGAAGTGTGATCCTTAGTAATGTGTTCAAGATTTTATCCATATATATCACAATGTTCCTTTACTTTATTAAAAAATATTAAAACTTATAAGTATTATTAAGTAGGAAAATGGATAAATAGAAGTGAAAAAAACAAAAAACAAGTTGTTATAAGAAGTTTCATAATAATTAAAAAAATCAAATTAAAAAAAAGAAATCAGTCAGGGATGGTATTATGTAAAATACAAGTGAGAGAAAATCATACAATCATTAAGAAAACAATATTTCAAATGTTATTTGAAAATAATTTATCAAACTGCTTATTGAAAACCATTTTAAAAATCTAACTATTTTCTTAAAATCAATTTTTAAAGCAAGACACCCATCTTAATAGAAAGTCAACTGGTGTCAAGCACCCATTTCTCAAGACAAAACTTTCACCTTTTAAATACATTTCAAGGAACCATGAGACTTATGGTCTCAAAACCATTTAAAAAATATTAAAGGTCAACTTCCTTCAATTCCAAAAATGTTCCTCTAAAAAACACAAACACATTTTAAACACAAAACTAGTGTCCAACACCCCTTTAAATAGTTAATTACAGTTATAAAATTCATCGGTAATTTTAACAACCACTTGGTATGTGTCTTAGTTCTATGCCAAGTTACTATAAAATTTGGAACCATTTAAGGACTAAAATCGTAATTAATTCATGTTATTTGATTCATGATAATTATAAGGTATGTGATAACTAAAAATAACAGAATAATAATAGAAATATAAACAATTATCAAGGCTTCATATGATTGACCACTAAGGTGTATTAATTTTAGTATAAATAATGAGTGTGGAATGGAATAACTAAAATCCATGTCATACTAATAGAAAGACAAGAAAAGTATGAAAAGTTAAATAGGGAAAATTGATTTACATTAATAATAAACTAAAAAAGGTATACTATATGGAATATGAAGAAACTAATTCAAAAAAGTAGTATGAAAAAGAGGATATAAGTGATGGAAAATGAGACAAATTAACATACTAGTATAAAACTAAACAAAGTATAACAGACCTCATAGTAAATGTCAAATTCATACTCTTAGAATTCCAAATAAAGCATAAGATATTCATTATTTAACAACCAATTCATACTTGTAGGAAAAAATTTATGAGATATGGTAGAGTCCATTAAAAATACATACTAGTGGCATGACAAACATTGTCTATGAAACAGTATACATAACATGAATACAATTGGTTATGGATTCATAAACAAAAATATATATTTATTAGACTTGCTTTATATGTACGATAAGTTAAATTGAATTCTTTATGAAAAACTTAGGAATTATAGAAAGGAATAAAAATATTATATCACTTCAGTAAGTGATGAAAAATAGAAAACATGGTGAATATATATAATTTCATACATTACTAGGCATAAAAAATCAATAATCATATCGAGTAAGGACATGATAGAAATAAATACTTGTAATTTAATTAAACTAACATAATAAACATATAAACCCCAATAAAGAGTCACAAAAAATCATTTAACAATAAAGGGTTTCGAGAAAACATTTATTAGTTTTAAACTCTTAGTCTCAATATGGTTCGCCCCACCCCATACCATTTCCAGGTTAACTCTATCTAGATTTGAGAGGAAGTAGGGGAAGCTGCCAATTTTATTGTGGTCTATCTCTTTGAGTCCTCTAGAAGAAGAGATATTTTAACCAAAAGCTAATCTTAACCACCAATCAAGCGGTAGAAATTTGGTAAACATAGTTATCACTTGTAGAGAACAAATCTAGGAATAAAAAACCAGTGCCTACCCTAGATTCACCTCATTAATGTCTCTATAAAATCTATCTTGGAAGGAATAAAAATGATTAGAATATTATATCTCTTAATGACCTCCTGGTGAGGATCACTCGTGGGTGAAGAGGCTGCAGGCGGCGAGGGAGAGGGTAAGGGCTTGGGGGCTCAGTAGAAACCTAAAAGTTGGTGATAGCGATAGAGAGTTTAACTAGAGAACCTAAGAGGTTGAGGTTGAGGTTTTTGGGGGAAAAGGGAAAACTAGAGAGCTGATGATGTCATGGTCTTAGGGGGCTTAGGTGAAACTAAAACACCAATGGTGGATCAGGGTATCAGGGGAAATTAGAGCATTGGTAATGGGGGAAATGAAGCTCTGGCAAGGGATTGGGGTAAGGGTGCTCAAGGGATACCGGTGGGGTGGTTTTTTGGGGATAAAGGGGGCTTGGGGAGAAGTTGGCTCAGTGAGAAACTATTTTTTAGCAAATTGAGAAAATTTAGAGGCATTTATTGAAAAAAATATCTACTATATAAACACCATTTCTTAGCAGTGGTTTATTTAACTTTCGTTAAACGATGAATTTGGTGTGGTGTTTTATGTTCTATAGATTCCTCAATCATGGATTTTCCAAAAATTCCACCTTACTACTAAATCACCTTTTTAGGTTATTGGTACCATTCAATATATACATGAAAATACTCAAATCAAAACTACTTCATAATAATCTTTAGTTAGTTTATGAATCTTATAACTATGATATCATTGATAATAATACTTCTGTAACATAATTCTATAATACTAATATATAAACACTTAAATCATTTCACTTCCTTCTTAAACTGTTAACCATTATTCACCATCCTATTTCTGAATTCATACTTCATAAAATAATAAATCTTAATATTCTACTAAGATTCATTAATATGGGTTTAAAAATTTTTAATACTTCTAACAAATAAAAAAACTAATAAAAATAAATCATAAAATTCATATTTCAACCATATTCTCTTCACCATAAATGACAAAACCATCACTCATAAAACCTTTCAAATACCTTCCTTGAGCATTCACTTTAGGAAATCAATTTTCATAAAACCCATAATTCCTATATTTAAAACACCCAACGGTAGAAGATACCCTTGCGGGACCACCATTTCTATCCACTTCTATAACTAAAATTTTTATTTTTCCAGTATAATTACTCAATTATTGCCTCATTTTCCACAGACAAAACATCTCTTTATTCTTTTAAGTAATTTCTTTGAGTGTTTCTTCCCATATTCTCAACATGTAGGAAGATAAATCTTCATTCCTCAATGTCCTTCATGAAATAATATTTTCATCTAATTTAGTTCATTTGAAAACACACATGTATTTTTTATCATATATGAAGATAGTTTTTTAGGAATAATCATAACCCTTCATATTCCTTATTCCACTTTATTTAGTAGCTCAAGAGGACAATCATTGCGTCATGTATCACATCCATTGTGAATAGGATTTTTACTGGTAAAATTTGTTAACTAACACTAAAAAACATAGTGTGATAAAAAATAATCACAATAATTATTTATATAATCGTTAAAAATCATTCATAGGATGTCTAAATCATGATTTTTTTAATCTATAATACCATAATTATAACCTAGTAAAACCATAGTAATTATCTATTAAAATACTTCATAGATATTAATAAGGAAAATGTTAATTAACCAAAGCATATACTCTCGAGAGTTTCTAGCTAGGTGTACAACCTTAGGCTCACTAGTCATGAATAATTGATGATTGAGTTATTACCAAATCAACCTCATTCAGATTTATCATCCCTAAGTGAATCTGTTCCATTACCCATCAACATGCTAGTATCTAGACTTGGATATATTTTATAATAAAACCAAACTCATTTATTTATTATAAATTATGATGTTATCCAATATATAGGCTTATATTAAGGGTTCTCACTAAAGTTTTCCCTTCCTAGTTTCCAAAAAAACTATACCAAGCAATAATACAGACTATATAGACCCCATTCTTTACATACATAAATATTAAATTATTTTATATGAATATAAATTATGTAAATATGATCCATGCTAGAAAAAAATGTTAAATGTATTTGGAAACATATATACATAAACAAAATTTACATAAAATATTTACATCATCTCCAAATTTTTTATTCATAACTAGCATCTATCTTAAACATATCATACCAAAAACCTTTCTTTGTATTTAAGGGAAATGAAATATTAAAAAGGGTGAGATCAGATGATTATTAAGGATAAATAAAACATATTTCATCAATGATCATATTTAATTGTACTATGGAAATAAGGGTATGAGAATACTAACTTAACATTTGAAATTCATACCCAATAAGTCATTAATCATAGGGAATGGAATAAAACTTGTTAGTTTATAATACATGAATCATAAAAGAATCAAACAAAAAGATCCATGAGAGCATAACACTGTCACAATATCATGTAATAAAATATTGGAATAAATTGTTTCATGATAAAAATTATACAAATATTATGTTAATTCTACCCACCAAGACATTTATCACCATGTTATGCTTTAGATAACCACCAATGTTCCTACTTCAGGATTGGGACAACCTATCATGTACCCTCTTTATTATTTGGGATAACCTTTTATTTTCCCCGTTTTAGGCATGGGATAACCTTCTATAATCCATTTTATCTCACTAAAAATTAATCTTTTCCCAATTCATTAGAATACTATAATGGACCCACTTGTTATAGAATCACAATCTATTAATATGTATACGATAAGATCATGAAAACATTTTTCAATTCATCATAACTTAACTTATAGAAAAGAAAATGGGTTTCATAAATATTTAACCATCATAATAATAAACCATCTAGAAAAAGAATATAGATAGTAAGATTTTATTATATCCACAAAAAATAATAATAAACACAAAGGATGTTGTTATTGATGAAAAAACCTTTAAAATATCATTGAAACAATTCTTAAAGAAAATACCCTTTTCTTTTTAAAATCACCTATTAAAAAATATAAAAATTTATAAAACATTAAGTTAAAATATATATTTAGAAACAAAATAAGTAAACTTTTAAATTAAAATTCATATCATATAGAATTAATTTCTGTGTGAAAAAAAATTAAATGATGTATGTTAAAATAAAAAAAATCTTTCACATTTTCTGTAAAAAGAAAAAAGTATCTCATTCAGAAAATGATAATAAGATTCTTCTAAAAAACTTTATAAAAAGTAAAAAATTAGTAAAATTTATTTATTAAATCTTTGAAGAAAATTAAAAATATACAAGAAAACATTTTAATGAAAAAATTTCCATGGAAGAAAATAATATCTGATTGAAGAGAGTAATAAATTTGGTTTCCCTTCAAAACATCTCTTCAATATATAAAGTACTTAAAGAGAGTAAAATTAAAGGAAAACATGAAATTTATAGAAGAAAATTTAGGATAATACAATACATAATATTTGGGAGAGATATATTCTAAAATTACATCATTAAAAGCTAATGCATAAACAATCCTAGTAAAAATAATATTGTAACATAAAACCCTTACTGATTAGGTAAATTTTGATTCATAACACCCACAAAATAAATAAATTCAAATGAAATAATAAATAAAAAGAATATAAATAGATTACTAATATAAAATATCATATTGTAATTATCAAAATCTCATAAAATAATATATATGTATAATATAATATATGTCTTAAAGAAGACAATTTGTGATAGTAAACCCTTACTGATTTGGTAACTTTAGAATCAAACCCCATTAGGTGAAATAATTTGAATTAAAATTTTAAATAAAATGAATAAATAATTATCCATGATATAATATATCATAATTTCATTATGTACACCTCATAAAAATAAATAGGTTCATAAAATCGAACATGTATCAATAAAACATTATTGAGATAACAAACCCTTACCTTATGTTAGGATTGATTCATAAGTGCTCTAAAATCCTATATAATAAAAATATATTTATTAAAATTATACAATATAATCATTTTAATATTTATAATATCATATATGATCCATTTATAACATTACAAAACTCATTTATTAGAATTATTTATTAAAATCCTTATTTTCAGATGATAACTATTTCATTTTTAAATTATGCTTTGGTTTGATAGTTATGTTAATTTCACATTGATCAAATTTTAATTATATAAATACTATAAATAGTTTTACAAGAATAATATTTTTATAATTATATACACTTTTATAACCATTAATATAAATTGGTGATTAAAAAATTAATTACAACACTTTGTGGAGATAGTACTATGTACGTACGCACGAGTGATGCTTCCATTTTTTGATGGATGGAATCAAAGAAATGTAAATAATAATTAAATTTTAAATAATTATTATTATATAATTAATATAATATATATTACATAAATATATTCTTACTGCAATCCATGTGAATTTAAAATGAAAAATATATCACATCGCTTCATGGATGTGATAGTCCACATATACGCATGAGCGACATTATTGTTTTTCAATGTATTAGATGGTAAGAAGATATATAAGATATTATAATTTCATATGAATGGTTACATAATAAATATAAAATATAAATATTAAATTCATCATAATAATTAACAATTAAATTTGATGACGAATAATTAATCATATCGCTAGGTGGATGCGGTAGTCCACACATACACATATGCAAAACTTTCATTTCCCATTTGATGGAGAAGATGAGGGAAATGGTTGTGAAATCAAAATAATAACATTATAATATATTTATGATTCTATATAAATCATGTTTTTATGGATACAAACGGTTTATATGATATGAATGAAGAAATAAAATTAAAAGAGTTTGGTTAAGATGTATACCTCTTAATTGAGAGACCTCCTTTAGCTTACATCTTATGTCTTGAAAGATTGATCTTAGGAGAAGAAAAGAGGATCTAAGATGTACAAAAGTAATATAAAGTCATTTTTTATTATTTCTTGTTTGAGATATAAGGCTCAATTTTTTTTAATAGGGTAGGAGAATGGGTTCCCCTTTGTACGTCAAGGGAGGGACACACCTGAATTATTGACAATATTTCAAAAAAATCAGGTAACTTTTATGTTAAGGTGTCTCCAAATGGCCATGAATTAAAATTTAAGATTATATAAGTTTTTAATATATTATAAAAAATAATAATAACACAGTTTTAGGTGGAAACTCTACCCTTATCTCTTAGTTTAACCCCCCCTGGTAAACCTGTTTTAACCTTAATCATTATAGCACAATTTTACTATTTTTATAATGAATTATACCCAAAAATTAAGTTGAAACTTTTAAATTATAATAAATATTATAATGAAACACATAAATTTTATATTACCAAATTCAACTTCTTTAAGTGATAAGATTTAATTTTAAATAATCATGAAAAATTCAATTAAAACCTATTTTAGAAAAATGAATTTTTAGCATAAAACTAAATTTACTTCCATTACTTGGAATATAAAAACCATAAAATGATTGTTAAAATATTTTATTGAAAATAAAATATATAAATATAATTAAAAACATTCATCATTATATATTAATTTAATTTACTAGGAAAAAAATATGTTGTTCAAATAAAAATAGTTTTTTGAAAATTGTATTTTTAATCCCAAAATGAGCTTATACTAAGAACTGTAAAATGCGAATTAATTTGTAATTAATTAAATTATTTATAATTAAATAATATTTATATTAAGTTTATATCAAATTAAAAACAAAATGGTACTTTTGTATTACATTATTTAATGAAAATAAATGACAGTTTTAGAAAAATCGGCATTTTTAGTATTCACTGAAAAATAAATATTTTTAGAAAAATAACAAAAATTCAACATAATATAATATTGATATGATTATTTAAATATAGTATTAATTCCCTAAAGTTTAATTTATAAAAATTAAATAAAATAATAATAATTTTCAATCACAAAATTCAATAAAAACCATTTTTGAAGAAAATATATTTTTGAAGTATAAAATGACTTTACTGAAAAATGCGTACTTATATATTATGAATTAATAAATAAATTTGAATTAAAAAAACATTATAAATATTTTTTCATAATGTGGTTATTCTTATTCATACTAAAAATTTAATTACTAGGTTACAATGTTTACATTTAAATAATAATATTTGTATAGTATATCGTTTCTCTTAAAACTCAATGTTGTGTGTTAACTAAGCTATCGAGCAAGTAGTATTTTAAACTAAATTTAAAGAAAGTTAAAATTTTTGTGCAACCAAGAAGGAATGTAAATATAAAACCTCTCCCTATATTCATTACTCATTGGGATATTTTGAAAATCCAACTGAATAGGGCATAGGAAAATGGGCATGCTCCTCATTAGTATCTGATATATGTTGATGAGATCCCTTTTTATATTGGTGGTAATAGAAATATATCTTTACCCCTTGATGTATAACAATTATTAAGTCCATCACATCTATCATAATTTCATTTATAAATGTTTACACTAACAAACCAGTGATAGGTTGATTCTAAAGGAAGTATGATGAATGTTCTCAGTGATTTACTAATTTATAAACATAGGAAATAGAAAAAAAAGTATTTATTCCAAGATGAAAGTATATATAGAACTAAAATAAAGAAGGTATTGCATACAGTTTTAATATTGTTACAATATAAACTATGTTATGGTTCAGGAACATGATAAAAGGATATCATGGGAAGCTCAATTGATCTTTTTAATGAAAATATAATGTTCTTAAGAAAATGATTTATATAAGACTTGAAAACTTGATATTGAAAAAATTTATGTTCTCTATGAAGAGATAAAACTGAAACTAAACTAAAATAAATAATTTTCAAGAATTTTTTTCTGCCTCAGTGATAAATTAAAGTGATCTAGAATTCAGAAATGAGATAAACTGTCATTTACACATGATCATTAATTTAACTAACACCAAACTCATAATATGTATTTATTGAAATGGTAATAAAGTTTCAAAACTATCATGAAATTTATTTTATTCTATAAATGATTGAATAATCAAAGAAAAAATTGAAATACAAAAGTATAGGAAGAATTAATTATAGTCAAGTGTTAAATAATCATGAACATAAGTTTATGTGAAAAAGAAAAAACATAAATCCATCAAATAATTTAAGTACAGTACATGTTTCTAGTTATAAGAAGTTTCATCAAAATAAATAATTGTGATTCATACTAATAAATATATAAATATAAATATAGGATCATCTCTATTGAGTAAATATCTCTCACTTCTTACTTTATCTTTGATCTTCTCCCTCATTGAATCTCTTACTCATGCTCCTAAAAATACTACTCCCTTATTCTCTTAGTTATAATAATTATTTTGTTTTTTAAATACCCTAAATAAGGAAACTTTATCCATAATAAATATAAACTAAAATTCAATTTCTATACATATGTAGCCACCTCATAGCCTCAAGGTCCTGGTGGTACTAGCTGATACTGACTTTCATATTCCCTTCAATAATAACCACATGAGAGAAACTTTACCCTTATAATAAATTAATACTTTCATGTGAATACAAATAATAATAGTTATAAACACATTATTGATCATAATACAACTTTACACCACATAAAATCATATGGTCATGTGAATTGGTTTATCTCACTTTCACCTAGTCTGCTTTTAATTCCACCAAAATCCTATTAAACTTTTCTTTCATTATCTTGGACCTTACTTTTAATATTAACTTATCCTAAAACATTATAGAATATCTAAATTAAACAATATTTATTGAATTTAACTCAATGTATCCTTATAGTAAATATGTTTCACAACTATTTTCATTTGTGCAACTCTACATCAATCATATTCTTCATATAATACAGGATTCTTTTTCTAAGATTATATAATTTAAATAAAACTAAGAACCTAATAAATTGGGGTTTATATCTATTATCCCTTGGCCACCACCTTCTGTAATGACTCTAAAATAGGTTTTCTGATGATAAAGAAATTCAAGCTTAGGGGTGAAGATCAGTTCATTATTTCTATAAGACATATGGTTCAGAACTTGGGGTCCGCCAATTTTAATCCTTATAAATGAAAAAGTGTGGAACTATGAGGGAACCTCAATCACCTTAATCAATAAAAACCTAAAAATAAGAAAATTAGTGAACACATATCTCCTCCCCTAAAATATATTTCAGAAGATTTGTTTTTTCAGTTTCATTGGGCTTCATCCAAGCTTAATCATTCAAACCAGTGCAACTTGGTCATTCATTAGTGATTTCAAGAAGATGTTCACCCATTATTCAACAATTTACATAGTTATATCTTAATTTTCTACTTCAACTTGGAATATAATTTGTAATCATTACTCGGAGTCATCAAGGTGAGTTAATTATTAGCATTCCCCCTTTAAGGCGTCATCAAATATGCTCAATATTTAATGATGAATCTTTAATTCCTCAACAAAAAACCATCATCCTTAAATCACACTTATATTAGATAATACTTTAGTCCAATATCAAATTGTAATAGTTCTCAACCTCCCTCCTCAATGATTCACTTAATATTAGGTCTATCTCATTCTAGGTTCTCAAATTGGCCTTGATTGCACTATTATGTGGATTGGAAACACACACTATAACAAAATAGGCCTTTAATAGTGCTAGAAAAGGCCTTTATAAGTGCTAAAAAAAGCGCTGATAATTTGAGAATTGTTAAAGGCTTAAAGATTTTACCAGTTCTTTTTAGGACTCTTAAAAGTCCCTTTAATAGTTGTTTTTTTAATGTTGTTAAAGGGGGCCTTTAACATTATTTTTTCAACACTTATAAAGGCAGTACTATTGAAGGGGGTAAAATTATATTTTTTTTGTACACCTATATCCCCTAACCCCTTTATTAGCACATCTGCAACCCCTTTAACAGTTATCCACTCCCCCATTATCAACACATTTCACCCCACACCCTTTTATCACTACTTTTTGAATTTTAAGCCTTATGTTCACCCAATTGGATTCGAACCATGCACCTCTCCATAGAGGATGGAATGCCTTTACCACTACACCATGTTGTTTTGTGGTCTGTTTAAAGATATTTCTATTTACTTATATATATACATATATTTATATATTTATTTAAAAAATATCTATACAATATATATATGTGTGTGTGTGTGATATATATATATATATATACTTATATTTTTTAAATATATTATATATTACATTCATTTATATATACTAGAATATAATATAAATATATATCTCTTTATTAATACACACATATCTATATGAAAATATAATGTAAAAAAATGGTTAGATATTTTTTTAAATACATTTTTAGAATATGTTTTTATTTACATATATTTGAATATACATTTTTATATAAATATGTAGATATATATATTTATATGAGTGATTTATTATAAGTAAATATAATAAAACATGCATATATTTAATTGTAAATAAAATTATATTTTAAAAAATGATAAAATATCAAAACCATAATATCATTATGAATGTAAGGCCTATGAATAAATTCATTCACCACAAAAAAATGCAATAAGACCCCCTTGAATTGGGTTGACAATTCATAAAATCTTAAAACTTCAGCGAACCTCGACTAAAAACTCAGTTTTCAAGGCCTTATGGGCCTTTTTTTGCATTAAAAAATTTGATATAGCTTTACCTATATCATAAAGTAAATATAACTCATTAGAGGCATATATTTGATATGTGGTAGAGCTCACACGGACACCCGAATCAAAATTTATGGTTTTTTTAAATTTGAGTTACGTTTTCAACTTATTTTACATAATTTATTACTTTTTTTGATTTTTTTATCTTCAAATTGATATTAAATGACTATTACATAGTAATAATAAGAAAATTATTAATTAAAATACTTTTTAAAATTATTTTATAATCCATTTTCACAAAATATATTATATATTAATATTAAATGCCTATTTACCTTATCTAAAACATATTTTTAAAAATATATATTATATTAATATCAATAAAAATATATTTATATATAAATAAATTATTCTTAATGAAATATAATTTTTTTAATTATACCTTTATCAATGATACTAAAAATGCTGATGAAGGAGGGTCTTTATCATCACTTCTAAAAAATCACTGATAAATACCCCCCCCCCCCAATAGCACTTTTTTACAAACGTAATTAAAAGACCCCATTTATGAGTGATTTTTTAAAAGAACTAATAAATAGTGGGATTACATCCGGGCTTGTAAAAAAGTGATGTAAAATGTACCCCTTTAACTGCGTTTTTTTGAAGCACAGTTAAAGACCCTATTTAAAAACACTTTTTCAGCATTGATAAATGGAGTCCTAAACAACATTTTTAGCTAGTTCTCTTAAAGCCCTAGCACTGGATATACCTAGTTTTTTAGTATTGAGATTTTCTAGTGATCCTTACAAGACATTTACCAATAAATGGTCTTCTAGAATGTTGTAAGGTCCTTTATATAAGTCTTGACCCTTATGAAAATCATTTAAAATGTGGAAATGACCTTTAAGTAGGATGTATGAACTTTACATGGGTTTTTTTTTACTTAAATAATACAATGTTAAAACAATGAACCTTATGTAGATTCTTCCTTAAAAATAAAATACAATACACAAGAAAATTTAATCAACCCTAAATTAAAAGAAAAATTAAAAGAAAAATAAAAAAATGAAATTTTGACAAAAAATTGAATTCCAATAAATTGGTATAAAAGATAAAAAAAGAATTTTTGAAATATGAACTTCAAACAACCAAAACACTTATTCTTAGAGATATGGAAATAATAAAAAACTCCATTCAACCACTTAGCACCAAAAAACTCATTTTTACTCAAATATTGAAAGAATCACAATTTCTACTCAAAATGATTGAAATGTAATAAATTAATAATAAAGGAAAATTTAAAAAATAGTATAATTTCCTGAAAATAGATGGGTAAATTTTATAATATTAATGGAACATTAAATTCCCCCACACTTAAATAATTTTTTATCTTTAAGCAATAAATTCATTAAATTTAGTTAAATAAACTTAATATCATTACCATTTTACCCCAAAGAGTACCCCTCCTGGGCTATTAATGAGATAATGGAGATTATAAATACTGCAGGCCCACCTCTAGTAGGCCCTAAGTTAGTGACTTGTACTAAGGGTATAGTAAACATTCATTGAGAGGACTTTACCTCTAATAGAATATGAGGAAGGGATAGATAATACAGATACACCAATAAAAACCTTCTTAGATGTATAAAATAAATCCAAATGTTCATACATGAAATGTCATACAAAACTAATATAACACTAAATGTAACTAAAAGTACCAAAATGATAAAATCGACAGTGACTACAAATATGAGACAGATCCAATAAAACTACGAGCTAGTAATATCCATATCCATCTCTAACCTACTTTTCCTAACCTAAAATGAGTTTATATAAATTTTGAGTGAGAATAAAAATAAACTCAATAGGATCATCCCCAGAGAGTATCATGTAAAAGATAAACAATTTATACAAAGTCCTAGTGAAAAACAACTAAAACCCACTCGTCACCTAAACAAGTATACAATGTTCCCAGACTCACTATGGTTATCGCTTTCTAAGTGTATCATAAAAGTGATCATTTATATTATAATAATAAAACATCAAGGGTACATTTCTACAACTTCCCCTCTAGTTTTCCACTCTGACCCAACATCATAAGTCTAGATCCATCTCTCTCCAAAAGTAATATATTTCACAGACACCTAGTCTTAGTATCACAACATTCACCTCATGTATCATATCATCACATCATTTCATGTCACTTTTTTATTAAGTAAATGAGTGGTTTGGGTAGTCATCATAACTCATTTGATGTGTATCATACATCAGGTATCATACCTCAATCCATCATATCCCGTACAAAAAATAAGGTAGCTCAAGCCATCACATCCCGCACACATTATACCTACAATAATCCTTTGGATACTATATCTAGATATACAAGTGCGTGAAATAAACACAATCCATAAAATCCCTATACACTTATATATGACAAAACAAACAACCATGCATACCATCACATAATACTAATAAGAGAATATAGTAGGGCCATAATGGTTAGTCATTCGTCTATCTTCCCATCGAGATGTTGCAGAAAATTCCCTCTCATAAACCACTGGATATCAGTACCCCTAACTGACGTGGTTGGTGTAGCATATAAAATCATAGAATATACATGATATAATATATCTCATAACCACACTATATGAATAACCTAGTCCTAGTCTCAACAACAGATGTCATTACTTAGACACCAAGCTTCCACTGCTCGTGACTAAATATCCAATAAACACAAAACCATTTTAAGGTTCTAGAGTAAATTAATTATTCCTTTTTTACTATTAACATTTCATTTATTAATTCATTATCCACTAATTTAAGATTATCAACATTATATAGTAAATTAAATTAATCATTAGATATATTTTAATTCCCTCCAGGCATATTCCATCGAAGTCTATGGTTTATTAAGATTATCTCTCTAGAATTCTAGAAACGACCAACCCCATGAGAAAAAATTTTATTAAAAAAATTTAACCATTCCATATATAAAGTTTCTCTAGGAAAGCCATTTTGAGTTTCCACTAATAGAAATTCAAATAAGCACATCCAACTACCTCGAGTAGTGAAGAAATAAATACTGATAAACAAGTAACCTAGGAATTGTCTATTAAAGATATCCATTTAAAAGAAAGAATCCATCTTCATAACAACAACGGGTAAAAACAACTCAACACATTCTATAACCTTTGGTTCCATACCTATCACCCTCATTCATATCCTGATGCATCTCACTATGATAGGAGACAACCGCCACCACATTAGCTGACAATCCCCTCCCATATCTCATCGAACATCCCAGGATAACATCGCATAGCAAGGTCACATTAAGAGATTTTCAAAAGGTATAAAGAAACCAAGAATAGTCAAATTGTGTTAGTTCTCTACCTCCCTCCTCAAAGATTCAGTGGATATTAGGTCGATCTCATTATAGATTCTCAAATTGGACTTGATTTCAGTCTTATGTGGATTTGAAATAGCCATTATAACAAAATAGTCCTTTAATAGCGCTAGAACAAGCCTTTATTAGTACTAAAAAGCGCTGATAATTTGAGCATGGTTAAAGGATAAAATATTTTAACAGTGCTTTTTTATCAATCTTAAAAGGCCCTTTAATAGTGATTTTTTTTTAATGTTGTTAAAAGGAGCCTTTAATAGTGCTTTTTTAGCACTGGCTAAGGCAGTGATATTGAAGGGGGAAAATTATATGTTCTTTGTACACCTAAAACCCTAACCCCCTTTATTAGCACTTCCACAACCACTTTAACAGTGATCTACTCTACCTTTATCAGCACATTTCACCCCACCACCTTTTATCAGCGCGTTCTGAATTTCAAGCCTTATGTGCACCCACCTGGATTTGAACCATGCACCTCTTCATAGAAGATTGAACACCTTTACCACTACCCCATGTTGTTTTGTTGTCTATTTAATGATATTTGTATTTATTTAGATATATATTTACATATATTTATATAATTATTTAAAAAATGCATATACAATATATATGTGTGTTTATGATATATATATACTTATATTTATTTAAATATATTATATATTACATTCATTTATATATACTTGAATATAATATAAATATATATCTCTTTATTAATACACACATATCTATATGAATATATAATGTAAAAAAATGGTTATATATTTTTTAAAATACATTTTTAAAATATGTTTTTATTTACATATATTAAAATATACATTTTTATATAAATATGTTGATATATGTATTTATATGAGTGATTTATTATAAGTAAATATAAGAAAATATGCATATATTTAATTATAAATAAAATTAAATTGTGAAAAATGATAAAATATTAAAACCATAATATCAATATAAATGTAAGACCTAGGAATAAATTAATTCACCACAAAAAAAAGGCAATAATACCCCCTTGAATGAGGTTTAAAATCCATCAAATGTTAAAAATTCAGGGAACCCCGACTAATTTTTAGCACCCCAAACACTTTGTGGTATGTTTCTCTTAAAATACATTCTAGTTATAGCCTATATTTCATGAATCACTGAGTCTCTATGAAAAAAACATGGTAAATTATAGGAGATATCCATAACCTAGTCATTAAACTTAAATTTGCAACTCTGCGATTTGAATTTTAAAAATCTGACATACACGGTTGTGTTCAAGATGATATTTAGTTTCTGATAGGATTAACTTAATTTTCAGTGAATAGTAACATTCCCTTATGAATATTCACCTACCCATATGAATTTTAACTTATCCTTATGAATAGTAATATGACTCTTGTGAATTTTATCCATCCCATTGAGTGTATAAATGAATTTAGGCACCTTAAAAATGAAGATGAAAATTTGAGGTGTTTATATTTTTCGATTAAATAATGATTTTAATTAAATATTTAATTAATCATAATTAGGAAATTATTTTTGAAAAATGGACTTCATTTTTGGATTCTACACATTGCAAAATTGTTAGGGTGAAGTTTTCGGATTTTTCTGAACTACTTGAATTTTTTGATGAATAGTAAAATCCGATAATTCACAATAAAGGAAAAAATAATGGATTAATTGAGTCATCGATGATAATCTGCTGATGTAAGACCAATTGATTTGGATTCACATGATAAAATTACTATTCTTGGTCATGGAAGACTCATTATTCTTTGCCTGGGGAATAAATAAAAAATAAATGAATTTTATATTGAGAAATCCCATTTCTCCTCCACTATAAAAACTCCCCTTCACTCCCTCTTCTACTCACTCCTCTCAAGCCTTTCACCTTGCCAATATTCTGCCCAAATATCTCCCAAAGATCCTCCCCCACGTCCAAAAGCTCCTAGACTCTTCAAAATAAAAAAAACCACTCCCCTTAAGAGGTTCTCAAAGGAGGAAGTTTCAGGGTAAATTCCTCTTTTCAATTCCTTCATTTCTTTTTTAAGTTCTTTTCTTTTTGTTTCTTTCCTAACCTCCCTTCAACCAAATAGTATGATAACTCCAGTAACATACATGTACTGTAAGTTTTTTATGCTAATGGTATATTTCATTATCGTTTATCCTTTACCCACCCTTTATTTGGATGAATTGAAAGTACCGTTTGAGATGTGCTAATTTAGCACATTCAAGGAATATGGTTCATCGATTTCTATTATAATCTTTAATTTTGGTCATGAAACCATTTATGTTATTGTTGAATCAGATTATTATATATGTAATACATCCTATTTTTAGTCCTGTAAACCTTTTGTAAAAATGTTATTGGGTTATAAAGCAAAACATGTTCATTGTAATCAAACCCGCTGATTAACGAAAATGGTTGTCACTAAGGTTATATATATAATAATCCGACCTCAATCTAAGTAACCAAATTAAATTTGAAACAATGTAGTCTCCTAGATGTTCACTAATAGAATATACCTTCATCTTTGGACAACCACTTCCATCTTTCATATTTATCTGAACTTTAATATAAGTGAACTGATCTTTTAAAACCAAGTGATTAAACGAGCCCGAACAATGTAATTGAACCTTATAACTAATAAAAAAGGATTTGAATGAACTAAAAAAGTGTTATAATAAATAATTTAAATATATAATAGGTTCTAGAATTATGAATTAATAATCCTAATTTTTTTATTCAGGTCTTTAATTACAAGTCAAGAACACCTTCGAGCATAAGGTAAGGGATTACTTAACTCAATTTTAATTCTTTGAGTTAAACTTCTATTTCATTGGTTACATTATTCCAAGAATATGTTTGAATGAAATATGATTGTTTTATACTTTATATCCACTTATATTTTGTGGATTTTTATTTTTCACACATAAAAATTTCATTGGTTTGATCGTCACTCTAATGACACAATCCTGGTAAGGGATCCTCCCTCTCACGTTTGTTCAAGAATTTCCCTTAAGTTATGCTCTTTATTTTTTAATTCCTAATGATAGGGTATGTTTTCGCAACTCCCTCATACTGACCTTGTGACATATAAATAATGGAATACCCCTTTACCTCTCATTAATCCCTCGTAATAACACTCGTTACCAGTCTGAAATGTTTGTAAGGGGTTTTCCATCTCACTTTCATTTCTGTGAGATATTCATTGTACGCCACTTATTTCTTGTATGTGGTATATGTGTACTTCCATTTGAGATATAATAACATGATTATCTTTGTACTCATGTTATTCAATGATTAATTTGAGGGATATTATGTTTTGGTCATATGATTCGACAGATTACATTGTGGTAAGAGACTTTGTCTCAACTACTATTTCGTTGTGACTAACATTGTATTGTGCGCCTAATAATCCTTATGTAGTGTACCTACTTCCCATTTGAGATCAATTTTCATTTAAAATTTTATTTATATTAAATATCCATAATCTCATATCATGGGTATGTTTTTTTTCTAAATCGTATACCATTTTACATATGGTGTTTATTTTTAAAAGTTATTATGGAAATATTGATGAGTTTGTATACTCTACGGTGTATGGATATTGAAAAGGAATTTTTCTCTTGTATTGAATCAATGTATAAAGAATTATTTGGACATGAAGTGGTGGGTGGGGCCCGTTATATCCCCTTGATGCATCGATAGGTCTCATGAGACGAATCAGTTGGTGACAAACCCATCGAGTTTGTTTCCAAAAAATCAGACGTGTTTCTACCCATAGAACTAAACCGTTTTAATGGTATTATGGTTTCATGATCCAGATACATGACATCCAACTAATAATAATTATCTTTATTTATTATCAGTTATTATTTTTATCCATTAGGTTTTCACTATGACAAAATCTATGGATGCAGTTTCATTCTTAGTTTATTAATGGCATTAGGTTTTCATTTATTCACTATGTCATATTGATTATGTCAAATTGATTGTGATTCACTTATTATTGTACTCATTCTTCTGCTATTAGTAACCCTTACTGTGAATTTGATCTCACAACTTTCATTGTTTACTTTTAACTGGTGACAAAGAAGAGATCATTTATTGAGTTCTTGTGGATGGAGTTTTTTAGTTTTCGTTATGGAACGTATTTTCTAAACTTTTCCTATATAATTTTAGTAACATCTATGTATCTAGTTACTTCAAGACTACTAAACTGATCATTCCTTCAGTATTTTCATTTCTTCTAACCATCCCAATATCACAAGTAATGCATCGGCTCCAGCCTGGAGGGTCAGGGTGTTACAGTTTTTTATTAGAGGAAGTTTAGTAGAAAACTTGGAAACTATAGTTGGAAATGTATAGTAGGGAACAAATACCTAAGGTTGTATTTGAGGATAAACATACTAGAACATCCTGGTATTTTGGTAAGGAATATATTATGTGGATATTTTAAGCAATACATCCATGTCTGGATATGAGTAGGTAGAGGAGGCTCTGACACAGATGTATCTAGGGGTAAAACCTAAAAACACCACTTTGATCTAGACTCGAATGGGAACTGGTACACAATAAATATACTTGCTTCACTCTTGGATACGACACTCTCGGGGGATATTCTTAGGATAATTCACATTTTCTTTACAAGCCATTATGAAGGAGTTTAATGTAAATTTTTCCTTAGAGAAACCATGTTTAAAAGATTTTCTATGCATATAATTTCAATCTATGTTGAGTGATTTTCTATATGATATTCATAAACTAATCTACTGTATCCCATTATTTAGAAATGGATTCTAACAAAAGAAGGGGAATAAATACTCGTGGAAAATGTAGGGATCTCCCTACTGAGAAAGTCAACATAGTCAATGTTGGAGTAGATCAGATCATGAACATATTGGGACAACTTACTCAGGTTGTAACGAATAACCATTCCACACCTGTGTTGGGTCATTTCATGTGGAGGAAGCCCCCATATTTTAGCGGGACTACTGGCCGAGTGGTTTCTGAGAAATGGATCAAGTCCCTTGAAAATATATTCATAGCATTAAGATACAATGAAAATGAAAAGGTAGTACCGACAGTATATTGTATCAAGGGAGACGTTGATCAACGGTGGTCCTTGATTCAGAATACCATGGAGGAAGAAGAACTAGAAGATATCGAATGGAGTACTTTTAAGGAAATATTCTTAGAAAAATATTTCCCTCTTGAGAAACTAACTGAAGTGAAGAATAAATTTCTTGGCATAAAACAAAGGGAAGAAGACAGTGTTGTGGAGTGAGTGGATACTTTCACAAGGCTGGTCAGGTATGTCGTAGATTACATACATGACTCAGCAGACAAGATTGATCATTTATTTGAAGGTCTTATAACAAGTCTTCAAAGGGAACTGGCTTCTCAATAATTTTCATCATATGATGAAATTGTATCAAGTGCCATCAAAACATAGAGGGAATTTTCTAGATCAAATCTTTTCAAAGGAAACCAAGATAAGAAGTGTTACTCTAATAATAAAGTAAAAGTAGAAGTGCCAAATAAGAGAAAGGGAACAAATTTATTCCCATTATGTAATAATTGTGGAAAGAATCACCATAGGAAATGCTTTAAAGGAATGGGAGTCTACTATAACTGTGGAGACAAGGGTCATCGATCAGATAAATGCAAGGGGAAGAAACAATTCAATGATATTAAATTCTACAATTGTAGAGATATGGGACACTATGAAAATTAGTTTCCTAAGCTCCAATGAAACACGCCTTAGAAAAATCCAATAGTACAAGGGAGAGCCTATGCGATTACAACCACGGAGGTTTAAGTTCCTAATGACATGGTGGTAGGTACTATAATTGTTTCCTCGAACTTAGCCAACACTTTATTTGATTCTGGATCATCGTATTCATTTATATCTTCCCAGTCTTCCAGGAAAACTAGATATGTCCAATTTAATTTAATAAAGGAGTTGTCAGTCAGAACTCCCAGGGGATGCATCATTGAAACAAAGGTATATCGACTAGTCCCCCTCCAGACACCAAAACATGCTTTAGTTGCTAACCTTGTCCTCATACCAATGACTGAATTTGATATAATTATCGGTATGGATTGACTGTCAAATTATGATGCGAATATTTATTATAAGCAGAAGTAAGTTACAATTTTTGGAAATGGTGTAGAATCCCCTGTATTTAGGGAAGAAGCTTTTCCACCTGATTCTTATCGAGAACCACCCCCATTAGATCTACTGAATTCAATACTTGGAGAGGAAGATAAACCAATATCTATGGGAGAGGAAATAAATCTTCAAACTGAATATGTGCACATAGTACATGAATACATTGATGTATTTCCAGAGGATTTACCTGGACATCCTCTAGAGCAGGAAGTTGAGTTCTCTATTGATTTAATTTCTGATGCAGGACCTATATCAAATACTCCCTATAGAATGGCTACTGTGGAATTAGTAGAGCTAAAGAAACAACTAGAGGATTTGAGTGAAAAGGGATTTATTCAACCGAGTGTTTCTCCATGGAAAGCCCCTTTCCTCTTTGTCAAGAAGAAAGATCGATCCATGAGTCTTTGCATTGATTACAGGGAAATAAATGCTATTAAAATAAATAATAAGTATACTCTACCCCGAATTGATGATTTATTTGATCAACTTCATGGAGCTCAATACTTTTTAAATATTTACCTTCGATCTGGATATCATCAGTTGCGTGTGAGAAAGAAAGATATTCCTAAGATAGAATTTCAGACCGGGTATGGGCATTACGAGTTTATAGTGATGCCTTTTGGACTGAAAAATGAACCCTCTATTTTTATGGATTTAATGAATAGATTTCTCAAGGAATATCTTGATAAATTTGTTGGGGTATTCATCAATGAAATCCTCATATACTCCAAATTTTATGAAGTCCATGAGAATCACTTGTGGGTCATTCTACAAACTCTTAGAAGAAATAGATTATATGGGAAGTTTAGAAAATGCACATTCTGGCATCAATCGGTTTCTTTTATAGGCCATATTTTC
Source organism: Viscum album (assembly GCA_963277665.1). Classification (NCBI taxonomy): domain Eukaryota; kingdom Viridiplantae; phylum Streptophyta; class Magnoliopsida; order Santalales; family Viscaceae; genus Viscum; species Viscum album. The sequence continues at coordinate 1,789,490,355 of OY728143.1, read as the reverse complement.
TCTAAGGATGGAATCCTAGTGTATCCTGCGAAGACAAAGGCAATCCAAGATTGGTCCATGCCAACAAACATAACTGAGGTATGTAGTTTTATTGGCTTAGCAGGTTACTATCGGCGTTTCGTTTAGAATTTTTCCTGACTAGATAACCCACTAACCAAGATCACACATAAATGAGTTAAGTTTTTGTGGGAAAAAGAATGTATATAATGCTTCAAATAATTGAAAAGAAGATTGGTCAATGCTCGAATTCTGGCTCTTCCATCTGGAAGTGATGGATATGTAATATACAGCGATGCATCAAAGAAAGGACTGAGTTTCGTCCTTATGTAAAATGATAAAGTTATTCCTTATGCATCAAGACAGTTTAAGACACATGAGAAAAATTATCCAACTCATGATCATGAGATAGCAGCCGTAATCTTTTCTCTGAAAATATGGAAGCATTATCTCTATGGAGAGATATGTGATATTTATATGGACCACAAGAGTTTGAAATACATTTTCACACACAAAAATTCAACATGAAGAAAAATTGATGGCTCGAGTTACTCAAAGATTACGATTTTTCAATACACTACCACCTAGGAAAGGCGAATAAGGTGGAAGATTCATTACGCAGAAAATATCATGGACTTCTAACTCTAATGAGGATTGAAAGAGATCATATATTCATGGATCTACAAAAAATGGATATGGGAATTGTAAAGTAAGGGGAAACATATATCCTCTTTCAAATGATTGTTAAACCATATTTAATAGAGAAGGTAAAAATCCCTCAATCTGATGATGAGAATCTACACAAGAAAATTAATGCAGTTAAGGATGGGAGACTGGATGACTTCGTGTATGAAGAAGGAGTTCTGAAATTTGGGAAGAGATTATGTGTTCCATCCGTACCTGATCTGAAAAGGGAATTATTAGATGATGCTCATAGCACAAATTTCTCTATACACCCAGGTAGCACCAAGATGTATAGAGATCTGAAGGAATATTTCTAGTGGGATAATATGAAGCGGGAAATTACTGACTGTGTGTCAAGATGTCTAGTTTTTAAACAAGTGAAGGTAGAGAGACAACATCCCAAAGGAGTGATGCAACCTCTACCTATTCCTATGTAGAAGTGGGATAAAATTAAGATGGATTTTGACACCAGGCTACCAAGGACACCTAAAAGGACGATGAAATAAGGGTAATTTTTGATCGGCTCACAAAATCAGCACATTTCATTCCTATAAGAGAGGATTTTCCACTTGATATCTGGGAAAAAATTTATATTAATGAAGTTGTAAGACTTCATGGTGCACCTATATCGATTGTGTCTGATCGAGATCCCCAATTTACATCAAAATTCTGGAAAAGTCTCCAGAAGGATTTGAATACTGATATTTGTATGAGTACTGCTTATCACCCCCAAACTGATAGACATTTGGAAAGGGCTATTCAAACTCTATAAGACATGCTGAGGTCATTCACTCTTGACTTCCAAGGTATGTGGGATCAATACTTTCCTTTGGTGGAATTTTCCTACAACAATAGTTTCCATTATAGTATTCAAATGGTTTATATGTAGCATTATATGGGAAGTGATGTCGAACTCCAACTTGTTGGGATGAAGTTGGTGAGAGGAAACTTATAGGCCCAGAACTTATTAAAGAGACCACAGAAAAGGTGAAGACAATACAATCCCATATTAAAGCAGCCCAAAGTAGGTAGAAGATTTATGCTGACTACTTGAGAAAATATTTGGAATTCCAAGTGGGAGATCATGTATTTATGAAAGTATCTCCATGGAAGGGTGTCTAAAGGTTCGGTAAGAAAGGGAAACTGAGCCCCAGGAATATCAGACCATTTGAAATTCTGGAAAGAATCGGAGAAGTAGTTTACTCTTTAGTAATGCCACACAATATCTCCAAATTCCATGATGTGTTTCATGTGTCATTGTCAAAGAAAAACATGCCAGACACAACGCATGTACTCACCTATGAATAAATTTAATTGGAACCCGATTTTTCATACTGTGGAAAGCCTATTGGGATTCTTGAAACAAGGGAGAAAGTATTGAGGAATCGGACAACTCATCTTGTAAAGGTTATTTAGAGGAACCTTAATATAGAGGAAGCAACATGGGAACTAGAGGATTTCATGAAAAAGAACCACCCACATCTTTTAGTGGGCTTTATACATAAAATTTCAAGGATGAAATTTTCGAAGGTGGGAATAATGTATCACCCAAAACACTTTGTTGTATGTTTCTCTTAAATAAATTCTAGTTATAACCTATGTTTCATGAATCACTGATTCTATATGGAGAAAAACATGTTTACTTATAGGATATATCCATAACCTTTTCATTAAACTTAAATTTTCCAACTCTACGATTTGAATTTTAAAAATATGACATACACGGTTTTGTTCAAGATGATATTTAGAGTCTGATAGGATTAAATTAATTTTCACTGAATAGTAAACTACCCTTTTGAATAGTAACCTATCCTTATGAAGAGTAACTTACCCTTATGAATAGTAATGTGACTCTTATGGATCGTATCCATCCCATTTAGTGTATAAATGAATTTAGGCACCTTGAAAATGAAGATAAAAATTTTAGGTGTTTATATTTTTCGATTAAATAATGATTTTAATTAAATATTTAATAAATCATATTTAGAAAATTATTTTTGAAAAATGGACTTCATTTTTGGATTCTAAACGTCAAAAAATGGTTAGGGTGAATTTTTTGGATTTTTCTGAAATACCTGAATTTTTTAGGAATAGTAAAATCCGATAATTCACAATAAATGATAAATAATAGATTAATTGAGTCATCGATGATGATATGCTGATGTAAGAACAATTGATTCTGATTCACATGATAAAATTACTATTATTGGTCATAGAAGACTCACTATTCCTTTTATTGTGAAGAAATAATAAATTAATGAATTTTATATTGAGAAATCCCCTTTCTCCTCCACTATAAAAACCCCCTTCACTCCCTCTTCTACTCACTCCTCTCAAGCCTCGTGCCTTGCCAATATTCTTACCAAATGTCTCCCCGAGATCATCCCCCACGTCCAAAATCTCCTAGAATATTCAAAATACCAAAACATCTCCCCTTAATAGGTTCACAAAGGAGGAAGTTTCAAGGTAAATTCCACTTTTCAATTCCTTCATTTCTTTTTAAGTTCTTTTCTTTTTGTTTCTTTCCTAACCTCCCTTATCCCAAATAGTATTATAACTCCATTAACATACATGTATTGGAATTGTTTTTTGCTAATGGGATATTTCATTATCTTCTCTCCTTTACCCACCCTTTATTTGGATGAAATGAAAGTACCATTTGAGATGTGCTAATTTAGCACATTCAAGGACAACGGTTCATCGATTTATATTATAATCTTTAACTATGGTCATGAAAACATTTTTGTTATGGTTCAACCAGATTATAATATATGTAATACATCCTATTTTTAGTTTTGTAATCCTTTTGTAAAAATTTTATTATGTTATAAAGCAAAACATGTTTATTGTAATCAAACCTTCCGATTAACCAAAACAGTTGTCACTAAGGTTATATATATAATAATCCGACCTCACTCTAAGTAAAAAAATTAAATTTAAAACCATGTAATCTCATGGATGTTCACTAATAGAATATACCTTTATTTCTAGACAACCACTTCCATATTTTATATTTATCTAAACTTGAATATAAGTGAATCGACCTTTTAAAACCATGTGATCAAACGAGCTAGAACAATGAAATTGAACCTTATAACTAGTCAAAAAGGATTTTAATGAACTAAAAAGTGTTATAATAAATCATTTACATATATAAGAGGTTCTGTAATTATGAATTAATTATCCTAATTTGTTTATTCATGTCTTTAATAACAAGTCAAGAACACCTTTGAGCATAAGGTAAGGGATTGCTTAACTCAATTTTCATTCTTTGAGTTATACATCTATTTAAATGGTTACGTAGTTCCAAGAATATGTGTGAATGACCTATGATTGTTTTATACTATATATCCACTTATATTTTGTGGATTTTTATTTTTCACACATAAATATTTCATTGATTCATCGTCACTCTAATGACACAATCTTGGTAAGGGATCCTCCCTCTCACTTTTGTTCAAGATTATTCTCTATGTTATGCTCTTTAATTTTTAATTCTAATGATAGAGTCTATTTTCAAACCTCCCTCATACTGCCCTTGTGACATATAAATAATGGAATACCCATTTACCTTCCATTAATCCCTCGCAATAATACTTGTTACCATGCTGAAATGTTTGTAAGGGGTTTCCCATCTCACTTTCATTTCTATGAGATTTTCATTGTTCGCCACTTATTTCTTATATGTGGTATATGTGTACAGTCATTTGATATATAATAACAGTATTCTCTTTGAATTCATGTTATTAAATTATTCATTTGAGGTTTATTATGTTCTGGTCATATGATTCGACCGATTACATTGTGGTAAGAGACTTTATCTCAACTTCTATTTCGTTGTGACTAACCTTGTATTGTGAACCTAATAATCCTTATGTGGTGTACATGCTTCCTATTTGATATCACTTTTCCTTTGAAATTATATTTATATTAAATATCTATAATCTCATATCATGGGTATGTTTGTTGTCTAAACTGTATACAATTTTACATACGGTGTTTATTTTTGAAAGTTATTATGAAAATATGGAGGAGTCTGTATACTCTACTCTATACGGATATTGAAAAGGCTTATTGATCTTGTATTGAATAAATGTATAAAGAATTATTTGGATATATAGTGGTGTGTGGGGCCCTCTATATCCCCTCGATGCATTGGTAGGTCTCGTGAGACAAATTAGTTGGCGAGAAACCCTTCGAGTTTGTTTCCAAAATATCAGACAGGTTTCTACCCATAGAACTAAACTGTTTGAATGGTATTATGGTTTCATGTGCCAGATACATGAAATACAATTAATAAGCATTCTCTTTATTCATTATCAGCTATTATTATTATCCATGCAGTTTTCACTATGAAAAAATCTATGAATGCAGTTTCATTCTCAGTTTATTAATGGGATTAGTTTTTCATTTATTCATTATGCCATATTGATTATGTTAGTTTTATTGTGATTCACTTATTTTTGTACTCATGCATCTACTATTTTTAACCCTTATTGGGTGTTTGAGCTCACCCTTTCATTTTTTACTTTCAACAGGTGACAAAGAAGAGATCATTTATTGAGTTCTTGTGGATGCAGTTTTTAAGTTTTCATTATGTATTGTATTTTGTAAAATATTCCAATGTAATTTGAGTAACATCTATGTATCTAGTTTCTTAAAGACTAATAAACTGATCATTCTTTCTAGATTTTCATTCCTTCTAGCCATGTCAATATCACAAGTAATGCACTGGCTCCAGTCTAGATGGGTCGGTGTGTTACTCAGTTTTTGAGGCCTTATGGGCCTTTTTTGGCCTCAAAAAATTTGATATAGCTTTACCTGTGTCATAAAAGGAATATAAATCATCACAATATTAGATTTTATATGTGGTAGAGCTCAAACGGACACCCAAATCAAAGTTTTTTGCGGTTTGAAATTTGAGTGACGTTTTTAACTTATTTTACATCTTTCATTAATTTTTTGATTTTTTATCTTCAAATATATATTAAATGACTATTACTCAATAATAATAATAAAATTATTAATTAAAAATATTTTTGTAATTATTTAAAAATACATTTTTACAAAATATCTTATATATTATGAGTAAATTCCTATTTACCAAATCTAAAACATTTTTTAAAAATATATATTATATTTATATCAATAAAAATATATTACATTGAATGAAATATAATTTTTTTGAAGTATACCTTTATTAATTCTACTAAAACAATGCTGATAAAGGAGGGTCTTTGTCATTACATATCAAAAAGCATAGATAAAGACCCCCCCCCCACCCCAATAGTGCTTTTTTACAAATGTTATTAAAAGACCCCATTTATTAGTGCTTTTTTAAAAGAATAGATAAATAGTGGGATTCTATCTGGGCTTGTAAAAAAAGTTCTGAAAAAGGTACCCCTTTAACAGTGTTTTTTTGAGTGTAGTTAAATACACCCTTTAAAAACACTTTTTCAATGCTGACAAATGGAGTCTTTAATAGCATTTTTATCTAGTTCTATTAAAGCCCTAGCATTGGATAAACCTATTTTTTTAGTAGGGATCTCTTCTGGTGATCCTTACAAGACATTTATCAATAAATTGTCTTCTAGAATGTTGGAATGACCTTTACATAAGTCTTGACCCTTATAAAAATCATTTGAAATGTGGAAATGACCTTTAATTAGGATCTATGAACTTTAAATGGGGTGGTTTTACTTAACTAATACAATTTTAAACAAATTAACCTTATATATATTCCTCCTTAAAAATAAAATACAATACTCTAGTAAAATTAATCAATCCAAAATTAAAAAAAAATCAAATAAAAATAAAATAAATAAAATAGTTGACATAAAATTGAATTCCAATCAATTGGTATCAAAGATAAAAAAAGGAATTTGGAAATATTAACTTCAAAAAACTAAAAAACATGTTCTTAGAGATATTGAAATAAGAGAAAACAACATTTAACCACTTAGCCCTAAAAAACTCATTTTTACTCAAATATTGGAAGTGTCACAATTTCTACTCAAAATGATTGAAATGTAATAAATTTCTAGTAAAGGAACATTTAAAACAATAGTATAATTTCATAAAAATAGATGTGGAAAAAAATATCATATTAATGGTATATCAAATTCCCCAACACTTAAATATTTTTTTATCTATAAGTAAAAAATTCATTAAATTTTATGAAAGATAATTAATATCATTATCATTTCTTCCCAAAGAGTACCCCTCACAGGATAGTAATGAGAAAATGGAGATGGTAAATACGTGAGTCCCACCTCTAGTAGGCCCGGAGTTAGTGACTAGTACCGAGGGTATAGTAAACATTTATTGAGAGGAATTCCCCTCTAAGAGAATATGAGGAAGAGAGAGATAATACAGATACACTAATAAAAACCTTCTCAGATGTATAAAATAAATCCAAAATTTCGTACATGCAATGTCATACAGAACTAATACAACTTGAAAGGGAACAAAAAGTACTAAAAAGGTAAAATCGGCAATGACCAGAAATCCTAGACAGCTCTAATAAAACTATAAGCTAGTAATATCCATATCGAACTCTAACCTAATCTGGCTGACCTAAAATCAGTTTATATAAATGTTGAGTGAGCATAAAAATAAACTCAATAATATCCTCCCTAGAGACTCTCATGTAAAAGATAAAGAAAGTATACAAAATCCTAGTGAACAAAAAGTAAAACCAACTCGTCACCTAAACACGTATATTATGTTCCCAGACTCACTATGGATATCTCTCTCTAAGTGTATCATACAAGTGATCATTTATATAATAGTAATAAAACATAAAGGGTACCTTTCTACCACTTCCCCACTATATTTCCACTCTAACCTAACATCATAAGTCTGGATCCATCTCTCTCCAAAAGTAATCCATCTCACAGACACCTGGTCCGAGTATCACAATATACACCTCGTGTATCATATCATCACATCATTTTATATCACTTCTTTATATTGTAACTGAATAGTTTGGGTATTCATAACAACTCATATGATGTGTATCATACATCAGGTACCATACCTCAGTCCATCATAGCCCATACAACAAATAAGGTAACTCAAGACATCACATCCCACATGCATTATAGCTATAATAATCCTTTGGATACTATATCTAGATTTACATGTGTGTGAAATAAACACAATCCATAAAATCCCTATACACATATATATTAAAAAAATTACAACCATGTATACCATCACATAATACTACTAAGAGAATATAATGGGTCCCTAGTGGCTAGTCATCCATCCATTTACCAATCGAGATGTTGTGGAAAATTTCCTCTCATAGACCACTGGGTGTCAGTACCCCTAACCTACATGGTTTGGGTAGCAAATAAAATAATAGAATATAAAGGATATTATATATCTCATAACCAAACTTTAGGAATAACTTAGTCTAAGGCTCAACAGCAGTTTTCGTCACTTAGAAACCAAGCTTCCACTTCTTGGGACTAGATATCTAATAAGAATAAAACCATTTTAATGTTATAGAGTAAATTAATTCTTCCCTTTTTACAGTTAACCTTTCATTTATTAATTCATTATCCCATAATTTAAAATTTCAACATTATAAAGTAAATTAAATTAATCATTATAGTGGATTTCAATCCCTCTAGGCATATTCCTATCCGAGTCTACGGTTTCTTAATATTATCACACTATAATTCTAGAAACAACCAACCCCGTGGGTAAAAATTTTATTAAAAATTATTAACCACTCCAGATTTAAAGTTACTCTAGGAAAACCATCATAATTTACCACCAATAGAAATTAAACCAAACACATCCAACTAGCTCAAGTAGTGGGGAAATAAATACAGATAAACAAGTAACCTGGGAATGGTCCATTAAACATATCCATTCATAAGAAAGAATCCATATTCATCACAAAAATGGTTAAACCCAAACTCAACCCATTCCATCACCTTTGGTGCCATTCCTACCACCCTCATGCATATCCTCATGCATCTCATTATGATAAGAGACAACTGCCACCACATTATCTGAGAATCCCCACCTATATCTCAATGAACATCCCAGGGTTACATCGCATAGCAAGCTCACATTAAGAGAACTTTACAAGGTAGAAATAAATCAAGAATAGTCAAATTGTGTAAGTTCTCAACCTCCCTTTTAAAAGATTCAGTGTATATTAGGTCGATCTCATTCTAGGTTTTCAAATTGGCCCTTATTTCAATCTTATGTGGATTTAAAATAGCCACTATAATAAAATAGGTCATTTATAGTGCTAGAATAGGCCTTTATAAGTGCTAAAAAAAAGTACTGATAATTTGAGCATGGTTAAAGGCTCAAATTGGTTAAAAACGCTTTTTTTCACACTTAAAAGGCCCTTTTATAGTTCCTTTTTTAATGTTGTTAAAGGGGGACTTTAACCATTCTTTTTTTGCACTGATAAAGAATGTTCTATTGAATGGGGTAAAATTATATTTTTATGTACACTGATGACCTAGACCCCCTTTATTAGCACTTCCACAACCCCTTTAATAGTGATCCACTCCCCCTTTATCAGCACATTTCACCCCACCACCTTTTATAAGCACTTTTTAAATGTTAATCCTTATGTTCACCAACCTAGATTCGAACCATGCACCTCTCCATAGACAATGGAATGCTTTTACCACTACACCATGTTGTTTTGTTGTCTGTTTAATGATATTTCTATTTATTTATATATATATTTACATATATTTTTATAATTATTTAAAAAAATATTTATACAATATATATGTGTATGTGTGATATATATATATATGTACTTATATTTATTTAAATATATTATATATTATATTCATTTATATATACTGGAATATAATATAAAATATATCTCTTTATGAATACACACATATCTATATGAATATATAATGTAAAAAAATGGTTAGATATTTTTTAAATTACATTTTTAGTATATTTATTTATTTACATATATAAGAATATGCATTTTTATATAAATATGATGATATATTTATTTATATGAGTTATTTATTATATGTAAATCTAAGAAAACATGCATATGTTTAATTATAAATAAAATTACACTATAATAAATGATAAAATTTCAAAACCATAATATCAATATAAATGTAAGACCTAGGAATAAATTCATTCACCACTTATAAAAGACAATAAGAACCTCTTGAATGAGGTTGAAATCCATCAAATGTTAAAAATTCTGTAAACCGCGACTAAAAACTCAGTTTTCCTGGACTTATGGGCCTTTTTTTGCTGCAAAAAATTTGATATTGCTTTACTATTATCATCGAGGAAATAGAACTCATCATTGGTTTAGATTTGATATGTGGTAGAGCTCACACGGACACCCAAATCAAAAGTTATGGTCATTTGAAATGTGAGTTACTTTTTCAATATATTTTACATCTTTTATAAATGTTTTGTTATTTTTTATCTTCAAATTGATATTAAATGACTATTAATCAGTAATAATAATCAAATTATTAATTAAAAATATTTTTTAATTATTTTATAATCCATTTTCACAAAATATCTTATATATTTAGAGTAAATTACTATTTACCTTATCTAAAATATATTTTAAAAAATATATATTATATTAATATCAATAAAAATATATTTATATATAAATATATTATTCTTAATGAAATATAATTTTTTTGAAGTATGCCTCTATCAATGCTACTAAAAAATGCTGATAAAGGAGTGTCTTTATCATCACTTCTGAAAAGGCACTGATAAAGCCCCCCCCCCCAATAGTACTTTTTTACAAATGTTATTTAAATACCCCATTTATAAGTGCTTTTTGAAAATCATTGATAAAAAAGTGTGATTCTATTAGGGCTTGTAAAAAAGTGCTGAAAAAGGTACCCCTTTAATAGTGTTTTTTTGAAGCGTAGAAAAAGACCCCCTTTAACAACACTTTTTCAGCTCTAATAAATGGATTCGTTAACATCATTTTTAGCTAGTTATATTAAATCCCTAGAACTGGATAAACCCAGTTTTTTAGTAGTGAGCTCTTCTAGTGGTCTTTATAATACATTTACCGATAAATTCCCTTCTAGAATGTTGGAATGACCTTTGCATAAGTCTTAAAACTTATGAAAATCGTTTTAAATGTGGAAATGAACTTCACATAAGATGTATAATCTTTACATGGGTTTATTTTACATAACTCATACAATGTTAAACCAAATAACCTTATGTAGCTTCTTCCTTAAAAATAAAATACAATACTCTAGAAAAATTAATTAACCCAAATCTAAAATAAAAATTCAAAGAAAAATAAAAAAATAAAAAGTTGACATAAAATTGAATTCTAATCATTTGGTATCAAAGATAAAAAATGGAATTTGGAAATATTAACTTCAAAAAACCAAAAAAAACTTGTTGTTAGTGATATGGAAATAAGAGATAACATCATTTAACCACTTAGACCAAAAAACTCATTTTCACTCAAATATTGAAAGAATCACAATTTTTACTCAAAATGATTGAAATGTAATAAATTTCTAATAAAGGAACATTTAAAAAAATAGTATAATTTCATGAAAGGAGATGTGGAAAAAAATATCATATTAATGGCACATCAAATTCCCCCACACTTAAATAATTTCTTATCTGTAAGTAATAAATTCATTAAATTTAGTGTAAGAAACTTAATATCATGACCACTTCCCCCCAAAGATTACCCCTCCTAGGATATTAATGAGAGAATTGAGATGGTAAATACTCGAGTCCCCCTCTAGTAGTACCTAAGTTAGCGACTAGTACCGAGGGTATAGTAAACATTCATTAAGAGGAGTTTCCCTCTAGGAGAATATGAGGAAGAGACATATAATACAAATACACCAATAAAAACCTTCTTAGTTGTATAAAATAAATCCAAAAGTTTATACATGAAATTTCATACAGAACTAAGACAACTTGAAAGGGAACTAAAAATACCAAAAAGGTAAAATCGACAGTGACCACAAATCCCAGACAGGTCCCATAAAACTAAGAGCTAGTAATATCCATATTTGTCTCTAACCTACACTAGCTGACCTAAAATGAGTTTATATAAATGTTGAGTGAGCATAAAAATAAACTAAATAGGATCCTACCATGAGACTGTCATGTAAAAGATAAATAAGTATACAAAATCATAGTGAACAACAAATAAAACAAACTCGTCACCTAAACACATATACTAAGTTCCTAGACTCACTATGGTTATCTCTCTCCAAGTTGATCATACTAGTGATAATTTATATTATAATAATAAAACATCAAGGGTTCCTTTCAACCAATTCCCCACTAGTTTTTCACTCTGACCCAACATCATAAGTCCATATCCATCTCTCCAAAAGTAAGCCATCTCACAAACACCTGGTCTCAGTAACACAACATCCACATCATGTATCATATCATCACATCATTTCATATCACTTATTTATATAGTAATTGAAAATTTTGGGTTCTCATCACAACTAATATTATGTTTATCATACATCAGTTATCATACATCAATCCATCTTAGTCTATAAAACAAATAAGGTACCACAAGCCATCGCATCCCACACACATTATACCTATAATAATCCTATGGATACTATATCTAGATATAAATGTGTGTGAAATAAACACAATACATAAAATACCTATACACAAATATATTAAAAAACTAAAAACCATGCATACCATCACATAATACTACTAAGAGAATATAATGGGACCATAGTGGCTAGTCATCCAACCATCTTCCCATCGAGATTTTTTGCAAAATTCCCTCTCATAGACCACTGGGTGTCAATACCCCTAACCTACAAGGTTGGGGTAGAATATAAAATCATCTAATATACATGATATAATATATATCATAACTAAACTATATGAATAACCTAGTCTTGGGATCAGTATCATTTGTCGTCACTTAGACACCAAGCTTCCATTGCTTGGGACTAGATATCCAATAAGCACACAACCATTTTAAGGTTCAAGAGTAAATTAATTCTTCTCTTTTCACAGTTATCCTTTCATTTATTAATTCATTATCCACTAATTTAACATTATCATCATTATAAAGTAAATTAAATTAATCATTAGAGTGAATTCCATTCCCTCTAGGCATATTCCAATATGAGTCTACAGTTTCTTAATATTATCTCTCTATAATTCTAGAAACAAACAACCCCATGGGTAAAAATTTTATTAAAGATTATTAAACATTTCATAGTTAATTTTACTCTATGAAAACCATCCTAATTTAGCACTAATATAAATTCAACCAAGCACATCCATCTACCTCGATAATTGGGTAAATAAATACATATAAACAAGTAACCTGGGAATTTTCCATTAAACATATCCGTTCATAAGAAAGAATCCATATTCATCACAAAAATGGGTAAACCCAAACTCAACCCATTCCATATCCTTTGGTGTCATCCCTAGAACCCTCATGAATACTCTAATGCATCTCACTATGATAGGAGACAACTGCTGCCACATTATCTGAGACTCCCCACCCATATCTCATCGAACATCCCAAGATCACATCGCATAGAAAGCTCATATTTAGAGAACTTCAAAAGGTATAAAGAAATCAAGAATAGTCAATAGGGGGCTTGGGATGTAAAATATGGCATTCAACCTTCCTATAAAAATGGTCTCTCACAACCCCCAACCAAAGGAATTCAGCCTTCTTAAGAAAACTTTCTCTGATAGCCCCAAGGATTATCGTTATCAAACAATTAGTTTTTATTCCATCCCGAATTAACCCATTCATTATTCATAGGTTATAACTTAGAGAAACCTAATTAATCAAATATAAAAAGCTATAAAATATTTAAACATGCTCTCTAGTATGAAACAAGTTTCAAAAAACTAAGGGAAAAATTCTTCTTATTTACCTTTAATTTTTATTATTATTCTCAATAAGAATTAACATGATTCACATTATTTATTAATTCCAAAAACACATCGAATAATATTTTCAAATGAACATGAATTTAACATCAATTTTATTTTCATCAAATTATAAATAACAACAGATTACAAACATTCCAGTTCTTTAATTCTTAATCCAATTAATTAATTAATTTTATTTTTACATTCTTTTCCATTTTCCAATAAACAAATTCTAAATTGAGATTAGAAACATGATACAAATTCATAGTATATATATAACACTATAAATTAAATGAAGAGGAAACTATTATCATTGCATTAAAAAATGACATGTGATCCAATTATTTATTAATCTAGTTCAATCCTTATTAAGTCAATCCCATTTCCAACTAAAGGGATAAACCATGTTCAGTTTATGATTTCACATAAATAACTTATAAGAAACAAATCCTAATCCTCAAAAGAATCAATTTTATTTGAACAATAATGGACCAATATTGTGGATCGTCATCACTTATCTAACAATAATTTATATCCCTACAAGGACTCTATGCAACAAATGTTCCAAAAAACAAAAACATTACATAAGAACATGGATAAGAACATCCATTGTATAGAAAGAAAGAAACAAGAGGATCAAATAAAGGACCACAAGAGACTGAGGAAGAACCAACCACATCTCTTCATGGATCCAACAAGAAAATCCAGGAATAAATTTCCTTTGAAGGTCTCTCAAAATGCCTAAAGAAATGTCATTGGATGTCTAGATCATTAGGAGGTAATGTGTACATTTTTTGAAAACTGAAGGTGTTGTAGGTTATAAAGTGTATAGAACAGATGATATATACATCATAAACCCCAAATTTATATCATAAACACAAAAAACATTAAGTTCCACCAAAAATTGTGTCTCATAAAACTGTATGGCCTATATTTAACTTACATCGCAATCCCCTTCTTACACTGTGAATTATCTGTGATTTCATATTTTAGCATCCAAACACCTCCATACCTCCACTAATCCTCTTTAAAGATCCATAGGATTTCAAAACATGAAAATGGTTTGGATATATGGGTATGGGACCTTATATATGATACCTCTAAAATAATTTTTTCCTCAAGAATCCAAAACCAAAAGGCAGAGAGAAAATGAAAGGGTCGTCCAAATAGCTGCCATGTGAGATACCTATCGAGGACATCACCATCACAAGAGATCAAAAAAATTATCATTTGAAAAAATCACAAATCCATGAAACCATAGAAACTATATCCTAAACTCTCTCCTAGAAGAGATACCTGTCAAACAAGAGTAGGTCCATAATGAACAATTAGAGGAAACCATCTCATAACCAAGAAAATTTTCAATAATCACAACTTTAATTACAACTATAGAATAGATAAATAAAAAAATTAGGTTTCTAAGCATGTTTTTGTGAATCACATTCTTAGGTAGTATCTTTTACACCACTGTGCCTCCATGATATACAAACCAAGGGAAAATCAGATCCATGAAACACCTTCCCATTGAAGTTATAGATCTCTAAAAGCCACTCATCAAAGGTTACATCATTTTCAACATAGATCTAAACCCAATAAATAATGTGAGATTCACCAGAAAGTTAATGGTGGAGATGATACATGTGAAAAAAATTATGTATCCAACTCATTTATGGTGGAGGTTCTATCTGATATTCCAAGACTCTAATGCGATCCAACACCTCAAAAGGTCCAACAAACTGGTGTCAAATTAAATATTAATGTCTCTTGTATTCAGGGATACATACATGTAGGAGGTGTTATCTATGACCCCTTAAGCTCGGTGTGGCTTGCCTTTGGCTCATTATATGGGAATGGTTATTCTTTACAAGAAGAAGTAGAGGCCATGGTTAATAGTCTTGAATTATGCCTCTCTAATAAAATATCCTTAATAGTAGTAGAGACCAACTCAAAAAAAATGGAACTCCATTAATGGCCTCTCCTCCACTCCCTAGGATAACACCTATTTTTTCATAGATGCAAGACACTCATCTCTAATGGAATTGATATTATTCATATATGTCTTGAAGGTAATTGGGTGGATGACTTCTTGGCCTCTAAGGCCTCTCAATAAGCCCCTCATATGGAGTTATTTATCACTAAATTTTTCCCTCTAGGATGTGCAGATATTGTTATAGGATATGCTCTTGAACTCTACTTCTAGAGGCCCTTATGATCTTATATTCTCTATTTTATTAGATAAATAAAAAAAACATCGTATTCATAAAAAAACTCAACCACTGGTAGGTTCCTCATCCATGAACTTCCAAAATACTTGACATAATAACACAACACGTCTTCCAGATTCGGAACAGTATGCTCTATTTGACCATCCATATATGGATGAAGAGTAGTGATAAGGAAACAAATAAGATCCAAGAACATTATGGGGACCTCTTTACACCCTATAGGTAAAAAGGGGATCACAGTCTGAGATAATCATCCTTGGAACTATGTGGTGTCTCCACAACTCCTCGAGATACTTCCTCAAAAAAACCTCCATTGAGCTCAACTCTAAAATTTCTAGGAGGTGAGATGATTTCATAAAATGATCCAGTATCATCTATATAGAATCACATCCTCAAAAAGCTCAAAGAAAACTGGTAATGTAGTCCATACAGATTTCCTCCCACTTCCACTAGGGAATATCTAATGGCTAGAGCAACCAACTAGGAATGTGTTGATTATCCTTCGGCCCTTTGTAAAACCAAACATTGAGACACAAACTCTGTATTTACAAGATTCAACCTAGAACACCAAAAATAACCTCTCAGATCTTGGTATATCATTTTTCACATCAGAATGTACCAATAAGGGTGAGTTATGGAAATCACAAAGAACCATCTCACGCAAAATCAAAGGGTTTAAAATCCTCCCTTATAAAAATACATGATTATTTTTCTCCTTGGACCAACCATTAGAGGTATCACCAAATAAAACCTAGTCTCTCCAAACCTCCACCTCAGAATCCACCAACTCAGACTTCTCCACCTACTAAAAAAATATAATTGTGCTATAATCCGAAAAAGAAAAAAGCTACCTCAAACCTCTCCCATATCAACATTCATAACTAAGATCTCTTCTATCACTCTTCAAGAATCTCTAGATTCATGCACAGTATCACTATGTGACTTCATGATCAATGCATTAGGTAAAATATTTCTCTTGTATGGGTTATATGAAATCTGTAAGTCATACTCCTATAATAATTTCACCCATTGATGTTTTTTCAAATTCAAGTCACATTGGGAGAAGACATACCTCATGATCTTATGATTAGTAAAACCAATAAAACTCTCACCAATGAGGTAATATCTCCCTAAATTTAGGGAAAACACAACTACCACCAACTTGAAATAATGCATTATATAGTTACTCTCATGGGAATGTAATTATAAATAACCATATGAAACAAATAATATCAAATGTATCTAAACATATCCCCGCCCAAGACATTAATCATTATTTTAAACCTCAAACTAAACTCCCTCTACTGGAAAACAAAATGGCTATAATGTTGATCAAATTATCCTTTAGGTAATCAAAATATGTCTGACACTGGTCTATCCACAAGAACATCTCATCCTTTCTAGTAAAGGATTTCAGATTAGTAAAAACCGAACATAAACCAAATATGAACCTATTGTAATAGCCTTTAAGACTAAGGAAACTTCTCACCAATGTGATAGTCATAGTAACATACCAAGAATCAACTACCTCTATCTTTTAATTATCCACTGAAACTCCATTCTAGGATACCACATGGCCCAAGAAAAAAACTTATCAATCCCATAAATCTAATTTAAAAAAATTACCAAACATCTAATGATGATGAAGAACCCCCAAAAAAGAATGTAGACTCTTTGTATACTCTTCCATAGACATAGAGTACACTAGGATTCCATCGATGAAAACCTCCATGAACTTTTCAAGGAACTTTCTAAATATTGTTTTCATTAAACCCATGAACATCACTGGAGCATTCAACACATTGAACAGTAACACAATGAAGTCATAATTTCCATGATGATAGTAGAAATCATTCTTCAAAATATTCTCATCATTTACCCACATCTGACGATATTTTTACCATGGATTGATTTTTAAGAACCAACTTTCTCCTTTAAGCTGATAAAATAATCCATAAATCCCAATAAGTGGATAGTGGTTCTTCACTATCACCTAGCTCAAGTCATGATAATTAATACAAAACTACAAACTTTCTTCAGACTTCTTTACAAAAAAATTAATACACCCCAAAGTGACACACTCAGTCAAAAAAAACCTCACTATAATATACCATCGAGTTGTAAAACAAATATCTCACAAATCAAAATGTGACATCCTATATGAATACTTCAAGATACGATACAAGTCTAGTTATAGCTCCTTCCCAAACTCGGTCACTTATTAAGGGTTTAAAGATAAAAATTTCTCAAGGAATACATTAGGGTAATCTTAAAAAACCTTCAGAAACACTAGATGTTGAACCTACAACAAAATTATCATTATCACGGATATCAATGAATATAATGACAGAACATTCCTTTAATCCATATGAGGGTCTCACTCACAAATGAACACTACTGGATCTCCATCAGTATCATAGAACTCAACCTGGATCCTAAATAAATCCAAAAAAATATTTCACTAAAAAAATAAAATCCATGCTTATGATGATGTCATAAGGATGTATACATAAACATAGGAAGTTAACAAAATATTGGTATGACCCCAACAATAGATCAAAGTTTCTATAAACTTCATACAAGTTAGATCAACCTCCTATTGGCATAGTTAACCCCAAGGGAACTAGAAGTATCTCTGCATTAAATCTCAACGTATGGACCATCGTAGGATATATGAAAAAGTGAATATCTCTCAAATGAAAAAAATCATGTACCAATATAGAAAACAAGAAAAGGGCAGCTCAAACAATATCTTTCTCCCTAGCGCTAGCAACTCTAAAGCATGAAGCTAACTCAGACCTAATCCATGGCCTCACTAAACTTTTTGAATACCAAATCCATGTCCCCACACTACTATATGAGTATGATTTCAATCTTATTTATATCCTCTATCCATCCTATATTCTCTATGATAATCCTACTATAGAACACCATGTTGTTTCTACCTCAATCGAAACAATGTCAACGGAGGAACCTAAAGTGGAACACCTAATGCATGATGAAAACTCATAATGGTTGGTCACTCTCACCACTGATGACCTCATCCTTCACAAGAAAAACATTTTTCTAGTCCCTTGGAATAAGTCTGAGATCTACCTTCACTAGAGAAATAAGATGATAAGGTCCGATATCTACCCTCGGGTGACCAAAAACTCTTCTATCTGGGAAACTACGAACCTCAAACCACATACATACTTCAAAATAAATCATAACTACTCCTATATCATAATGATCTAGTTTATTCCATCATCCTATCAATGATATATACTCTTGATAACATCTCATGATATTTCAATAAAATAAATGAGGTAACTAGGTACGGAATCTCTAGACACAAAGCCTCGTAGAAATTCCTCACTTTGGATTTATCATATTGAAAAAATTCTAAAGCATGTCGAATAAGGGTCCTAAAATAGATCCAAAACTCTCACACACTGGAACTCTCCTATCGAAGGGTAAGAAGATGATAGTGATTATCCACCTTCATGGTAAAAATAATCATCTGTATTTAGAACCGATCTCTAAACTTCACCCATGAGACCACTGAATCCTTACGATCACTGAGGAACAAGTCCACCATATCCTTGCTACCCCATGAAACATCATCACAGCCAATAAAACCTAGTTTTCCTTCCAAATACAGATCAAAATTAACTTTATCTCAACCTACTATAACTTGTCTTATATAACTTTGAATAAAATGAAGACCTCGTATTTGGGTAGGCTCTTGCACTGAAAATATCAAAGTGTCCTCATCCAAGTTTCATCATTATCGACCTCCACTAATCCTAAATATTATGGAATATTATACATAACATATTCATTGTGAGCATAACAAGAATATAAACTTGGATCCATACCTGAAATAAGAAAAAATGGTTAGACTCCTAATCCTGGAATGTGGAATATTTAACACTAATTGATTATTTATTTCATTATCTTGTTTAAGTATTTAACCTATCCCAAGGTATACGCATTTCAAATATAGGCGCAAAGAATAATGATGTATAATCCTTTCCTATGTATCTACCATGTGACCGACATCACTTTTTTTAATAGCATCAATAAGAATAAAGTTCCATACATCAGATCATATAGGGCCCTAAATACCTATTTCTGATTCAATCTTCTATATTAATATTGCTTATTAAACCTAGTAGACATCGTTTCCCTACTAACACAAATATTCTTACCTTTTTCTAACTCTAAAATCTATCCTATGCCTCAAACTAAACCTTTTATACCACTATATCATGACCCCCTACCCACCAAAGAGTATCTCTCCTTGGATGTAAATGAGAAAAGGGAGATGGTGACTGCCCAAGTCCCACCTCCAGTAGGTCCGGGGTTGGAAAATAGAACTTAAGGTATCATAAACATATAATGGGAGGAATTAACCTCTAAGAGAACATGAAAAAGTTCAATAATACAGATACACCAATGAAAATCTTATCATATATATATAATAAATCCCGATTTGTATTCATGTGATGTCATACAGTACTAAAACAACGAGAAGGGGAAAAAAATACCATAAACATATGCTTGTCAATGACCACAAAGCTCGAACAGCTCCTAAAAAACCACGAGCTAGTAATATCCTAACAACCCTCCAATATTCTCTAGTTAGCACAAAAATTGTTTATATAAATATAGGGTGAGTATAATAGTATACTTAGTAGTATCCTCCTCAAAGACTCTCATGAAAAATAAAAAGAAAGTATACTAAATCCAAAGTCAAAAATAAGTGAAACTAACTTGTTACATAAATTGGTATATTAAGTTCCTAGCCACACCATTTCTATCTCACACCAAGTATTTCATACAATAGATCATCTAGAATATAATAATAAAACATCAAGGGTACCCCACTACTACTTCCCTACTATTTTGGTACTCTGCCCTAATGCCGCATGTCCTAATCCATCTCTCTACCAAAATAAGTCATCCCAAAAACACTTGGGATAAGTATTACAAAATATACCCCATGCATTGCATCATCACATCATCCCATATAACATCTCCATATAGTAACCAAGCAGTTTTTAGGAGCCCCCATAGACTGTATAAAATGTATCATACACTGGTAATTATACATAAATCCTTCATAATCCATACACTGGGTAAGGTACCACAAACCATCATAACTGATATGTTTCGTGCCTATAATAATCAATTGGAAACTATATATTGATACACTTGTGTGTCAAATAACAAAAAACCATCACATCCCTCTACGCACATATATGGTAAAACTAACCATCAGGCATACCAACATATAATACTACTAAGAGAAGAGATTAGGACTAGAGGGTGTATTGATCTATCCATCATCCCACTGGGATATTGAGTAAAACACCCTCCCATAATCCACTAGGTCTCAATTTCCCTAACTAACATGGGTGGGGTAGTGCGTGAAATTACAAAATTTACAGGTTATAATATATCTCACAACCAAACTAGGGGAATAAACCTATTTCTAGGCTCAACTACTACTATCACCACTCTGATGCCTAACTACCACTACTAGAGAATATATATCTTATAATAAAACAACCATTTTAAGGAGATAAATTAAATTGATAATTCCATTTCTAATTGACACTACTAGGGAATAAATATCTTATAATGATACAACCATTTTAAGGATCTAAATTAAATTTATAATTCCATTTTTATAGTTATCATTTCAGTAATTAATTCATTAACCATTAATTAATCATCAGTATTATTCTGAATTACATTATAATAGTCATTATAATGAAGTACATGCCCTCCAATCATATTCTAGAATGAGTCTAAGGTCTCTCATGATCATCTCTTTTGAATTATAGAAAAAAATTCAGGGGTTAAACATTTATTTAAAATTATTAACCAATCCATATTTATAGATACTCAAGGAAAACCATCCTTGTCTAAAACTAAGATAAATTCAACCAAGCACATTCATCTGCCTCGAGCAATGGGGAATGGAATACAAATAAACAAGAAACTCAACCATCATCCATTAAAAGTATTCATTCACAAAAAAGCATATAGCATTATCATGAAAATATGTAAGCCCAACTTCAACCCATTCTATAACCTTCAGTGTCATCCTCGACACCCACATGCATATCCTAATGCATCTCACTATCACAAATGTCAACTACTGCCACATCATCCAGTCCTCCCCACCAATATCTCATCAACCATACCAGTCTCATACCATATAGAAATCTCATATCAAAATCACATCATAAGTAATACACAAAAAAAGCATAATCAAGAGGGTAAACTATGACCTAAAATAAGGTATTCATCCTTCTCATGTAAATGTCCTCTCGTAACCCTCAATACAAGGCATTCATCCTTCTCAAGAAAACATGATTTCACATCCCCAAGGATTATATTTTTCAAAAAAATGGTTTTTATTCCATATTGAATAAAACAATTAATTGTTCACACATTCCAACTATGAGAATACTAAGTCATCAACTATAACAAGATATCAAAATGATTAATCATTCTATCTAGCATAAAAGAAGTTTCAACCAAGTGAGAGAAGAAATGTTCTCATTTAAAATGACTTTTTATTATTATTCTCAACAATAATTAATATACATCACATTATTCATAAATTCCAATAACACATGGAATAAAATTTTCAAATTAACACGAACTTGTCATCAATTTTATTGTTGTAAAATAAAATAGAACACTATATTACAAACATACCCCTTATTTAATTATTAATATAATTAATCAGTTAATTCTAGATTTATGTTCTTTACCATTTCCTACTGAAATCAACATGATAAACCAAGAATAAAAACATGATACATAAGTATATAATAGACATAACACTATCTAGAAAATCAAGATACAAACCATCATCATGGTATTAAACATAGACATGAGATTTATATCCAATTCTTTACTAATTTGGTTTAATATTTAATAGGTTAGTCTTATTCCCACACAAAGGTCCAAACAAAGGTAAATTTATGATTTCATGTATATAAAATAGAATTAATGAATCCCATACCTCAGAAGTATCAATGTTCTTCATAGAAAACATACCAACATTATGGATCACGATCACTTGTTACGAAAGAAGCTACATACCTCCAAGTATGTTCCACCATAATCGCACAAAAACAATCCCAATTTCAAAAGAATATAAATAGGAACCACCATTTCGGAGAAATAAATAAAAGGGAGGATTGACATCTAAGGAACACACAATAATGAGGGATAACTAACTTCATATCACTATATATTTAAAATGGGAAACCAAGAAGTGATACCCTTTGAAGGGATCCTAAAATTCCCAAAGGAATTCCATTATCCATCTTGAGATTTGGGAAACAATGCATAGGGTTTGAGGAAAATTGAGGAATTTTAGGTTATAAAGAATGATGGATAAGTGATATTTTCAGTGAAAACCCCTCTTTTTCATCATAAACACATCAAACATTAAGTTACATTGAAAAAAACGTCACCTCAAACTACATATCCTATATTTAACTTATGATTTAAACCCCTAGTCTTGATATGAATTATTCATGCTTCTAGATTTTAGTATCCAAACACCACCAGACCTCCAGTAAGCCTCTTCGGATCTCCATGGGCTTTGTAAACATGTAATATTTTGGGCTATATAAATACAGGACCTAACATGTAATCTCAAAAATGAAATAATTTGCATGCTAATAAAGAAGTGAATTTAGAATATATTTACCCTAATTAACTCTATCAAATGAAAATAAATGATTTTTCTTCTCAAAAATAATTTTTTTGGTGAATAGAAATATATTTGAACACATAAAAATTAACCACAACTGAATGGATGATTGATTTTAATAATTTCAAAAAAAGAATAAATAAATCATCTAAAACTTTTATAATAAAAAAATCTCAACCTAGGATTACGATTTCATTTCCAACCTGATTGAATACAAATTCTATTAGTTTAAATATATCAAATAAGTTTAAGTTCAATTAAAATTATAAAATTTATAATCAAATTTAACAAAAATAATTTTAAAAAAAATATATCAATGAAAATATATTAATTTATTGAATTTATGGTTTAATAGAAATTATTAACCACTCAAAGTATCAACACAATCCTCAAATTCAAGAAAAAATTAAAAACACTAAAAATGAAAGTTGATCCTTAAAACATTAAATTTTGAAAAAAGTGATTTTTAATCTACTATTAATGAAATAGAATTACACAAAGTTAAAGACCTCTCCCCCACACCTCAAATTTTATATTGTTCCCAATGTTGAACCGAAAGGTGGAAGAATAATAGTTTATGTTCAAATATATTTTTAAATTTAGTGTTCTAACATGATGTTCAAGGGTCTCAATATATTTCAAAACTTATCATTCTACACATTGATCCAATAGAAAAATTACTACAAGATAAATTTTTTCCCATATAGTTTCCACATTAACTTTTTCGAGAGTAATTTTAAAATAAAAAAAATTATTAAAATTTTATATTTCAAAAAAAGTTTTAAAAAATCAATTGAATCAATATGTAATGGCCCGATATAACCAAAAAGAATACATAAATAATCGGCAATATTTTCTAAGTGATTTCAAATTGAACTAATTGTTCCCAAAAAATCTATCATTTCAATTCCTGAAAATAGAATTAGTTTATTCTAAGAATGTTATAATAGAGAAAATGTGTATTATTAAAGATAAAACTACCCTGATAAAGAATATTTATCTTTGAATGAACTACAAATAACACATTTCTTCACTTTGGCCTGAAAATATCCCTCTTGTTACCAAATTACTATACAAAAAACATGAAAATATTGACATTAGATAATAATAAATTAAATCATGAAAAAAAAATATCTATATTTTATATGTAAAGGAATTATTGTTTTAAATTTCTCTTGTATGTATCTCCTCTTGTTATTTTAAATAAAATTGAATTCTTCCTCTAAATATATTGAATTCTCTAAGTGGGGTACAGTAGGATGAATCTCTTTAAAAATACCCGAGAGACTAAGAAATAAATTCTCAGTCAATATAAATAATCTAAGATCTATAAAATTATTATAATTTGTATTAATGTAAATTTTTGATAAAATAACTTATGACTCATCACACTCTAAGATATCCAAAAAAATATAAGAATGTACAATTGTTTTCATTTTAAACAAACATGAGATATATAAAGGTGCTCATAAAATTAACATGTTTAAGAAATGTTTTAGTAAAAAAAATTTAAAAATCATCTAAAATTTCTTAAAAAATATAAATAAATTTATAGGGTGCTAAAAAATATTTCAATAAAGATTCAAAATGATTTTAAAATTTCAAATATTAATGTCAGAAAATCACCCCTTCTATTTCAAAGAGTCGAGTAATGCATTTTGATTTAGATATTTTAGAGAATATCCCCCCCCCCCACAAACAAACAAAAACACTTAATTTCCCACAATAAAAAAATTAAACACAAAAAAATGTAAAAAAAATATAATATTAATTATTAGGGAAACATGTAGTAGTTTCCATAATTAAAAATTCAAGAAAAATGAAAGAGACACTCCCCTAATAGTATGGAATTATTCTTCAATGCATAGCCCAAATGATCACTATATATAACACTTGAATTTTTATTTGGTATTTAATATTTAAGAACCTATATGAGAGAAATAAACTGATCATTAGATATATCCATTAAATATCAAAACATGGAACCAAATAAGAAAGAAGAGGGAACGATAATGAATATTCAAGAAAATAATGACAAAGTTATTACAGTGGAATAACTATTTCTAAATTAAACCCAAAAAATAAATGGGTAGGCGTATGGTAAATTAATATTGAAAAAAATAAAGTGTATATTTAAAAGAAAATCATTAAAACGATGATTTATTAAAAACATGGTATCTTGCCAATATAGTGTTATCTTTTAAGTCCCTGTACAGACTTTACACAACATACAACTGAAGTCTAATGGAATGTGTGGTTCACTATTTAGGAACCCCCACATGTGTGTCACCCATTTTTTTACGAGCAAAATGAGTTATGTGGGATTTAAAAGATCTGTGGAAGCATTAAAAAACCACAACAATTGTAAAATACTATTAAAACATTCCTTTAAACGTTCAATATTCCATTTTATCGTGTTCTACAATTATTCCAAAATTGAACATTTTCAAGTCTTCTCAAATGGAAATAAATATATTGAGTGTTTCTAAACATTTTTGAGGATTCTCATTGCAATTTTCAACATTTGATACCATTAACTCGTCAAAAATGATTTAATCATCTGATTTTGAAATTTAGTTTCAAGAAGAGGTTTTTTTTTAATTTGTTTTTATTTTATTTTATTTTTTTGAAGAATTTGAAATAAATTATGAAACCAAAAAAACATTTATCTCAACCTAAAAAATTAATCTCAATCTACATTGTTTCAAATTTAGAAAGAAACTAAGCATTATCATTGGGAAAATTTAATATAAATTCAATTTAACCTCTTGAGCTATTAAGTTAATATCAAAATATTTCAATTCAAATCCTAATAAATTTGTTTCCTGTTTGTATTTATACACATTTAAAAAAAATTGAATATATCTAAATTCTTTATTATCAAAAACCTGATTTGATAAATCTTTCTCATCACTCATTTACTCTGAAAAAAACTATTTGGGTATAAGTTAAAATGTTTGTCATCAACCATAGGTTCAAGTTTAAATTCAAAATTCCATCCTATAAAGAAACAAAAAATCAATAGAGTGTTACAATTAAGATTCTATGTTGGGTTCAATTCAATTTTAAGAAAATAAAAAAACAAAAAAATCTAGATAAATATTTTTTCCACTAAATGATAATCATTGATTTTCAAGTCCATTATTAGTTATTTTGAGAAATAAAAAGTGGGGCAACCAAAAAGTGATTGTCAAAAAATAAAATTTACTCAAATTTTACACCCTCAACCTCTTTATCATGATACAATAGTAAATTTGTTAGGGTCAAACTATAAAAATAGAGAAGTATAATTTTCAAAATAAGTTTAAAAATCATATAATTTGAATCTTTAAATTTAATGTTTTCTTTCAAAAAATCACAAACTTCAAACTCTATTACATAACCCAACAATTAAAAAAATAAAGTTTTTTTAAAATTTAAATTATTATTTTAAAGTTTTTTCTCAACTAAAATCAAAATTTATTTGAAAATAAACCCATTCTTATGTTTTGTCTCATTGGTTTGATCTTCCTCCTCACTTTCCAATTCATGTTGAGATTTACCTTTTTCATTTGTTAAATTTATTAATGTGATAAGTTTTTGTATTTCAATTTTAAATTCTTATAACTCAATGGTTTATCCCCTGATGTTTTCCTCACTTTCCACTACACTAACATTTTCATGGTGTCCCAAGTCATTTTTCTTCTCACAAATTTAAACTTTATTATATTCATACATTTTTTCTAAGAACTATCAAGTTTAATTATATAATTTTTGGAATATTGTTTCATGATATTATTAATATTATTAAAATTTAACAAGTATATTCGACATCATCTTCTTCCATTATAATTAATATTTAGTTTTTGTATCATAAAATTAATGGGTTTCTTCATCATTTTGGGGTTGTTGTTGTTTGTTATAAGTACACTACCAAGAATTATACCCATAATAGCCACACTAAAAATAGATATATTGCTACTTTTATTCCCAACAATGAATTGATCCATTTAAAACACAATAAAACACTAATAGTCCCACAAAATCTTCAAAAAATTCAGCAACTATAATTAAAAGTAGTACATTTAAGCTTATAAATCAAGCACAACGATTTTAAAGAAACCTCAACAATATTTTAAAATAAAACATGTAATATCAAACACATATTATAGAATCATAAATAAAATTTTTAACTCATGGAATCAGTGAAACATCATCATATTGTTTCCTTTTTAATTTCTTTTTATTTTATCTATTTGTGTTTACCAAAGAAAATTTAACACCAAGCCATCCTTGGAAATGGTTGTACATTTTAAAAAGGATAAAGGTTTTCAATGCCATAAAAATATCATTTATAATCTCCTAAACTATAAAATAATTGAATGTTTGAACCCAAGGTAAGGGGGTGAGAATTATAAGGAATTTATTAATTTATAAACAAAGAAAAGATTGGAAAATTTTTATACTGAGATGAATGTATATGCGGAATTAAAATAAATAAAGTAATGCATATAGTTTTAACCGTGATCAGAACAAAACAATATTATAAAATGGGATAATGATAAAACCATATTAAGGGAAGTCTAATTGAGGATTTTATTGAAACATTATGTTCTTTAGGAAACCATTTCAATAGGACTTTCAAAATTGATCATAAAACTTTTTATATTCTCTATCAAGTGATATAACTGCTATTGTATTAAACTCAATATTTGTAAGGAATGGTTTGTTAAGAATATAAAATAGAAAGGAATATATAATACATTGTTGATATAATTTTATATTTACTCACAAACATCCATTCAAATAGTACAAAAAACAATCTATCGATTATATTAATGGCAATAAAGGTTCAAAATAGTCCTAAAATTTCTTTTATATTTTCAATGATTACAAAAAAATATTGAATTGAAAGAGAAAATTACATGAAGAATTAATATTGATTGGGTAATAAATAATCAATAACGTAAATTAATTTAACAAACTAAAATCATAAGAGTGGCAGTTAAAGTACACCACACCACCAAAGGTATCCAAAGGTAATGCCTGAATCATTTTTCAAATGAACTAGGATCTCTTTGAACCATGGTGTGATAACACCCCCAATTTTCTAAGGATGAAGAATAAGAGACCGTCTATTTTCAGAGAGTCTTTACCAAGCATATAGAATCACACCCCAACTACTATATCATGGAAATAAGTGTATATATCCATGAGGACTCTACTTGGGGTTAATGCATTCACTCATGCATTATAACATACAAGTAAATTCCATGTCCAGTTCATATATAACATACATGAATGTGACTCCATATATGTTTTGTCTTATGAAATGGTTCTATAAATGATATACAAAAAGGGAGAGTTCAGACATCCAGGTCATTAAATATAGTGGCATAATATTGCATGTATTACAATATAGTCATGTTTCATATATAGGTTGTGGATCTTATACCCACCCATTTATATCACAAGTATTTAGGGAATATATCTATTTCAATATTCCACCTACACTAACTCAAAAAATACCTTGTTCCATTTTACCTTATATTTTTCACATATAAGAAAAGAGTGGCCCCTAGAAAACAATCAATGTTACTCAATCTATTAAGAAGTCTGGCATGATCTCTATCAAACACATGTATCTTTATACCAGTGTATTCCAGTATAAATCATATGAAAATTTTTATTTTAATATTTTCCCTTTATCTAAGCTATTGAGTGACTATAGGAAAAAAAGTACATTAATCCCATATTTTTAACTCATATATTCTCGATTCTCTAAGTATAAACTGACTTGGATGATAAATACATCACATGTCAGTCATCTCCATAGATGAGAACATCACATATTAGTATTAAATATATATATAAGCATATAAAATAACTTTCTAGGGTCATCCACACACTCAATAGTATATCTCAATCAAGGTCCAAATGTCATACTCATCATACTAGAGGAACAATCACATCTTGGTTAATCTCCAACTAACTACATTATCAGAAAAACCCAACCACCCCAACAACACAAAGTCAAAATGTAGACTTGTGTAAGTAAGTCATTAAATTATTAAGGTTTTCATTCTAGTTATCTCGCAACCCTCATGTATTTGGGTTCCAAATATGATCCATTGACCTTTAGTATATCAAAGGCATTGTGTGTGACACTCCATGTGGTATACTTAGTGGGTCATACAATATAAAAAAACGTCTTTTTTTATGTCATGAGTATATTATATATCTCTATACAATAATAATAGTCACACTAACCATAAAATTTCTACATAACCTTTAATACTCTATAATGAACATCAATTTGGGATAACTCAATTCCATTCGTTAAGAGGTCAATTATCATTACACTTCATAAAATGTATATCCATATATACATTTATGCATCAAACATGAAAGATTGATAAATTTGATGTTGTATTTAATATGATAAACTTTATATCCTTAAACTCTTTTAAGAATATTTAACAAACCCAACATAAGAACCAATCTATAATATCATATATGATTAATTGTTGGATCAAACTTATGTATGCTAGAAATTTAGTGGTTTTTATAAATAATTACATCATATATAATTCATGTCATATCTCTATATAACCATATTACACTACTAACTCTTTAGTTAGTAACATCTATAAATAAAAAAAGTTTGAATAATTGTGAGACATGGGAATCATATTATTAATTTTCAACACTTTGAACATATTAAAACACCTTGACTTCACAACATCAGTTATTCTGATGTTAAATTTTTTTGGATTCTTAAAAATATTTCTACATACATTTTTTCATCATGGGAACCTTATTCTATAAACAATTTTCCATGAAATAATGTAACTATTTAAATTATTTTTTACAATTACATCCTAAACTATTTTAGGATAAAATGATATCCACTTTGTTACATTAAATAATGTGACTATTTACATTTCTCTTTATCTTCATAACCAAAACAATTTTAGTATATATAATTTATTTTATATTATAATATAGGATTCATATAATCTTTTATTTGTTCACATTGAATAAATCTATATTCAAAACTACTTCAAATATACCTTAAATCACTATATTCTTTTTTGAATATATTTTTAAGATACAAAAACTACTTTGTGTTTATAAAACAATATTTTTTACTTGTATTGGGAATACATAAAAAAATAAAATATTGTTAATATATGATATTATAAGTGTTTGGAACATTTTATTTTCAAAACAAGTTTTTTTTATGAAAATATACAATTGATTGATAGTTGGAACACATTCTCTCATATTTTAAAAAACATCTAAATAAGCATTTTATCCTGGATAAAACAATTTTATCCTTATTTTCAAAAATATGTAATAAAATTAGATGAATCATAAACCATGAATATTGAATTAATCATCTTGATGTTTTTTATAATAACTCTTTGTTATATAATAACTTATCACATTAGATAAGTGAATTATAATGAAGATACAAATCATTTAAATAGATTCGTATGAGTTTGATAGATTATTTTTTATTAAAATAATTGAGGTAATGATTGTTTTACAACATTAGATTAATGTAAACTATAAGATAATTCAATTATTCATTTGATTTTGAACTTCTGTGTAACTATTACACTTATAAAATATACATTAAGTATCATTTACCCTTTAAAATTAATAGAATTTATTTCTGTAATACCACTATCTGACATAGAAACTCCATGGAGTTTTCTAAACTCCTTCAGGTATTCAGGATAATCCAATCAAATAGAATTATTATTCCTCTTTAATAGAAACACAAGTATTTAATGACATTGAAAGGATCACTAAAAACAAAATTTAACTTTTATACTAACTTTTTTCTTATATTTTGAACTTTTACCCACTTATTATGTCTATACAACACTTAAAACCAAGATATAATATGACCAGTCCAAATATACTCAGTATTTTTGAGTATATAGTGTAAAATTTTCTTTAATTCATTTACTTTGTCAAAAAAATTCCATAAATTGCAATATGATGAATTAATAAGCCAAAAAAATATAGTTATAGTCTCCCTTAAATAATGTTTTTAAAAAAAATCATAGACTATGTGTATTAAAAAACCCACCTCATTTTGTTAAAACAAAATTATTTCTATTCTATTACAAAGAAAAAATTGAGATAGCAATACAAAACTTTTGAAAATTTTATTCAAGATTGAAACATATAAGTCATTAATGAAAAAACTACTTTTCTCCATTACCTGAAACAAAACACTATGATCTAATCATCAATTCATTCTCATTTTTTGAATCCCAGTATATTTAAATAAAATTATAAAATATACATTCTATATCATATATCTATCAGAATAATAAAATTTAATTCCATGAAATTTATATCTGATATGGAATCACCACTATAATTATTATAACCCATTATATAATTGAAAAAATATCTTCATCAATGGAAAACGTTTCCCATAATGAAAACCTTTTCCTTATTTCTTCTTCTTCATCTAAGTTGGCAGTACAAACTCTCTATAGAATATTTTATTCTCATCCAAAACCTTTACCATTATCTATTTGTACCATAAACATATTACTTGATTTTTGACCACCCATATCCTTATTATAAATCATCAACATATTGGGGATAACTAGTAAAGGTATATAGAATTCATTCATATTATAATTCACAATAAATAATCCAAACCATTCAATTAGTGATTGTAGAATTAAATATTTGTCCAATTCAAGATTAAGAGGTGGCCCTAGTATATCCAATACATTAACATACCCAATAAATTTAGGTTCCAGAGGGGATACTAATGTTATTTTCATAATATTTCACTTAAAAATATCAATAGACACTTCATATCATCCATACCCTACCTACTCCTAATAGTTCCTTTTTAGGTAATCTATCGTTTTATAGGAATCCAAAGCCTCGTGTTATTTTTAAAATTTAGAATATATGGTAAAGAGAATGGTTATGTAGAATTCCAATACATATTTTAAATATTTATCATATTAATCTAAATCATTTTGCTGAACCACTTAACTAGTGGGTTTATTAGGAAGAAGTTATTCCAATACATAGAAAATTTCTTCCAATTTGAGAAAAATTCTCATATTATGATACTACTTGGGGAAGTTACAACCATTTTTTCTATATTACAATGATTAATCTCAAGTTCATGTTTGATTACAATACCATTTATATAAAAAAGTATCTCATATAATATGAGTATTATTTTTACAAATATTTAATGACTTTTATTAAATAGGATTCCATTACAATGATAACTAATTTTGTATACACAATATTTATTCGTAGTTCAAGATCTATATTTCATTAATATTCATATTTCTCTATAATTTATCCCATTTTTTAGTTGTTTTTGTAGTGTATCATTCCAACCATATCATATATTACTCTTAGATACTCAAGAAGATAGCTATTTTTCTAATACATTGTATGGATGAACTCAACTATACTCCTTCATTAACCAAATCCTATTAGGGTATCCCAGTTCGTGTAGCCTAAAAAATTTCAAGAACAACATAATACAATAAAATTCAGGGAAAACTATCTTTAGTATTACATAACCATTAGATGAACCATGTCACCAATTACTATCTTTCCTTAAACAAGATAATCCATGGGAACCCAACTTTATCACGACATACTAGGTTAGATAATTGGGGTCTTGACAATTTTTACTTTGGAATGAATCTAAAACTTAAAATTTGAAGGGTTTTTAATCTTACCAACTTATCTCATGTTTATTACTTTATGTATTCATGATTCTAATGATTTTATATTTTGAATGTACTTCCCTCCAACAAACATATATGTTCAACCCATATTGATGTGTAACTCTTTACACAACTCGCATGTTTGTGTTACTCACACAAATATAGGATCCAAACATATTTACACATTTCCAAATACATAGTATTAATAAGGAAAATGGATACTTTATGTAAAGGTACGAAGTTATATGAAATTAATAAACTCTAAATAAGTAAGCTAGGAGTGATAGATATCCAACACCATTCACCTTTCTAGAAAACACATAATCCTTCAAACTAGTATATAGTCTAACCATAATTTCCACTCCTTATGGATAATTTAATCAAGATATAATTCAATTCATGAAATCTCTAACACCTAATATACAAAAACTATGGTTAATAACAGTTTCTAAATTCATAACTCTAATTATAAACTAAGGTCATGGTTGATAAAAAATTAAATTTTATAGTCATACATGGACAATAATGTAAGGATCTATATCCTATAAGTAGTTTTATAGTTATAAGAAATCATAAATGTTCATAATATAAACAATTTGTCACTATGAATGAAGTATATAATATCCAATAAATAAATCAAAAATTTAAGAATTTAAACTTGAGAAACCCATTTATGAATAATTCCTAAAAAAGTATAACTTTAAACCAATTATAATTTATCTAATCTTCATAATGCTTTATAATTTATCCCATCTTTTAGTTGTTTTGTAGTGTATCATCCCAACGATATCATATATTACTCTTAGATACTCAAGAAGATAACTATTTTTCTAATACATTATATGGATGAACTAAACCATACTCCTTCATTAACCAAATCCTATTAGGGTATCCCAGTTAGTGTAGCCTAAAAAAATGTCAAGAACAAGATAATACGAGAAAATTTAGGGAAACCTATCTTTAGTATGAAATAACCATTAGATGAACCATGTCACCAATTAATTTCTTTCCTTAAACAAGATAATCCATGGGAACCCGACTTTATCATGACATACTAGGTTGGATAATTGGGGTCTTGAAAATTTTTACTTTGGAATGAATATAACACTTAAAATTTGAAGGGTTTTTAATCTTACGAACTTATCTCATGTTTATTAATTTATGTATTCATGGTCATAATGATTTTATATTTCGAATGTACTTCCCTCCAACAAACATATATGTTCAACCCATATTGATGTGTAACTCTTTACACAACTTGCATGTTTGTGTTACTCACACAAATATAGGATCAAAACATATTTATATATTTCCAAATACCTAGTATTAATAAGGTACATGGATACTTTATGTAAAGGTATGAAGTTATATGAAATTAATAAACTCCACATAAGTAATCTTGGAGTGATAGATATCCAACACCATTCACCTTTCTAGAAAACACATAATCCTTCAACCTAGTATATAGTCTAACCATCATTTCCACTCCTTATGGAGAATTTAATCAAGATATAATTCAATTCATGAAATCTCTAACACCTAATATACAAAAACTATGGTAAATAACAGTTTCTAAATTCATAACTCTAATTATAAACTAAGGTCAAGGTTGATAAAAAAAATTAAATTTTATAGTCATACCTGGCCAATAATGTACGGATCTATATCCTATAAGTAGTTTGATAGTTATAAGAAATCATAAATCTTAATAATATAAACAATTTATCATTATGAATGAAGTATGGAATATCCAATAAATAAATCAAAAATTTAAGAATTTAAACTTGAGAAAACCATTTATGAATAATTCCTAAAAAATTATAACTTGAAACCAATTATAATTTATCTAAATAAATAGAAACGTTCCATAATTTTGAACATAAAAAATTTATATTAATTTTAATATGAAAAATTTCATATTCATTATATTTTATTTCGTTTAACCATATAACTTTTTAAAAATTATAAATAGTTTATAATCTAATTTACATTATTTTAAAAAAATCACATAGTCTAAATATCACATATTTAAATATTCAAAATAATACCCCCATATATTTTAATAAATTAGAATAATTAATAACAAAAAATCATAATTTAAAATATTAGTAGTTTTAGATTTTTTCCTTATTTACGTAATTTTTAATCACTCTACAAATCACTTCTTATGATTTTAAAATAATCCATTTATTTATAATCCATAAATCATGCCAATAAATTTTTTAAAAGGTATTCTAAATATTAACATTTAACATTTAATAAATATTTAATAATAAATTTTCAAAAAATTTTATTAATTTATTACAAACCAATTATATTTAATTAATTAATTAAAAATTTATAAATTAATAAATATCCTCAAAATTACATTTATCGTTATTTATAAACATTTTATAAATAATTAAATTCAACTATAAATTGAAAAAATTACTTCTTCGTTTTAAACTATTACCCTTGCGTGGCATGGAACCTACATAAACGTAAAATCCATTACATTTATATAGGGAACCTGAATAAAGGTAGCCCATTTGATACCTTTATGCAATCCATCTTTATAAAGGTGCTTTATTTTTTACCTTTACATAACCTCAATGTGTAAAGTTAATCCATTGATTAACTTTATATAAACCAGCTACATAAAGGTAATTCTCACTGCTTCCAAAAAAACACCAATACCTTCATGATGTGGTGGAGTTAGTGTTCCTATTTTATATGTGTTCACATATAACGAAATGGTTTGAAATAGTTTTCACCACGCCATGGGACTATCATGTGGAGATGTAAGAATGATCATCCTTCATAAAGCACATAATATTGACATGCCATTTTGATTCTATGAGATACCTCTAAAGTGTGATGAAGACTAGGATTTTCTATAGTGGTGGATAAAACTATGCTCTATTTTTTTATGTTCTCCATTTTTTAAATGATTTCACATCTAAACACATGGGATGCTCTGATACTGCTAAATGGATTCATTAGGGTATAATAATTATTATTAGATACAGTGAAAGAAAATAAATCCCTTATCTAAGGACCTCCATGTAATAAATATGAAAATGGATTAAAATATAGAAATAATGAATATTGTCAAATGGAATACCTTGCATTGATGATGTCTCTATAACATTTTGATCTTTGTATGATATGTTTCATAAATATCACATGAGTGGTATTCAAATTAAATCCCTCCTATGAAGGTATTTATGGGTTGTACCTGAATAATTCATAATATGAATGGGACACCCCTTCACCCACAGTGTGCTAGCACCCAATGTGGAAAGATAAAGAAGAAGATACCTTCAAGTTTTAGAAACTTGTGATTGAGCATAAAGAATCACACACCCACTTCCATCACATGGAAAAAGATATATATATCTGTAAGGACAACCCTCTATTATCAATCATTTTTTCATATATTATAATGCATATGTAAATGATATGTCCAATTCATGTATTGAATGCAAGAATGAAACTCCCTGTACATTTCATATTATTAAACAATTCCGTAAATAATAGCCAATACATGAGAGATCATCCAGTTATATTTTCAGAGGTCGTAACATAATATTCCATACAATATGATATAGTTATGAATCATATGTAGGTGGAGTCTCAAATGAACCACCCATTTGTATCGTATACAAAATAGGATATATGAAATGTATCTCCTTCAAAATATTATACAAAAGAATTTATGATTCATCAAATTCTAAATAAGTTTGATAAGAAGAAAAAGATAAAAATATTTTATCCAAGATAAAAGTATTTATCAAGTAGTTTGTTAAAATCAAAGTTATTGTATCATAACCCAATCAGTAGAATATTAAAAATATTAAATTATTTATTTCAGCCTAAATCAAAAAACACCTAGAATAGAATATATGATATGGATATGTAGTTTATTTATAAATATTTTCCACTAAAGGAAATAATATTTATTTCTTGGACACAAAGCATTTTTTGTATCTTGGAAACATGTTCTGAAGATAATATAGTGTCTAGGAGGGTATTAGGAGAATGTTTTCACTTTGAAATTTTCAAAGACTAATAAATAAAATATTATAACATTTAAAACTTAAATTAAATTTCACTTTATATAAGAAAATTACAGTGAATCAGTGAAATATTAATATAAATAGCTACATTAGTTACCAAAACATTTAAAAGAAATGTTTGATGGAATGAGTTCCAAGTATTATGATGTATATAAACATAGAAATATTTCTAAGTTGAAAATATAATAATTAATATCATAACATTAGATGTTTTTAAGTAAAGGAGTTTCAATACAATGTTCAAACAGTTGAACATTAGGAATATGATTCCAAAGTATCGCCATAATTCAAACCATATTAATTTGTAATTGTTACTCACCAAAGAGTTTAGTGGGGGGTATTTATTATATGGTTACAGAAATATGTGGTAGTAATAACACAGATATTTAAAGAGTTTAACAAAACCCTAAAAGTGTATAAAAATAATGTAGATCTAGAAGTATATCATATATGATATGATAATACAAGAGATGATTTATGATTTTTTAGTGTTCTTAAAATATTTTAATAAAATAAAATGTATCATCTTATATAAAATATCATCTCCACTTTATAATTATTTCATATTAGTTGTATATACTCATGAAATTCAATGATAATTAACCTCTCAAAGTACAAAATTAAGATATACCCAATCGATGTTTTTCATGGAGTATTACAGGTTGTGATGAAATTTTAATGTTATCATGAGTATAATTATTGTATTGGGATGCGTAATATTATCATGAGGTATAAAATGAGTTTTTTCACTAAATGATCCACGAATAATACCACATGAAGTGTCACACATAAGTTTTTCGGTATAATATGGGTGAATAGTTTATATTTGGATTTCCCCAGTGCCAAGGGTTATAGAGATATTATAGCAACCCTATATTTTCACACGTAGATATTGAATATTTTTATATGAATATTCAATACATTAAAAAATTACACACTTGAAGACCATTATATTTTAGTCCCTTTAGAAACATGAAACACAATATAATTAATTGATAAAAGGTATTAAATATATCCCATAAAGATCTTACATTTTGTACTCATCAAAAACATACCCAGCCTAAAATCTGTATTCATAACTAGGGGAATGGAAGCATGAGAAAGAGTTATCTCATATGCCCAGTAAGGGTAAACAAGGGAGATGTGTAAGCATATCATGAGCATAATGGTATTAGAACACGAGTATAGAATTTTGGAAACCATAGCGTGTATATCAAAGATTATAAAGTTAACTCATGACGTACATATTTTTAGTTCATAAGGCATAAATAATAAGCTAATAAAAGAATATGATCCATGAGATAATATAATCGACATATGATATAGAATTTTTGGTATACACATAAGCTTAGAAAATAATTTTTATACTAGTCAATGATCACTACAAATGATATAATATTAGAATGGGTTCACTATCCAAACCATCATAATATTCAAGGTTCACTCCCAAGACCATCATAGTGGAAAAAGTCCCTCAAAAAAACAAGTTCACTATCCATTCTAGTCCTATCTATCTCATGAGATATAAATCTTTACCCAATGCATTAGAGGGAGATATAGGTCCCATAATTATCATATTAAAAACCATATTTATGTATTCTATAAGTTCAAAACAATTAATCATATCATAACCCACGATATGAAATATGTTTGATAAAAATTTAATAATTTAATAACCTATAAGAAAAAAGATACACTTCATAATCATTTTATCATTTCATCATAGAATAACCTCTTCAAAAAGAAGTGGGTTTCATAATAATTTTATAATGGTATAACATGTGAAATAGAAATGAGTTTCATAAACATCATTTCATCATAAACATAAACCATTAAAATAAATAATAATAACGGTATTCTTGGATCATATCCCTAGTAAGTCATAAGTAACATCAACAGGTGTCATCTTATATGGAAAATTATTTTGAACGATCATTTAAAATATTTCTTAAGAAAAATATATTTTCCACTTTCAAAAACATATCTATTTAAAATATAAAACATTTAACAAATCCTTTTATTTTAAAATTTATATGAAAACTTATAAAGGAAGATTTAAAAATCATTTAAAACATTTCTAGAGGAAAATATCCTTTATACTTTGAAAAACACTTTTAAAACACAAAACATTTTAAAAATAATTTTATTTGAAAGTAACATTGAAAATTTATAAAGGATGATTTAAAAAAAATTGAAACTTTTATTAACAAAAATTTCTTTTCCACTTTGAAAAAAACTTTTAAGACAAAAATTTTTTTGAAAATCAATTTATTTAAAAATAACCTTGAAAACTTATAAAGGAAACTTTAAAAATCATTTAAATTGTTTCTTGAAAAAAAATAACATTTACACCTTGAAAACACTTTTAAAAGATAAAAAAATTAGAAATAATTTATATGAAAATAAAATTAGAAATTTTTAAAGTAATATTAAAAAACAATTTAAAACATTTTTGAAAAAAAAAATTAAGAAAACATGGTTTTGGAAGAAAATGGATTTCTTACTGAATAGAGAAAAAAATTCTGATTTTCTAAAAAATATTTTCCCACATATTTTAAGTACCAAAGAGTGTAAAAATGGTAATATTATTGGGAAATATCATTAATAACTATAGGAGAAGAAAATTAATTATTTTCTTGAGATACATATCATAACATTTTTTCATTAGATAAAAATAAAAAACAACCCCGACAACAGATGAAATTGTAAAAAAAATATTCACCGCTTTGGTAACTTTGAATCATAAAAACCATGAAGGAATAAAATAAAATGGAACTCAAATATCACGAGTATAAATAAATTCATTATATTACATTCATAATTGTATTTATTCACACCTTGGGAAAGAATAAAGATACATAGCATAATTTACTCATCAAAGAATGAAAATTGACACAAAAATCCCTTACTGATTGAGTAATTTTTGAATTGTAAGACCCATGAAATAATAAAATCAATATAAACATTAATTATCACTGAATGAGGTTTATTAATGATATATAATGTCATATGGTAGTATATAAACTATAAAAAATAACTAAGAGGTGAATATGTAATAAGCCTCTTGAAATAAAAGTGAGACGAGAAATTCCCTTACCGTAATTCTTGACTTCTGACAATCATGTTAAAACCTCCTATATAATAAATATAAGTTTATTATTGTTGAAACTCCATTTAATCACATGTATGAAAAAGTGACAAAGTTAAATTCCTTAGAAAAAGTAGCATAAGATAAATGAAGAAATCCAAGATTTGTAAAGCCTCATAAAGTGGTTCACCCAAGGTAGCCTTAAACACCGTTAAATACCAAGAACTTGCATGCCACCCCACTTAAGAGACCAAACAATTTTACCCAGGATCTCATGTTTTCCTATAAATATATTGTCATGACCCGTCCTCGGGGCTCGTGTCGTGACTACCCCAAGCCCGCCTCCCATAGGTCAGGGGCCAGCGACTAGCACCAAGGCGTAAAATCCAGAAAAAAAGGGGAAGGCATTGCCTTTGTAAAGTAAACAAACACCACAGAATGAGCAAGCAGAAGTAAACACTAAGTAAAACTGGATACAATAGTGAGTGTGGAAAAGTAATTGGGCGAGAATACAAACCCACACTGAAAGTAAAGAACAACTGGAATAAAGTACAGCAACTGAAAGTAAAGCTGCAACGTTGAGTTGTCCACTGGAAGTACCACCTGAAGGGTGGGTACAGATAGCCTCCTCAGCTCCACGGGTCCAGTCGTCCGCTCCGTGTACGTACCACCCATTGGTCCACCTCTAGGTACCGAATTTCTCCACAAGCCTCCACCATGATCAGTGTTGTCTGTCGTCTTCATCCAACACAATGTAGTGCGGGCATAGCCTGTGCAGGGGTGAGTATAAGCTAGTCAGTAGGGACCTCGAGACCCCCGAAGGTCTCCCAGAATCCACAAAGGATAATCCACAACGCAAAGATTATATCACGAAGTAACATCCGACACTACTTAGGTATACGCCGATACATATACCTAAGTCATCAATTCTGGTTCGGTTCCAACATTCGAGCCCAAGTACAACCCAGTCCACACAGGAAAACACAACCCAATCCACACAGGAAAACAAAACGTAATCCACACAGGATATCAAGTCAATCTTATCGAAGATAAGGATTGAAAGTCAAGACTCAGCTCACATAGGTATACTTCTTCGTAAAACGATAGAGATGATCAGATGTAGCCTCTGATTCATCTAAGCTGTCGGAACCACACAGGATCGATAGGTACTAACCCCCACAACGACCCAAAAAGGATAGATAGGAACTAACCCCCACAATGACCCACACAGGATCTGACCCACACAGGATCGGTATGTGCTGGCCTACAGAGGACCGCTGAGCGCTGGCCCACACAGGACCGCTGAGCGCTGACCCACACAGGATCTGACCCACATAGGATCGGTAGCACTGATCCACATAGGATCGCTGAGTGTTGTAGTCGTCGTCGTCGAATCCATAGAGGATTTTTGTACAGTCGTCATTGTCGT
The DNA here is from genome assembly GCA_963277665.1 of Viscum album. Taxonomy (NCBI): domain Eukaryota; kingdom Viridiplantae; phylum Streptophyta; class Magnoliopsida; order Santalales; family Viscaceae; genus Viscum; species Viscum album. The sequence goes on along the minus strand of OY728143.1, from coordinate 1,789,448,526 downwards.
CGCAGTCACAGCCAGCTCTAGGGTTCCCGCACACAGCAAGCTCGTTCGGGAGGGTCCGCTCCACGATCCGAGGGGCTGATACATCAACTGACACATAGTCTAGAGTTGATGCATCCAAAAGTTCTGTATCATCAACATGAACTCAACGTCACAGACGGCGCGTCAATCGGACGCTCGGTCTGAGAGTTATTGGCTTTTTCGTCCCAGGGGCCCGGTTGGTTTTTAAGTAAAAAACAACCCGACCATACTCCAACTGCGTCCAAACCTTGAGCGGAGAAATCCAAAAGGTACATATCACTAATAGGAATCCAACAAAGTTGACGGTACGCCAATCGGACGTACGGAGCTCAAGTTATAAGTGTTTCCGCTCCAAGGGCCCGGTTAGTTTGGTGTTCGAACCAACCCGGTCGAATCCAAAGTTCTTCGAAACCTTAAGTATAATATACTAAAATGACAATCTTGATACAAGGATCGCATCGCAGCTGACGGTGCGTCGTTCGGAGGTCTGTAGCCCAAGTTATGGGAAAATGACCGAAAGAAGTGTGAATAGGGGGTTCGGGCCCGGTCCGACCCAGCCTGATACCCCCCCCCCCCAGGTCGGCCGGAACTGGGTCGACCCGACATGGTTCCGGGTCCGGCCCATTAGGGCGTGGCCCGGCCAGGGGGCGCAGCCCAAACCCGCCGATGCGGCCCGGCCCGGCCTGGCTCGCGCGGCCTGGCCAGCGTGGCCCGGTGGCTCGGTCGTAACACCCGAGCGGAAGGGGGGGGGGGCGTTGCCCCCCTGTGTGTAACTGCAGCCCCCATGTGGGGGCTGCTCCTTCGGCCAGCCGGAGGTTACGACCCCTGGCCTTCTCGGTGACCGGCCGGCCTGGTCCGGCCGCCCGGTTGCTGCTGCCGCGGGACCGCCGCGGTCCCGCCCTCCTGCTCTGGCGGCCGAAAGTCGGCCGCCGCTCCCTACTCCGCCGCGGACTTGGTCCGACCGGCACGACGCACCGGTGCCACGCCTCTCCGCCGCAGCCCCGCTCTGGTTGCGGCCTCTTCGACGTTCTCTGGCGTGGCGTGATGGCGCCGCGGCTTTGTTCGACTTCAACGGCGTGGCGCGACGGCGCCGTGCTTCCTCGCCCATTCTCATGATTCCGCGCGGTGCAACGGCACCACGCTGACTTTGCACGAGCCGCAACAAAATCAACAATCAATGGGGGATAAGGGTCGGCTCTGTTCGTGCGGTCCGACCTCCTCCCGTTATTGCGATATCAGGCAACTCAATTAGAGACGAAGATCGGTGATGAAAGTAATCACGAACAAAAACAAAAAATCCCCTACATTGATGGAATCATTGAACGAAGGTTCGTCGCGGAAGAGGGTTCTGTACACGCTTGACGGAGATTGTCCGAGGTGGGGCGGTGTCTCACACCGGCTATGGAGAGGATTAGAAAGACATGTCGTCTTTCTTTGGTGTTGGCTTTCTTCATCAGAGAGTGGCGTTCTTCGCATTCTTCAACGTGGAAGATGAACTTCTTCAGAGGAAGATTGCTCCCTCTCTCGAAAACGCAACACCACGAAACAACCCTCAAATAAAATAAGTGTTATTCTTATTTTATTATAACATTCCATGCATTTAAATTTTTAAAATTCAAATGCTTAACTCCCAAATTAAAAGGCATGATTTAATGAGAAAGGAAGTCACATCATTTAATACATGGGGGGTTTAAAGGGGAAGAGTTATGGGGGGTTAGAGAATTTGAAGGGGTGGAGTTCGTGTGGGCCCCACCACCCTCTCAACCTCTCATGTGTAGTTACCCAACTTCCACTCAAAGGATATAAGCACTTAAAAAGAAATAAAATTGTAGCTTAATTTTATTTTACCTTCCACAATTTTTAACATCTCCTCCCGAGAAAACGCAACCCCAAAAAAGGTGTTCTTAAGCAATTAATAGCACTGCGGTTTCATCGATGGCCTCAGATTTCAATTTCGGGCACTGCATCAAAAGTTAGAAAAAACCTGCTCATTCGTTCACTGAACTTACCCGAGCTAAACTTCGGAAAATTATTCTCGGCATACCGGGCCTCGAAATCAGGTGCCGACAAAAACTGTGTTCCTGTAAAATCCCAAAGAAAATTAAGAAAAAATTTCCCTCGAATTTTACTGGTCTTTACATTACTCCCACCTCAGGGCTTTACATCCCCATAAAGATACATCATAAACTAGGGGAACAAATTTGGGTACTGTGCACGCATCTGAGCCTCTCGCTCCCAAGTGCTCTTCTGGAGGTTCCTGTGCTGCCACCTGATGCGCACTAGAGGAATCGACCATCCATGTAGGACCCACTCCTATCGATCATCGATCTCCACTGGGACCTCCGCCAAAGTCACCCCATCATCAATGTCCAGCTCCCCATGGTCGATGATATGCGTCGGGTTGTTCACGTATCTCCTCAGCTGAGATACATGGAAGACGTCGTGAACCCGGTGCAACTGAAGTGGTAGAGCCAGGAGATAAGCCACCTCGCCTATCCTGCTGAGGACCTGGAAGGGTCTGATGAAGTGCAGAGATAACTTACCGCCTCAGCCAAATCTCCATAATCCAAGTCGAGGTGAGACCCGCAAGAAGACGTGGTCGCCATCCTCGAACTCTAGTGGCCTCCGCCTCCTATCATCATAAGACTTCTGCCAGCTCTGAGCTGTCCTCATCCGCTCCTGGATGACTTGGACCTTATCTGTCATGGCCTGGACCATCTCTGGTCCCAAAGGTGCTGACTCCCCAGGGTCTGTCCAGCACAGCGGTGATCTGCATGGTTGGTCGTACAACGTCTTGTATGGTGCCATCCCGAGGGTGGAGTGGTAGCTATTGTTATACGTGAAATCCACCAAGGGTAGGTGGTCCTCCCAGCTGCAACCAAAGTCGAGGACACATGTGTGGAGCATGTCCTCAAGAATCTGAATGGTCCTCTCCATCTGACCATCTGTCTGAGGGTGAAAGTTGGTGCTCAGACGTAGCTGCGTCCCGAACGCCTCCTGCAACCCCTTACAAAGCCGGGAAGTAAAGAAAGCATCTTGATCGGAGACGATAAATAATGGTACACCATGAATCCCTACAATCTCCTGAATGTAGAGGCGTCCCAAGCTCTCCACTGAGCCTTGCTCTCTGATGGGTAAGAAGTGGGCTGACTTGGTGAGTCAGTCGACAATCATTCAAATAGATTCATGACCTCTGGAAGTGCGTGGAAGTCTAGTCACAAAGTCCATAGATATCTCATCCCACTTCCTCTCTGGGATCTCCAAGGGTTGTACCAAGCCTGATGGTACCTGGTGCTCTGCCTTCACCTGCTGGCCGGTGAGGCATCGAGAAACAAACTCTGCTACAGCCTTCTTCATACCCGGTCACCAGTGCTGTCATCTGAGGTCCTGGTACATCTTCGCCACTTTTGTATATACCGCTAGAGGGGAAGTGTGGAACTCCCTCATCACCTCCTCCTGTAAAGTGGCTGGTACCATGCCACGTCCTCTGAAAAGGATGACATGCTCTCCTCCCACAGAGAATCCATCATGTTCTTATCCTGAGGATATATGTGCACGTCGCGTCTCACAGTCAACGTCCCCACGTTGTGCCTCTCTGACCCGCTGAAGAAGTGGAGGAGTGACTGTGAGTGACTGTAGGAAGGATGCTCCATCACTATCTATGAAGGATATATGCAAAGCGGCTAGCTGCTCTGTCGCCTCCCCAATTAGCTGAATGCCCGTCCTCCTGCTGAGAGCATCGGCTACTACGTTCCCCGTTCCAGGAGTATAGACTATCTCAAAGTCATAGTCCTGGAGGAACTCGAGCCATCGTCGCTGTCTCAGGTTCAGGTCCTTCTGCGAGAATATGTACCTGAGACTCTTGTGATTAGAGTATACTGTAAAGTTCTCGCCCATCAGATAGTGTCGCCACATCTTCATAGAAAAGACCACTGTTGCTAACTCCAGGTCATGGGTAGCGTAGTTCTCCTTATGCTGCCTCAACTGACGTGATCCATAGGCTATCACTACCCACTCCTGCATCAGGAAACATCTGATCTCGGTCCCTGATGCATCGCATCAGACTACGTACCCTACTCCTTCCTCCGGTAGCCTCAAAATAGGTGCACTGGTCAATCTCTGTCTCAAATCCTCGAAGCTCTGTTGACATCTATCTGACCACACGAAGGGTTTCCCCTTCTTCTTCAAAACTAAATGTGGTTCCGCAACTCTGGAAAAGTCTGGCATAAATCTCCAGTAGTACCCAGCTAATCCCAATAATCTTTGCACCTCCTTCATGCTCCTGGGTGGCTCCCAAGCTAGCACTGCCTTGATCTTTGCAGGGTCCACCGCAACTCCCACCTCAGAGATGACGTGTCCCAAGAAGTGGACCTCACGTATCCAGAACTGACACTTCGAGAGCTTTCCATAAATCTTGTTCTCTTGGAGTTTGTCCAGTACAACCCGCAAGTGGTAGGTGTGCTCCTCCTCTGTGGTCGAGTAAATCAATATGTTGTCGATGAAGACTACGACAAATCGATCAAGGTAAGGCTGGAAGATCCTGTTCATGAGGCCCATGAACACTGTTGGAGCATTGGTTACATCGAATGGCATAACCAAGAACTCATAGTGGTCATACCAACATCTGAAGGTCATCTTCTGCACGTCCTCGTCCCAAACTCTGAGCTGATGATAGCCTGACCTGAGGTCTATCTTCTAGAACCACCGTGCTCCCATGAGCTGATCGAAGAGGTCGTCAATCCTTGGTAGCGGATACTTGTTCCTCACGGTCACCTGGTTCAGGTGACGGTAATCAACACACAGTCGCAAACTCCCGTCCGCCTTCTTGGTGAACAAAATCGGGGAAGCCCAGGGTGAAACACTGGGTCGGATGAATCCCTTGTCCTGCAAGTCCTCCAGTTGTTCTCGTAGATCTCGAAGCTTGGCGGGAGCCATCCGATATGATGGGGTGGATATCGGGGTTGTCCCGGGATACAGGTCAATATAAAATTCTACCTCTCTGTGAGGAGGTTGTCCTGGAACATCGTTGGGAAATACGTCTGCATACTGATCCACCACTATAGGTAAACTCGGACTCCGCACATCAACTACTACTAGGATGAGGCTAGCCAACTGATGAGTGATGGGTTGTCCTCTCCTCTGCGTGAGTCCATCCTACGCTGCAAAGGCCCCCTTCCCACCGGTGAAGGTGAACCTGCTCCCATCGGTGCGACCACATCGCACCTTGCGCCTAATGTAGTCAATCTGAGAATGAACTGTAGATAACCAATCCATGCCCAAGATGACGTCGTAAGTCCTCGAAGCCACTACAAGAAGATCCCAGCCGAAGATCTCGCCTCCTAGAGTAAGCTCACACTACCAGCACCAGTGCGTAATTATCGAGTCTGCTCCCGTAGGAGTCTCTAGCCATAAGGATTGAGCCAACGGCTCTGTCGGAATCTTCGAGCTCCGAACAAGGGTAGTGGCAATGAAAGAATGACTCTTTCTTGTGTCTATAAGAACTACAGCAAGGGTGGAGTAGACACAGATAGTACCTCGAATCATCTCGGGTGCACCGTGGTCGTAGGCCTCCACTGCCTGAAGTTGTGCCTACCTCTTCCCGCCAGCTCCCTGTGGTCGGGGTGGGCCTCCTGGTGGTGGTGGTGGTAAGGCCTAAAAGAGTCACCCACCACCTGATGCTCGGCCAGATCCTCTACCTCGTCTGCCTACTCCCTGCGGACCGCCACGGTCGACCCTATGCCTCTACCTGGGTGATCCCTCAACCATCTTCTGCTCCTCTGCAAGGCGGTTCGGGCAGTCACGAGCCATGTGGCCCTGCCCACCGCATGCGTAGCACTGTCTGCCTCTCGTAAGACTGGATCTGCACTGTGTGCCCCACACCTCTGATCCAGTGTCCTGAGGTCGTCTGCCTGAGGGTCTAATCTGCCTAGACCCATGTGTCATCCGTCGACTGCCAGCTGCAGAAGACTTTGCTATGTGTCGTCCTGTGGTAGGTCTCGCTGCTGGTGTAGGCTCAGCAAGAAATCTCTCAATGATAAGGGCTCTCTCCAGTACCCCTGCCTGTGTCGGAATGTTGAGGGAGATCATCGATTCCCTGATCTCATGCCTCGATCCCTGCTTGAAGATCCGAGCCCAGAAGAATGGGTCTCATACCATGTCCATCGAATAGTGCGAGAGATCGGTAAATCTCGCCGAGTACTGGGCGACCGTCAAGCTGCCATGCCGCAGCTATAGTATCTCCTGGATGCGCACCGCACGGAGAGTGGCTGGGACAAACTCCGAGCAGAAGAGGCTCTCAAAGTCCGTCCAGAGGAGAGATGCCTCATCGTGTACTGGAGCATCAAGCTCCACCATCTGCCTGCTGCCGCATGCAGGGGACTCGATGCAAGGATCACCATGAGGTCTGCTGGTGTCCCTACCAAACGGAAAACTCGTACAACTGCCTCCAGACAATACTCGGCTACTTGAGGGTCCATCTCCCCGCGGAACCTGGGCGGTCACTGATGCTGAAACTCGTGCAGTGCACCAAGGCGACGTGCACTCTCAACTGCTGGGGATGGTAGCATCGGTGGCTCGGCGGGTATTGGTACCGTCGGTGCCTCTATAGTAATAGGTCCCTACACCGAGGCCTCGTCGCTCGGTGGGTTGTCGTCACGTACAAAACTCGGAACCCTAGCTGGCTACCGTCGTGGGGTCATCCTGAAAAGAGACAGGTGTTCCACGGTCAAAACAGTATACCTGGTGAGCTGACAGGAAGTAATCACAAAAAAAACTTGAAACACACAAGCAATCAATGTTTTCGTGCACTAAGTCGGAAATCAGAAGTCGGGGTCCTGGTGTACGGATACATCGGCCGCCGCACCAACACTGGACTCCCTGGACTGATAACCACACTCAATACTCTTAACACTATTGCTTCACATAGAAAAAGATCAGAGTCCTGAGTTCTGCGGTAGAACCGAACTCCTATGATACCAATTTGTCACGACCCGTCCTCGGGGCTCAGGCCGTGACTACCCCAAGACCACCTCCCATAGGCCAGGGGCTGGCGACTAGCACCAAGGCATAAAATCCTGACAAAAAGGGGAATGCATTACCTTTGTAAAGTAAAACAACACCATAGAGTGAGCAAGCAGAAGTAAACACTAAGTAAAACTGGATATAATAATGAGTGCGGAAAAGTAAGTGGGCCAGAATACAAACCCAAACTGAAAGTAAAGTACAAATGGAAGAAAGTACAACAACTGAAAGTAAAGACACAACGTTGAGTCGTCCACTGGAAGTCCCACCTGAAGGGTGGGTACAAATAGCCTCCTTAGCTCCACGGTTCCAGCCGTCCGCTCCGTGTACGTCCCGCCCAGTGGTCTACCTCCAGGTACCGACTTGCTCCACAAGCCTCCACCATGATCAGTGATGTCCGTCGTCTGCATCCAACACAATGTAGTGCGGGCATATCCCGTGCAGGGGTGATTATAAGCTACTCAGTAGGGACCCCCAGACCCCTGAAGGTCTCCCAAAATCCACAAAGGATAATCCACAAAGTAAAGATTAGATCATGAAGTAACATCCGACACTACTTAGGTATATGCCCATACATATACCTAAGTCATCAATTCCAGTTCGGCTCCAACATCTGAGCCCAAGTACAACCCAGTCCACACAGGAAAACACAACCCAATCCACACATGAAAGCATAACGTAATCCACACAGGATATCAAGTCAATCTTATCGAAGATAAGGATTGAAATTTAAGACTCAGCTCACATAGGTATACTTCTTCGTAAGATGACAGATATGATCAAATGTAGCCTCTGATTCATCTAAGACATCGGACCCACACAGGATCGATAGGTACTAACCCCTACAACGACCCACAAAGGATCGATAGGTACTAACCCCCGCAATGACCCACACAGGATCGGTATGCGCTGGCCCACACAGGACCGTTGAGCGCTGACCCACACAGGATCTGACCCACACAGGATCGTTAGCACTGATCCACACAGGATCACTGAGTGCTGTAGTCGTTGCCGTCGAATCCACGGAGGATTTCTGTACAGTCGTCATCGTCGTCGCAGTCGCAGCCAGCTCTAGGGTTCCCGTACACAGCAAGCTCATTTGAGAGGGTCCGCTCCATGATCTGAGGGGATGATACATCAACTGACACGAATTCCATAGTTGATGTATCCAAAAGTTTCGTATCGTCAATAGGAACTCAACGTCATAGACGGCGCGTCAATCGGACGCCCGGTCTGAGAGTTATTGGCTTTTTTGTCCCAGGGGCCCGGTTAGTTTTTAAGTCAAAACCAACCCGATTGTACTCCAACTGCATCCAAACCTCGATCGGATTAATCCAAAAGATCCTTCTCACTAAGAGTAATCCAACAAAGTCGACGGTGCGTCAATCGGACATCCGGAGCTCAAGTTATAAGTGTTTCCGCTCCGAGGGCCGGGTTGGTTTCGTGTTCGAACCAACCTGGACAAACCCAAAGTTCTCCGAAACCTGGAGTGTAATATACTAAAACGATCGTCTCGATCCAAGGATCTCATCTCAACTGACGATGCCTCATTTGGAGGTCCTTATCCCAAGTTATTGTCAAAATACCGAAAGAATTCCGTGAACAGGGGGTCTGGACCCGGCCCAATACCCCCCCCCCCCCCGGGTCGGCCCGAACCGAGCGACCTGACCCGGGTCCGGGTCCAGCCCGTTAGGGCGCAGCCCGTCCCGGCCTGGGCGTGGCCTGGACCGGACTAGGGGCGGCCTGGCCCGGCCTGGCCACGGCCTGACCCGGCCTGGGGTGCGGCCCAGCCCGGCCTGGGCGGGGCCCGGCCCGGCCAGGCTCGCTCGTCCTGGCCAGCGTGGCCAGGCGGCTCGGCCGTAACGGCCGAGCGGAAGGGGGGTGCGCTTCCCCCCTATGTGTTACCACGGCCCCCATGAGGGGGGTCGCTCCTTTAGCCAGCTGGGGGTTAGGACCCCCGGCCTTCTCGGTGACTGGTCGGCCCGGTCCGGCCGGCCGGTTTCTACTGTCACGGTCCCGCCCTCCTGCTCTGGCGTCCGGAAGTCAGTCGCCGCTCCCTGCTCCGCCGCGGCCAAAGGGTGCGGCCTTGGTCCGACCGGCACGGCGCGATGGCGCCGCGCCTCTCCGTCGTGGCCCCGCTTCGGCCGCGGCCTCTTCGACGTTCTCCGGCGCGGCGCGGCGCAATGGCATCGCGGCTTTGTTCGACTTCAACGGCGCCGTGCTTCCTCGCCCATTCTCATGATTCTGCGCGGTGCAACGGCACCGTGCTGCCTTTGCATGAGCCGCAAAAAATCAACAATAAAGGGGGGAGGAGGGCCGGCCATGTTCGTGCGGTCCGACCTCCTCCCGTTATTGCGATATCAGGCGGCTCAATTAGAGATGAAGATTGGCAATGAAAGTAATCCCAAACAAAAACAAAAAATCCCCTACCTTGATGGAATCGTTGAACGAAGGTTTTTCACGGAAGAGGGTTCCGTAAACGCTTGACGGAGATCGTCTGAGGTGGGGCGGCGTCTCACACCGGCTGCGGAGAGGAGTAGAAAGACACGTCGTATTTCTTTTGTATTTTTGTTCTTTGTCAAAGAGTGGCGTTCTTTGCATTCTTCAACGTGGAAGATGAACTTCTTCAGAGAAATATTTCTCCCTCTCTCTAAAACCCAACACCACGAAACAACCCTAAAATAAAATAAGTGTTATTCTTATTTTATTATAACATTCCATGCATTTAAATTTTTAAAATTCAAATGCTTAACTCCCAAATTAAAACTCATGATTTAATGTGAAAGGAAGTCACATCATTTAATACATGGGGTTTTAAATGGGAAGAGTTATGGGGGGTTAGAGAATTTTAAGGGGTGGATTTCGTGTGGGCCCCACCACCCTCTTAACCTCTCATGGGTAGTTCCCCAACTTCCACTCAAAGGATATAACCACTTAAAAAGAAATAAAATTGTAGCTCAATTTTATTTTACCTTCCACAATTTTTAACATCTCCTCCCGAGAAAATTCAACCCCAGAAAAGGTGTTCTTAAGCAATTATTGGTGCTGCGGTTTCATCGGTTACCTTGGATTTCAATTCCATGCATCGGATCAAAAGTTTGAAAAAACCCACTCGTTCCATCACTGAGCGTACCTGAGCTAAACTTTGGAAAATTATTCTGGGCATACCGGGCCTCAAAATCAGGTGCCGACAGAAACTGCGTTCTTGTAAAATCCCAGAAAAAATTAAGAAAAAAGTTCCCTTGAATTTTACGGGTCTTTACATATACCCTTTGGTTCATAATTTTTATAGACGAATTTTTTTGAAGGATAATTTCTTCTCTAATCACCCTAGTACTTCGCTCAAGTCCTCTAAAACCTCCAAGGTAGTTTCCTAATTCCTAAAGAGAGTGAATAAAATTAGGATAGTGATACTAGTGTGACCACCTTTCCTCAAATAGTAACTTACACTACTCACTTCTGGGAATACCTGTGAATAACCATGAAGTCTTGTGTCAAGTCTCACCCAAGTGTAGTCATCCAAGTAGTTTTTCACCTAAGGTTCCATCATTTTTCCCATGTCTACTTGCACAGAGCACCCTTCTATGACCCTCCTTGGTTTTCTCTACCCTTCAACCTACCTGAGAATTTAATGATACCTCCTTCAAATCCACTCATGATGAGGCTTTTCCTTCACTGGCTCCCTTGCATGAAAGGGACCATGTTGAAACCTCAAACACGACCTTCTGATTTATAAAACCTTAGGTAAATGCATACCAACATGTCTCCCACTTGGATTTGGATTTCTATGGTCCTAGGTTTCCTACACTTGTCATACTAGATGTTAATGATCCTCAAGGCATATGTAGATTTGGATATCTATACTAACATAGACCCTTACCCCAAAGAAAGTGTTACGTATTTCCCAATCTTGGATTCTAGGGATTGGACTCTATCCACCCCTTATCATCACTAAGACTCAGAGCCTCTGGTTCCCAAGAGGGAAGCTAAGGATCATGCTTGAATTTCCCTTCCACACGGAATGAGACCCTCCTTCCACTATAGAACCAATTTTAGGGAAAGCATCCTGGTGTATGCCTCTTGCCTTTTCTGTATGAGGTTTCAGTATTTCTCCTATATACATTCATCACCTTCATTCCTTCCTTAACATGGACTCTCTTCCAATGTAAAGTGAATAAAGGGACGTGTCATAGCCCCAACATCTTGCGTCATAGCCTCATCCTCTTTCACCATAGCCCAAGCCTCTTCTACCGTAGCCCCGGCCTCTTCTACTTATGTTGGAGGAAAAGTGTGTGGTTTGTCAAATCTTATGCTTACTCTTGTTTCTCAAACCAGTCATGACTAACATGGGATTAGAGGATAGTTATTATCATGACATCCAGACAATCCACCTAAAGTAATGAACTATAAGAAATATGATTTGCACTATAACCTAGATACATTGGAATCCTTCTCAAGGCCCATGCTCTATATCATATCATCCATAAAATGAGAAATCATGCCCCCCTAAATGGTCCTTCTCCTAGGTATAAGCCCCAAATTTAATTCAACTTTTAGAACTTTAATTCCTGTTAACCAAGATATATAGGAAACCCACTTAGGGCTCAAGCTCAATGTTCATCCTCCATAGGAATAATACCTTGTCATAATTACATTAATCCGGGTATCCTACTAAGGATTAAACCCCAAATTAAACCCCCATATAACCACAAGTGAAAAAATATATCATTCTACCTTCACATAGGATATCCTTCTCAGGAGTAACCCCCAACCTATCATCTAAAAGGTCCATACTCCCCTTTGATGCATAACCTTGAGGGCCTCCATAGGCATGAGTCCTTAATAATGAACTACATGGGCTTTGATTCCCATCTAAATAGGATACGTAGGAATCCTCCCTGAGGTTCAAACCCAACATCCTAAACCAACCCTGATATTTTGGGCCATATATCTAGTATAGTCTAATTAAAATTTAAATATCATATCCCTTTTAAGTTCCTTGGGTTGTTTCAACATAATTCCCACGCTAAACTATAACTAAGAACCTTCCTCCTAGACATCCATGAAACATGACATTATTTTGTATGGTGGGGTCCTCATCACACGATGTTAAAAGGTATGATGTGCCTCATTAAGAGGCACCGATCTATTTGGGTTCTGATTCCCTTAACAAGAATACATAGAAATCCTATCTATGGGTTTGATCCCAACATCATAACAACTTCTCAATCCTTGGATGATTGTTGGAATCGGAAAATGCATCTATAGAATTCACTGAATGCTGAAAAACATGATCTTAAAGCATATCCCATTTCAAAAGATTCAATTTGACTAATTGTGGAACCCAAATAGAGTTATGAGTCAGAATTTATGGTCATCAAAGTTATACTACTGAAAATGGCTAACTAGGGAGATTATGGGTAAAAGTATCAATTTACATGCAAGAATGGAAGTGTTGCATGCAATAATGGAATATTGTGTGTAACCTAGTCTACACGCAAATATATTACATTACAAATGTTATGTTAAATCCATATTCTACCTCATCCACCTAAAAACAGTTAAGTAAGGTGCACACAAGTTTTCAAGAAAGTATAAGATTGGCATCCGCGCTCCATATTTTTATGTTCCCAATGCAACGTAAAATGGCCCTTTGTGCATGCACCCACTACAGGTTGCACAGAACACCTCTTCTACTCCCTGAATATTATGAATTGTCACAAAATATTTTACCTATATATAGAATGGTACCCCCCCCCCCTCCAGGTGAGGCTTCGGAGGTCATCTGCCACTCTACTGCACGAAATACTGCCTCTTCAATGACATAGTGGAAGAATATAACCCTCTATGTAGAGATATTGCACAAAAAATTCCATATGTTTCCTCCTTTTCATGGGTCCATAGTGGTTTGATTCTCATATAGCCTCTTTTATGCTTAATTAATATGGACGCAATATTCCATTCTTGTACGCAAAACTTTCATTTTGCGTACAACGGTTCCAATGTGCCAATATTGTGTGCACCAACGTCATACAACCCAATATTGCGCACAATAGGGCCAAAGCCTACACTTTTTGGTCTATACCGTAGGGGAGTATCCTCTGTGAACTAACTTGGGATCCCTGTTGAGGTGCGGTCTTGGGCCCTTGGCCTGGTCCCTTTTCTACCATCACCGACCCCCATGAAAAATGGGCAGTCTCACTGTGAAATTTTCAGGTTTGGGAAAACTTATTTTCTATTGCACCCCCATGTAGCTCCAACTTCTACCCCTAGAATACCATGATTCATGATAGTCCTCCCCTCTCTATGAAATGACTTGATTCAACACAATTCCTCTTGGTACCTTTCAAATTTCATGAGTTTCAATCCTCATATTGGATTTCCTGAGTACCTAAAGTTAGTTAATTCCTCAATAAACTCCTCAAAATTCATCACCTAGATCCTATGTTGGGTTGAACTGAAAGGGAATCCCATTGCATAAGCATCGCATACATCATCCATTCACCTGATGTTTAACTAAATCCTTTCCCCTTGTAATGGACATGGGATTCCCTAGTGACCTAAAATGAGGAGGATATTATGAGAAGCTTCCATGCATAATCCCCATACACCATTGTCACTCCTTAGCGGCACATGAGCAGCTTCCATGCATAAACCCCAACCACCATTGTCACCCCTTAGTGTAACATGGGGATCTTCCATATGTAATCATCATCCACCATTGTCGCACCTTAGTGGCACTTAAGCTACTTCCATATGTAATCCCCATCCACCATTGTTGCTCTTTAGTGGCACTCGAGTAGCTTCCATGCATAATTCGCATCCACTATTTCCACTTCTTAGCAATACTCAGGTAACTTCCTTGCATAAGCCCCATCCACCATTTTCATTCCATAGTGGAACATTAGCTACTAACCATGCATAATCCCCATGTCCCTCATCCATATTGATGTTAAACTGTATGCTACTAAACTATGTGGACTTTGATCCCTACCTTTCAAATGAATTACATAGGAAGCCTCTCTAAGGTTCAAGCCCATTACCCCTCACAATCAATTTGTCCTGACTATTTTATGTTGGTTCTCTTTCATCATGTATGATGTTAAACTTCAAACTCCAAACAACATGGTTTTTGCTCTCTTCCGGGTGTGTAGGTCGGCTCTTTGAGGTTCAATAATAACCAATGGTAAACTCTGATGCTCCCTTATAGAGATGTACCCTCTTAATGTGACATCTTTACTTTTTGGGACACATATCTTAGATCCATCCTTTAAGGTGTTCTAACCCACATGGGCAGCTAACCACACATAATCCCCACACTTCACCATACTCCTCCAACCGAAAGTGATCCTCTTGTGAAGGGCATCTAACCACGCAAAATCCCCTAACACATTTTTGGGTCAATTTCCTTTGTGTGCACCCTAATTTTATGCTTCATTTCTAAAATATGTGGACTTTGATCCATGTCTCTTAGATAGGGTACACAGAAAGACTCCTTGAGGTTCAATCCCATCATCCATTCTCATCTTGGTCTCCCCCTCAAGCCTTTGTGTCTCAGGAAGATCATTCCCCAACCCAGAGGTTCTACTTCCTTTGAGCCCCCATCCATGCACCCATTCTCATGTGTCACCTTCTCCGGTGTATCATCGACCCACAAAACTACAGAGACTTTGATTCCTAACCACTAGGATACATAGGATGCATCCCTGAGGTTCAATCACAACACTATCGTCTTTACGCCCATTCAATCTCATTCATTCCACCCACTTCATCCAATCATCCATCATCCATCCTAATTCTTACTAGGGATTCCAAATATTGATGGGATCATGCTATCCATATGGGTGGATAACCATGAATAATCCAGACTCATCATTTCATCACTACCCCCTAGTAGCACCGGGGTAGAAAACTATTTTTAATCCCCAAACCACCCCTTCGAACTACATGGGTTTTGATCCCTATCTTCTACACAATGTATATAGGAAGCCTCCCCGAAGTTCAATCTCAGCCAATGGTAAAACTTGGTTTCCCCCATTTTAGGGTGTGCTTTCATGATCTTTCCTTTGTGATATCCAGACCAGTCTTCATGGTGTGAAGTATTCCCATTTAGGGACATGCCATTCTAGATCTGTACCCTTGGGTTATTTTGATCCATCCATCCATTAAACCTTTTAGGTTCTCCCTCCTAGGGATGTATAGATGTGATCTACTCTCATTAGTGTTTCAATCAGTTCGATACATCTCTACAAGATGTCAAAATCATGGCATACCCCTTGTTAAACATGGTAAGTTGAGGAAAACCTTGAGGAAATGCCTCTGGAATAAGATACCCCACAATAGATGGGGGGTGGATCTGGCTCCATGCATTTTAGAATCCCTCCTATGAAGAAGAATACAGGTGTTCCAATGTTCTCGTGTCTAAATATCCCTAAACATGCTTGATGCTACCATTTACACCAACTGAAGTTTTCTTCCCTAACTTGACCCATTGGAATGTCCATAAAGAAGTAGTGTAATTAACTAGTGTCCAAAAAGAGATGGTATTGGGAATGAGTTTCACAAACAATGACTCAAATATATCAGTGAGACATAGACTAGGCAACAAATTTTGAGGAGGAATCCATAGAAGGAGAGACTAACATTTCATTATCATATTCCTATCAAGGAGAAGACGTCTCTGAAGAAGTGATGAATGACGCTTGTCTTTGAAAAGCCGGAGCATGGGGGAGTAAGTAGAGTGTTTCCATGACAATGTTTGTGCCCTATAAAAAAGAGTTAGAAACAATTATGATAAATTCCAGAGTGAAATTCATCTACCTAGATGACTATAAACACTATATTCCCCACTGTGTGGATAGAAAACCAGCATCGGCATAATAACGACCAAAAAATCACCAAATAGTATATAAGAGGATACCATCAATGGAGAACCTCATGGAAATATATATATCACCATTGATAAATAACCTTGAATACATGTGAAGGATTCTAAATTCTTCATATGTTAATAATTAATTTCTAATATTGGGATAACTCATATCATGCTTGAGAATTAATGAAGGATTCGTGAACATATCTTAAATCTATAAGAGGGTCCTCGAGTACGAAATAATTCCCCTCAAAGGGTATGATGATCCTGGCCTCCCTTTCACTCAACCAATGCGAGTTCTTAAGCTTCGTGGGTCAAAATCACTAACAAGCATCTGCCTTGGGAAAGTATCTACCTATGGATATAGAATCGTTGGGTATTTTTAGTTACATGAACAAACCTATTGGAAACCATTAGGAAATATTGATTTTACCAATGATCTCTCATTTCTATTAGAAACAAAAAAAAATAGTGAACCCGATGTGATTCCTTAACTGAGATGATATTGTCACCTACCTATTAGGCCCCTTACATTCTCAATGAAAATGAGGGTCGAACAGGGAAATTAATCACACATATGTTCATCCAAAAAAATAATGATTTACTAGAGTTCATTGTTTTTATTTTTCATATATACAGGAACTTCCTTCCAAGAGCTCCCTTACATGCAATGGATTCCTTCATGTTTACACCAATGAACATGTCGGATGCTGGTCAAGTAGGATCCTCATCCACACAAAGTATTCCATCACTGAATTTATGTATTCAATGGTGGGTCCCCAATAAACTGGTTTGAGAGTACCATCATCATGGTACCATCTTCACCCAAGAGGCTGCCCAACAGGCCCTCCAAATCAATAGTCATCCTAGGTCATCCAGTTAGTGATTGTCGATGGTCTTGAAGTATATGGAATCGACCACCATATTAAACCATTTTGGTATCTTGCACATGGAATGAAACAATAATTCCCTCCCATATTTTAGGGAGGTGGATTAAGAGTCCATTTTTGGCCTCATCCCGAAGACATGGGAATCCTTCTAAAGGGATCCTTCCAACAATTGTCATTAAAAATGCTGCATGGTAGTGAACCCTAAAAATGATGAGGGTGTCACCTTCATCTATTCGGACCAAGTCCCTCATACTCAGGCATGCAAGATGGCCATCGGGGAAGAAAAACAGCCAATATGAAGCATTTTAACACCTTTTCCACCTCTGTAGAAGCCCACCAAACTAGTCTGGTGGAAAACAGTGAGTGGGAACATACACATGTCCGCCTTTATTCGGTTATCCAGCAGACTAGTCTGGAGGAATTTAAAGAATCCCGCCAAAAAAATACAGTGAAAACCTGCAAGCAGGAACATATACTTACCTGCACCAACCAAGTCTGCCAATAGACTCATCTGGAAGCACTCAAATAAGTTTTTCTACCATGTTTGGTGGCATATAGTGAGCAGGAACGTACACCTGCCAACATTTATCAATCCTATCAGTAGCCACATCTGGCATCACATGGAGAAGTCAGTCAGAAATCTCTCATGGAAAGCAGAGGGAAGATTCAACTCTCTAACCACAAGTGTTTTCAGTATTCACTGATAGAAAAGGGATAATATAAGCAGACATATACACCTACTCCAGATGTAGAATAGATGTATAATCTTATTTTAGTCACTAAGAACATCTAGGAAATGGTAAAATGGCAGATACAAATCCCTTCCCATATCCTACAGACTTCCAGGATATCATAACGGTGATGACAGTAGTACCCAAGTGACAGACACATAAATCTATCCCCATACCTGGGGTGGATCATCATCAAGTCATCCCATAGGAGATACATACTTCTACTCCCATTCACTATGGTCATGGGGAAATCTCCCCCATATCATACAGACAACCAGATCGGGAATGTACACCCACTCCAGCTGGAGATAATTAGCCTATTCCAATGGCCACTCTAAGGTAGGTGCATACACCTCCCCATGATGACCACTTCTCCAAGAAAGTGGCCCCAACTATTTCCAAAAATACATCCAAGAAAAAGTCTCATCAAACATTGTTATATAATCAAGAGCCAATTTTTTTATCTTTCTCCACTTAATACTAGAGTTCTTGAATCCCTCAGACATTTATCTATTACAGTTAAAGATCCTATACTCCCATTTACAAATTATTAGAGCATTTGAAATAACTCTAAAGGTCCTTATGGGAAACTTCCTCATGAAGGCTTGCTTCATAAAAATTCAGTCTGTCTCGAGAGCCTATCTTCTGATGAGAGCCATAGAATCCGTCTATATGGACAAAAGACCAAGGAGCAAGTGGGTCATCCCCTTGAGGTAATCCACCATTGTGGTCCTCCCCATGATTTAATTCTCTATGAAAGTTCTCTCTATGGTATTTATTCACATTGACAAGATAATTTTCCAACTGACAATGTAGTAACAAGAAATCCCTGTTATCTTGAGGCACTTTCAAAAACAAGGTCAATCATATCTAATGCCTTATCACTGGTGGGTGAAATTATTTCTCAACTAGAAGATATCCCAAGGAGACGTTCATTCTATTAACCTCCCTTAGTTTATTTTATTTCCAATATAGCAGAAGAAACCCCATCTGATCCAATTGCTTGTAGAAATATAATCAGAAAGTGTCTACTCTGGTCAAACTAGGTCGAGGAACATATTTTTAAGATGAATAATATTTTCTAAATATGAGGAAAAAATTGCCTAAAGATTATAGACCAGTATTGTTCTAGCCTTTATACACCTCACAAAATAGCATTCTAGAGGTGTTGGTGAAAGATTGTATGCATTAAATACACCTAAACGTATGGAAAACTCTTCATCACCTAAAAGAAAATGTATTACCCTATGATGAGTATCAAACTAATTTCAAGGTATAACAAGGGTAATAGCACCAAATTGACTTGGCATATCTCCTGGATTACCAACATCCAAAGTTCGAGAAACAATAGGGGTCACATCAAGGTGCATGCCTCGATGCATTAATGAGGTTGAAAAAGCTGATTGCAGATACCCCATCTGTTGTTCATATCTGAGGATGGAGTATACATGGGGAATTGAATTTCATTGGACTCTCCATCAATAAAATCCCTCCAAAAGTGGTCTCAGGAAATGTTATTGCCACATACCAGCTATAAAAAATGGAATCTGTTCATGACTGGAGATATGCTCAACAAGAACAGGCCCCAACTATCTCTCATTAATGTCAGCCCAGAAGATAGAAATTTATCAAAATAATTTTTCATAAAGTTTATAAGAACATTGAGTAGGCATATTGTTTAGAGTATTTCAGACATCAGATTGAGAAAATTTCAGAAATATTACAAGGGACTTTCGAAATGAGTGATTTAAGTGAGTGCTGAATAATGCACCCAGCAAATGCTCGAACCATAATCTGTAAAATCAGAAGAGCAGTTGTGGTAATATCAGGTACAGAAGTTTAGGAACAACCCTATTCTGTAGGGTTGGGGGATTTTTTAACCCAACCATTAGTATCAACCAACCATGCCTAAAGGGTTTCCAAGACAGAACAGTAATTGCCCCATCCCTAAAGGTTGGGGGGATTTTTCACCCCAAAAATCCCCTACTTAGTGGAAATTGGATTTCTTCCAATTAGGGAGGATATATTAGATTGAATACTCTCAATTTATATCATTTTTTGATCTAGTTTAATCACTTGGAACATGTACAACTAAACTCTTCAAGGATTCACATCAGGTCACTATCCATCAAATAGCCAATGGGGAACCAATGAAGAAGAGGGAAAGGTCTTGTAGAGGATACAGAAGAATGTGATCTCATAGAAAATCCAATATAATTATTGTGATGCACTATGAATATTTTAATATCATAAATTCCATCATTGGATAACTTCTAAAACATAAGACTAATTCAGAGAATTATGGAGAAGAAATCCTTATTCCGGATACGGTCCACACAAAAATGAATGCAGAAGGTGTGCATATCTGAAACTAGAGGCTCACCAAAAATTTGGGTATCCCTTCAAATAACCCAACTCTACCTTCTGGAAATTCACCTAATATGGTAAGAGTTAAGGGTCATAACATATCTCAACTTCCCCCTGGAGAAGGCCAATCCCTTTTAGTAGAAGAAATATTTGCTCAGTAAGGGTAGGATATGAGAGAGTTGACAAGACTAAATGTAGAGTTACTCAAAGGCAGTTTTCCTTCTAGATATTCTCTGTAAGAAGACCCTCAATTTGATCTTTTAGTTGGCACACCTTAGCAAAGATGGTTTTTCGTAAAAACTAAAGTTGAAAGGGAAAAACTGCTCTATGTAGGACATAAATCACCAATATATTTGAATCCCAGTACAGTAGATCAATAATTTCCTCTATTAGGTACAAATATAGAACATGGTTAGGCACACCCTTATAGGCCTTCCCCTATTGATTACTCACATTAAATACTAGCAGTTCCGCCACTAGTGGTCCTGCTAGCCATCTCACTTGTTTAGGCTCTAGACACCACCACTATTCATGTCTCAGATCATACATATATTCCTATAATTCTTATGAACACCATTGAGTGATTAATGACTCAATTGGAAGCTATGGAAGGATGAAATTCACTAGTACGGCTATAAAAGAAGGCTTATCCCTAATGGGTAGATCTGACTCATCCTCCACTGAAATTTGAGAATCCTATATTTTTAATTTTAAATGGATTGGGAGATACATAGAATCACTTGAAACATTTTGTCTATCATTTCGATTCCATGATGGGAACCCCAAAGCAGCTGGAAGTAGTGAAACTCATATGCTTTGTGCAATCACTGTAGGGGCCATCCTTTGTATGGTATACAAGTTTGCATTCTTAATCAATCACTGGATGGGAATATCTCCATCATAAGTTCCTCTTCCAGTTCAACTCAATGTTGTAGAAGAAAATAGTCTTCGATCTCACAAACTGAAAGCAAAGGGAGAATGAAATATTCTCATACTTTATTAGTTGGTGGAAAGGATTTACTTACTCGTTGAACCTACGGCACCCTCGAGAAGAGTTGTCACCTATTTGTGTATCAAATCTCTATGATGAGTTGTTAACACCATTGATCCCTATGAAATACATAGGACGGTTTTGGAATTTGTCCACAATTTGTCAATAGTTGGAAAACTCTATCCTAAAGACCAAATCCATGTCCCAAGTTATCCCATAAGATCAAGGAAGGAGAAAAGAAAAAGGCATAGGCTACTATAGTTACACTTAAGTAAGCCCATGTACCCACTACCACCTCAAAGAATGCATCATACCATTGGCCCCTGCCTCCTGATTGTCAACATCAATGACTACCTCATCAATTGGATCAAAGAGACCAGAGGTAGAGATAGTTTCATGAGTTGAAAAAAAAAGGTCTTTTCCTTTTAGAATGACCAAGACCCACACTACATCATCCCATATTTGGAAAAAAACTTGGTCCAGTTTCCAAATCCCAAGAATCCAAAAAAAAAGGTGATGAGGATCTCCTAAACTATTTCTCTTTCCATAAAATTTTGTGGAATCCCATATAGGATTGTTTTGTTTTCAAGTGCCTCCTACAAAAGATGGTGGATTTGGGGCAAGTGAAACTGAAAAATTCACCAACTCAGGTGGCATACATTTCTATAACCGGTCTTAAGGAGGAAGGTGAGTGTAAATAAGTAAATATAAAGAATGAGAATAAGTGTGGTGATTGTATATTCATTAAGAAAATCAATCATAATCATTCCATTATAAGACCAAAGTTAAAATAGTCAACTATGCCTCCTATCACTTCCACTATAGCAAATCCTGCTTCATCAAAATCCCAAACCTATGAAGGAAAATCCTCAATGAAGTGGCATGGATTGAAGGATAAAGAAGAAGACGAAGAAGATGATCTTGTTTCAAGGCCAAAGTTTTCATTAACCATAGAATATTTCATGCCAACCATCTCAAATTCATAGGCACCGCCCCACTAAATGGAACAACAAAAATCAACCCTACAGGTAGAATCTTCATCAGATAAGGATTTGATCATTGGTTTTGTTAATGTTATTCACTTAACAGATCCCTACTCAAATGATGATTCTGATTATAAACCTAATTTCCCTACACATGATTAGGGAACTGGGGGAACAGGACATTAGGGTTGAGGATATTAGGAAGATGTGGTCATGCTAGGAGTAACTACTTTAACCAAACCCCTACTTAAATCGTCTACGCAACCAAAAACCCATGGGAATGCTCTCCAATGAGATCAACATGAACAAGGGATTTCTTCCTCGACACCTGATAGGGTATTCTTTGACATGATTATCTTGGAAGACTGGTTAGGGGTTACTCCACCACCTTCTTGGAAGATAGGAAGACCTAGTCAGCCTAATCCACCAAGGACGGGTACACTTCTAGCTCATATCCTAAGGAATGGTCTATCCAAAATAAGAACATCATCTCCTAAGGTTCCTAAAAAAGAGAATCTTTATTACAGAAATCATAGACCTCTAGATAAAAAAATTATTGAATAAATTAACCCAAGTTTCGACTAAGTTATCAATCCTGGATGCTCTGAATCTATCAAAAGACCTCTGGGAAGTACTCATTGATTCATTGTCAAGACCTTAGGAATTTAAAGTTTATTTCACAGCTGATAAATTATATCGTGTATATGATGATCCTATATAATTCCATATGATCATTTACTTCACAAACCAAGATGAGTAAGTTATCATAAAAGGATATGGAAAACCCTTGTATATATCCAGCAAGATAAATGAAATTGATATTTAATGATCCTTCATTTACAATGGCTCAGGAGTCAACGTCATACCAGTTCATACACTTCATCAACTAAGTATAAATAAATCTCACTTGTCTCACACCACTCTGATGTTACCAGGTTATTACCAGAATGAGAAAGATCATCTATATGAGATCACACTTAGAACTCGGTTCGGTGATCTTTTATCCGACTCAGGGTTCATGGTGGTCTAGCATGACATAGCTTTCAATGTTCTGCTGGGAAGACCATGGCTTCAACAACATGTGGTCATTCCTTCTTCATACCACCAATGTCTCAAATGTTATATCAAAGGTCAAATTGGGACATTGTATATTGATGATTCCCAATTAAAATCTTGTGAAAAACAATACATTGATTCAGGGTAAATCACCATGAAGGGTAGTAATCAATGGATAATGATGCCACCCAAATCAATGCCCCAAATGGCTTGGAGATGATCACAGCTAACCCTTTCAAGTAGCTCAGTAAAAATTACATGATTCCTATTAATCAAATTAAAGGGGTGGGATAAAATTCATATTTTCATTAAGTGTATTCTACAATGTCAATCATGATAGTTGGGCCTAATGGTTTTGAAAAAGTTATAAACTCTCTGAGTGACAACGAATGCTTGAATGAAAATGTATTCATTCCATCCCCTGAGCTTCAACAAATCTAGGTTCTATCATCTTAATTGTAATAATATATCAAGACTATAGGGTAAAGTGAAGAGACTCATTCTCAGTCCCTTGTTTCCCCTTCAGGACTCCAATAAGGCTTTATTCTAACAAGTGAGCCTAAAATGATTGCCACATCCATTGGATGTCTGAATGGAAGCTCCCCACTTCCTTCTGAGGAAATTTTTTTATCATCTCCTGCCTAAGAAGAAGAAAAAATAGTGAACCCTGAGGAAGAGAAATAGAAAGAGGAAGAAGAAAAATATCTCAAGGACACCCCTCCATTATTTGAGGAAGGCATCTCCATCACCGTAGATGAACTTGGAGAAATAAATATGAGTACAAAATAATATTCAAGCCCTACTCTAATTAGTGCAGTCCTTACTCCCAAAGAATAATAGGAATAAATATCCTTCCTAAAGTAGCACCAGGATGTGTTTTCATAGAATTACATAAAAATTATAGGCCTTTACCTCAAGGTGGCCGCCCATCATTTGTGTTTTCCATAATATCATTAAGGATACAAGAAAGTAGCTAGGAGCACACACCTGACTTAAACCTCCAAAATTGAGGCTGAAGTGGAAAAATCATCAAGGATGACATCATTCGAGAGGTAAAATACCCATAGTGTATATCCAACATTTTCCTTGTAAAAAATAAGAATGGGAAAATCAGAGTTTTCATTGATTTCAAAAATCTCAACTGGTGTTGTCCCAACTATGAATTCCAGTTCCAATTACAGAACTCCTAAATGATGCAACAGTTGGATACCAATTCCTCTCCTTCAAGTATGGATATTCTGGTTACAATCAAATCTAGATGGCTCCAGAATATAAAGAATCCATGTCCTTCAGATCGCCTCAAGGAATATTCTTTTATCAGGTAATTCCCTTTGTCTTAAAGAATGTTGGTGCCACATTTCAAAATGTTATGCATCATATCTTCAAAAGCTTCTTGGGAAAGTTTTTCAAATGCTATGTTGATGATCTAGTGGTAAAATCCTAACAATTCTCTGATCACTTGTGTGACCTAGAAACCATATTTAGTAAGATTCAAAAAAATAATTTGAAGATGAACCCCTTGAAATGTCCTTTTTAGGTAACCTCAAGAAATTTTTTTGGCTTTGTTATTCACTATCATGGAATCGAAGTTGATCCTGAGAATACTAAATCTGTCCTTGGTATCTCACCTCCTCAAAACTTAAAAGAGTTGAGAGGACTTCAAGGACACTTGTCCTACCTTTGGAATATCATATCCAACCTCACAAGAAAGTGTTTACCCTTCACCAAACTGATGAATAAGGGGTTCACTTATCAGTGGTCCAATTACTATCAAGAATCATTTGATACCCTCAAGAAATACCTTTTGAGACCACCAGTAAAGATGCCACTTATTGAAGGAAAGTCTCTCCTTCTGTATGTGACTACCTTAGAGGGATCACTGGGTGCTTTCCTCACACAAAAAAATGATTTCAGAAATGAAAACAATCTTTATTATCTCAGTAGAACTATGCTTGACATAGAGACTCGATATTCAGATATTGAAAAGAGTTGCTTGGTGTTAATCTTTGAAAATAAAAATTTGAGTCACTACCTACAACACAATAAGATTCACTTGGTCTCTCGCGATAACCCACTCAAATTTCTCCTCAGTCATCCTATGCTCATAGGACGCCTGGCATGGGGTCAGTTATCCTGCAGCAGTTTGATATATAGCTTGTGCCTCATAAAGATATGAAATTCCTAGCCTTACTAGACTTTCGCATTGAGCACCCATCTATAAAAGAGATTTCATTAAATACAAAACTACCTAATAAATAAATATTCCCTATTCAGGATAGATCCCAAACATGGGAAATGTATATTAATGGTGCTTCTATAAGTCTAATGGGGAAGAGAATGGAAGACCCTAAGATAAATAAAGTTGAGTTATTAATTGTGATTATCTCACCATAGAAGGAAGTGTTTCCATATTCATTTATGTTATCAGTAGGTGGTACCAACAATGAGGTAGTTTATCAAGATATTATTTTAGGGCTATAATTGGTACTCCAAGTACCAGTGAACCACCTAGAAGTTAAGGGTGATTTATAATTGATAATCAAGCAGATAAACGGGGATTATTCCATCAGAAAAGAAGAGATAATTACCTTGTGTGATTATGTTAGAGGGTTAATGAATGAATTACCCTCTGAGCCAACACTGACTCACATCCTGTAATCACAAAATGCTCAGGAAGGTATGTTAGAAAATGCAGTTATATATTAGGAAGATTAAAATTGGGATGAAACAGTTATCATTATTTCCCATCGTTGAATGGCTTCACCTTTTGTTCATATAAGGTCGGAATAGATCAATAAAATTAGTCACATACTTTATCCATATATCCCTAACATGGTATGGATGAAACCAATCATGGATTCTCTCTATGACGGAGTACTTCCACCAAATAGGGTTATAAGAGAGTAGATCTGGTGGGGAGTATCTAATTTCACACTTTATGATGGCCCAAATCACTAAAAGTCCTCTACAAGAGAGGATTTGATGGAGTCCTTTTTATATGTATTGATGGAGAAGTGACTGTGGATGTTATGGAAGAAGTACATATAGGAGCTTATAGTTCCCACCAATCAGGGTATAGGATTTTTGATCAAATCTGAAGGCTTAGATACTTCTGGCTTTCGATGATATAGGATTGACTGGAATTCACTAAGAAGTGTCATCCCTGCTAAGTGAATGGAAATTTATTCTATTAACCCCTAGAGTTGATACATATAGCTAGATACTCCTATCCATTTTCCACATGGGTAATGGATGTTGTACCATATCCTCCAGCTATGTCTTATTAGTTCAAGTATATCCATACTATTATCGATTTCTTCTCCAAATTGGCTTAGGCAATACCCCTCAAAGAAGTCAGAGGAAAAATCATTGTTATTTTTTAAAAAGATAAATTTATTACCAGATTTGGTGTCCCTCGTACCATTTTGATGGAAAATGGCACCAATTTATGTTCTACTAAGGTGGAGAAGCTAAATCAAGAATATAATATCAAATCCAGCAATTCATCCTGCTATCATACGGCACCCAATGTACTGATAGAGGCTTTTAACAAAACCTTGAAAAATATACTCCATAATATGGTGGATAAAGAAAGTAAATATTGTTCTAATATGATCTTTCATAACTTATGGGATTGTCAAACAACAAACCATACTGCTACACAAGCAACCCCATACTCGTTGGTGTATGGAATAGAATACACCTTTCCTATTGAGGTTCAGTTTCCATCACTCCACAATTCCATTTGTGACCAGCTATCCACAAATGAGAAATCCCAAAAATTAATGGATGATATAGATTAAATGGATGAAAAGATATTTCACACCTTTCTTTACTTGGAGGTGTATCATAAATGGATGGAATAGGGCTTTAATAATAAATGTTGTCTTCATTAATTCTTCCAAGGAGAGTTGGCATTGGTTCTTAGGACTCTGATGATACCAAGAAATAAGACTTTGAAGCTTGAGCCAAAGAGGGAGGGACCTTACTTCATACATAAGGTCCACTCTAATAGAGCTTATTACTTAATCTCAATGGATAGATAACTTTATATAGATCCAAACAATTCAAGGTTCCTAAATAAATACTTTGTGCAATCACACAGATTTCATCTTAGCTATAGGATGTTAAACTTTATAATAGCATGCATCCATGTTTTTTGATGTTAAACGGTATAACATCATTTTCCTTGTCGCATGATGATAAAATGCACGAAATGTGGTCCAAGTTGTAAGATGGTAAACCGCATAGCACCAGTTTTCCTCATCACATGAAATTAAACAATATGGTTAACATCTCCCTAATTAGACATTAATAAATCCCAAAGATACCATGAGTAGGCACTCCTTGTGGTCCCTCAAAAGATGAGAAGCTTCCATGCATAAACCTCAATCACATCATTTCCACTCCCTAGTGTCACTTTAGCCCCATTTATCCTTGTGTTTAGATCAGACATTCATGGGGAATACTTGTCAAGAACTATGTGTGGCTTGATTCTTGCCCTAGCAAGATACATAGTGACGTCTGGGTCTTATCCCCTGGTTCAGTCATAATGTTTCTTTCATGTTAGGTGACCTCATATCCTCACTTCATGATGATAAATTGAACACTTCTCCAAGAACAACGTGTGTCTTGATTCTTATTTAAATGTGATATATAGTGATTCCAAGATATCCAATCTTGGATCTAACCTCAACCATAAAGAAACAATTTCCCTTTTCATTGTATGAACTAAATCTATACTAGGAATTCCTCCAGAGCATATGGCTTGATTCTTTTTCAAAAAAAATTCTTCATCCCATCCATTATTCTAGAAAATATCTGAAAACTATTAAATCCCATTTCCTCACATAAAACCTCAGTTGGTGTGGGAAACTTTATCAAGAATGACATGTGGCATGATTCTTACCCCAAAAAGATATGTAGGGGCACCCAGATCTCCTATCTCGAGTTCAGCTGCCATGCTTAAAAAAATCCCTTCACCCCCTATGTGAATGAATAAAACATACACAAGAATCATTTTCCAGAACTATGTGTGGCTTGATTCTAATTCCAATGAGATATGTAGTGATTCTCGGAACTCCAATCCTAGGTCCAACCATGATTTTGGAAAACAAAATCCCCTTTTCTTTTCATCATGCATGAAACAGATCTACACAGAAAACATTTCTAAGACTGTAATTTAGGCCTAAACATTACTCTAGGCATTATAAAAAGTCTCCTTTCCCACATAAAATTCTGATTGGTGTGGGAAAAACTTTCAAGAACTATGTGTGGATATATTCTCAACCTATTGAGATACGTAGTGATGCTCAGATCTCTAATTCTGGGTATAGATGTGATTAATCATAAGAACCCTTTACTTACTATGAATGAATCAAATCTATATAGGGAGCTTGTTAAGAACTATGGTAGGGTGTATTCTTACCCCTATGAGACATGTTGTGTTGCCCATACTTTCATTCTTGGGACCAACTACAATATTTCCATCACTTCATGTCAGTTCACCTTCATCCTTGCCACGTGACATTAAACTGCATGGAGTTCCAAGAACTACGTGTGGATTGATTCTCATTATATTGAGATATGTAGTGACACTTGTGCCATATCCCCTGGTCTATCTGCAATTTAAAATCCCACACTCCCAATGTACGAATCAGACTTTCATGGGGAACTTCTTGAAGAACTATATGTGGCTTGATTCTCATTCTATTGAGATATGTAGTGATGCCTAGACTTTCAATATTGGGCTCAGCCACAACATGATGAAAATAATGACTATTTTATCACTTATATGAGTCATATCTATATAAGGGGATTCAATATGAGTTCTCATATTATGTATGAACCTATATTCAAAGAAACCCCCATTATCCTCCACTAATGAATTTAAATAAGGGTGAGGAACCTTTATTTAAGAACTACATGTGGATTGATTCTCATCGCATTGAGATATGTTGTGACAACTGAATCTCTAATCCTGGTCCTAGTCATGTAACAACATAAAAAATCCACTACTCTCCCATGTACAAGTTATATTTACATGGGAAAATCCAGTATGAGTTCTCACTTTACACATGAACCCAGATCTATTATAACTACATATTAATTGATTATTACTCTAAAAAGATATGTAGTGATGCTTGAGATCTACACCTTAGCCTACCCACAATATTACTTTTCACCTTGGAATCACCCAATATCCTTTCCATAATATGTTAAACTACACATACAATGTCCTCTCCACATGGCTTCAAAATGCACAGTACCATTAGAACTACGTGTGGCTTGATTCTCATCCCATTGAGATACATAGTGAAGCCTAGGCCTTAAGACCTATCCCTATACAAGGGATAAAGTAAAATTCCCCATATCCTATAAAAAATCAAAAATCTATGAAAGATATTTTATTTTGGGCCTTCTCCTTAGAGAGCCCCACCAAGGAAACAAGAGATGTCCTGATTCTACATATGAGTCATATATATTCAAGGGGCTCCAAATTCATGTCCATTATCAGTCCAAATGCTTCCATTATGCATTGGAAATTTACCCTTACATCTTTCATACATTAATCTTGATTAATTTTATATCATCATAACCATTCCTTGTCTTTTAGTGGTAGAATGTCCGATACCTGAGAGATCTTTTACCTGACCATGCAGTACGTGCCCCAGTTGGCCTTGCATATGTTACCCCCATAATAGGTTTATCAGCCAAAGTATTCCATTGTTTTACTATGTAGTATGTTCCCTAATTGTCCTTACACAAAATATCCCTCATAACAGGTTTTTCAACCAGAGGTAACTTCGTCCTTGGGAGAATCTTCTTTTGTCCCTTTAATCTTTGATGACAGTATACTAGAACCCGTAAATCATCAGTCATCCTTTGTATATTTGTCTCATATACTTTCTCCTAACCTAAAAGTCTCCAAGACTATAGTTTACAATTGTTCCTTTCACTTTTTAAAATCATACTAGAATAATCTTGGACCATTTAACCACATATCATCCATAGTTTCCAAAATCTTATGTTCCAAGTCGTATGACCAAAAACTACAGGCACCGTACTTTTTGAATTTGGGTCAGTCCTACATAGAGAATCCATTTCCACGATTATTTTGAAATTTAAAATTGAAATACCCCTTCTATATTCATGTAATTTATCCACAACAAAACTCTATGCTTAGTAAAATCATAATCTTCATAAACTATCATCACCTTTTAGTGATAAATTGTTAGAATTATTGAGATATTTTTTTCCTGACCATGCAGTATGTGCCCCAGTAGGCCTTTCATATGTCACCCTCATAATGGGTTTTTCATCTAAAGAATGTCACTAATTGATAATGTAGTATATTCCCCAGTTTTCCTTGCATAAAAAATCCCACATAACAGGTTTTCAACTAGTGGTAACTTCATTATTGGGAGATACCTCCTCTAATGCCACTAGCCCTTTTTCACATACCATTCTTCGGATCCAAAAAATCCCCAAATCATAGCTTAAAACATTCTACTTCCATGCTTGAATATAGAAGTACATTTCCAGACAGATTACCAAGAATTAGAGAATCATAAAACCTTCAGTCAAATCTAAACACCTTAAATTATATCCCCTCTAATGTATTTGCTACATGACATTAAACTGCTCATCCCCCTAATATCCTTGATGCATAACTTTAAACTGCACAGCCCCCTAATTTTCTCACTGCATGACTTTAAACTGTACATTCCCCTAATTTCATTACTGCATGAATTTAAATTGGATAGAATAATTTCCCCGTTACATGACTTTAAAATAAAAAGCCTCCTAATTTCCTCATTGCATGACTTTAAACTATACATCCCCCTAATTTCCTCATTGCATGACTTAAACTATATATCCTTGATAATTTTATTCCTTTATGAATTTAAAATTCGCATAATAATATCATAAATCCTCTCTATAAAAAAATGTACCCTCCTTCTCACACAAACTTTGTATAGGAGTGGTTTCCCATTCGTGTCTTGTGTTGGTACGGATGATTCCTCTATTCTCTAACATATTTCCTTTACAAATCCATCCACTGTGGTCTTGAGACATCCAAATATTAAACATTTTTTGTTCATTAGTAAGAGAATGTCACAATTCTTGAAAATACATTTACCTGAATATGCAGTATGTGTCCCCATTTGGCCTTTCATAAGTCGCCCCCATAACGGGCCTGTCAGCCTACGGATACCACTACTTGACTATGAAATTTGTACCCAATATTTCATTGCATAAACCAATACTTATAATGGGTTTATCTACCAGTGGTAATTTCATTCTTAGGAGAGACCTTATCTATTCCCAAATACCATGTTTCATATTTAGATATCACAAAATTATCTCAAGATTCAACTTAGAAGTATCTAAATAATATCATAATATTCCTATCCATAAATCATTATTTGAGTTATAATATTAAAATTCATGGTTAAATCTATTAAACATAAAACACTTCCCATTTTATTCTAACATGCATTACTTTAAGCTTCCCACAAATAGAATCACGGTACTCATCGGATTGAAAATACACAAAGGGAAATTTCAAAAAAATTTGAGTCTCAACTCGCTAGACCTAAAATCTATGTGGTTTAGGAAAAATAAAGTAATGAAAAGTTAAAAGGAAAAAATATTGTTAGGTTAAAAACCCCAAAAAGGGTGTCCTAAGAAAAATCCAAATCTCACCCACTAAGTCTTCCCCATATTGATCTTAGGAAAGAATTAGGGTGATTAAACAAAAGATACAAAGTTTATAGGGTTTTCCATACAACCCTAGTAAGATTAAAACTACTCTCACTAGGCCCCTTGGCTTAGGTAAAATTTTAGAGCACCTCCCATCCATATCCATGTAATTATGAGTAGCTGATATAAAAATTTAAGGAAAATCAACTTTGACATTATGATTATAAGAAGAATATAGAGATAAATACAAGGATGATTAGAAACAAAATTATTTTCATTTACGATAAACAAAATCCCCCAAAGGAACATCCAAAAAAGAGAGTCTCTATGTCACAAATTACAAATGGATTTCAATATATTTTCTCTTCTATTGAACAGCCTCATGAGCCTCATCAGCTACTTGTTGAAGTTTAGTCAGCTGACCAGCTTCAGTCTCCCTGGCTCGATGAAGCATGCCCTTGGAAGTCACAATATCAGTTGTCCCTTCTTATTAGTATTTTCTTAATGAACAATGAATTTTTTCAAGTTACCCTTGAGCGGTAGTTAATTCTTGATAAAGTAGTGCAACTTGAATAGCCTTCTCCTTGTTTTTTATTTGAATTCTTCCAGTTTCATTCTATAATTGGCCTCTTCTTGGGATAATGTGGCTCGATAGTCATCAATGTTGACAAGCAGTTTGGAATTGATTATATCTTTCTGATTCTTACACTCTTCCTCACACCTATGAATATTCTCCCTCACTACAGTGTGATCTAGATAGTAATCGAATCCACAGAATCATAACATGTTGAACAAAGATGAAAACATGGAATTCATGAAGGTAGTTCCTCAAGGGGAACCTCATAGATTATATTCCATATACCACACCAAGCCTTATGATGTGAAATACGTAGATCATTCTTCAACCCAAGATCTGACTCATAGTGGTTATCATAAGAAGGGATATACTTTGGGATTAATCCAATAAAATTAGTTCCATGATCTACTTACCCCTGAACAGTGGTTGCCTTTCCTTTTGATTTTGGTTGATATGATGCAAAATCTTTACCCTCACACCTAACCACAAATCTGATAATCCTAAATGATGAATTAAAATCATCGTTAACTTCAAAAAATGGAAATAATTAAGAATAATCACAATAGTTTGTAATCCTTACCCAATAGTATATTAGCTTCCTGAGAAGATTCCTCCCCAGCATTTCTAGCCATAGTAGTTTGGGTTAGTGCTCCTTGTTGAGGAACATTACCCTAGGTCTTCCTTGGATCTATCAGATGATCCTCAAGAAGGATTCCCATTTCAGGGTTCACCTAATTCTGCTCCTCTTCAACAGTAGTATTGAGAGTGATTTAAACTCCCTCTCCATAAACCATTACTATATAAATTTATATGGATGGAGATAAAAAATCTAACCAATAATGATTATAGAATCAGGCATAAAAAGGTTGATTGGATGGAAAATAAAGACTCACTTCCATTTGATTTATATAGTTACCCAAATTCTTCTAAAGTGGTAGGAATTTTAGTATGTTCCCATATTTCATCAATATATATGCCAAGATTAACCATGGATTATATTGTTATCCCAATACCCATGTTAATATCACCTATGGGAACACTTGGAGTGGTTTGTTAATGACCCTTCGACGACAACTTTAGACCCCGAATATCCTCTTTAGTGAAAGCCTTAGGTCAGCATCAGTCACGGTGGGATTTTTGGGTGCATGTGATGAACCTAAAATAATACAGAAATATAAGTAAGTTGTGGATATATATCTTCTCATGAAGCATTTATAACATACTAGATGCCTCCTCTCTCCCTGTAGTAGTGATAAGAGTAGTTCAAGGAGCAGATGATATATTCTCTGCCCTAAACGTCTATTTGGTCAAAGGAGTCATTTCATTGGTTGGAATCTGCATTTGGTCTGAAGAAACCTCTTCATTTCTCCAAGATTAATTTATAACTTCCTTTAGGGAAGAAACAAATGGATTTCCAAAAATTCCAATAATTTTAAACACTTTCTCTAGATAAAGTCTAAATGAATGATGTTGGGAAGACTTACTACTACTGACAAATCACTTAGCCACGGATTTTACCCTTTGGAATTATTTATTCTTCATCTTCTTTAAAGTATGGCTACCATTGACCTCTCCAAAAAAAGGTATCACTGGAGGGAATTCTCCTTCCATTTAATTCTCTATGTCCTATCGGCCTATAGATACTTCTCCTAATTCGGGGGTGATTTAATATCCTCGATTAGAGTTTCATCAGGGCTATACCATGGTGAAAAAACCTCAACTAATTTACCATTATCCAGTTACAAAATTAAAATAGTATTTATCCTAAGTAATAATTATTTGGATGAAATATAAAGGAAAATTAGAAAAGACTTTGAGAAGAAGAGAACATACATCTTCAAGATCAAAAGAATCACGACATTCCTAAAAGGATGAATAATTGATCCCCTGAGGAGTTACATGATCTATCATATCCTTCACTCACTTTGTGAAAGGTACTAAGTTTTCAGTTACATAGATGAGAATTTATATCTCTCGAATATGAATTACTACTTCTGTAGGATTATCCTAGGCTCTAAGATCTCTTATTCCTATAATATTCAACCCATAAAATAGGATATACCATATGGTTTTAGTATCAAAGGACAAACCCTACCATGTTTGGACCACCTCTAGTCATATGTATTTAGAATACATCCCATCCAACTATGAGGATGATTATACAACCTTATATTTAATGGGATTCTCAATTCCTACCATCACATATGGTGGATGATAAAATGAAACCTGATTCTCTTCTTAGTGATGGAGACTAGGCCACCAAGATATGGCCTTATTTTGTGATGATGGTGTATCCCTAATGATTATTGTAGGTGTATTATATATTTCATGAGGTCATTTTTATGAATCAGGAGCATCTTCATCGTTGCTCTCTGACTCTGATGACTTATCCCCTAAAGGAGATGAGGAACCTTCCAAATGATAAGGTTATTTCTTTCTTCACCTCTTTATTATAACCTGACGAATAGAATTTTTTAGTAACTCTTAATTGTATGATTAAATCCAAGATTCAGTATACTAGGTAGTCAATATTCTTTCTACATCTGTTGTTGGTAGATTAATCACTACCCTTGTCAATTCCATAGTTTTAAGCAACCATATCTATTGAGACACCATCGAATGTTTTTCTAATATAATGTGCACTATTGAAGATATAGTAATTAGTTTCACGGATTTGAATTAGCATAAAAATTGGTAAGGATCATAGTCCTTTCAAATTATTTCATCATCGATCTTGGTTTCCAGCACGCCATCCTAGAAGGATATCATGTATGACCTTAGCTCTACGATGGTTTCCCCATCATCAACAAAACTTCCCATGGGGATATTTCCATAAGTAAAGAAGTTGAACTCCATTATTGTTTGAATGTTATGAGGTTTTAATGATAGGAGAGATATACGAGATAAATCCTAAACGAATGGTCTGAATGAGATAATGAGGACGTAGATCACACTCTTCACAGCATAAGTCCTGAAATGAGTAAGGTTTTATCCCCATATAACCTAGAATGGTCCTTCAATTATGAAAAAATCCTTCCCTCCATGAATGTGCAATAATATCCTATGGATGTTTTCCAAAATAGGGGTGTCCAACCCCACTATTTTCTTTTATACCGACTTTACCACTACAAAAAATGTTCCAGGCCTTATACCACCTTTGGAATCATGGACATGACACACATATCTAAAAAACCATGATACATGTTTTGGTAGGAATTGTGTGGTTGATCTCATATTACCACTTGTCAAACTCTCCTTTTTCAAGCATCAACCAAAAGGTGTCAGGTGCACTTCTCTTTATCGCCTTGTGAAACCCTATTGGATGCTTGAACTTGGGGCCTTACCCCTTCTCCTTTAAGAAAATTCACATCCATAACTTTGGAATTATATTCCCTCTTGAGTGAGGATTATCCTTCTTGATTTTTTGGTCTATTTTCAGTAGCCCACATTCTAAATATGGTGTCCTATCAGTATCATTCCATGTCATCATTGGAGGAAATAATTCATCATACATATCTCCAAGGATCAGATCCCTGAACATTTTGTGGATGTCCCATAAACTGATGCCCACTTCTTCATGCGTTAGATGGAAATAATTCATTTGTGGACTCTACTGGCTTAGCTGTTCTGGCAGAAAATCGTCATACCTATACATGTAGGTTTTCCCTACCCAAAAAGCCTCATAAATTATAAAACTTTCCAGATCTTATTTGAAATATGCACAGGTTTTACATACCCATAATTCCCACATCCTTGTGGTCTTAACACCCCCTCTTAGGAGAATTTTATAACCTTTCTTCCAGCCCTGTGATTTATCTATTTGTGAGTCTTAAAAAATGGATGAATAGAAGTGTGACTTCAGTTCAAATGTGTGTGATTTCAAATCAATAGCACACGAGCTATCATGCATACAATTGACCTTGGCTGCCATCCTAGAATAATTATATGTTCCCTAGCTAGATATGTCGATAGATGAAAAGTTATTATGGTCTTGAACCCAAGAGACTGAGAGATAATTCTTCAGATCTAATATATGGACTTCAAATAGATGATTGTAATCGTAAAGTGGAAGATAATTAATCTCCATGAAATCATGGTGATACATTTTTAGATACCCTTCCAGATCAGGAAGGGTGATACCACAGATTTCATAATAAGCATGCCCTATGATCTTCATCATTTCCCAAGTTTTCTTGCTAGCCAGTTCATTAGCAGTTTCAGTCTTCTTAGGAGCCATTGGACCTATAAAGAAATATCATATTCATTTCAGAATAGGTTCATTTTTTAAAAAAAATTAAAGAAAATTTGAAAACGGCATTAAGTCATGCAAGTGAAAGTTCAGCACCCAAGTGTGTCACTCAACGTGCGGTGCTCAATTGTATCACTCGAATACATACTAAATATGTGCGAATAAAATAAAAGCATCTAAATGGAAAAGGCTTGCGTGCGGGGATCTTGAATTTCTAAATACTAATAGTTTTTCACTAAAGTGAAGGGCCTATTTATAGATGAAAAAATCCACCTGTGTGACCAGCTTGTGTGGAAAACCTGTGTGAATATATAAGCATGAAAACATACATAGTCCATATATCTTTTCATCCCTTTACCTCATGATTAGAACCTATTTTCATTTCAAATCCCATCCTATGGTAGGGATTTTGACACTCTATTCCATCAGATGTATGAAAATGTGACAAAGGGAAATGCCTTATAAAAAGGAAGAAAAGATAGATGAAGAAAGACAATATTTTCAAATTCTCAAAAAGTAGTTTTCCCAAGGTATCCCCAATCACTGTCGGTGCACAGGAACTTGCATTCCACCCCACTTGCATGACCAGACACTTTTACCCTGGGTCTCATATTTACCTATAAATAGACCCTTTGGGTCTTCATTTGTATGAACAAATTTCCCTGTAGGCCAATCCCTGCTCTGATCACACTAGTACTTCACTCATGTCCTCTGAAACCTCCAAGCAAGTTTCCTAATTCCAAAAGAGTTGGAATCAAAGGGGGTATTGAGAATTAAGTCCATTTAATGTTAAAAATAAATTACACTTGCATGACTCATTCTCCCAACCCCATAATTTAAGAGGACTAGCATAACCTCCTTTCCTCAAATAGAAAATAGAACGACTCGCTTCTTGGAAAACATGTGAATACCCTTGAAGGATTGTAAGGTCTCAGATTTTTTATAAGGTGTTTTTCGTTTATGTTTCAATTTAAGTACCTTATTTTGGGTTAAATAAGTGTTACCTTAAATTCATGAGAAGTCAGGGGTGTTTTGGGATCTCAGGGCATGAAGGAGGAGGAAAAAGGTGCTTTCTCATCATGTTGCACGGTTTGCGCATGATTGGTGGAAACCATGAGGAACTCCCAAGAAACCATGTGAGGGGGTTATATTGTGAGAGTGGCTTATACACGGTTTGTGTATGGTTTAGGAAACCATGTGGGTAAATTGTGTGAAGTGGTTAATTTGGGATAGTGTCTCATGTACAATTTTCACACAGTTTGGGAAATCATGTAGGTAAACCATCCAATCTGGTAAAGTTGGAAAAAAATTAAAAAAAATGTCACCCCAGGATTTTTATGTCCAACTCGATATTTTATTCCTCTCCTTATCTGAAAATAATACATATGATATTAGACAATCAAAAATTTCCAAGGTAAATTATCTTTCAATCCAAGGCTGTTTGGAGTGCCATTGGTTGCGGATCGAATCCTTGGGTGAGCCTAGTCATCTCCTTCCTTATTTTTCTTGATTAGAGTTGGTATATTTATCTCATATCCTTATGAAACCCTCAAACCCTTATTTTTTTATGGTGATATCTTGATTAAGTCTTCAAAGGTACATTGAATTGGGATCTAGGACCTCGTTTGAGAGTTTTATCCACAAATAAATAAAGGTAGGGGGTCTACTAGTTATATCACATAATTTTGATGTAGATTTGTGCCTGATCTGCCTTATTCACTATCCATTCATGTTTTTCTATTGATTACTTTGGTATGTTTTGGTATAATGGGTGTCTAAATGATAAACAAAAATCCTAATGGTACCCATGGGATGCATTTTGGATGATGGGACCTATATAGTACCACATATAGGGTGCACCGATATTTCCCAGTCCTAGAAACTAGATAAGTAAATTCTAGGCCCTTGTGTACTAATATAAATCCCTTGTTGAGTATTTGGATATTTTTAGTGTAAGTGAAAATGGAATATTGGTGGTGTGTCTAAAATTGGAAGTGGTATGTGAAATGGGATGATATTAATAAATTGTTGATTATTATTAGTAAGCTAGGCATGGAAGAATGAGGTGGGTAATGGAAAATTTGTTAATAGGTCATGGCATGATTTCCAATTCCCATGTTGATTGTTTGGTTCATGATTGTTATATTCTTTGGTTTTGTTGATTGTGATATGGTTGTGCATGGTTAATGGAAGAATAATAATGTGCATATGGCATGGTGGTGGGATAATGAACTGAGTCTCCTCCCACAGGTCGAGTTGGACTTATCCTATAACCCCTCTTGGGAATGCATGGGTTGGGGAGTCGGACTGATGCATTATTCCCCCAATAGTTTTAGCCAATGAAACTACCTGGATTGAGGCTCCATGGTAAGTGAGATTTATTAATTTTGGAATATGTTTAACCTTAAAGAGTTAGGGAACTTGACCCATTTTCCTTATACATTGAACTTGATGATTATTCGTATTCCATTGAACAAATGATGAAAGTGAATTATCTAATGAAGATGGTATAAGTATGAAATGGGGAATAATGATATAAATTATTCAAGCATACCTAATCAACTAATGTCTCCTAAAATGTACTTTATTTACTTGTCCCTTATTTACTTGTCCTTTATTCATACTTTCATGCACTATATATTAGACTGGATATTTTGTAGACACCGTTGGTGGTGGTCTACTCAGTTGTACTCACATCATACTTAGGCCATCATTGGGTACCCGAGCATACTTCATGGTTTCAGTTCGAGACATGGGAAATATCCTTGTACTTAGATGTTGATTAGTGTTTAGGAACAAGCATGGATGAGGTTCTAGACACAAAGTCAGAACCGTTTTGGGTATTCTGTTGTTGCTCTTATTTTTAGGTTGCTCACTTGATGTTGTAGTATGACATGGAATATTTACTATTGGTTGTGGTTTTTAACCATTTGGTATATGGTCATTTATTCATGTTTATTGACTATATTATATTTTTTCACTATTTATACTTGTTATTTTTTTGTGGATTACACTCATAAAATGGTATAGTATCTCCACGTGACTAATCTAGACCCTCAGTGCTAGTTGACAACATCTAGCATACTGGGGGTGTGCTTGAGGTCACATGGAAACCTGGCTCGGGGCACCAAATTAGTTTCCTCCAGGTTAGGGAAATTAAAAAGTGGTATCAGGGGATTTATTTTCTATTTATTAGTATTTGGAGATGGTATACATGAGATTAGGACAGTTTTGGGCCTTGGTAATGACCTCATTATTAGGAGTACCTAACATGTGTATGGGGGGAAACCCAAGTTACCCTAGGTGGGTAATTGCTGTTCTTGTTGTTTATTATTATATTTTATGATATGTCACCATTGGGTTATGCACTTGTCATGTGGAGTGATAGTTTTATGATATTTTTCTCATGTTCGGAACGGCATGAGGTTGTGAATTCATGAATCATTTTATAAACCTAGGCATATAAGCATCATGCATCAAGGTGGGTACACACATAGAAGGAGCGTGTGGGATACAAGGGGGTGGATGCATTTGAATTCATGAAAATGATGAAAATTACATCTAATGAAATGTTATTGGAGTAAGTTTTGATGTAAGAATAGTTTTTGAAATGGTGTAGAAGGTAAGGCTTATAGTCGGGTAAGTTAGTTATCCTGTGTTACCAATAGTTCTTGGTAGAAATGGACATGGGTAGAGTGTCGGTTATAATCAGACATGTTTTGGTGGAGTATCCGAAATGGTTTTTTTGTGGCTAGTGATGAGGCTTATGTTATATTTGTGAAAGATTATGGTTTGTGTTCTAAATTCCGTGTTTGGCATTGTAGAGAAATGCCACTATGAATATGTGTGTCAATTGTGAAACAAGAGGATGTTACTGAGAATGCTCCCCTGGTAGTGGAGAAATAGGATTTGGTGGTTCAAGATAACAGGTAAGAGCAGTTATTTGAGAACTTTTATCTTTTTATGAAGATGAAAAAAGGAGACACAGGGCAGGTTGCGCCAAGTATGTTTGAGCTCACTAGGGAGTTTCAGCTGTAGGACCCTCCAACCTTTACCTAAGAGGGTAGGATAGAGGTAGCATAGTTTTGGATAGAGTCTATCTAGAAAATTCTTGATCATCTATAGAATACCCCCAAAAATCAATTCAATTTAGTGGCCTATATTTTTCGGGCCTAGGCGAAGCGTTGGTGGGAGTCCTAGTTTAGACTGAAGAGGAAGAGGGTGTTCTATGGGAAGGTTTCAGGAAACAAATTTGGAACATTACTATACAGAAACCTTGAGGTAGGAAAAAGATATGAATTTTATGATGTTGACTCAGGGGATGGTGTCAGTGATGGAGTATGTAGGTCGGTTCATAGAATTGTAATGTTTTGTTCTCATTTTAGTTGGAGATGAGGCAGCTATGGTGAGGTGCTTTTAGGATGGATTTTAGTATGATATTTGATCCCAGGTAAATATCTATAATTTAAATAGGTTTTTTGAGATGATTAATTAGGCCCTCATCTCAAAATTAAAACTCAAAGAGGCCTCCAGAAGTATACATGAAGTTTTTTTAGGGCAACCTAGTGGTGATAATTTTGATAGTAGGAAGCTTCGCTACGAGAATTTTCACTAGGGTTGTGGTGGAAAGCACAGTCAGAAAAGGGAGTCAGCCCCTCGGGTTAGTAATCAAGTTTTCTGTTATCGGTATGGAAGGATGTGACATGTGTGCAATCAATGTTTCCGACCATCAGTTGATTCTAGAGCATATGAAAAAATGGAACATGTGCAGAGGCTTTGCAGGAACCCATGGAAGTCGAAAAATGATAGAGGACAGAGATCAGTTCAGAGTGCATGAAGGGGGTTGGTTTCCCAATATTAGGCAGGTAGTTTGAGATCCATAGTTCATACTAGTAGGGGTAGTGGATGTGGAACTCTGGTCTAAGACCATTAGTACCAGCAGGGCAATATAATTTAGGGTATTCAGGCTAGAACCTAGGGTAGAGGTACAGGATATCTTCATGCAGTTTAGTATACACCTGGAGGTGATAAGGATAGGCCATCTATTATTCGAAGTATGATTCTTATAGCCTCCACACTATCTAACTCTCTATTTGATACATGTTTCACACACACTTTTATCTCTTCATAGTTCTTAGTTATATTGGGCGTATCCCTATAATGGGTACGTGGGGTTATGTTGATTGATACTCAATTGGAAGTGCGAGTTGAGGATATCAGGTAGTGTAAAGGTTGTGCTTTAGAGGTTGGTGGTTATCATTTTCTATGGAACCTATTTGTACTTGATATGTTAAGTTTTAACATTATTTTGGGAATGAACTAGATAGAATTGTACTGGGCCCATATCGACAGCTACCGACATCAGGTGAAGTTCACATCTCTCAATGGAGATACTTATCTTCTGAGTGGCAAGTGGG
The DNA here is from genome assembly GCA_963277665.1 of Viscum album. Taxonomy (NCBI): domain Eukaryota; kingdom Viridiplantae; phylum Streptophyta; class Magnoliopsida; order Santalales; family Viscaceae; genus Viscum; species Viscum album. The sequence goes on along the minus strand of OY728143.1, from coordinate 1,789,406,649 downwards.
ATCTTCGAGCGTGCCATACAGGGCCTATTTTTCAGCAATTGGGAGAACTCATGACCCAAGTGGCATGCCTCATGCTAGATGAAAGAGGAAGGGAACAACCATTTTTCCTCGTATTGTGGATTTATTCCAGATTGTGTTTCCTAATGATTTCTTGGGGCTACTACCTGAGAGTGATATATTGATTTTACAATCAAGTTACTTCCATGGGAATAACCAATTTCCATTAAACCATATTAAATGGAATAAAAATAACTCTAGGAACTAAATGTTCAGCTGGAAGAGTTGGAGAAAAAGGAATTCATTCATCCTAGTACATCACCATGGGGATCACCTGTGTTGTTTTCTAATAAGGTCAAAGGGTCATTGAGGTTATGTTTTGACTATAGAAAGTTGAAACAAATGATGGTTAAGAAAAAATATTTTCTTCCCAGAATCGATGAATTGTTTGATCAAATGAGGGGTGCCTCACTATTTTATAAGATTCATTTGAGATTGGGATACCATTAGTTGAGGATGAGACACCACTAGAAATTTAGGTTATATCCATGGACCTATAGACATGGTTTTATAGGTCTGTGGATATAGCCAGTTTATAGGCACAGTTTAATTAAAAACTTGTGGTTAAAATTTGTTGTCCCCCTTTTTTTCCAAAATTCTTCGGGCTCATCCGTTCTCCCTTGATCCATTTGTCAGCCCACCTTTTTTCCCACAAAATTCGTCGGTTTCCTCCTCTGTTCTCCCCCGATACGCGACCCTCCACGCCATCCTCCTCTATCTTCCCCCGATCAGCAACCCTCCACCCTAGACCTCTCTCTCACAGCGGGGCCCTCCTCCTCCAACCTCCCATGATCTATAACCCTCTTCCACTGACATATCTCATGGCAGATCCATCCTCCCCCGATCCGTGGCCCTCCACCCTCGACCTATTAAACGAAGGTGCCCTCTTCCTAGATACCCTCTGCGCGTGACCCTCCAACCTCGATAGTAACCATCGCGACCTCTCTCACCATTTCTTATCATTTCATTCTAAATCTATAACATGGTGTATTTTATCTATTTTTAGGAATCATGTTGATTTAGATCATTCCATCCATAAATATCAGATGGAGAGGCTCATATAACTATGTGGTAGGTGGTCCCTAAGTTTCTTCTTCAATTTATATGAGTTGTATGTGCTTTATGATGTGTGAGTCTTAATAAGCATGTTAAAATGTCTTTAGATGAAACCAGATTGCATTTCTCAAGGGTCTTTCATACAACCTAGGATGAGGATATCCCAATATTCCATCTACACCCGGTTTCTCAGTGATTTGGAAAGTTATGTTATCATTGTGGAATTTATTAGTCTTTCACTAAATTTTAAATTAAATTTATAGTTTTATTGGCATTGTTTTTTTGGGGATTTTTCTTGATGTAAGTCCAGGGATATGAGACAGACCCTTGGGATTTTGTTGGACTTGGTTCCAGTGTAATAAGGTATCTAGTTAGATTTGTTATGATTATTTCCTTTTATAATTAAACTGATAAATTAATTTTAAATGTTTTAGAGAATTGTTTTAAGATTATTAGAGAGAGTTGGGATATTTATTAATGATGTGGGATGGGAATGAGTATGTAAAGACCTTAGTGTTCCTTGGAAACTTCTTCCTGCCTTTGGGAAATAATTATAAAAGTGTCGAATAAAGATAGGCGGTATGCATACTTTACCATGTGGTATTTATGATTTTGATTTATTCTCATGTCTTGCAGTCTTGCTAAGGAATTGATTAATGTATTTAAATTAAATTAACCCCCTAACCAATATATAAATTAATGGTTTTAATTAATTAACTTTTTTAATTAATTAAATTGAAATTCATCGATTATGATTTATAAAGTGCTAAGGACTTACCTTGGACACTAATAGTCTAGGCCTTAACTTGGGACACACTTATCCTAGGTTATGGACTTGAGTTGGGTGAGAAGATAGACTTTGTGAGACCTTAAAGACCAAAATGGGTCATGTGCCATATCTTGAGTCTTATCAACATGACATATCTTGTGTAATAAAAAAATTGTGTTTTATTGATTAAGATGCCAAGAAAAATAGTATTACTTTGAGAATCAGTACTTGAACCAATACCTGGATTGAGACCAAGGACCTGTGTGAGGGTTCCTCTATAGCTAGGGGACCCCAATGGGTGCCCTGTTGACTAACCAACCCTAAGCGGATGAATATGGCCTTGGTAGAGATGGTAGTGGGTGTCACCTTAAAACCTGCATCAAATGCATAATTCCATGGGGTTATGAATTGTATTGATGGGTTTGGAAATTTTTAAAACCCTTAAATTTTGTTTATACCATCATATGTTTATTTTGGATGCAACCATGGTGCCCAGAAGTACTTCTTGGGACCAAACTTATGGTCCTGATGTGATGATGGTATGGTGGTTTCTTAAGAGTGTTTCCTAGGATCCGACCTTGGTCCTTATGTTCTATGGTTGTGAGAAAAATTATACATGATGATTTCATCATGGATTCCTAACATGTATCATGGGATTCGGCTGTTGAACCATGTAAATAATTCTTGGGACGTTGGGATTCGACCTCAAGTCTATATGGGATGCTTTGGATGCCATAAGTCCCTAGGATGCCCAACCTAACTAGGATTCAAATGAGTTGGATTAGAGGATTATTTATTTTTGTTAAAGATTATTATTATTATGAGAAGACTATGTAATCCCTAGGATTAGCCAGTCAATCCTGATGATTTTACTTATTCTTGATTAGGATGAATGGGATCTGACCATTTGGCATAGTGACTTAGGGCATATTTTTTATTCAGCGATTAACTTAGGTGACTAGGAATCAACCTCAATCAATTAATTTTATTAGAGTTTATATACATTCTCATGATTCTTGGAATATATTCATGGATTCGTTCATGATGAATAGTTTTTTGTTTGGACCTGATAATTTGGTATGCTTGGGTTACACCAAGATATCATATTTATATGGTTGGCATGATATTATGAAATGCTCAGGGGGAGGGGGTGTGCAGTGGGGAGGGGGAAGTGGGGGTGCAAGGGGTAGAGGGAGGGGTGAAAGTTAGGGAGGGGGTGTGTTAGGGGAAGGGGGTGAAAGGAGGGCAGGGGGTTGGGCAGGGGGGGCAGGGGTGGGGCAGGGGGGCAGGGGTGGGGCAGGTGGGGCGTTGGTGCTGGGGCAGGGGGTGAAAGAGGGGGGCAGGGGGTGCTAGTGTAGGGGCAGGGGGTGAAATAGATTCTTGATAAAAAAACATCATAAGTTTTTAATAATAATATAGATGATGTTGATTTGATGCTTGGGTTATTCATCACAGCTTAAATCATTGTGATTTGAGCTGAATGAGTGGTGTTTGAAAAATAAAGAGCTTTATTAATGATCATCTCATTATATCACCCACTCACATAGGTTGAGGTCCCATATATCATCTCATATCACCAATCTATTCTTTAGATCAGGTCTTTTATCATATCATGTACCACCATTATCTCATTAAAGATATATCCTACATGAATACAGTAAGGGGGTATGAAATACATAGAGAACACAACCATAAACCTAGAACATGGCTATCCAGTAAGCCATAACTAGTTCCCCACTAGAGGATACCACACTATAAAACTCATAATCAACTATTTTTTCCTTTATTAGACTTGGTACCCAGTGTACCTAGACATGGTAATTTATGGGTCTTAAAATTAAGTGGAATGAACTAGAAACCCTCTAATTGCTACTTGATTACCCCATGAACCACCTGAACACCTAAATAGGCATAAAAACTCCTCTAGAGACATCCCAACACTCAGATTGTTTTTCTAAATATCACTTCTTGAAACTCTCACTACTTGGAGACTAAAAATTCGATTTCATTTGAATTCTCTTACTCATAACGAGATAAGTAGTTATAAACTCCCCACTAAATGGATACACATCCTTGGAAAGTATTTTGGATTATCCAACAAATCAAGATTTATTAATCATAATGGAAACAACTACTCATTGAAAATTAAAGACTGGATTCCTGGAAATCATCCATCATCCTGATCTAGGGGAAAAAAGGGTTCTTCTAAAAAAACATCACGAATGATCCTTTATACACATATTTCATTAAGTGGTTGAATTAGAATGAAGTGTGAAGGGTGGGTGGGGTTCATAGGGTGGGTATGGGGTATGGGGTGGGCAGGGGGTGGGCAGGGGAGGGGCAAGGGGGTGTGCAGTTGGGGGGTAGGGGCAGGGGGTTGCTAGGGGAGGGATGTGCAGGTGGGGGCAGGGGAGGGGGGCAGGGGGTGTGCAAGTGGGGGGAAGGGGGGCAGGGAGAGGGGGGTGTGCAGGTGGGGAGTAGGGGGTGTGCTGAGGGAAAAGGTAGGGGTGTGTGCAAGTGGGGGGAAGGGGAGGGGGTAGGGGGAGGGGTGTGTAGGTGGGGGCAGGGGGAGAGGGCAGGGGGAGAGGGCAGGGGGAGGGGTGTGCAGGTGGGGGTAGGGGAGGGGGCAGGGGTGTGTGCAGGTGGGGGCAGGGGCAGGGAAAGGGGGTTTGCTGGGAGGAGTGATGTGTAGGTGGGGGCAGGGGAGGGGTAGGGGTGTGCAGGTGGGGTTTTTTTATTATATATCGTTATCCTCCTCTCATTTGAATTTGGTATGATTTATTGGTTTCAATTTATTGCCTTCTTTATTTTCAGATTTTCCTTGTTTATGGTTTAGTTGTTTTGACTTATTGAATATGATACAGTTTATTTTATTTTTTATTTATTCTAATTTTATACATTATATTTCTAATTTTTCAATTGTTATGTATAGATATTTTTCAATGTCTCGGATAAACATCAGTACAAAGGTACAATGTGATTATCATTTATGTTTTCTGCTATTTTTAACTGTCTCCATATGTAATCCACTTTTATTTCAATATTTTTTTACCTCTAATTTATGAATTCAATATATTCAATATAATCAATATTAATGAAATGTTTTGATCCATCATACAAGGGTACATGGTGGAGTAACACTAGATTTTGGATAAATACACCATCGTGGAAGGTACAATGTGATTATCATTTAATAAACTGTAGCTTTTGTAACCTCACACACCCTTCTTTTCATAATTAATTTTCTTTCTGTATAGATTTTGTTATATTTCATTGGTTTCCAAACTATCTCCATTATGTTGACATTCACAATTACAGTGTTCTGGTTTCAATGTTCATTAATATTAGTTATTATTTGAATAGCAAGATACATCATATATTTGATTTCTCAATGGTACAAATATATTTTTATTCCTTTTCATATAAAATTAATGCTTACTAATATTGTGATGATGTCTTAGAAACTTCTACAACTATTAGTTCTTATTTGAATAGTTTTTTCATTTATATGTTATTTATTTTGATGAAAAATTAAAATTTGCACATATGATAAGAGCATTGAAACTGCTTTAGAATGAGAATGGGTAATGAATCATTAGTAAAAATTAACTATTTTGGGATGTTCTTGATCCTACATACAGGTTCATAGGGTGGAGTCACACAAAAATTTAGATAAATACACCATCATATAAAGGGGAGTAGTGACTTATTTTATAGCTATGTATCTTTACAAATTAGTTGCAGCACTGATGTTGGGTAAGTTTTTATTATTTCATCATGTTTCAAACAGATTTTTATTTTAGCATATCTGTTACATATCCACTATGCACATATTATTTTAACCAGTTATTTCAAAAAACAATTGTCCATTCAACATAAAAATCTTCAGGCCTTTCTAAGATCATATAGATTAATCACATTTTAGAGGATTTATCTATCTATTCACTACTTTCAAACTACCCATCCATATGAATTGATTTTACAAAATACTGAAAAAATACACATAATTTTGTTTCAAACTTAATTGATTTTCATCTCCCCACTCTCCAGTTTTGGCTACTCTTCCATTATTTCTTCCTTGCAGTCCACCGCCTTAAGCTTCTTCGGTTTGCCCAACCTAGGGTTTCCAAAGCTTCTCCATTTTTTGGCTTCCTTCCTTGCAGTCCCTACGCATTCCTCTAGGACCATTTCCCCTATCACCCACCCCTCCATCCCTCTATTATCTTTTGTTTATGGTTGATAGTTTGTATAGGTATCAAATTTTTTCTGTTTCAGTTGGTTTAGCTGATATACCAAACATACATTCTATTTTCATTTTGTTGTTTCAAACTAAAAATTCAGTTAAATTTTTTATTAGTGATTTTTTTAATGAAGTTTTTTGCATCTGTTTTTCTTGATTTTCAACTAAATATTTCATTTTAATTTTTAATTAATAGTTAAATAATTATGTTTTTTTTAATGAAGTTTCTTACTTTTCTATTACTTTGAATTTTTATTTTATATAATATATTTATAGGTTTATCTACGATAAAATATGTTTTTTGTTTCAGGTTTCAAAACAATGAATATTCAGTTTTTCATTATTAAATGAATATAGGGTTGCATTTATTTTCCTCATGTGATATTTATTCTCATTTAGGTATTCTACAATGAAAAAAACTCCATAAATTGATCGATAAATGGGGAATCTCTTTCATTTAGACGAGCAATATGTATTCCCGTTGAAGTTTTTTAGGATTTACAAATATTTTTTCCAAAAATGGATCACTAATTTCAGAAATGATACTTGGACTACTAGATCCTAAATCAGGAAATGGTTCCACTCGGAACATCGGGTCTTCATCACCCAAAAAGTTCCTTCTTTTATGTTTTCCTACATGTTGACATTTTGAAACTGTCATATTCATGTTTTTAACTGTTCCACGCCCATAATTTTCTGAATAATCCTTAAAACATGAAGTACTTATCATAAGTGATATATGTTTTCAGATGTTTTTGGTATTTCCTTCCAAATCAATTCTGATTGGTAAGAATTGTGGCCCAATTAGATACTATTTTGACAGATTTGGAATTTTTTTAGGGCTGAGATTTTTGAAATAGACCAGGTGATGCATGGGATTTTTTACTACTGATTTTATATGTAACTGAATACTATATATTTTTATTAATTTATTATTTGATGACATAATTCTGGTGGTTTTTCCATTCTATGGTAATTGATGTGTGAATTCTATTTATTTCATTATATGTGTACTCATTGAATAACATGTTTTTTCATGGAAAAAGTGATGGTTTAGTTGAAGTTGGAACCAGAAAATAAGATGAGTATAAAATATATTTTTTCTAAACAATGAATATTTAGTTTGTCATTATTAAATGAAGATAGCATTTTATTTTTTCCAATATCTATAATGCTCTATTTTTTATGGTGTTAATGAATTTTTTATTAACAATATCACTGTTATTTATGTTCTTATTTTGGAAGGGATATATGCTATTGTAATAAAAAAACATTCATTTGAGTTATTTAAACAAAATAATTTACCTTTTTTCCATGTTTTGGGAAGGTTCCAGGGTCTCTCCAGGAGGGTGGGGGTGTCTTTCTAGTGGAGTGGATGTCTGGGATGTTTAGGGGGATCTGTCCAGGGGGCAGGGGGGAGGTCTACAGGGCAGGGGGCAGGGGAGGGGGCAGGGGGCAGGGGGAGGTCTGCAGGGAGGGGGGACAGGGGGCAGGGATGGGTGGAGGGTGGGCAGGGTGGTGGTGGTAGGGGATAGGGGCAGGGGGTAGGGTGGGGGTGGTTTTTCAGGGGAGTGGAGGTCTGGGTTATCCAGGGGGATCTGTCTAGGGGGCAGGGGGAGGTCTGCAGGGCAGGGGGTAGGGTGGGGGTGGTTTTCCAGGGGAGTGGAGGTCTGGGTTATCCAGGGGGATCTGTCTAGGGGGCAGGGGGAGGTCTGCAGGGAAGGGGGTAGTGGGCAGGGGTAGGGGTGGGTGGAGGAGGGCAGGGGGCGGGTGTGCAAGGGGGGTCTAGCAAGGGGGTGTCCAGCAGGGGCGGTGCAACGGGGTATCCGACAGGGGTGGTGCAAGGGGGTCCAGCAGGTGGGAAAGGGATGTGTAGGGGGATACTATCCAGGGGGTCCAGTAGGGGGGCTATCCATGGGGTCCAGTAGGGGGTCTTATGTTCATTGGGGGTCCAGTAGGGGGGCTGCTATCCAGGGGGTCCAGTAGGGGGTGGGGGTTGCAGTCCAGGGGGTCCAGTAGGGGGATTATGTCCAGGGGGGTCCAGCAAGGGGGTTGTTATCCATGGGGGTCTAGGAGGGGGGAGGGATGCTATCCAGGGGGGTCCTGCAAGGGGGATACTTTCCAGGGAGGTCCAGTAGGGGGGCTTCTATCCAGGGGCTGGGGCTGCTATCCAGGGGGTCTAGTAGGGGGTGGGGGGCTACTGTCCACGGGGGTCCAGCAGGGGGGGCAAGGGGTGTGCAAGGGGGTGTGTGCAAGGGGTGAAAGGGATGTGTGCGGGGGGGGTTATGAAATGGGAAGGGTTTTATCCATGGTTTGTTGACCCGTGGCTGGACTTGGCATGGCTATAGGTCCAAACCTATAGCCACGGTTCAAACCGTTGCTATAGGGCTATAGCCATGATTTGAAACTGTGGCTATTGGTTTTTCCCTATAGCCATGGAAATCCTAGCCACAGTTCAATGAAATGTGGATATAACCTATATCCACAGTTTTGGGGCTTATATCCATGGTTCCAAACTATGTTTGTAGCCTAATTTTCTAGTAGTGAGACCTCCTGACATACCACAGACAGATATATGGAGTAGATATCGGTTGTATGAGTTTGTGGTGATGTTATTTGGATTGTACAATGCACCGAATGTGTTCTTGGAATTGATTAATTTGATATTTCACCCATATCTAAATCATTTTGAAGTTTTCTTTATTGATGACATCTTGGAGTACTCCAGAACTCTCGACCATCATGCCAAACATCTTGACATTGTCTTAAGTCCACTAAGAGATCATAGGATTTATTCCAAGATACCAAAATGTTAGTTCTAGATTTATAAGGTGTACTTATTGGGACACATCATCTCTGAGTCAGATGTATCAATATATTTAGAGAAGGTTCAAGCTGTGGTGTTTTGGGATCAGCCCTAGAATGTTTCGGGTGTTAGGAGTTTCTTGGGTTTTTCTGGTTATTACTGAAGTTTCATTAAGTATTTCTCTCATTTAGCAGCACTACTCTCAGACTTAACCAAGAAGGGGTTAAGTTTTACTGGTCACTGTAATGTGATAATGATTTTCAGGAGATGAACAAGTGGTTAACTACCACACCGATTTTGATCTTACTCGAACCTAGTAAGAGGTACACTTTGTTTTTTGATGCATATGGTGTTGGAATCAGGGAAATGTTGATGCAGGATGATTGAGTTGTGGCATATGAGTCAAGACATCTGAGACCACATGAAAGGAATTATCCTACTCATGACCTTGATCTAGCTATTTTGGTTCAGACATTAAAGTTTTAGAGGCATTACTTGTTGGGGTAAAGGTTCACAGTGTTTACTGATCATAAAAGTCTTATGTACATCTTCTCTTAGTAGGATTTAAACCTTAGACAATGGAGGTGTTTTGAGTGCCTAAAATCCTTTTATTTTGAGATGGTTTATACACTAGGAAATAGGAATAGTATTTTAGATTCCTTGAGTCAAAAGAATCAGAATCAGGAGGTTCAGGAGTCTAACTCTGAGTGTAGGATGATGGCATTGTTTGTTGAGATTCACCTAGAGGAACAATATGGGCACAGGTAGATGACCCTTATGTCTATAGCAGTTGAGTACACACTTTTCATCTAGTTCGAGGAGATTCAGCTATTATATCTAGGGTGTTTGGCTATCAAGGAAAATATTAAAGGTGGGGATTCACCTTCTACTTTGGGTGTTGGTGCTGATAGAGTTTCTTATGTTTAGGGCCGTGTTGTGGTATTAGTTGGTGTGTGTGAAGAGTTGATGTGTGACTTCCATGCATCAATGTGGGTAGTGCATCATGGCATGACTAATATGTATTGTGATATTTATCGACAATATTGGTGGCCAGGAATGAAGAAAGAGGTTGTGGGTTTAATAGCGTAATATCTTACCTATCCACAGGTGAAGGTTGAACATCAATGCCAAAGAGGGTTGTTACATTCTTTGCTTGTCCCGAAGTGGAAGTGGAATGTCATAAAAATGGACTTCATAATGGGTATTCTAAGGATTCCTTGGAAGAACAACATAATCTATGTGATTATGGATCGGCTGACCAAAGTGGATCATTTCTGGCCAATCCAAGAAACTTACACAATTGATCATCTAGGTGAGTTATACATTTAAGATATAGTGTGGTTTCATGGTGTGCCAAGAACCATAGTTTTGGACCATGATTCATGTTTTACATTATTCTTCTACTGGTGGTTACAAATGGATCTTGGTACTTAGCTTTTTTTTAGTACATCTTATCACCCACAAACTGACGGAAAGTCAGAACATACAATTCAAGTATTGGAGAACATGTTGAAAGGTTGTGTCATGGATTTTGGTGGTTTTTGGGAGAAGAATTTTTCACTAATTGAGTTTTTTACAACAATATTTTTCAAGATAAGATTCAAATGGAACATTTTGAGGAACTCTATAGGAGACCATGTAGATATCAATTGTGTTGGTTGGAAGCTGGGGAGTCTAATCTGTTAGGGACGAGTATCGTGCATGAGATGTCGGAGAAGGTTCGATTGATTGAGAAGCGTATGGCTACGGCTCAGATTAGGAAGAATCCATATGCAAATAATCATCGTAGACATGTTGAGTTTATGGTGGGAGAAATTGTGTTTCTATGGTTGTATCCAAGTTTGGTTGATTTTTAGATTCAGAAGTAGGGCAAGTCGGCACCCTGGTATGTGGGACCATTTGAAATTGTGGGGAACATCAAACTGGTGGCTTACCGATTGACTCTTCCACTATGGTACAGTGGGGTGAATGAATTTTTTCATGTTTCACAACATCATAAGTATCACCTAGATCCATATCATGTAATCGATGTCAAAAAAATTTACCTTGATACAGATGTGTCCTTTGGGGAGCATCTAGTTTTTATTGAGGACCATAGTGATAAAGTCTTGCAAGGAAAGACTGTGCCCTTAGTTCAAGTCTTATGGAAGCATGGGAAGGCTCCGGAAGAGACATGGAAGAAAGAGTTAGATATGCAGGCTTAGTGTCCCAACCTATTTTCTATAGAAACACTATATTTCTCAGGAAGAGTAGCTCGGGGACAAGCCATTATAAGGTGGGGAGGTTGTAAGATCTCAGATTTTTTTATAAGGTATTATTTGTTTATGTTTTAGTTTAAGTAACTTATTTTGGGTTAAGTAAGTGTTCCACAAGTTCATGAGATGGCTCAGTGGTGTTCTCGGGGTTTGGGGAAAGATGAAGGAGGAAAAAGGAGCTTTATGGGCATGTTTCATGGTTTGTGCACAGTTGGCACAAACTATGCAGAACATCCAAGAAACCGTGTAAAGGGTGATTTTGGGATAGTGTCTCGCACATGATTTGTGCTTGGTTTGGAAGATCGTGAGGCAGAACTATGAAAAGGTTTGATTTTAGGATAGTGGCGCATGCACAGTTTGCACATGGTTTGAAAAACTGTGTGGGTAAACTATGTGGCCCAGTAAAGTTGGAAAAAAATTACAAAAATGCCACCCATGGATTTTTAAGTCTAACCCAGTATTTTCCCCCTCTACTCCTCCAAAAACCCTAGAGACGAGCTTGGATAAACCCAACTTCCCAAGGATGATTATCCGTCAATCCAAGGCCATTTATAGTGTCACTTGTTGCAGATCGAGGCCCCGGGTGAGTCTAATCTTCTCATTGCTTCCTTTTATCAATTGGGTTGGGTATATTTCTCTCTTATCCTTCCAAAACCCTCAAAACCTTCTTTTTTTGGTGATATCTAGGCTGAATCTTCAAATGGATGTTGAATAAAGATCTAGGGACTCGTTTGAGAGTGTGTTCAACAATAAAATTGAGGTAGGTGGTCTACAAGTTGTATCTCATAGTTTTGTTTTATATTTATGCATGATCAAACTTATTATTTTCCCCTTCATGTTGTGATCTTAATATCTTTGGTAATTTTTGTTATAATGGGCATCTAAATGAGGAATGGAAACCCTCATGGTCCCCGTGGGATGCATTGAGGATGATTGGACCTATATAGGTCCACCCATGGGGTGCACTGATATTTCTTGATCCTAGAAACTAGCTAAGTAAATGCTAAGACATTGTGTGCTAATGTAAATCCCTTTTTGGGTATGTTTATATGTTTAGTGGAAGTTAAAATGTAATATTGCTGGTGTGTCTAAAATTGGTAGTTATATGTGAAATGGGATGATATCAGAAAATTATTTATTATTCTTAGTAAGTTAGGCATGGAAGCGGGATTTGGGTTAATAGAAAATATGTTAACGGGTCATGGCATGATATTCAATTACAATGTTTATTGTTTGGTTCAAGATTATTATATGCTTTTTTGTTGATTGTGATATGGTTTTGTGTGGTGAATTGAAGAATAAGCATGTTCACATGGCTTGGTTGTGGAATAAAGGACAGAGGCTCCTCCCACGGGTCGGGTTGGACTGATTCCCTAACCCCACCCAAGAATGCATGGGTTGGGGAGTTAGACTAATGATTTGTTACCCTAATCATTGTATTTAATTAAAATACCTGGACTGAGGCTCCAAGGTAAGTGGTATGTATTTATTTTTTAAAATGGTTGTCCTTAGAGAGTTAGGGAACATTACTTTTTTCCCTTATACATTTAACTTGATGATTATGCCAATTCAATTGGACACATGATGAAAGTGAATTATGTTTTGAATATGGTATATGTATGAAATGGGGAACAATGCTATAAATGATTCAGGTATACCTACTCAACTAATAGATCCCAAATTTTTCTTTATTTACTTTTCCCTTATTTACCTATCCTTTATTCATACTTTCATGCCCTATCTATTAGACTGGATATTTTGTAGACACAATTGGTGGTGGCCTACTGAGTTGTGGTCACACCCTACTCGGGATACTGTTTTGTACCCAAGCATACTTCATGGTTATAGTTCAGGATAAAGGAAAGATCCATGTGCTAGGAATTTGAGTTGGGTTTGGGAACAATCATGGATGAGGTTCCAGACACAGAGTCAAGACCGTTTTGTGGATTCATTTATTGCTCTTATTTTTTGTTGTTCACTTGATATTGTAGTATGACATGGAATATTTACTATTGGTTGTGGTTTGTACCCAGTTGGGAGATGTTCATTTATTCATGTTCATTGATTATCTTATCTTTTTTCCACTATTTATACTTTTTTTTGATTGTGTATTACTCTGGTAATAGGGTATAGTCTCCCCACATAACTAATATAGACCCTCGCTGTTAGTCGGTTACCTTTGGCATATAAGGAGATGTGGTTGAGGTCACATGGAGACTTGGATTAGGCATTAGATTAGTGTCCTTTGAGTTAGGGACATTACAAGTCTTGATTTAAGCCTCACCCAAGTGTACTCATCCATTCCATTTCTCACCTAAGGTGTCATTAGTTCTCTCAAGTCTACCTATGAGGAGAACACTTGTGAAACCATCCTTGGTTCACCCTACCCTTCAGCCTACGTGAGCCTTCCATGGAGCCTCTTTTAAATCCACTCATGAAAAGGATTCTCCCTCACTAGCTCTCTTTCTTAAAAGAGACTATGTTGAAACCTCAACTAATACAACTTGATTTGCAAAACCTTAGATAAAGTCACACCAGCATTTATACCATGTGGATTTGGATTTCTATAGTCATAAGTTTCCCACACTTGTCCTACCAGAGGGTAAGGGTCCTCGAGGAATCTATATATTTGGATATATACAGTCACGTGGACCCTTACCCCAGGTATCGGATTATGGAGTTCCAGGTCTTGGATTCCCAGGATAGGACTATGTCCACCCCTTCTCATCTCTAAGACCCAGAGCCTATGGTTACCATCTGGGAGGGTAAGGATCACACTTACATTACCCTTACATATGGAATGAGATCCTCCTTCCACTATGGAACCAATTATAGAGAAACCATCCTGGTGTAATCCCCTAGAATTTCAGGTATGAGGTTGCAAGATTTCTCCTCTCTACATACTTCACCTTCAATCCTTCCATACCATGTAATCTCGCCCAATGTAAAGTGAAGCGATGGAAGTTTCATAGCCTAGACCTCTTCCACTATATCCCTAGACTCTTTCATCATATACCTGGTCTCTTCCACTCACAAAGGAGGAAAATTTGTGGTTTTAAAAATCTTATACTTCCTCTTGTTTCCCACACCTATCATGACTAACATGGTCTTATAGTATAGTGTTGATACTGAAATCTACATAATCCACATGAAAGAATGAACTATGAGAACTATAATTCCCACTAAAGTTGGGATACGTAAGAAGCCTCCTCAAGGCCCATTATATATATCATCTTATCCAAAAAATGATAAATCATGACCCCCTAAATGTGTCTCCTCATAGGTTGTAACACCCCAAGATTTCATAGTACGTTAGTTCTTCAAATTAATTAAATAACTTACACTACACGCAACATCGAGTTCAAGCGCATTAAGACTTACCAAACTAGTTGTTCAAAAGCAGTTATGAATAGTATTAACAGAATTTTGAACTTTATATAACCCTTATAATTTTAGAATCTATATTATGAGTTTCTTAGATATAATATAAGTACAAATTCATTTTTTTCAGATAAAAGAAGTATTTTTCAAAAAATACAATTTTACAGCCATTTAATGAAGAACCCTTTTTAAATCCAATATTTGAAACTTGTATGTATTCAATTTAAAAAAATAAACATCTTATTTGGGATCAAGAAATAAGAATTTAGTTTCAATAAATATTTGGTGTTTTTCTGATAACTTTCATATTTGGGTGAATAGTGAAAAATAATATATTTTAACTGAAAACAACTTTATTAATCAAAATAATTTATACTGTTCAACTATACATATGAATGGTTTGGATGTATAATTAGATAATATTTTTATCATTTAATCCAATGTTGGTCATTGGAAGTAATTTCACTTTGAAATTGGACATAAACAAATGTCAATCTTTTGATAGTTATTATTCCTTAAAAAACACGCTTTTTTGTTTTGACAATGGGAATTAATTTTAAATTAATTTCTAAAACTTCTGTGTTTTGAATTTAGAAAAATGGATTCCATATTTAGAATCAGGAGTTCCAAATTGCGTAAATAGGTAACTTTTATTTTTAGACATTTTGAATAATTACTTTGGTAAATATTTTATTTACCATGGTTAAAGAGTAAATCCGGTAAATAAGGGTAAAAAAATAATATTAAATCACCCTAACATGTGTCCTAACCCTATTGGATGATAAATTTCTGACCATGGTAATTTTTGGGTCGATTTTGGGACCCCATGGAGCCACTTGTAAGTGAAAATGACACTTTATATTAATTAAGTTAAAGTAAATACAAAAATGACATAAGCATATATCGTTTAGTAAAACAATTTTTACATAGGGTTATATATGTTATATCTTATAATATAAATATTAAATAGAAATATAAAAATATTTCCTACATAATGGTATTTTATTTATAATATTTAGACATTGAATAATTAAATTTATTTATGACACAATGATGTTATAGTATTTTCCGTATTAATGAAAGAATCAATTATATGGTATTATAAATGTTAAAATAAATATAATTTTAAAGTTTTGATGTCATCCACTAATTTTCTAGGTTACTATGACATGTTAGGATTGATTAAATAATTTTTTTTAGAATTAATAAAGTATTTATGACTTTAAAAAAAATCAATTATTAAATAGTGTCAAAATTGACATAAAAGAGTTTTTAAAACAAATATTATATTATTAATTGATATAATATTCCTAAAAATCTAAGGTTCAGATAAAGAAATTATATGATGACTGTTATATCATTAATAAACCACTTGGGTTTCTCTTGTCAGTTTATAGTATGTTTAATAACCATATAATATAAAAATACAAAGAGACATGGTAAATGTCAAACTAATTAACTAAGAAATAAATCTGAAAGATAAGGTTAATATATTGACCCAAACCTATCTAAAGCCTATTGGTTGAGTGGTTTTAGATCTATAACCACCACATCCTTGAAATAAATTAATTTTTATCCATTATAAACTGAATATTAATTTATTATAAAATAATACTTTAAGTTTTCCTAAGGTTCCCCTCACCCCTCTTATAAAAAGGCACTCCCCCTTCCTTCAAATTCACACCTTAAAATCCATTTGGATCGGTCAAAATCTACCCAAATACCTTCTCAACTATCCTCCCTTCATCTTAGAAGCATTTTTTTAGTAAAAAATCTAACCTAAGGAGCCTTTTTTATCAAATCAAAAGAAAGAACCCGAAGAAGAGGTAAATATTTCATCACCTCTTTCAAGTTCCTTTCTTCTTCCACTTCCTCTTTCCTTGTTGTTTCCATTCTAAAATAATAACTAAAGTACCTTATATATATATTGTGATGTTATTATGAACATGGTACAACTATATTCATTATTCCATACATCCTTTGAATGACATGTCACCATACGCACGTACGTACGACTTACCGTCTCCACGTCGTGGTGTAATTGTTATTCAATTCATTACTATGTAGATGGGTATAATATTGATGTGTAATTGATGTAAATAATAAATATAACATGATAATTATTCTGTATATAATATATAACATCTAACTATATGTTATTTTAATATCAAAATAATGATATTGTAGCTCGTGCGTACGTACGGATTACCATCTCCACGAAAAAGGGGGGATATTTCTCTCAAATAGTTTTGATGATTATTTTCATCTATATCCTTAATTATTCTCGATTGAGGTTAATCTGTTACAATAAAATCTTCCATATTGTATTGATTGAGTTATGATTGACTTTGGATGTGCTATTTTTATACCATTCATGGTTTGTGGATAAAGTATTGACATTTCGTATGCTAGTTTTAATACGAATGTTTATGTTATGTTTCAAACTTTTCATATGAGGAATGCATTGGACTTAGTAAGTGACGGGTGGATGCAGATATATCTCCTTGATGTATCGGTAGGTCTCATGATACAAACTAGTGTATTGGAACAAGGCCTTGACAAAATCTTATTTGTAGTCTTGTCACAAGGCCTTGACTATGTGGTTAAGAAAGTCTGGAATTATGCATTCCATCATTATGAAAGTGGCTATTGATATTGTATATGATTATTCAACTAGTAGATTATCCATGTGAATAATTTAATGGAATTATTTGATTTTATCTTTTCCATATTATGCTAAAGTTCAAGTTTAAAAGGCTTTTGTTTTAGTCTTATACACTGCCTTAAATGTTTATGTTTATTTATGAAAGTTTTCGCTATAATGTTATCCTTACTGAGCGTCTGAGCTCACCCCTTTCCATGTTTTATTTTTTCCAGGATGCAAAGAAGTATATTATGACTGAATTGCAGGGATATTCTATGAGATCTCAGTGTTGTCTATGGAAACAATTTTGTTGTAGTTTTCTATTTAATGACGTAATGTAAACCTTATTAATGTATCTAGTACTTCCAAGGCTACTAAACTAATCGGACTATCGAGACTTGAGCTTTTATGATCATGCAAATGATATGTAATAATGCACCGACTCTATGCTTCTGGGTTCGGGGCGTTACAGTTGGTATCAGAGGAAGTTTAGTACAAACCTTGGAAACTAGATTTAGATAAACTCTGATTAGAGAACATAGCCCTAAGATAGACTTTGAGGATTAGTATAGAAGAACTTCCTAAAATTCTGGTATTGTAGAGATTTTGTCAGTTTTCCAAGCATTACATACCTGTCTGGATACGAGCAGGTAGAGACGGCTCTATCACAGATGTACCTAGGGGTAAAACCTGAAAACACCGCTTTGAGCTAGACCCGAACCTGAACTGGTGCACGACAACGGGCCTTGCTGCACTCTTGGTAGTGAAACTCCCGAGGGATATGCTTAGGATAATTTACATTTTCTTTACAAACCAACTTGAAGGATTTTAATATAAGATGAGAATAAATGAACTTGGTTAATCATATGGTGTTTCAAATTGAAAATATGGTGTCATGATATTCTCTAAATGATTTTATGACTACTGTTACTCACACAATTATTTTTGGTTTTAGTAAATGGATGGATTCCAAGGAAGTAATAGTAACTTTGAGGATGATGTACAAGGTGGGAACAGTGGTGGAAATGAGCAAAAAAATGTAATATTGATAGGCGTAAAAGATATCGTGTTCATTCCAAATCAATTTTTGAAACATATGATCAACAACATATATACTAACCAACTCTCGTACTCAAAAAAGAAGAGAAAAGTGATGAATGATAAGAGCACCATCAGTGGAGACCATGGAGAAAAGAATCCTCAATTTCCATCATATAGAAAATGTGGAAGGAGACACCCAGGAAAGTGTCTCAATGGAACAATGAAATTCTTTACGTGTGGGAAAGAAGGACATAAAGTTAATAATTGCCAAGGAAAAATGAAGAGTATTATGGAATAAAATACAAATGGTCCCAAGAATCCATTTATAGTCATCTGCTGTAAATGTAGGGGACTTGGCCATTACCTGAGTGAATTCCCTATTCTATAGGATATTTTCTTGGTCAAAGAAGAAGCTATGTGAAAATAAATGGTTGGAGAAATGTTTAAATGTATCAGTACTCCTTGTTGATGAGATTAATTTGGAATAATTTTCTCTTCTATTTTTAACCCTGCAGCTTTTCATGTGAAAGTGATATTTGAGGAAGACTTATATTTTCTCTTGCGGATATAGTTATAAATAACTATTTAGTTTTATATTATCATTGGGTTTGAGGAAATTACAAGTTATTATATTTTGGTATTAAAATGAAAGGTATGAGATAACATTTGTGGTTAAATTATGTTATGGTTATTTTGAGGAATTTATCTCTTTTTGGTAATGTTATAAAATATAGTTTTCGAAAAAGGACAACACGCAGACCGTGTGACAACCTGTCGCGTCAGACAAAGCTGTGGGAATCAAACCCACAACTAGAGTGTGATTGGGATTTATTTCCTAACACTAGACTGCGTGATGTCCCTGGTTAGTGTGACTGATTATTTTTAGTTAAATTATTTTATTGATCAATAATAACTTGATTTGGGATCTTATGTCTTATCAAATGAATACACTTAGTATAGGAAAATGATTTGGTGATTAAGTGATAAATGTTATTTTGGAATACTTTCGCTTTTTTGGGAACACTATATGCCCAAGGAAAATAGAATAATATGGGATTTCATTTGAGGCATAATGGTGGATTTTTATCTATGTTTTTATTGTGGATTTATAGTGATTTGGGTTATTTATGGAAATGATTAACCTATAATAGAGAATGTGTGATTAGATTAATTACTTTTAAGTATGTGACTTTAATAGTAGTTGATGTCATTTGGAGATTCAATTTAACGTGGAAGACTACATAACCAGATTCTTATAAGTTTTGGGTTTCAATATTAGTTTGGATTATATTGAAGTATTTTAAAAACAATTGTTTATTGAATGGTATTTATTTAACTTTGGGGTATTTTTGGATTAATTTTAGAAATTAAGATTAGTGTTTCGTTCTCTAAAAGAATATCCTCTTGGGGGATCATTAGATCTTGTACTAACTGATTTGGTTTTGATTAATCTCTAAAGACAAGGTAAATATATAGTTTATCCTTTGTGGATCATGTGATTCTCTAGAAGTTTATTCTAGCTCTTCCAGTGTGACCAAGTCTTCTTGAATACTCATCGTTTAAAAAAAGATTTAGTGGTAGAAATTTATTAAAGAATGAAACTATACTTAAAAATTAAGTATATCTCTTTATGTTCTTAGTCATTCTCATAAATAAATTCTTCATCTTTATGAAATGTAACTTAAAGCAAAAAAAATGTTGTATGTTTACTTTTCCTACAGGGAAACTAATTACCATTAGTCCCATCACAAGTTTTTGGTTTTCTTATTGTTAACTTTCTCTTGATCATGTTTTATATCCCTCTCCAATAGAACTTTACACTTAGTTTATCATCTATATCCATGTTTTCCTGCATGGAATCCTACTATGGGTTATCTTGGGTGACCTTTGTACTTCTCTTTCATTCTTTTAAAGTGATAGATTTGTTGACTCTTTTTCCAATGTGGGAATTTCCATTATATTCCCAAGCCCAATTTTAAAAATTTTGAGGATGCAATTTATTGAAGGAGGGAAGAATGTAACACCCCAAGATTTCATAGTACGTTAGTTCTTCAAAGTAATTAAATAACTTACACTACACGCAACATCGAGTTCAAGCGCACCATAAATTACCAAATTAGCGGTTCAAAAGCGGTTATAAATAATATTAAAATAATTTTGAACTTTATATAACCCTTATAATTTTAGAATCTATATTATGAGTTTCTTAGATATAATATAAGGACAAATTCATTTTTTCAGATAACAGAAGTATTTTTCAAAAAATGCAATTCTATCACCTTTTAATGGAGAACCCTTTTTAAATCCAATATTTGAAACTTGTATGTATTAAATTTGAAAAAATAAACTTCTTCTTTGGGATCAGGACATAAGAATTTAGTTTCAATAAATTTTTGGGTTTTTTCTGATAACTTTCATATTTGGGTGAATAGTGAAAAATAATATATTTTAACTGAAAACAACTTTTTAATCAAAATAATTTATAGTGTTCAACTATACATATGAATAGTTTGGATCTATAATTAGATAATATTTTAAACATTTAATCCAATTTTGGTCATTGGAAGTAATTTCACTTTGAAATTAGACATAAACAAATGTCAATATTTTGATAGTTATTATTCCTTAAAAAACACGCTTTTTTGTTTTGACAATGGGAATTAATTTTATATTAATTTCTGCCACTTATATGTTTTAAGTTTAGAAAAATGTATTCCATTTTTAGAATCAGGAGGTCCAAATTGTGCAAATAGGTAACTTTTATTTTTAGAAATTTTGAATAATTACTTTGGTAAATATTTTATTTACCATGGTTAAAGGTTAAATCTGGTAAATAAGGGTAAAAAATAATATTAAATCACACTGACATGTGTAATAACCCTATTGTATGATACATGTATGACCATGGGAATATTTTTGTATATTTTGGGACCCCATGGAGCCACTTGTAAGTGAATATGACACTTTAAATTAATTAAGTTAAAGTAAATACAAAAATGACATAAGCATATATCGTTTAGTAAAACAATTTTTACATAGGGTTATATATGTTATCTCTTAGACTATAAATATTAATTAGAAATATAAAACTATTTCCTACATAATGGTATTTTATTTATAATATTTATACATTGAATAATTAAATTTATTTATGACACAATGATGTTCCGTTATTTTCCTTTTTAATGAAAGAATCAATTAAATGGTATTTTAAATGTTTTAATAAATATAATTTGAAAGTTTTGATGCCATCCACGAATTTTCTAGGTAAATATGACAAGTTATGATTGATTAAATAAATTTTTTCGAATTAATAAAGTTTTTATAACTTTAAGAAAAATCAATTATTAAATAGTGTCAAAATTGACATAAAAGAGTTTTTAAAACAAATATTATTTAATTAATTAATATAATATTTATAAAAATATATGGTTGTTCCAAAGTAATTATATGATTATAGATATGTCATTAATGAACCACTTTGGGTTCTCTTGTCAGTTTATAGTATGTTTACTAACCATATAATATAAAAATACAAAGAGACATGGTAAATGTCAAACTAATTAACTAAGAGTTAAATCTAAAAGGTAAGGTTAATATATTGACCCAAACCTGTCTAAAACCTATTTTTTGAGTGTTTTTCTACCTATACCCACCAAATATTTTAAATAAATTAATTTGGGGAAATTATAAACCGAATATGAATTTATTATAAAATAATACTTTAAGTTTTCCTAAGGTGCCTCTCACCCCTCTTATAAAAAGGGACTCCCTCTTCCTTAAAATTCACACCTTAAAATCCATTTGGATTGGCCAAACTCTACCTAAATACCTTCTCAACTATACTCCCTTCATCCTAGAGGCCTTTTATTAGTCATAAATCCAACCTAAGGTTCCCTTTTGATCAAATCAAAAGAAAGAACCCGAAGAAGAGGTAAATATTTCATCACCTCTTTCAAGTTCCTTTCTTCTTCCACTTCCTATTTCTTTGTTGTTTTCATTATAAAATAAAAACTACAGTAACTTCAATATAATGTTATTTTATTATGAATATGGTACAACCATATTCATTATTCTATCCATCCTTTGAATGACATGTCACCATACGCACGTACGTACGGCTTACCGTCTCCACGTCATGGTGTAATTGTTATTCAATTAATTATTATGTGGATGGGTATAATATTGATGTTTAATTGATGTAAATAATAAATATATCATGATAATTATTCTTTATATATTATATACCATCCAATTATATATTATTTTAATATCAAAATAATGATATTGTCGCTCGTGCGTACGTACGGATTACCGTCTCTACGAACGTGATGAGATTCATTCCCCATCATATCCATTCAAGACTAATTTTCATTTGATGATTAAAAATAATTTTTAGAGACTTGATATAATTATGTATATGAATAAGATACATCCCATCCATAACAAATATGACTCACATAACAAAGAATATAAAGTAAAATGAATCTTTTAACACCCAAAATGACGATAATACTAAGATATTATTAACAAAGCAATGTTAAAAGATCATATATGATATCATATTAATGTATATAATTATTTTATTATTTAATAAAAATTATTTCACCATTATACAAGAGTTTAAACTACCCTCAACCAAGGAAAATTACAAAGTAAGGGGCTTCTTGTCTCACTTTTAATTTTGTGAGATTTCCATTTTTCACCACTTATTTATTGCATGTGGTGTTTGTACTGCCCATGATTGTATTCATTGTGTAATATAATTTAATTTATGGATATTTAAATCATCATTTTATGATCCATATTTCATGGGATGTATGTTTCGTAAGTTACCAAATTGGCATGGGAATTACAAATTTCAATTTCCACTCATTCGGCTTTACGCATACTTCATTGATTATTTTACTCCAAGATTATGTGTGAAATCACTATTCATTTTATTATGTCATAATTTCCACTAAACTTTATGTGGATATAATTTTGATACACATAATCACTCCATTGATAAATTCTCAAGTCAATGATATGAACTTGATGAGATTAATTTTAACTCAATCTCCATTTGTTAATTTAAATATCCAATTCATTGGTGTTGTTTTTACAAGAATATGTGTGAATATCCTCGGATTGATTTACACTGAATATACAATCATATTGAGTGTATTTATATTTGTCACACATAATTATTTCATTGATTTATCCTTAACCTAAGGATATGGTCTTTATAATAGATTTCATCTCAATTTACATTCCATTAAAACTACTTTGTTGTTATACACCAAATCACTTTTATATGGTGTATATAATGTACTTTGACATAGTATATCATGAATCCCTTTATTCCCATGATATTAAAATGTTTTTATTACCTCAATTATTTTTATTCCAGTGTATCTCTTTTGGTTAGGAACTCTAACTAAAATATCATTTTAAATGTTTTAAAGATTTATTATTCTAAATAATTATCATTAATGTCCATGTTTTAAAAATGGTTTTAAGGATTTATTTATATGGACATTAAAGTATTAAAATTAAAATTCATTTTAAAATTTTCAAAGTGGTATGGGACACTTTGATTCAAAAATCCATTTTAAACGGCTTCTTGATAAATAGTGAGACTTTTAAATGATTTCAAGAAAAGGGGGGGATATTTCTCTCAAATAGTTTTGATGATTATTTTCATCTATAACCTTTATTATTCTTGATTGAGGTTAATATATTACAATAAAATCTTCCATATTGTATTGAATGAGTTATGTTTGACTTTGTATGTTCTATTTTTATACTATTCATGGTTTGTGGATAAAGTAATGACACTTCGTATGCTAGTTTTAATATGAATGTTTATGTTATGTTTCAAACTTTTCATATGAGGAATTAATTGGACTTAGTAAGTGATGGGTGGAGCCCGCTATATCTCCTCGATGCATTGGTAGGTCTCATGAGACAAACTAGTGTCTTGGCACAAGGCCTTGAAAAAATCTTATTTGTAGTCTTGGCACAAGGCCTTGACTATGTTGTTATGAAAGTCTAGCATTATGAATTCCATCATTATGAAAGTGGCTATTGATATTGCATGGGATTATTCGACTCGTAGAATATCCATGTGAATAAGTAAATGGAATTATTTGACTTTATCTTTTCCATATTATGATAAAGTTCAAGTTTAAAAGGCTTTTTTTTTAGTCTTATACACTGCCTTAAATGTTTATGCTTATTTATAAAAGTTTTAGCTATAATTTTATCCTTACTGATCATCTAAGATCACCCCTTTCTATGTTTTATTTTTTCCAAGATGAAAAGAAGTATATTATAACTGACCTGCAGGGATATTCTATGAGATCTCAGTGTTGTCGATGGAAACAATGTTGTTGTAGCTTTCCATTTTATGATTTAATGTAAACCTTATTAATGTTTCTAGTACTTCCAAGGATACTAAACTAATCGGTCTTTAGAGACTTGACCTTTTATGATCATGCAAATGATACATAATAATGCACTGACTCTGGGCTTCTGGGGTCAAGGATTTACATAGGTGTAAGACTCAAATTGTATTGAACTGTGATAACTCTAATTCTTGTTAACCAAGACACGTAAGAAACCCGCATAGGGTTCGACCTCAGTGGGTATCCTCCTTAGGAATAATCCCTAGTCATAATTCCATTAATCATGGTATCCTCCTTAAGAGTAAACCCAAAATTAAGCCCCCATATCACCATGAGTGAAAACATCTCTCATGGTACCTTCATAGGGGATATCCTTCTTAGGATAAACCCACAACATATCATCTCAAAGATCCATACTCCCCTATGACACATACCCTTTAGTTCCTCCATAAGTGTGGGCCCTCATTAATGATCTATGTGGGATTTTATTTCCATTAAAATGGTAAACATAAGAAGCTTCCCTAAGTTTCAAACCCAACATCCTAAACCAACCATGTTCTTTTGGTCCATATCCCTAGCAGGGTCTAATTCAACTTGAAATCTCATATTCCGTCCAAGTTTCTTGGGTTATTTCAATATAAGTACCGCATAAAACTTTTACTAAGAACCTTCTACCTATAAATCCTTTCCACATGATGTTAAACTGTACTATTTGATCCTCATTACAAAACCTTAAAAGGTACGATGTTCCTCATTAAGTGGCACCAAACTATGTGGGTTCTGATTCCTTTTACAATGATACATAGGAAGGCCATTTGTGGGTTCGATCCCAACATCATCACAAATTATGTCTCCCAATATGATGATAAATTCTAGAGTGAAATTATTCTACCTGGATGACGATAAACTCCATAGTTACCTATTATGTGTCAAGAAAACTAGCACCGACATAATAACGACCAAAGAATCTCTAAGTAGTATATATGAGGATACTATCAATAGATAACCTTAGATACTTATGGATATCTCCATTAATGAATATCATCAAATACATATGGATGATTCTAGATTACACATAAGCTAATAATTTATTGCTAATATTGGGATAACTCGCGTCATACTTGGAAATTATTGAAGGATTCATGAATATATCTTAAATCTATAAGAGAGTCCCAAAGTAGGTAATAATTCCCATCAAAAGGGTGTGATGATCCCAAACTCCCATAATCTTGACCAATGATAGTTATTAAGAATCACGGGTCAAAGTCGCTAATGATCACCTTATTTTGGAAATCATGCCCCTATGGATATATAACCATTGGGTGTTTCCGGTTCCACGAACAAACATGTTAGAAACCGTTCGTAAATATTGATTTCCCCAACGAAGTTTCATTTCCATATCAAAAAATTATACATCTATTAAATAACCGTATTAATATATATCATACCATATATGATTTTCTTCGGACCTTTTATTACTCGTCTATTAATAATTCCAAGTCAAAGTTGAGTATCGGACAATAATTGCTTTGTTTTTCATGTATGTTTTCACCTATTATTTCCCAATCCTCTTAATTAGATCATGGTTTCAAAATCTCCAAAATATAAAACATGGCATAAATATCATATATATTCATTATATATGTATTTCTAAAAATCCATAAAATTTTGAAATAGGAAATGAAATACATCTTTCAGGGATATGATAGGTCGTACGTACGCATGAAATGTATTTCCATTTTCTTATCAGAGTGAAAGAAATAAATTTAAGTGATATATATTATCAATATAGAATAATATTTATGTCATATATGTCATATATTTTCATTAAAATCATCCTTAATACCTTCCATTTAAATCATGAATGAATCACATCGCTTCGTTAGGTGGTAGTCTGTTTTGGACACTAACGACATTATCGTATTCCCACAAAATAGAAAATATGAAGGTATACATGATATAATAATTAAATAATAATAATAACATAATAAATATAATATATATTATATTTAAAAAATATCCATCATTATGTACATCCTCGAGAGCTGGTGATGTAGAAATGAATGACATTGGTTCACAAAGCGGTAGTTTGTCATACACACGAACAATGATTTCGTAATCCCGTTGATTGAAGTGGAGATAGTTATAGGTCATGAACTTAAGATAAAAAGATATAAATATATATAAGATTCTAATTTTATTATATCATCATGGTTTAATAATGATTTAATGATGTGGAGGAAGAAATAAAACAAAAATGCACGTTGATGAATGTAACCTATTGTTTGGACATCTTCCTTAGGTTTGAACCAAAATCCTTTATAAGTTGAATTTTGTCTAAAATAAGGAATATATGATAATAGAATGGGATTTTTTATGTTATTTAGGTAGGTATTTTCCAAACAAAATGGTTTTGAATGTGGGAAGAAGAGAATAAAGGGTGTGGCCTTTTATAAGTGAGGTGAGTGGAACACTTGTAATTTTTTAAAAATATTTAATAATAACCATGTTTTTATCATGAAAAGCCTAAAAAGGGGTCATTATCGAACCATATAGATTTAAGGTATAAATATTTACATAAAATGGGTTTTGGACAAGTTTTTTGGAGATTTTTAACCCCTATCTTCTTATTTTATCCACCCCCCTTGAAAATCAATTTTTACCCGAACCGTTGTAAATAAGTTTTATTATTTTCACTATTAATTTTGGTTAAAAAAAATTTTTAAATTATTATAAATAATGAATTATCATAATTATAAATATGGGATCCATTTTTTCAATTTTAATTAACATCATTGGAAATTTTTATTTTAAAATTAATATCACAAACAAGACGAGAAAGACAGTTTTTAAAGAGAAAATGTTCCGAAGTTTAAAAAGCTTTTATATCTAAATTCGACCTCAAAATGATTCCAATGAACTAAATTGAATTAATTTATGAGAATTTGAACTAATTTTACTTTAAAATAAATTCAAAATATAATTTAACTTAATAAATTATTTAAACTAAATGGAATTTTTCAATTAAAATTCAGTATTTTTCAATATTCATAAAAAATGAAACTTTTCAGAAAAATACCAAAAAAATCACCCTAATATAATTTTTATATTACAATTTCAAAAATTAAGTTTATATTTTCAAATAACTTTTATAAAAATTTCAAAATTTAGTTTTAAAAAAAGTGCACCATAAAAAGATGACAAAACTACTTTTTAAAAAAAATAATGTTTTTAAGCATAAAATTGGACTTATTGTTATCTCCTGTTTAGAAAACAAATATTATGAATTTTAAATAGTTTATTGAATATATACTATATAAATATTTTTAAAATCATTCACAAAAAAAGTTTTGGTTATTTTATTGAGATAGAACATATTTGTTTGTATAAAAAAATAGTTTTTTAGAAAAACATTTTCTTTATTTTTAAATAGTTTTTATTTTAATTTATAATTAATTAAACAACAAAGATTTAATTATATATTAATTTTTAAACCATATTTTAATAATTTAGTTAATCTTATTCATACCCTCCATTCCAATGGCTATGTGATAACTATTATGTTAAATATTAATATTTTATTTGTATATCACATTTCATTTAAACTCAATATTGCATTTAACATGATCTAAACTCATTATTGTTTGTAACAAAATCCAAAATTAGTGTTTCACATAATTAAATAATAAATTAGTGTTTTGTGTAATGTAAAATATCAAAAAGATTAAATTTATTTTAAAAAATTCACAAAATCTCACGGTGTTACAGATACCTATCATGATAAAATTCATACTGTGATACCTTTCTTACACAAGCCTTAGGTATTAGCTAATCATGGGTGGTTGATTATTTTTTTAATCATTATATCAGTTAAATCTTAACCAAGATGGGATTTTTTTTCTCATATGATGAGTATAAATCTAGGCATTTAATTTAGATAGAATAAGGAATTTTATTGATATATATAGATGAGACATATAACATGATTATCTATCATATGAGGGTGATGTGATGTACACATATATGAGGTTTAATGACATTTCATGTATTAATTGAGCTATTTATTATATAATCAGTGAATTAAGAACATGTTAAGAGTCTACATGTGATTTACATACTCCATGTCTCATGGTCACCTGATGTCTTAGATAAAGGGATCTAATGAAAATGCATGTTTGTAAATGATGCAGCCAGTAGAAACGGTTATAGTGATAAAAGTTTTTTATTGAGATCATATCAAAACCCTTTATAGCTTAAGTATAATTAATTCATTACTAGAGTAATCTATTTACTTAAATTTATTGATGTATAAATTTATATTTTTTTCAATTCTATAAATTCCCTCAGTGTCATAGTTTGTGTTTAATTGAATGGGGATTGAGTTTTATCTAGTGTTCAGTTTTAAAAGTGTTTTTGAGTTTATCTAAAAGAATTTTTGGATGGTTATTCACAAGTTATTTAATATGATGTGATACACGGTGAAGATAATCATATATTTCCAAAAATTTTGTGTAAGATACTCTAAAGGGTTTTTGGATATGATTTTACAAGTTATTGTATATGATATAATATAAGTTGAATGGCCTAAAGTCTATGAGGCTTGAATGAAAGTGGTTATTGAATGAGATTTTCACTAAATATTCAAATACAAATGTTTTGTTTAGAAAATATCTTATTATATGATTTGGGTATATCATATAACATGCTATTTGGATTTCATATCACTACATTAACCAATCATACTATATGATTGAGTTGAATCACATGGTAGTGTGATGAGCATAATAATATGGTATAATTCACTCTAGAATCCTATGATTCAATGCTTTTCAAACATTAATATGTTAACATATAAATATTTAGGCATATAATTTATCATTAATATAAGGTTTTATTTGATTAAACACATGGGATGATCAATGAATTTATATGATAAATCCATTAATATCTAAATAATTAACTCATATGTTATGTAATGTATGATTTAATGCAATAAAACTTGATAACGACCCAAGGGATATATAAGGGAACTAATATTTTTGTAATGGTGTGTCCATGTATGCCTAAGATCCTCTCGATTCTCCCTCTACTAAAATATCACCTTCTCCTCCTCCCTTGATTACTTGATATAGAAGTATGTTATAGAAGGAAGGATAATACCACCTGAGTATTAGGTGATTCTTTTCATCACATGGATACACCATTGAGGTGGGATTCCTTAGGCTACCTGTTAGGGATCTTAATCAAGAACTTGATGGATAAAAAGAGAAGTGTTCATCAGTAGTGTAAGGTTCACTTTCATTTTCTTCATTTTAGTTATACATGTTTTTTTCCTACATGGTAGATCTTGGGAAATAGATTTCATATTTGTTTCTATGTAGTTTAAGTATTAATCAATCCTTAAAAATCCATTATATGAGTTTGTTTATGCCTCATTTCCCGAGTAGGTTATCTCAGGTCCATATGCTAGAAAAATTATTCCAAATTCAAGGAGAAAACTTTTCTATGGTGTTTCTAATAGATTTATACCAGAGGGTATGATAGGGTTAGCTCTATAAATTATCATAGGTTAGTAACCTTCCGATTTATTTCCCTAAGGTCCCAAGGTGGGATATGAAATTATAGGTGCACAAATTTATTTCTTTGGGATGGTTTACATACCCTCATTTTAGCTGGCATGGCCAGATATCCTTGAAACCCATTTTATTATATATATTTAATATTTTAAAAAGAGATAAGATTATAGATGAGATTGCATCTTTATAATGTGATTCATGGAAGTAAATGGAAATATTCAATTTAAAGTGTCTTTAAAACTTTTCTACATTTAGTTTATAACACTCCATGATTAAGATATATGGGTTAGATGTCCTTTATTATCTTAGTATATAATACTCCATGATTAATGTGGGAGAGTTGGATTGTATACAATATTTTCTATTCTGATCTCCATGGTGAGTGGTTATATATAGATCTAATCTTCATGACTATCACTCTATTTGATCAAATCCTCCCACTACCACAACTTCTCCAACCAATATATTATGCAC
This sequence comes from Viscum album, assembly GCA_963277665.1. Taxonomy (NCBI): domain Eukaryota; kingdom Viridiplantae; phylum Streptophyta; class Magnoliopsida; order Santalales; family Viscaceae; genus Viscum; species Viscum album. The sequence continues at coordinate 1,789,375,961 of OY728143.1, read as the reverse complement.
ATTCTGAAACTCTCATGAGTAAAACCTTATACTTTCTACCTAAATAAACTTATATATTAACTTTTTCAAAATATAATAAGTGTTAAAAAAACTTATTTATTCTTTGATCAAGAAAAACATACACAAGTCCTTTTCATTTTTAACACTGCCTCTATTAGGTTGAGTTGAGGGGTAACTTATGATTTCTATCTTTTGACTGTGCTATATGGTCTATGTAACTTCTAGTCTGTTGTAATTCATATATTTCATTCCACTATTTCCATCAGAGTTCCAAAAATTAGTCTCCCATAATTTCTCTTTCTGTTTAACTATGTTTTAAAATCTAAAAATGGTTTTCACACACATGAATAAAACATAACAATATCCCACTTGAGAATAATTATTTATGCTTCACTAATAAGTCCTTTATTAGCTTTCAAAAACCTATTTCTATTCCCCAAACTTACTTAGTAGCTGGATAATTATTACACTATGCTTTAAGTCATCCCATCCCAACTGAGGGGAAACATTTCCTTAGAATATCCCAAAATATAACATTTTCAATATATCTACCAGATTATGATTCCATTATATCTTCTATATATCTATAATTTTTTCCTCCAAAAACTTCTAGATGAAGTTATACTTTAAATAAATATTCTTTTCCTAGAATGAAATGTTATATTTTTTACTAATTGAATAGAACTTTTTGATCCCAAAATAGCATCCCGTCATTTTTCATCCTTCTATAATCTTCTAATATTCACTTAGTCTAGATCAAATACTTACCAAATTTGATTAAAGTACTATATTATTAATCCATTTATAATAGTGAAACTACTAATTAAAGATTCATAATCTATCTCATCATCTTTTCTTCAAAAGTGAACACATATCATGTGGTTCTCTTTTGAATGTTGGAACCTCTCCCAAATTCTAAGTCTGAAAACCCCTATAATGATTGATTTTTTATAAAACAAAGTTTTATGATTATATAACCCTTTAATAACTATATATTCCACCTAAAAACCTCTAAATATTTACTTCTGGGATTTGACATGTACCTACTAACATTTTCCATTGATTGGGTAATGTATATTCAAGTAAAACTCATAGAATACATCGAGCTTCTTATTGTCAATTCATAGGGAATATTTTCCATTTACTATATATCAACTTATTCATATGGTTATTTCTCTTTATTCAATTTAAATTTATAGCTATGAGTGTTCCCATGAATTTCACATCTCTCATACTAAAGAATTCCTCCACCTTCTGAATGCAATATTAGTGAGTCAGGTAAACTTTACAAGAACTTAAGTCCCTTGTAATCAAAATCCCTATAATCAATTCAGATATACTGAGATGATTTATTTTAAAACAAACAAACGACTAAATCTTTATCTCATTAACCCTTTCATTTATCGAAATAGTGATAGGTATATCATCAACATAGATAAGGAAGATGTTGAAATTCCCATCATCGAACACCTTATGGAAAGATAAGTGGTCATAATTACTATGTATGAACTTATATTTCACCATGAAGTCACTAAAAATATGATTCAATTTCCTTGCAACTGACTTCAAAATAGAAAGGCTCAACTTTATCTGGTACAAAAGTTCCTCGATTTGATTCTCCTTAAAACCAACTGGATGATACATATATATTTTATCATCTAAGTCCCCATAAATAATTTTATCTTCATATCTAACTATTTCAAAATACATCCCTATCACAACGGTGAATCCTATTTAAATTACTAATTCAATATACTAGAAGGTGATACTTTGGATGATAGCTCAGTCTTTATGGTTAAAATAGTATAAGTGGGATATCCAATGGATGGTTGGATGATCATATAATAATATCAACTAATGGGACTTTATTATGGAGAGTTTACTAGAAAAGGGTTCAATAAAAGTCATATTGGAGTCATCCTATAAGGTATTATTGAAAATGATGTAATTTTTCAGTAACTTTCTCATCTACCAGTGGTTTTTGGTTCATATGAGGAATATTATAGGAGATTAGCAGTCCCTAAGGGAAATAGTGGGACACCATTAATTCTAGAAGGTGGTGGGATAGATGATTCCTATGACCCATTTCATTAGTGTGTGGGACCACATGCACATATTTAATGCAAAAATTTAAATATTAGTGATCTGAGTGGCTAAATAGTTATAGAACTTATAACTTACTTGTATCTTACAATTCTATTGGAAAGGTAGTAGTGTTTCTCCCACGGATGTAAAACTCACCTTAAACCATATAAATCAAAGTTTTATTTCATCTAATTGTTTTATTTTATTATTTTTTTGAATATTATGTGATTCATGAATTTTTATTGAGTGTGTGTAAATTTAACTTGTTTTGGTGAGTAGGGTTTGCGATCTTCTAATCTATCAGTACACCAACATCAAGAGTGTCCTTATAGAATATATGTTTCTACTACATGGAATAATCCTTTGGATAACTTCAAATAATCAAAATTTAGTGGACTCTCATCAAGTGGAATAACATATTCTAGTAATTTCACCTTACTCGTCAACCCACTCAAAAGAAGCACAAGTTATGGTCACTCTCTTACCATTATATTATTTTCATTTTTTGTGGTTTTACTATTATTAGAAGGTATTCCATCATAATATGTTAAAGTATGGATAGATGTGTTTAATGGAATATATTTTTTGTTCTATATAATTTATATGGAAGAATATCTCAATTAGAATGATTTGGAAGTTCTGTTGGCTCTGGTAAAAATGGAGAATATGATGAGGTGGAATTTAAATGGTCAGATAGGAAAGATCTCAGAATCTTGAAGATTTCATTAGCAAGGAATGTAGAATTTAGAATTTGGTAGGTGATGAACATAGTGAAGTTGATGAATGTCTTATAAAACTTGTATGAGAATCTTGAAACAATTAATAAAATGTTCATGAATTTAAGGTTGTTCAAAAAGGGGTTATGGGAAGGTATAACTAGCAATTCATGTGAATGAGTTCAACGTGATCTGTAGGCAACTCAAATTTTTAAAGGTGAATTTTTAAAATGATTTTTCTGATCTTATATTTTTTTTAATCACTATAGAAGTTACAGGATATGATGGTAATGGGAGTTAGCAATTCCTATAGAAAAAATAACATAGTGTTTGAAGATATCATGAACTTAATCCTAATTGAAGAAATCGAATGGAGGGAAGCACAAGAAAAAAAATATAAATATAATAAGTACCTAAGGAATATTATAGCCAGTACAATGAATAATTTAGAAGTCACAATTGGAATATAGTTGTAAAACTATTATCCTTTATGATTTGTGATTTTCATAGGAAAATTGAATTTTTAGAAATTTTATAGAGAACCCATTTTGAGAACCAGGATTTAGATTGATAATTTGAGAGTTTTATCATCCCTTGAGGATGTTTTTATATATGGTTTGAGGACTACGAGATTCCTATAGTGATTGAGTGAATCTTAGAAGCTATAGTTTACATTTTAGGAGGGATTGGAGGATTCTTCACAGGGTATATTATTTAGGAGAAACCATACAGCACCATGAGATTGAGTAGGTTTACATATCAATTTCTAAAGCATACAATTTAGGGCTTGGCATGTGGTTTCAGATAAACCATGAAAAAAAAATTATATTTAGGTAATGATGATTGGAATGTTTGGTGCATGGTTTGGTAAACCATATGGCCCAATCATGTGAAAGGGGTGTACTTCGGTAGTTCCAACCATATAATTGGAATACAGTTTGGTAAAACATGCTTCCAAACCATGCAGTTCATTAAAAATAGTGATTTGTGATTTTTTCCATTTTAGATTTTAAGATTTTAAACCCCACTCTCTTATCCTCCGCCTTGAAAGAGACCCATATGATGCCCCCACTTCATCCTCTTTCATCACTCCATCATTTGTGATGTTTTCAAGTGAATTTATTCATCACTTAAAGTTATATTTACCCACATTACTATTTCCCCTTTGGTTTTTTTTTATTTTGGTTTTCTTAATTTAGGTATTTTATGAAAATTTCATTTGTTTATAGTGAAATCTTTTTATAACGATGGGGATTTCACTCAGATCACATAAAGGATACCCCTAACGATGTATGTATGATTTCAATTATCATATCAGTGGAGGTACATTTCCTAATGGATTTTTCAAGGGTTTTCCTTTAAATTAAATTTAGTAATCATGTAACCAGATATTATATGACGGGTACTTTTATATTATAGGTTATATGGTTTTTTGTTGACTCTCTGAGTGTTGTTGGTCGTAATTTCAGTGAGAAAATATCAGCAGTGGGTTTGGGGAATTTTTCATATTTTAGTTTAAATTTTTTTATTGAGTATCATTATTCTAAATATATTAAAGAATTAATTATAATTGATTATGATTAATTATTGGATTCATAGATGTGAGTTTGTTCCTCACCTTGGAGTAAAGTGGATAGTTTCTCACGGATGGACCTAGGTAGAGTGGTCAGGAAATAAAATTAAAAAGGGAGAAATATTTATCTAAGGTATATGGTCCTTATACTTATATCATATGGTATTTGTGCCTTTTTTATACTTGTCGTGTGATGTGAAACCTCATTAATGAGGTAAGTTTACCAACAAAATTAGACAAATTTTTTAATTAAAATTTTAATATTTTGAATAATTACATTAGGTTTCAAGGTCATCAGGGACCATGGGCATTGGCTTGATTTCCTTGGACACCAATGGTCGAGGTATATATACTATACATCTTCCATGAGATGTTAAAAACCTGAGGGGGTTAAATAAATTAAATAAACAAAATATAGTGTCCATAGAGTTAGGTTTCCTTAGAAACCTCTAGGTAGAGGGAATGAGGGATTTTGGTTGTTGGCCTAGGATTTCCCATATGAGAATCTTGAAGTTACTTTAAGCCTTTGAGCTAATGAGTTGATTCTGTGGCTAATGATCCTCCCCTACTAAGATTTTGATTTCCTAGGTGGGTAGACCCTAAGTATACCAATATATAGGTTGGTTTTTTAGACTAAACTAGATAGAATTGGAAAGATAATGGGATTAAGTTTATATCCCTTATGAAATTATACTAGGATGATATTGAGGCCTCGATAATACTTCCAAAGTTATGTAGTGTTTTACCCCTAAGAGATGGGCATTTACCTAAAATCTTAGTATGATATAGAGGGATCCTGGTGAAGTGTTCATATTTCTGGGGTGACTTAGGGGACCTCGATGAGTACCCTTTTGAGATGTTATCACTAGTTAAATGTTGAATAAGGGAAATGGGTAGTGATGATTGTGGGTTTATTCATATAACCCAAATTGGAATTTGAGCCTAGAAATACTACGATTATTACAGGTCGTGCACAAGAGAGGTTGAACTTGTTTGTGCAAAATGGGCTTGGGTAGATGAACAACCCTTGTGGGATTTTATGGGATGATTTACTACCCTCTGAGAGGTGTTTATATACATGGTATTCTATTAACATTCTCTATGGATCTATACATAGGATAATTAATCCTCAACATAGATTTGGTTACTATGGATTGACCCGATTTTGAGTCATTTACTGAGCCTATATACTAAGTAGGTAATATCAAAGGTGTTTATCTTCAATGTAGTAGGGTGAATCATTCCCCTTGTGTTTTTCTTCAATATACCTAGGTGGTTAATCTCCCAATTTCATATCCCCTATATATCAGGGTGTTCCAGGCCCCCAGGTGATTATCTTTTGTAAAATGTGGTGAGTCGTACCCCAGTTGATTATATTAATTATAATGATTACACAACATGATCGAATACACTCCAACACTAGCTAAAGCAGGTATTATATTTGATACTATTTCCAGGGTATGATGTGGTCTCCCTATGTTATTAGACTAGTAGACATAATTTCATGATGTGCTCAAATACACTCCGGAACTGGTCGATGCAAGAATAACACGCCTCAAGTGTCACAATAAAACCCAATGGTCGATGATGGTTTATATATATAATTAGTTGATTAATTTTTTATCCGGGCATGGGACATGAACATACACTACTTTTAACAATTACGTATGGGACCATTTTGGTGGTGCCTTAATTATTTGTACTCACATCCTACTTTCACCCATCATTTTTTGGTCAAAATTTTATAAAGATACTCAAATAAGAGCTCTCAAAATACATGTAATAGAAATTTTATAACACTAAAATGTGTTTTTGATCATTAAAAAAATATAATAGAGTGAGTTATAATAGTTTTAACTTTATGGGACGTTTTTAATTAGTTATTTAGAGTGTTTTAAAAGGAATTTTATTTAAAAATGAAATTTTGAAATATTTTTGTAATGAAAATTGAATAATATCCAGGGAATAATTTTAAGTTTGATGGTTTAAAAATGAAATTAAAAATATTTTGTAATGAGTGTGAATTTTTAAGAAAATTTTTGGTTTTATAATGAAACTTCATAGGATTATTTGGTTTTAAAAATGGGTACTTTTTTAGAAGTTCATAAAAAAGATGAAATATTTCAGAGGGTGTATTTTTTATGGAATGTGGTTTTTGGAATAAAATGAGGGTATTTTTTAAAATTTCTCTTTATGAGTGTGGTTTTGGAAATAAATTTTCTTATATTTATTTGATTTAGTGAGTTGTGTTTTAGAGATGTTTTACTTTATGAAGGCACAAAGTGGTTTGACTTATGGAACATGGATTAAATTAAGTTCATGTTTTATATATTTATAAAATGCCTTTGATATAATATTTAGAGAAGTGTGGAAGGTTCATTTGATGGGATGGCCTTTAGGGTGGTTCACCTCATCATTCAGGGGTGATTCCTTCTTTTGTTCACTCTACCCAAACATAAGTCCAAGTGTTGTAGCCAAACTCTTCCCATCTCTTGGACTCCATATAGGACTTCTTGAATCATAGGGGCCTTCACCTGGATCATGGAACTATTGTGGTTGAATCTAGTCTATCATCTTATGATGAGGTGGTTGTTAGAGCCTTATTAATGGGGGTTAGTTAGGTTGGGTTAGTTGGAGTGATTGGAGATTTTACATTTAGTGAGAAGTATGAGTTATTCTCTCCCAAGTTGGAAAAGGAAAGTTGATTAGGGTCAGTCACTTCATAAGAAGAATAAGAGGCATATTGTGTTCTTCCAGTGTAGAGAACCTAGACATTCTTAGTCATTTTTTCTGAAATCTCTATGGATTTTTCATTTCTGTGTCCATTTCGTCTATCTTTAAAAAAATTAATTATTGGAAATGGAATTCTTATATGTAATAATGATTTCGGTTTCTGGTTTCCTTGGGAATTTATTTGGCATATATTTGAGTATTTTTAGATTTTTTCTTTTGTAGAAGGTAATGGATTGTGGTTTTGTGAATGCCTTTTGGATTTTTTTGTAAATTGTGATGTGGAAATCTAGAATCATTTTTTCCTTAGTGGTTTGATAATGGGAGACCATTGGGTTTGTGCATAGGTAACTAGTACTAATTTGTCCTAAAGGAAGTTAAGAACTTGTTGGTGATAGTTTTCATTTTTTTAGTTCATCATGGGATGAAGTTTCACGTTCAAGATCCTAGTTTACCCAATGGAGTATCATGACCTAAGATCTAGTGCCCATATTGTCTCATGTTTAGAATTATTGTGGATGCTCTTACTTATGGTGGTTTTTTCATTGAGGATATTAGGTCACCTTCTAGGTTGTGTTTCCTTGGTTTCGGAATAAATTTATCAAATGTTTGTTGATTTTGGTGATAACTTATGGTTTTTTATGTTTCAGGTGCAAATCATGCTTCTTAAGGATGCCTTTATTTGAGGTACATGACTCTCCCTTATTCTATAATTTTAGATGAATTCTAAATAGTGGGGAGACCTCTCCCTGATCTCTACCTCTTTAATACATGTTATTCATGATAGTGTATCATTATTCTAGAAGATATATCTTAAATTTTTTGGAATTAGTTTTGTTTGGTGGATTCTATTTATATTACCTTATTTCATTCTTTCTCCACCCAATCCACCTCTTTAACGGGGTGTTGTAGAAGCATTTCTTTTGGTACATCCACTTTTACAAAGAATTTATGGGGGTGGAAATTTTCATGGTTGGGATATTTTAACATAATGTGTAACTTTATCTATAAAAATATTATTTAATTTTGAGTTATTTTGAAAATTTTAATTTTTACGAGCTTTGTATTTAAATTCTTGAGAGTTTTTGTTTTGTTTCATGGTTTTCACATGTCATGTGAATTGTTAGAGTAAATTGTGTGAATGGCCTTTACTAGTTCTTCTATGGTTCATGGTTATGTGTTTAAATTTTTTTCAAACCATCAGATTAACCTTATATATAAGGGTCCTCAATTCATTCTTGAATGTGGATGAATCAATGTTAATAGGTAGCAAACAGTTTAACCTAACTATATGGATCTTAGTGGAGACTATATGAGATACCCTTAAGTTTGGGTTGTGGGGTGCACATGTTGCACATGGTTAAAACCCATGTAAAAACCATAAAAATAATTATTCAGTTTTACCGAGGTTTTTTTCATGATTGGCATGTTGTTTTGTAAATTGTGTGGTTAAACCATTCAAGTTTCCCAAGTTTTAATATTTTTGGTTTTTTAGGTTTTACTCTCTAAAATTAAGAGGGTTTACCCATACCATTTCTTCCCATTTAAGATAAAAAACCTAGAAAAGGAAATAGGGAGTTCCCCCTTCCTTCCCTTTAGTTTACAAGCTCCTCCAACCTCTTTTTCCATCAATTTGTTGAAGGTAATTCCATCTTCCTCTTTTCTTCTTCTTATTATTCCCCTCTCCCTTTCTCCCTTGGTTTCCCTCTCTCCTATGAACCCTATGGGATTCCATGGTCATATTATGGTTCAAAATGACCTTATTCTCAGAGGTTTTTATTTTTAGGGATTATGGAATATCTATCTGTACTTTTTATACTGATTTTCATCAAAGGCGGTGACTTCCAGATTAACAATAGTTTAAGGTAGGTTCTTTTCAATGTTTCTATTATGTGGCATAAATTTTGGGTTTTTTATGTTTTCAAACACTTTATTCATTTTATTATTCCTATATTTGTTGTTCAATGTGAATGTTATTATGGTTTGGTTGGGTTATCCACTTGTCATAAACATTATTTTTCAGGGTTTTGATTTCTAAATTTTTTTTGGAATTCTAAGTGATTGTAAAAAGATTTAAATGTATCATTTCAGATGAAATTTATTTTTTGAAAATATCTTTACCTTGTTTCATTTATGAATTGGGTGAATAATGATTTATATATAATTTTTTTAAAATTTAAGTAAGTGTATTTACATTTTTAAAGTGATTTAAATGTATGGGATGAAAGTTTCAAAAATGGTCTAGTTTAAATAAGTGATTTGAATTTGATTTGAATGGTTACAAAGGACTCTGCTTCCCAATTCTATTTTCATCAAGCCCCATTAGGAACTTTTAAGTGGTTTCTTATTCTATGTAGATGATAACATATTAATCCCCTTGTTTAAAATGGATTGTGACCCCTGAGGGGGACATCGTTTACCATTTAGGTAATTGACATCATTGGGGATGTTTCTTATGAGAGTGTTGGAGGTGAGGGAAGATTTATATGGTGTTGCTACATTGATCATATGTATTAATTATTACTCACCTATTATTATTTATATTATGATATCACTATGTACTGAGTGAGAGTTTAAGATTTATTATATTTTATATTGGAACACACACCTCAACTATCCTTGAGAGTGACTTTGTCTATGATAGGGGTGTTACCCTAAGTAATATAGTGTAATTTGTAACATCCCATCCTGGGTTCAACTAAACTGGTGCCTTATGTCAATATGCCACATGATCTCAAGAGTGCCTCCTCATACACCATAGGATGCCAACTAGCAGTGAGGGTCTAACTTAAAAACATAGAGAGACTATACCCTATTTACCATAGTACATAAATAATGGAAAATAAGATAAAAATCACTAAATCATGAATAATAAACATCAACCATGCATCATTTAATTAATTCCCAAAATTGGATAAATGTCCAAAATCTAGATAAAATAAATGTTTCATGCCATTCTAGTGTCATGAGTTAAGAAAACCCAAAAATAAAAGATACAATGATAATCCCCAAAATTGTTCCCATCATAAGTCTAGTCCCCTCCTCCATACACCATACCATATACCAAATCATCCATTTATCATAGGGTCATTTCCCTTATTCTGGCCTACAACCATGAAGTCTCTTGGGTACGTATAGATGACCTGATCCGGATATGAGTACAACTCAGTAGACCGCCAACAACAGTGTCTACAATAATATTCAGTCAAACAATTGTGTATGTAGAAGTGCCAATAATGATAAATAAGTCTAAAAAGGTAAAACAATTCTATAAAATTGTATTTCAATATCCTTAAAACCCTAAGGTTCCACCCAGATACCTAACTACTAACCTTTTTCAGCCCATGTTGTAAGTATAAACCATAAATAAGGGGATTCAAACACTTTACATCACATGGGACTTTATTTATCAAATCAGTTTATCATTGTACCTTGTAGTATCAATTCAGGTTTCCATATCATGTATAAACCTTAGGAGCTCATAGAATCAGTCAAGCATCCTAAACCATGAAATACATATGTGGGTCCTAGAGCATCAGTCTTGTCTAACATATAGAATGGGATCCCCAATCCCGCATCATAACCATACCATTTATCATTCATTACATGGTTCATCATCAATGAAATTTTTAACCAACAATCATAACAAGTGTGCACCTTATCAATTATTACCTAACTAAGGTTAATTACATTCAAGAGTTCACTCAATTCCATAACTATCCCATTTCATCATTTATGTAAAATTATAACAATTGGTCACCCCTTAAAACCATTTACCCACATAGATGTTACTCTTTAAACATTTATCACATTTACCCAATTACAATCCATAACTCATTATTATCATTGAAGTTAAACCAAAGAAGCCTTTATTCCATGTTCACATGCTCAACAAAATTTCAATTGGTTTAATCTAATGAACCCCTCAATTTATCATTTATAAAATCAATTTACATGTTTAAGGTATTGGAACACCCCAAGGGTGGCCTTATACTAGGTCTACTCTTCATCAACGGATCCAATTAGGTCTCTGATAGGTCCAATACATCATCAATACACAAAATTTATCATTTCTTAACAAGGAATCCAATGTTCAACACAAAAACATAAAATCACAACCACATACTCATGAATAAACATAAAAAATATGGGATATATCTTGTAGACCACCAGTTTAAATCTTGTATACAAATTCTCGCATAAAATTCGGCCCTTGATTCAAGTCCAAAAAACCATCAATTACCCATCTAGGAATCTAGTAGAAAAAAATATTTACGACTTCAGAAGTAGAGAATAAAATCCAACATGATTCTCCCATAAAATAGAATAAATATAAGTGGAAGACTCTCTCGGAGATTTTATTTGCAACCAACTTCACTTAAAATGACCAAATATCAAAGGATAATTACCCTTGGTATGCTTGGGAAGAAAGGTTTATAACTATTTCTTCTAGAGGTGGAAATGAGTGGAAAAATTGGGCTATAAATATTTAATATTGAGGGAGGGAATTAGAAAATCCTCTATTTAAATGAGGTTCATGGTTTGGATCCATAGTCATCCAAATATTGAATCAACTATATGGTACCCTTTGTCAAAGATGGGGCCTAGGTTGCATGGTTTTCTTGTGGATTCCACACGGTTTTTCAAACCAAGTGAAGGTTATCCCTCTAGCTCCACATAGTTTATGGGATCCACTTTCAGAGTTTGTAAACTGTGAACCCTCACCCTATAGGCCACATAATTAAGGTTCATGGTTAGTAATAACCACAAACCAATCATGTGACATGTATAGGGTGGCCTCTTTTCTTCCACTTTCATATCATGAACCCCCGAGACACCCCCAATACCCATCATACTCTCGATAAATCTTTCATAAACTATATTAAAATTATTTAATTAAAAATTTAAATAAGAACATGCCACCTCGTAGGGTTGGGATCTTACAAACTCACCACCTTATGACAACTCATCCTTGAGCTACAATCCCAGGATTCAGTAAGCCTCCAAGGTAAAAAGGTTAGGACACTAGACCCAAATATCCATCTCTCTCTCCAAACTTTCCTCCTGAACCAATCTATACTATCAAAACACTTCGACTAAAGGCATAGTCTTACCCAAAAAAACTATCTCACTGTGATACATGATTCTCCTCAAAGGACTCATCATCATCAAGCTTCAAATAAACAACATTAATCACATAAGATGGGTCAGTGGATACATTCAAAGCTATGAAACGTGAAAAATATCATGCATTACACCATACCACTATATAAAATACAGTCGGTGTAGTATTGGTTTGATCCTGTCCACAATCTCAAATAGCCCCACATACTTGGGTGTCAAATTTCCAGGCTTTTGAATCCAATAGTGACCCAATCTCAGTGACACCAGAAGGAACACAAGGTCACCCACTATAAACTTCATAGGTCAATAACTTTAATTAGTATATGGATTCTGCCTACTCTTCTCCATATCAATATGATTCTGAATCAATTGAACATGATCTGATGTCTCCTATAGAAGAATAAATCCCTAAAACTATAATTCTTCTACTTCCATCCAACACATGGTTGAGCACCAAGCATCAGCTTAATTTTAAACTCAACCTCTATCTTAGGTGGTAGTCCTAAAAACTCATTAGGAAACATGTCCTAAAATCAGTCCACTATTAGAGGTAAGTCACCTTGATTCACTCCTACATTATCAATCATAAAAATTTCCACTTGGGTCTTGATCTCACAAAATGTCAGATGAATTGGCCATGCACGACCTACCAAGATATTCTATTACCCATGATGGACAATCATGTCACCCTCAAAAAACATGAAAGCTAATATTCTATGGTAACAATAAATATGATCTCAGTATATAACCAACCATTCCATCCCATGTATCTGGTAAAAACATGTCATCTAAAGAATGTACAAGTCCCAAAAGAGGTATCACCCACCAACCTCAAGGGTACACTCGTTAAATGATGGATACCCTCCGATCACACCCACAACATCGTGTCTATTTACATTAACCCCAATATATTCTCTATCGCCAAACCCAAACCATTCACAACCCTAATAGATATAAAATAATGTGAGTATATTGTATCAAAAAATATCAAGAAACAACGGAAACTATAATAATCATACCTCAAACAATCTATAGTCTAACCTCACCACCTCTGGGTGAAGGTTGAACTGCATGCAGCTGACCTACCCCTCTACCATGTACTCCTTCTTCACCCCCATGTGTTGCACTACCCTACTAATACATAAACTCTTTCCTTGGAACACCACATCCACCCCCTCGGCCAGTAAGACTAGTATAAATCCAACATCCTACCTGGTATTGGGTAGTAGACCACCTTCTAGCAGTCTTTATTGGTCTTGATCCTCTGTCACTACTTATCGACTAAGGGTTCCTACTAAACCTCTACAAGTGTTTCACCCTTTTGCATGCTCATAAATCTACTATTGGTCAAGGATACTGACCACACATGTGTCCTAGCCTTCTGTACTGATAGTATAAAACCTAATAAACATACTAAGAGGATAATATTCTCCCCTTTCTACTCTATCCACCATTACCCTAGAGAAAAATCTCAAAATAATTCTTCCTACTATCAGAATTTATACTACTAGACTGCCCAGCTGAAACTACAGTTCCACCTGTAGAAGCCTCTTTCAGGTTCCCCTTAGAAATTAGGGCCTAGTCCACCACTTCTACAAATATATTTAAATGAAATATATTCACCTGAGACTTTATGTCACATCTAATTTTTTCTTGAAAATGATTCATCAATACTACCTCATCACCTACCAACACTATATAAAAGTGTTAAAAATTGTTTAAGTGGGCAACATAATCCATCATGAAAATAGTTCCCAAAGTTGACCTCATAAATTTTACAATTATATCCTATATTAGATTCTTTTAATATAAATGTTTCACGAACTTTTCCTGCAAATCCTATCATAAAATACAATCTACCTACTCCACTGGAAATTGGATATCCCGCTAGAACTTTTCCAGTCCTCACAAAATATATTCTTCCAACATGACCCTCTTTTCTTAAGGATTCTCTATGTGGTCCAGAATTGACTAGATTGGCTCTATCAAGAACTATACTTCCTTAGGTACACCCTCCCCATTAAACATCATAGTATGTTATAGCTGAAGCCCTCAAGTCAAATCAAACATATTCGATACCATCAACCCTAGGTATCTCTACATAAACTGAATAAATTGAGTAAATTTATTATGGAACTTATCTTCCCACTATTACCTATAACCAACATGGGTTCTTGTCCTATTATTGGAGGATCATTCTCAAAAATTTCCTCTTTTCACCCTACCAATAAACAACATCATGGTGGAATATCTCTATAATTCCAAATTCACTTAGAAAATTCATAACATAAGGTTTCCATATTTTATAAAAAAGAGGTCTCAATGTTATACAATAACAACCCACTTTGCATAAACTATCTGAATGTATATAATTACATCACTATCTCTACCCTTAACCATCTATAACATAGGACATGGCTAACCTAGGTTAGACTAACCTTATATCATTACAACCCTTTCATTAGACACCATTTACAACCATTTCACTTACAAACAAGTTAAATATTTCTCATTTAGGAACAATTTTTAAGCATTTCAACTTTTACATCATAATTTAAACTAGTCACAACTCCTGATTAGGCACTATTTTCTTAAAACCCCAAGAAAACCAAGATAATGTTTTCATTTTCCAAAACCCATCATAAATGTCTTTCCTGTGAGTTCTTGACATGATACATTCTATATAAATCTTGAGTGCCTAAAATGATGCATGAATATACAAACCTCATATCATGTCAGGTCATGAATAAAACCTCAAAAAACAATAACATCACACAATAAGTGTATCACCCAAGGTAAAATAACATCCAACGGTAACAACACAATGTTAAGAACAACAACCCCACCCTAGGTACTTGGGTTTGTTCCCAAGAATGGGGTAGCAACACCCATAATAAAGATCATTTCCAAGGCCCAACACATCCTAGTCTCCTATCAACCATTCCTAAATATAAAAACAATAGAAAATAAAAAAAATTATTATTCCACTTTGTAACTTCCCATCACAGGTTCCAATAAACTGGTTCCCCATTCTAGGTCACTTTATTACCTCAAGAACACATCCCTGTATGTTAGAGGCTACCGGTTAGCATTGAGGGTATAATGTAAAAATATAGGGAGACTATACCCACTTTACCATAGTATATAAATAGTATAAAATAAGATAACAATCACCAAATAATGAATAATAAACATAAACCATGGATCATGTAATCAATTCCCAAAATTGGGTAAATTCCAATAATCCAGATACAACAAATGTGTCATTCCATACTACTATTATGCATCAAGAAAAAACCAAAATAAAATACACACTGACAATCCCCAAAAAGGATCCCAACATCAATCTGGTCACATCCTATATATTCCATCTCATATCCTAAATCATCCATCTATAATAGATCTTTTTCTTTATCCTGACCTATAACCATGAATTCTACTCGGGTACCTAATGGTAGCCCATGAAGGGTTTGAGTAAAAATTAGTACACCACCACAAATAGTTTCTACAATAATATATAGTCAGATAATAGTATCTAAAAAAGTTTTAATAATGATAAATAAGGCTAAAAATGTAAACAAGGTTTCTATAAAACCATATTTAATTATTCTTATAACCCTGAGGTTCCACCTGGACACCCAACTACTAACCTTCTTCAGCCCATTTTGGAAGTCTAAACAATAAAAAAGTTGAGTAAAACACTTTACATCACATGGGTACTAATTTATCAAATCATTTTAACAATGTACCTTGGAGCATCAGTCTAGGTGTCTATATAATGTTTAAACCATAGGATCTGGGAGAATTAATCTAAAATCCTAAACCATGAAATACATAAGTGGGACCTAGAGAATTAGTATGGATAGATGCATGAGATGGGAGACTTAGTCTAGCATACCAACCCTCCCATTTATCATTCATTCCATCTTTCATCATCAGTTGCCTTTTTAACCAACAATCACAATAAGTTTGTGCCTTCTCATTTAAAATTTTATTAAGGTTTATTACATTAAATAACTTACTAAATTCGATAAATCATCCATTTCATGATTAAATAACTATTACAAACATAGGTCACCCCTTTAACTCATTTACCCATAGAGACATGCCTCTTTAAAAATTTATCAAATTTTCCCATTTAAAATACATAACTCATTAACCACATTCATGTAAATATAAACAACATGTTGTTCTATGTTCACATTTTCAACACAGTTTCAATTGTTTTAATCTCATGAACACTTTAATTTTTTATTTAGAAACTCAACTTTCATGTTCAAGGGAGTGCACACCCCATGGGTGGCCTTAGACCTAGTCTACACTTCATCAACAGAACCAAAGAGGTCCATGATAGGTCCAAAACATTATTTAGAAACTAAATTCATCATTTCTTACTAAGGAATCAAATTTGTAGAACAATATAATAAAATGCCAACCACATACATGTTAATATACATCCCGACTGGGGGATATAACATTTATACCACCTAACTCAAGCTCACAGAAAACCGCTTAGACTCAACCCATAAATCTATCCCAAAATGATCTCTATTACCAATTTAGGAATCTTCTAGAAAAATAGGGGTCTGCAACTTCATAAGGATAAAAAATATTCCACCAAAATTATCTTATAAAATATGAGAAATAAGAGTTTTAGACTCACCGAGATATTTGAGTCGCAACTAATGGCACTTCAAATGACCATATATCAAAGGAATATCGCCATTGGAAAGATTGGGAATAAATTTTCATAACCCTTGTTGTTGGAGGTGGAAATGAGTGTAAAAATTGGGTAAGAAACATTCAAGTCTAAGGGGGGAAATGAGAAATTCCCCTCTTTAAATGAGGCTCTCAATTTGGCGGCATGGTTGGTCAAACCATGCTCCAACCATGTAGTACCCTCTATTCAAGAGGGGTCCAGGGTTACATTGTTTTTTTGGGATCCTGTATAGCTTTTCAAACCATGTGGAGGTCATTTTTTTGGATCTTTATATGGTTGTACTTTTTTTTTTACTTCCCTTGCATGTTTTATCAACCATTCACCCTCCCCCTATAGGTTGTGTGGTTAAGGTGAACAGTTAGTACTAATAGTGTTCCAATTGTGATACCTGCACATTATGGACTCTTTTCTTCTTATTTCATGTACCAAATCCATAATACACTCTAGAAACACCTATTACTCTTGGAAAATCTTTCATTAACTATTTTAAAGATATTTAATTAAAAATTTAAACAAGAAGGTACATCCTCAAAAGTTTGGGATTTTTCATAAGTGGAATCGAGTGTCTTGTGTATGTTTTAGATTTGATATATGTTGTAAGTTGGTCTCAAGTGGTTTGGATAGTATTTTCAAGACTTTATTACCATAGTACCTAGTGTGTTTCCCATGATACAAGATGACTCCATTAGTTACTTTCTTTTTTTTCTAGAATTATTGACCTCTATGGAATCGTGATTTTATGTAAACTTCTTGGTTACTATATTTCATTAATGATGTTGTGAAATCATGTTTTTTTATTATTGCATTTATTTTATTTATTAAAAGGACTTATAAAATCTTTAAATGGTTTTATTTTATAATGTGGTTTTTTCAAGTGGATTCAAAATTGGTGCTATAGTAAATGAGTTATGGACTGAAGAAATGTTTTTAGTGATTGATTTCATTTAAATAATAATAAATATAAGTTTATAAAATGGTATTATATTGTGATATTTAGTATTTATGTACTTACATATAAAAAGATATTTTATAATTATATTTCAAACTAGAATGGATGAAATGTAATTAAAAATAAATAACACAAACTCCATGGTGAGATCCTACTAGGCTTAGTTTCTTTCACACCTTGCATACATCATTCAGTGTATAAATCTCTTATATATCTGTTCACGTGCCTTGGACTTGGTCTTCTTTCAGTGTTTGGGTTTTTTATTGATGTTTTTTTCAATATGTTGAGTGTTACCTTGGTCTGTGAGGATGGTGGTAGTAGTTTGGTTTTAGTTTTAATTTTGGAATGCTCTTATATTAGCCTTACCAGCCTAGGTCTTTATTTTTATTCTTCTTGTATTTATAATACCTATTGTTGTTACTTTTTTCATTTATGATACTTATATTTATTTATATTTTATAATATATTTTCTTTATTATTATTGACATAATTTTTTATTAGGCATGGGTTCCCGAGATATAGATGAGTCATATTGAATATTTGTGGGGAATCCATGTGGTTCTATTTGGTCTTATGAGGGTGAAATCATTCCAAATTATTTTTTTTTTTGATACTCTAGAACTAGTTTCTAAACTAGGTTGATTAGGAATGTACCTCAGATATATCACAAGATGGATCGAGTGTCCGGTTTACAGGTAATCTGGGTTGGTTCTTAATAGCCTGTATTGACTTATTCAATAAAGAAATATCACTTTTAATACACCCAACATATTATACCTCACTGTGAACATATTTCTCCATGGTTTTCATCAATATATAAAATTATGAGACTCATGATATAAATTAATGAAAACCTTAACTCTAAGGAACATTACATGTGTTCACACATAAGAATTCTAGTGACACACAATCATGTGGAACTTCTATTGGTTTGCCTTCCCTCATAATCTTCCTTCTTAGAGATTACCAAGTGTAAACATCATGAGATAAATCCTCATTCAATTATGAGTAAAAACACCTGATAGTAAACATACAATGTGTCCCATAATAGGATTTTTTTCTGATCATAGGGTATAATTTTAACAATATCATCAAATCACTTCAAGGTTCTCATCATAATAAGGAACAGTTATGACCTTTAAATATGAAATATGCACTAAGAAATTATCACATTAATGTTATGAAGAAGAATATAATTTATGTGATAATATTTTTATTATCTATTAAATAACTTAAATATATTGGTAATTGAAAGCATGAGGTAGTTGGTTCTAGAAAACCTACTCCAACAACCATTATCCAATTATATCTCCTAAAATTAATGAACTCCTACTAAATTTTGAAACATATAAGAGGTATTAGGAATTGTTTATTGAAAACTCTCCTATAAAGAAAATGTTAGAATGATGTTATTGAACTTATATATTAAACACCTTCACTTGGGTATGGCCATCTAAGGATCTTCCAACTAAATCAATGATATGACTTTTTGGTCTCATGGTTATCTTCAAAAAGACCACCAGAATATATCCACTGCAACTTATAGAGAGAAAAACAAATAATTAATGTGATCCCAAGATAGGGTGTCCAAAACACTTAATACACACCACACTTAAATGAACAAACAAATTTTAATGGATATAGATGATAATTAAAAGAATAAAAGGACTAAAATAATATAAAACAAAATAATAATACAATTTACATGGTGTGGAAATGAGTTCGACTATATGGGGGCAATTCCTTTTCTTTTATTCAATAAATTAGATGATGATTACAATTAAACAATACATGAATCCCAAGTGATTAACCCTGCTAAATATATTAGAGTATATCTAGTGCAACTTGTTGCTGAATCTTCTAATATCTATAGTAATTGCTTTTACATAGCTCTTATCTTCACGGTTGCCTCTTTGTTCAGTCTAAAGCTCCCACTACCTCAACTCCTCCAGCTAGTATATTGTGTACATTATGAAACTATCATGAGTAAAGCCTTATGTTTTATCCCTAAAGAAACTTATGTATCCCACTTACCAAAATTCTACAAGAGGAAAAAACTTATGTTTTCTTCAATCAGGAAAAACTTAAGCAATAACTTTATATTTTCCACACTACCTCCATCTGGTTGAGTTAAGGGATAGATTTTGATTTTCATCTTTCAAATACACCATCTGGTCTATATAAATTTCAATATTTTGGACTTCACGATTTCTATTCCACCATTTCCACTAGATTTTAGATATTAGTGTTCTGATATTTCTACTTTCTTTCAATTATTTTCCAAAACATAAAAATGGTTTTACACACGTAACTAAAACCTAATAATCATATTGATTATTCTTACTAAGAAAAGGGAATCTTTATTTCATTTAATTATATTTTTATCATTTTAGTCATTATGATAATCTATGTATAGGATCTATGGGAGGTCACTGGGAGTGGGGGTAAATCAGTGATCGAAATTCCTTCTTAAGTTAGTATGAAGAACACCCCTTTCCACTTGTTTGAGTGTAGTGATATAAACTATATTCGTATCTAAACACACATCAACATGAGGGGATACGGTATATTTATAAGTTTCACCTATCAATTTGAGAAGGTTATCATTTAGTGTGATATGGATTCCCTTAAGATAACACTACCCACTAGAATCATCATGTGAATACCAACAAACAAGATATAACCTTGAAACTCATGCTTACATTTCTATCAACTATGATTTTGAGCATCCCACACACAAGTTCATCCCACACACAAGTTCATCCCACACACAAGTTCATCCCACACACAAGTGTATCCTAAACTTTATAAAGATAAATATTGATAAAAACTAAATAATCTTTAACAAAATATACTTCTTCTAAGTCATTGAGTGCGCTTATTTATTCTAATTCTTCACTAATTTTAATGTATAAAGAAAGAAAAATTCTCCTTCAAACCTATATAGGGATAAGGTTTTTCTTCACTTTGTATACATTGTACATGTACATAACTACTTTTATTTCCTTCTCCTTATTCCTTTATTCATCTTTAGATAATCACTGAATATTATCTATTTTTCACATATCCATATATTTTTTCTCCTCTAGCCTTTTACTTTTTATTACTATATTGGCCACACTTTTTGATCTAAATAGCAGTTATAATTTCCACACAATCATAATTTAATTCAAAATTAAAATCAAAATTCTCTTCTTCAAACACTACCCTTAAATAATATTGCATTAAACATTCACCATAAAAATTTTAATTGGTGATTATTATAGGATAAAATAACCACTAAACCTATTAGATGAATCCAAGTCATCAATGATGCTCAAACTGTCCATTTTTTCATTCTTTGTGGAATATCCTCCCCCTTTGTGGTAGAGCATAGTAGTTCAAAACTGTAATTTTTTAATTTACATAACTCATTATAGAGTTATGATGTAATTGTGGCATATAGATATTCTAAATTCTAGTGGCATGGAAATAAATGCCTAGAATTATTTACAGCATGGAAGCCTCACCTGTGATATGAACCACTTTTCTATAAACTAGTTATGGTCTGGTACATCACTTATGGTGCATGATCCTTCAAAATTCTAGTGACTTCAAAATCTAATAGTTACTCTCCTTTATATCATGGTCCCACTTCCATGTAATAATCACCTTATCACAACCCCGCTACGATGTCGTTACTTATTTATAGTGTAGAGGTCCTAAATATTCCAAAGAAATGGAAAATATGCTTGAACTTATTTGTGACATGGAAATTTCCTTATGACATAGAGTCTTTAAAATATAAAAATCTACAAAAAAACCAACATATCCTCACTTTAAGAAAAAAAAATTACTCAGGGGTTTTAGCATCAGTTTTCAAACCCACTGCAAAATGTTTTGTTTTTACTTGTTTAACAGTAGTTTTAGAAAACAACTGCTAAATATGGTTTTTTACTTTTTAAAATTTATTTATTTAATTTTATCAGTGATTTTTTAATAAATCTTCACTAATGCATATTGGTTTTTAAAAAACAATTTCTAAATAAATGATAATAAATTATCAATATTTAAGAGAAGCTGATAAGTGGAATTCTATATCAAATGGCCATATATTTTGATTTGGGGGTAAGCTTATGATCCGCAACCTATCATATCAAATCATATGAAAAATAAATTCGATGAAATTAGATAATAATTTGGTAATAATTAATATAAAAAAACATTATGCTAAGAGATATTGAAAATCAAACTTCAACTTCAAGTAGTAATAACTTTTGATCTGGGTGTCCATCTGGGCTTCATGATACGTCAAATGAAAGATTACAAAATAAAATTGAGGTCATTTGAATCTAGGAGTCTTACAATATATTTTTCACAATTATAAATGGCCCATCAGGTCTCTAAAAGTTAGTTTTTAGTTGGAATACCATAATTTTTGAGCAATCGACGTAATTTTAGCTTCATTTAAGACATGCTTCTAATGCTTATTGGGTGTTCCATGATTTTATTCTATGGGTTTATATTCCTATCAACATGATTGTGTTGGAATTGTAGTTTTCTTCTCTCTTTTGATTAATTTTATTTATTATTTATTTTATAAGTATATTAATTTATAATTTATATATATATATATAATTATATATAATTATAAATAAATAAATATTTATACCAATTTCTATATATTTTTGTATCTTTATAATTTTTTATGTATATTTATATTTATATAAAAAAAATAACTATATGTATTTATACTTATATGTGTCTATGTGTGTCTATATACATATATATTATCTATTATCTATTATCTATTCTTTTTTATTTTTTATTTTTTATTTTTTATTTATTTAGTGTTTATTTATTTATTTCATTTAGAGCGGATTACAAACCAAAAACAACACACACATCAAAGTACACAATTAGTTCAAGACTTATCCCTCCCCCCAAGGAATGACAAGTATCCAAGAGACCAATTTTATTATATAAGATGGCTTGAGGGTCGTTACATGACCCAAATTCCTAGTGGCTTTAAGTCCCAACATATGGCCTGAAGGATCAATGGGTAACTTCATATCACATTGTGACACTAGTCGAATGCCTTATGGACCCCTTACAATACTAATTAAATAGTGTCACTAGTCCAAAGTGTGTGGTGCCCCACCCCCATACCAAGAAATAATGCATCTTAATCCCCTTCGATGCACCATGGTAGGACACCCCTCCAACCACAATATAGAATAGTGTAGATAGAGGGTTGGATGATAGGTTTCAACACACTCATCTGTCTTTCAAGTCACCCTCCTAGCAATGCCTTGTGTGTCACCCCACTTGCATCACCATTCTACCATGTCGTATCATATGGTGGGTCACATTGGTTGATAGTCACATAGTAGGGTGCCCATACATCCCACATTAGAAGTCTATGGGGGTGGGTGGGTGGATGATAGGCGACAGCGCACCCATCCCTCTTTCAAGTTTGCCCACCCAGCAGTGCATGCATGTCATCGTGCTGCATCATCTTCCTACAACATTAGGTCATTTTTTTGGGTCCCACCAAGTCACCTAAATCCCACAAGTATTGGCTCAAAGGCCATGTGTCCCAAAGGCTTATGATGGACTGGAGGCCATGTGGCCTGAAGGCCTCCGATGGCCTGAAGGCCCTATGGCCCGGAGGTCCAATTTTATATCCTGAAAACCCATTTCTGATAAATAGTATTTCATATTATAGTACTCTTCTACATTGCTTACTAAATTATTGATACAGTGCCTACTCCTATTAGGATTCAAATACTGGTCATTTGGATATGGAGGTCACGGATAAGTATCACTCAACCACAACTGAGGCCACTATTATTTATATTTTATTTATTATTTATTATTAATTATTGATTATTTTTTATGATTATTTACCATTTATTATCTATTATCTATTATATATTTATTTTCTATTTTTTATTTTTACTTATTTTTTATTTTTTATTTTTTATTTTTTATTTTTTATTTTTTATTTTTTATTTTTTATTTTTTATTATTAATTATCCATTTTTTATTTTTTATTTTTTTTATGTATTATTTATTATGTATTATTTATTATTTATTATTTATTATTTATTATTTATTATTTATTATTTATTATTTATTGTTTATTGTTTATTGTTTATTGTTTATTGATTATTGTTTTTTGTTTTTTGTTTATTTTTTATTTTTTATTTTTTATTTTTTATTTTTTATTTTTTATTTTTTATAAATTATTTACTACTTAATTACAATTTAGTTTTTATTTATATATTATGTATTTATTACTTATTTATTATTATTTTTTATTTATTTTTTATTTTTTATTTATCATTTATTTATAATTTATTTATAAGTTGTTTATTATTTATCATTTAATTATTATTTATTTTTTATTATTTTTTATTTTTTATTTTTTATTTTTTTGTAAAATTAAGTATTTATATGTACTCATAATAAATAATAAATAATTTTTTTAAGAATGCACGTACCATGGATGTGCACCCCTATCCACGGCCCAATAAAATTTATTAAAAAAACTCACGCACACAATGTACACATGATGCAAATGCATACAAGTAGTCATCAACCACCAAGAAAAAATACAAAAGACTCATCATCTTAGTGGATGGTTGCCAGTAGCCTTATCAGCGCTTACAGTAGATCCCAATGCATGTTGTACAACAACTTGGGTAGTCACTTCAACAAGCTTGGATGCATCATGAATATTTATAACTTTAGTGGTAGGCCCTTTATTTGCCTACCTAATGGTTGTAAAAACTACATCCCATGGTTGGATGGAACCAGCTCTTTAACATTGATATTAGTCATACCAGCCAAAGCATTGGATTTTCCATTATCTAGTGCAATAGTCATCCCAACCTTATCTCTTTCTTAGGATAGATCATCTCTAGAGAATGAGAAAACAAAATAGTATATGTATCAGAATCTACTACTTCAAGGGTGATTCAGTAATTCGAACTACATCAACACTCAAGAAAGAAGAGATGGCAGTCACCCTATTATTGCTTGGGAAGTGCAAAGATATGTTGAGTCCAATTGAACCTCAATCTTCAAGCCCGAAAAAATAGGGCCTCATGATGTATAGTAGACAACAAATCCATCAACTTGGCATCCTAGAATTAAGTATGAGATCGGATGCTCATGATGTGGTAGGCCATGCGACCTCCCTGGCCATGAGGGTTTCAGCCACTTCTCTATGTTTTAACAAGTTTCCACTGATTTTCATCATCATTGTTATCATCATTAGATACATCTTCATTGTTGGAAGCCACCACCACCAATTTATTAGGCATGAAACAATTTCCAAAATCCAATAGCTTACATCGACCATCAGATTTTGGATCGAGTAAGTCAAATGCATTACAAGTAGAGACATGAAAAACCACCTTCCCTTTGGAAGGTTTAAAAAGGTTTGTACTTATTTTAGAAAGGACCTGATTTGAGAATGAATATTCTCTAAGAGATTCCAACTTTTCAACATAGTGGTTAGCACTACAATGTTGTTCACCAATAGCATAATACTTGACTAGAGGGGCAAGACACATAGTCTGTTGAGAACTAGAACCCTTCTCTATAAAAATATTAAAACCTTCTTTAAATAAAAACCTTTAATGTATCATCATGGTATTATTAGATTTATAGGATCCATCCTCATAAGAATAGTATCATGAGTCTTCCTAAAGGATTATTTCTTAGTGGACTTAATTGAAGCCGAATCATGTGTACATATCTCTATCTCTCTCTCTGTGTGTGTGTCTGTGTGTGTGTGTGTGTGTTTGTGTGTGTTAAAGACTATTTTTTCATAACATGAAGAGAATGTGGGAGTGGTAAATTCTTTGTAAAATAACCAAGAGGTAAGAGGCTCAAATCTGAGCGTTATATATGCATTATTTATATTGGGTGTAATAAATAAATAATAAGTAAACAACTAAATAAATAATAATTAAATAAATAATAAATAATATTTAAAAATATATAAAAACATATATAAATAAATAATAATATCCCCAAAATAATTTTGTGACACTTTTTGAAAATCTTCCTGAATCATTTCACGACACCATAAATTTTAGCAGTTTTGGAAAACTGTTGTTAAACAACATTTTTTTCATAGTGCCTCCTTTGCAACATAGTACCTATTTTAAAGTGAAAATATTATTCTTCAATCAAATTTTATGATTAAAAACCATGCTCTTTTTAATAATATTCCTTACATCAACACCTAGTATTATCAACTCCTTTCCTGATATATAAAAATTATAAACCAACTTAAGCAATGCCTAAATTTGCCTCTAAACATCTTCACCTCATAAGAAATTTGAGTTTGGATATGATTTATTCATTGAAAACAAAATTCAAAATAATGAATTAGAATCACTCTACCACCTTCTTCAAAAAATTCCTCAAAAAAACATACAAATGCCTCTTAGTCTCAATAATCTACCCCTTGTGATTTCATTGCCAACCAAGGAACATTAATCACTATCAGACCCTGAATTATTAACAATGGATCACCATTCAATAATTATAATCCCTTATGAGTGAAATCAATATAGGATACAAGAATTTTTAATAAATAATTACTATGTTGTTTATAAATAGTATTCTATGTTCAATTTTTATTCAAACATAAACATGTCGAACTTTCTTGATGATAAGATTGCACCTAAAAATATGTCAATCAAATCACAATCAATACTTCATTATCATCATCGACATCACATAAAATATATTCTTAAAAATTACTATATTCAATTCACCAAACTATTAGAATAGTTCACACAAATACATAATGTTGAATTAGAGCTTTCTCCTTTTAAAAACTCAACCTAAAATGCTCCACCTGAATAGGTAAAGTACATATCAATGGATACTCTCAACATAGATGGATTACCCTTTTTATATTTAATGAACAAAATATTAAGAGATTTATGTTGTCACTTTTCTCCCTATTTAAAAATAATATCCAAATATAAGATGAAAAAGGGGACTTGAACACCATTCCTTATCCTCAATATGGGTGAGGTTGAACTCGAATCGTTGACATCAGATTCGAATAAGCATCCTTAGACTATGTCTTGGTGAACATGTTATCTATCAACCCATTTATTGGAACATACTCCAACTACAATTAATTTATCTCCACAAAATACTTTATTGGTGATATTTAATATCAATGTTCTTCTTTTTTAAATTTTTAATATGATTATTTAAAAAATGATAATATTTTGATTATCACATTCAATAAAAGGTGGAAACTTCATGTCAACCTTCATATATTCCAACTATGGTCTCATCCAAATTAATTGAGTTATTCCATGAGTTTCTTCCACATATTCTCCCTTGTTAGTGTTAAAATTTATAGAAATTTGCTTCTTAATGTTCCAAAATACACACACCATTCACCCAAGAAGAAAACTCCACCTGATGTGGATGTTCTATCATCAACATAGCCTATCCAATATGCATCTATATAACCAAACAAATTTAACTTTTCCATGTTTTCATATTTCAAAACAAAATCTATTATTCCATTAATATATCTGAGATTCATTTTTTCATCCATAAAATGGAGCTCATTTATTTCACTTTAATACTCACCCCAAAGTGTAATAACATGAACTAAATATGACATTGAATTTTTGAGATAAATTATATCTCCAATTAATTTTCTGAAAACTTTATGATCAAATATACTTTCCCTTGTCATCCTTGTACTGTATTGTTCCCACTGAAATGGGTGTAAAAAAGGATTTGAATCTATCATTAAAAAAAATTCAAGATTTTCATATAATAATTATATTAATAAATAAAAATATGATATTTATAATAAGATATTTGTATGAAAAGAAAGTACGTTTTTTTTCTATCATGAACATTTCAAATTATATTTGGTCTCCTTATAATTTTTTTTACATATTTCTTCATCCTTTCTAGAAGATATGATTTCATATAAATAAAAATAATAATAAGACATACCACTTTTTAATATTTTATGAAGAAATATTTTCTCAATCTTCCCTTTCTAAAATTAAACCACTTCAAATAGGAATCTAGCTCAAAATACCAAGCTCTTTGACCTTGCTTAATCCCAAAGATTTATTTTACCTGAAAACATAGATCTCATTTTATCGAAGAAAGAACCCACATAATATATCAATGAAAACCACATTTTCTAACTCACCATTGTGGAAGGAAAACTTGAAATCCATTTTAACTATCTTTTAATTCCTTTATGCAGTAATAGTAAGAAAATTTCAAAAGGTTTCAATCCACAAAACTAGTGAAAAAGTCTCATCAAAATGAATTAATTCAATATGTGAATAGAATTTTCACACTAACCTTTCATTATATCTAACCACTTATCCCTTATCATTTAACTTATTTCGTAACACCTACTTTGTTCAAATAAAATTCTTGTCTTTGGGTTTGGGAAATAACTCCCAAACCTCATTATTCTTAATTTTTCCTTTATCACCTAAAATGGATGAATATTCTTACCCAACCTTTACATCTTTAATTATTTCACCCATGACTAAAATTTCTTTAGGTTGTTTGAAAAAAAATATAATCATCATTACTTTTGAAACCTACTTTATCATATGAAACTTTTTTCTTTGATTATTCCATAACTTTCACATTAGTAGAATCTCTGATATTTCCCCTTTATTTATTAAAATAATGATAACCACTTTCATTTGGAGGATATCTAATAAATATCCCATGAATTACTAGTTTTTTAAAATTTCAAATTTCACATTTTACCTTGATAACACACAGACTAATAAATGCAAAAAAATACTTCAAACATGGAGATTTTTTGTGATACATCACATAAGGGTAAACATATGAATTTAGCTTGAGTAAACACCAGTTTTGAATATAAAATTTAGTATTAATATCTTATCTCCAAATATAATGATAATTACATTTCTCAGACAACATTATCTGATCCATCTCTACTAAACACCTATTCTTTTATTCTGCCACACCAGTTTGTTTCAGTATATATGGTGAACTGAGTTTATATAATATGTCATGATTCTTTATATTATCTTAAAATTTACCATTTTTAAACTTAGTTCCATTATCGTTCCACGTATTATTAAGATAAAAATCGCACTCCTTTTCAACACCATTTCAAAAACATTTAAACATTTTTCAGGCCTCGCACTTTTGTCTCGTAAACATAACACAAGTAATATGAGTGAAGTCATCAATAAATTTAATAAATTGCATACCTTCAATAGATGATTACTTTATCATTGGCCCACACACATCTAAATTAATGATCTCTAAAGGTTTACTAGATTGAATCTCCACCTTCTTGTGAGAGTAGTTAACTATCTTACCCTTTTAGCATGTCGAACACATTTATTATCTTTATATTTTTAGTAAAGTAGCATCACAAACATTATTTCCTTGAGATATCATGTTCATATTAATTTGTATAGAATGTACAAGACTTTGATTTCATAATTTATTCTCTTATGTCATTATTAGATAGCATGAATTTTCATTATCACCTACTTGAAATAAATTCCCATTTGTATGTCAAACTATGGTCATAATTCTTCTATCCTCAAGGTTTATAACTAGGAATACATAATTATTGACAACCAATTAATTTCCTTACTTTTAAAGATGTCAGACACTCAATAGATTTTTTTTCAATCCATCAACATAAAGATTGTTTTTAGATTTCATCTTTTCTTTCCCAATAACATTCGACCCAACTCCTTTAACTTTTAGTAACCCATCATTTTAAAAAGACACTGAACCTCCATTAAACTTATCAATATCATTTAGGATTTTTAAATCTCCTATCATATGGGATAACCATCCACTATCTAAAATCCATGTAATTTCTCTTTTTAATGCTTTAAGTGTCACTTCTATAATAAAGGCCTTCTATTTCTCCTTTCTATTCATACTGTGAGGTTTCTAAGTATTAAAACTCATATTTATTAGATTATAAGGAGGATAAGATATTCATTTTCATGGTAACCTGTTTGGTCACACCCTATATGAACTTTTTCAAGTAAATCAAACCTGTTATATATCTTATTTCTAGAATAGTTAACCTACTATTTTTGAACTTTCTTATTTTAAGAAGGTTGAATCCATTTCAAACCCTATTTCTTAAACCATCTAGTAATATTATTATTTTAGGGGTTAGACCAAAAAAATCATATTCCTAAAACCTCCATAGTACCAACATTATCCATAAAAGTAATATTATCCTATAAAAATTACATGTTGTCCAAAAAGGTGTCCTTGAATTCCAACCACTATATAGTCAATAATTTTGACTCTCTTTTAGAAAATAAATTTTTTTGAACATGTGACATGTTCTTATTCATATTAAACTTATTATTAATCTTTAAAAAGTCTTAATTTACAACATATTTTTAATAAAAAATTTGATTCCTAGAATTTCCATATTTATAAGACTCATTTTATTTATATAACAACCCAAGATTTTCATACATATATATTACATATTTTTAGATGAATATTCAATATATTATGCAAACAAATACTTGAGGATTGTAAAGGTATAGTGCCTTTAGAAACTTAGAAACATGAAAAAAAATGTTTATAAAATATATGCATAATCTCCCACTTATTTCTTCATAACCAGTACCCTTTTTGACATATCTTATATAATATCTTTCTTCATATCTTAGGGAAAGGAAACATAAAAAAAAGTGAGATTATATACTCAGTAAGGTTAAAAATGTAGATATAAATGATTATATAAGCATAACATGAGAATAAGGGAATAATAACATGAACATAAAATTTTAATAGTATACCCCTCATATTAAAAATTATAATCTTGATTCATGGAATAAATCTTGACAGTTCATAAGATTTGAATCAAAAAAGGACATCATCCCTAAGAGAGTAACATTGGCATAAAATATGGAACTGTGGAATACACATAAGTATAGAAAATAATTTCCTTAGTATTAAATTCTCTTTCCCAGACTATCATAGTGGAATGGTTTCACTCCCCAAACCATTTTAGTAGTAAAGGTTCACTCACAAGACTATTATGGTGGATAAGGTACCTTATAGAACTGGCTTCACATCCCATTTCAATCCTATTTATCTCATGAAATTTCATTATTTATAAAATTAATTAGAGGGATATATTGGTGTCATCCATCACATAATTAAAAAATATATGTGTTTTCCACAAAAACATAAATCATATTAGAACCCATGAAAAAAATGGGTTTCATACACTTTTCATCATAGTATAACCCATGGAAAAGAAAACTGGTTTTATAAACATCATTCCATAATAAACATAAAACACTTAGAGAAATAATGAATATTTTTTCCTTATATAATATCCCTATTAAATCATAAGTAATATCAAATAATGTTATCTTATATGGAAAATTATTTTGAAAAATTACATTAAATAATTTTGGAGGAAAATATTCTTTCTATTTTGAAATAATTTTTTTCAAAAGTTGAACAATTATAAAGGAAAATATTTTATTTAAAAATAACATTGTAATATTTTAAAGAAGATTCAACTAATTAAGACTTCATTAAAGTGGGAATATCCACTCATGTTGTATTAGTTTAAAAAACATTCCTTCTATATTTTTGAGGGAAAACTCACAAATAACATCGTTTAAAAAAAATACTTTCAAACCATTTTGTAAAAAATAAAACATGGGTTAAATTTATTAAAACAATAATAAAAATATTTTTGAAAAACAAATCAAGACCAGAGACATGGAATATAAATATTACCCAATAGATACTTAAACATAAACAATCCTAAATAATTATGATATTGTGAAATAAACTTTTACCTTAAGTCTCCCCTTTCCTTATTCATGTTGAAAACTCCTATATAATATATATGTACTTATTATAAATTTATTCCATAAACATATATATCATACCATTTATGATTTATTTATAACATCTTATAACCCATTTATTAATAATTTTTTAAAAAAATCAATGATTTGAATGATAATTACTTCGTTTTCCAAGCATGTTTAGGTTTGGTAGTCGTAATTATTATACTTTGATCATGGTAATATCATTTAGATAATGTTAATCATGGTATATTCATAATATATAATCATTATATAAATATTTATAATCATTGATAAAAATTAGATATATAAAAATGAATTGCATTGTTCATGGAGACGGTAAGTCGTATGTACACAAGAATGTTGTCTCCATTTTTTATCTAATGGAATAAAACAAAGTTAAATAATAAAAAAACCCTTATATAATAATTAATATGTCATATATATCATATATATTCATAAAATTAATCCTTATTACCATCCATGTTAAATGTAAATGAAAAAATAATCATATCACATTGTGGAGATGATAGTCCATACGTACGCACGAGCGACGTTATCATTTTCCAAAAGATTAGATGATAAGAATTTAGACTTAATATTATCACTAAAAATGTATAATTATTTCATAAATATAATATATAAACATTAAACTCATCATTATTTACATATATAAAATATATTGATTAAAAAAATTGTATCGCTATGTGGAGACGGTATGTCTTACGTACACATGAGCAATACATTCACTTCTTATTTGATGGGAAAAAGGGTTTATAATGGTGTTTTCATAATAATAATAACATTTTATAATATTTATGATGATTATGTTGTTATTTTATTATGAATATCATATATTTATAGTAGATAAAGAATATTAGAAAAATAATGTGATCGATTAGAGCGATTACCTTTTCTTTAAAACAACTCCTTTAGATCTCCTCTAAAGGGTTCTAGGGTTGGTCTCCTGAGAAGAAAATAAAATCTAAAATGTTTATAGGGAAGTTTAGAATATAATTTTTTAAATTATGTTCGATATATAAGTCTCAAAGTGTTTTAATTAAGTGATGGAGGAGGTTTCCTTTTATAATTGAAGTAAGGTGCGCCTTTGGAATTTCTCAAAAGATTAATTTATAATAAATTAAATATCAATACAAATACCTCCAAATGGAAATTCATTCAAATATAATGTGGTATAGGGTTTTAATACCATAAGAAAATATATTTTAGAAAAGTTTTTGTGTAATTTTAAACCTCATCATTTTGATTAACCCTTAGTTAACCTATTTTAATTTTAATTATAGTAACAAATTTTTTAATATTAAAAGGTTTAAATTATTACTTATAAGATTTAAATTTGACCATAAATGGGAAATTTATATTATTTTATATTATAAATTATCCCATTTTTACTTATTTAGAGTTTTTGTTATTTTTAAATAATTTATTAAAATATTATTTTCATAAAATATCATTAGTGTCATTTTTAAAACTATTCATTACTTTGAATATAATAAAATCAATAAAACACTTATAATTATAACAAATTTTTTAAATACATCACCAACATGTAAATTTAATCTATAAAAAAATTATCTCCTTAATTATCTCAAATTATAATACTTTAATATTTTTAATATCATTTATTTGATTTTTCAATCAATTAAATAATTATTGCATCAGTATTTTGTAAGTATTTAAGGTGATTATTTAATTCCTAAAAATTATAAATAAATTAACATGATGAATTTAATTTAATTATGAATAAAATTACAATTAATATTCTTTAATAACTAATTTGGGTCCATATATGAACACATAAATGATATTTAAAACTAGGAGAGTGACATTTTGTCAATTCCATTGGTTTAAATAATATATAAGTCATTTTCATGGAAAATTGTCCATTAAATAAATCAATTTAGAACCTTAGGTTTTAAGGGTCAAATTTAATTCATCCAATTAGAATTAGGAGGAATAATTATGGCCTTATCACTTATTTTTTACCTAGAATAACCCTAATTACCCTTTACTGGGGTGATAAATTTTACCATACATATTATTCATATTAAACAAAAATAAAAGATTCATAATTAACAGATTTGATCCTCATAATTATAAATATGTAATTCATTTTATCTAATTAAATACTTATAAATGTAAGAAATTAATTTTAAATTGAGTGCATAAAATCTGACCAAAACTTTTTTTGAGAAAAAATACATTTTTCGACATAAAATTGGATTTATTATTACCCTATGCTTAGAAAATTATTCATTAAATGTTTTAAAAAAAATCAAGTAAATAAAATATATAAATTTAATTAATATCATTCACCAATAGTAATTAGTATATTTCTATAAAATTTAATGTACACATAAAAAATTAAGAAAAAAATAACCTCTAAAAAAATTAATTCTAATCATGAATTTGTTTTATAAAAGTATAGAACATATATTTTTCATAATTTATTTATTAATATCCATACATTACAATATAACTTTTAGGTGATAATGGATGCATAATATTTTAATAATCTTACATGATTTGTTTAAACTTGTCGTTCCATGCAACGCAAGCTATCGAAGTAATCAAATTAATTAAAGATAAATATTATATAAAAATATCAAGATGTTACATTTTTGCTACAAGATTGATCATTTTTACTTAATTATTATTCTTTGACTATTTATCAAACTTTTAAATATTAAATTTATCCTAAAAAGATGGTTTTAACTGATATTAATTGTTTTCTTTCTTCTTTGAACACTCCCTAACTACTTTAATAGAGTTTTGAAAAATAAATTTGGATAGGTTCAGTTCTTCTTCAACTTTGATTAGTTTTTTTTTAACAAGATCAAGCACTTACTCTAAATCTTTAACATTTTCTTAAAACTTGATATTCAAAATCTTCTCTTCATCAAGAAACCTCTTCATATTATAAATATATTTCATCAGTTTATATTTTTCTTCTTTATGAATGGATTCTTTTTTGTTGAATGGTTTATTATATTTATTCAACATAATGTTTTATTTATTAATATTTAAAAAAATTAAGATTCATTCTCTAAATTATATATTCAACATAAAATTTATATGAGTTTCATCATCTCCACTTCTTAAATTATTTTCTTCGTCACTAGTGAAACTTTCATTAGTCACCTTAGCAATGAAAAGTTTTTCACCAGTATCACTTTCAATATCACCCTCTTTATCTTTATTGTTTATTTCACCCTATTTAACCTTATATATGAAATTACTCTTTTGGCTCGTTGATAAATTCAAGACCTTTATTCTAGAAGATAATTTTGTCTTATATAATCATTTATTTAGAATCTTCTTGGTTATTCATTTTATTCTTCACTGTATTTATATTATTTAATCTTTGTAAAATTATCTATAAAATTTCCAACATCCCCATAATTTCAAAATTTAAGTGGTAAATACCCTTTAAACTTTCTCTTACATTTTCGAACATTTTTTAGAGATAATAAACATAATTTTTTAACCCTTATATTTATATCTAAACCTGAAAATAAATATCCATCTTTATCATCTTTATAAATAACCTTCTTACCTTTCTCAAATTTTAAAATTTTAAAGGAAATATCCTTCTTAAGGTTTCATTTTTTTGTAGCATTATATTTACTTATTTCATAAAAAATAAGAACCCCATGAAAATATTCAAGATATATTTCTCCTATATTATTTTCTTTTAAAGTAGATACTTCTACGTCAAACTTTTTAGGTAAGATATGTAAGATATTCTATACAATGGTGGAGTCTTCCAACTTCTCACCATAACCAATGATCATGATTATAATATCTTTCACTATTATGAAATTTATATAAATTTTATTATCATCATGCATCATCATATATTTATATTTAAGTCTCTAAAACTATAACTTTTCTCACTTAACTTTGGTTTTACCTTTATAGATATTATCAAGTTTATCCCAAATACATATTTCTATTTTTATGTCTTTGACCTTTATAAATTAATTTTTTTGTAAATGAAGATAAAATAACACTTCTAGCTTGTCCATCATTCTCTATATTCTTTTTTATACCACTGTTAGGGAATCACCTTCAATGTATGGTGGAAATCAATTAGTTACAGCTTCTAAAGCTTTATAGCTGATATAAAGAATATATTGAAACTTTTTTTTATTTACAAGCATGATAAAATTCCCCATAAAATGTGGGAATACCCTTTCCACATTATCCATAGTTTATAGTAGAAAAATGGTGACTGATTATTCTTTCTAAGGGATACTTCAAATAAAAAATAACTTAGAAATGGAACTGGGTTTTGATTCCACTTGATAATCCACCAATAAGATCTATGGGATATAACTGATAGTTGTTGAATCAGTGATCAAAGTTCCATTTTTAAGTTTCTTTAAAGAACAACCTTCATAACTTTTTAGAGTGTAGTGATATAAATTGTCTTCACATCCACATGCACACCAATATGAGGGAACACATAAGATTTATAAGGTTCACCTATCAATATGAGATGGCCAGTCCTTGGTGTGATATTTATTCCTCCAGGATCACACTACCCACTAGAATCATAATGTGAGTACCAATTCCCAGGGTATAACCTTAAAATTTTTTATTCCATGTCTCTCAACTATGCCTTGGTGCATCCCACATAGAAGTGCATCCTGCACTTTACAAAGATAAATGTTGGTAACAACTGAAGAGTCTTCAAAAAAATAGACTTCCTATAAGTGGTTGAGTGTTCTGATTTCTTCCAATTCTTCTCTACTTGGATTATTTTTTAGTGAATTAATATGGCATAAAATTCAGTGTAATGTGGTGTGAACCTCACCAATAAATACCTACACATCAAGCTGGGTATAGGTGCTTCCTTTCACAATTTCCATCAATATCTCTTGATTCCAAAAATAGAGTCTCTTTGTACTAATATAGACAATAATAAGAAGAGATTTTTATAAACCTCTTTGTCTATATGAAGAAGGGGAGTATCACGATCATCTATAGAATCAAGGAGTTTTGTGCATCTCTATTTTCACGAATTTTTTCTACAAAAAAAATTCTTCCGTGAAGAATATATGTGGCCACTTGATATAAGACTTACGCACTCAAGTGTTTCCTAAAGATTTCGAGATACCAAACTTGAGATTTATCATATACTCATATATTGAATAAATAATAGATCCTCGAACCAATGTGTGAGTAATACTCTCACTATACTACGAAAAGAAATTTTTCCATGTATAAAACTTTGTATGAGGAAAGAAATATTGAATTAGTGTATTCATAGTGTTAAAAAAATCCAGTGCTATATCAGTGTTCCATGAAACCAATTTAATTCATGTGAAGATTATTTTTTTGTGCATTTTCACTTTCATGAAAATAATATAAGGATGAGGCAGTCGTGTATAAGAACCTTACACAATGGATGAAGGTGGTGGACTCACATATATGAACTTAAATAATGAATTTTCTTAAAACTAATAGAATGTTTATGTAAATTAGATACCACTATATGTACATGCATGCATAAAGATCATGCATGCATACTATTTAATATTTAATACTTTATGCACAAGGTTTCTTCAATTGTGAATAAATAAATTGATAAGAAGAGGTAATGTGTAATCAAATTAAGTTTTCACCTGCACAAAGAATAAGTTGCACTTAATTGATAATTTGACACTACAAATTAATATCTTATATTTTTTATTGAGTTCAAATATTATATTTATCATTTGGTTCAATGAAGAAAAAAAGAGAACTAATACAATAACTATTATTGATATTGTGTATTAAAGTGATTAAGAATCTGATACTACAACACTAGTGCGCATCATTGTGTGTCAAAGAAGAGTAAGAGTGTTCCCGAATATAAATTGATTATTATTCCGGGAAAAATAATTATGATGGTGTTATAGTGAGTTGATCTTTCAATGTTTTTATAATCACAAAGGAAGTGTGTGACTCTAGCAATATTGGAAGAAGGAGATTCAGTGCAGTCTATTTTTCACAGAATAATAAAGTTATTGAGATACTGATATGCACTATTTTTTATTATTTTGTTTCAAATATTAGTGGTATAAGAATAAGTTAATGACCAAAATATATTTAGTTGATTATCATTTGGGTTAGGAATAATTCTGTTTTTATGAGTCCCCAACATATTCATATTATTATGGATGACAGAATAAAAAGAAAGTGCATCCTATAGTTTACTTGTAGGAAGAAGTAAGAAGTGTTTCTTTCCTGTTGTTGTAAAAATAACCATGTGAAGAAGAAGTTAGTATAATAACTAAATAGCACTATGATTTTTAATAGTTATTGATAGTTGTAAGACTATATTGGTGTTAAAAACCTCTAACAATGAAAATACTATCTTAAAATGTAGTATAAAGATCCATCTAGGAGCTATAAATCATGCATTATCAATTGACTATAGTGCATTTCAAGTAAAAGGATATTCACTACTTATGACAAACACATTAAAATTATTATTTTATAGTGTTTGTGTGGTTGTATTATTTTCATACCATTCCAAGGACTAGCTACTCACATTGAGTAGTGAACCTTGTAAAATTATTGTATTCCATCTTTACCTGCTTTCATATAAATGCATGCGATAAGGAAAAGAGAATAAGATAATTGAGATATTAATAGTTATAAGAGGTAAAGGGATAAAAATTTATAAAAGGTTAAAAAGTACCCAACACGGACTCATCCCCTCTCAATCTTAGTCACATCCTAAATTGGTCCTTTTAACTTATTTTTATTATTTGAAATGACTTTTGATATTAGCACCTATTATAATCTTACCTGGTCTTGGTAAATGGTATGTGGTGTATTGTGATGCTTCTAATGCTAGTATGGGTTGTGTTCTTATTCTGTATGATAATTTTGTGTCTTATGTCTCTCTTTAGCTTTGGATACATGAAATTAATTACCTCACTCCTTATTTATATCTTGTCACAGGTATGAATGTGCTTAAGTGTTGGCGTAACTATCATTTTGGTAAAATATTCATAGTATTTTTTGATTATAAGAGTTTGAGATATATCTTTTCTCAGAATTAATTGAATCATAGATAGGTAAAATGGTTGAAATACCATCATATGTTTGACTTATAAATTACCTACACCTCATGGAAGGGGAATTTCATTATAGGGGCTCTCAGTAGTAAAGTACCATCATACATTATTCTGGAATTGAAGGGGGAGTGGAACCTTATGGGACTCTTCAATTAGTTGTATCTGGATACTTAGGAGGATATTCTAAACATGGTTCTGACTAGTTTTCAATTTTCATCATCTCTCTTTAATTCTATTCTGTAAGTTCATTAATAGTGTGATGATTTCATAAAAATTTAAGAAACCATTTATAGTATGGAGACCGTTTCAAGTTGTCCTCTCCATTTAAATGGTATTATCTATTTTGGAAATTGGTTTTTCATTCTAGTATTTATGAGAAGCTATGTTTTGTATGAATTTCATATTTCTTCAAGTTTAATTCATCTAGGCACTATAAATATGTATTATGATATGATATGATGATTATGGTGGCTGGGTATTAAGAGTTTCATTGTAGATTATGTGTCAAACTGTTACAACTGCTAATAGATAAATATAGAGCATCTGAAAGCTTCTAGTTTGATCTAGCCTCTTCCAATGTTGTTTTGGAAATAGGACAAGGTTTACATGGAATTTTTTGTTAAATTTTGATAGAATCCCCAAGATAATAATTATATCTGGGTGTTCATTGACCAGTTAACCAAATCGAATCATTTTGTTTTGATCAGGGAAACCACTAATGTTCAAGATCTGGGTAAGTTATATATGAAAGAGATCATGAAACTTCATGGGGTTCCCTCTACCATTGTTTTAGATATGGATCCTAGGTTTACTTCAATATTATGGAGGATTATATAAGAGGTTATGGGGACTTATTTTAGGTTGAGTATAGCTTACCATCTACAAACAGGTGGTTAGACTAAGCATGCTATTTAGATTCATGAGGATTTTCTTCACACCTACATCTTGGTTTTTGGTGGATCATGGGATATCCATCTGGAACTACATGAGTTTTATTATAACAAAATTTATCATTAATTGATCGTAATGGATCCCTTTGATGCTTTGTATGGTTTCTCATGAAATTCACCTCTTTGTTGGGAAGAGGTGGGTGAGTTCTCTTTAGTTTAACTGAGTCTCATTCAATATATTTCAGTAAGCATTCAAGATATACGTTGGCATATGGTTATAGTTTAGAGTTGGTATAAATCATATTTGGATCATTGATGTCATCCATTGGAGTTTTCTATTGGTAACTATGTTTTCTTTAAAGTATCTCTTTAGTCAGGTCATAGTCAACTTAGAAAATAGGGGAAGATGGATCTGATATATGTTAGACCATTTTAGGCCACTAAGCAGCTTGGATAGGTTTCTTATTTATTGTAATTTCCAATTCATTTGATGGGTATACAAGATATTTTCCATATATATCATATAAAGAAATATCATATTGATCCCTCTCATGTTCTAATTTTGTAAGAGATTGAGATATATCTAGAAGTTTTTGTTGTATAAAAGCTAGTGGATATAGTTGAATCTAAGCTGAAAGTATTTGATGGTAATTATATCCCATTATTTAGAGTTTTATGGTAACATAAATCAGATTCTCATGAGATTTTGGAGTGTGAAATTTTAGTGAGGCAGCAATGGATTCACCTCTTTCTAGAGCTCTATTCTTCCACATGACTTCATAGGAATGGAAAGTCGTATGGTGGCAAGTTTACAACATCCCATTACCTTCTTTCAGGAATTTATCATCACCCTTTTTATTTCCCTTTTTTATTTGAGTGAATTTCATATCCTTTGGAGATTGAGAGAATTTTTTTGGTAAAATGGTCTAAAGTTTAGGGATGTATGTTTATTTGAATTAACGGAGTCTTGGTATAAATTTATCAACCGATTTCTAGGGTTCTCCTTAGGTTTGGAAATATTCAGAAGTGGCTTGGGTTTTTTATATAGAATCTGGACTGTGAACAACCTACTTCACACTTATAGGTCATGAAATGATTACATGACATTCAATTTTTGTTGGGTAGATACCATGAACTAGTTTATAGAGTGAAAATTTTATAAACTATGAAACTAGTTCACATCATTAAAAGGTCAATTGGTGTTATTTTTAATCTGAAGCAACACCTTTTTGTAATATCTTATAAATCATTAACTTCACCTCATGAAAGGGGTTCACATCCTAAATTTTTTAGTGTTAGTAGTTTTAACCACACTATATGTATGTTTTTATTTTCATTCAATGTGAAGGATTCTCTCTAAAAACCTAGGATTACTCCCTAGAAATTTTAGGGGCCTCATATCCTTTAGGATTTTTTTTGTGATTGATATTAATGGTGGATGCACTAAGTCTCTCCAAGTATGTTATCGTTCTGCTTATTTATTGTCATTGGTCATAGTAATATCGTTGCACTACATTTTCAGATCCATTGATCTTATGATGATATTATTCTTGATCCTTTCTAGATATATTGTGTGATCTTATTCCAGGGAATGGTCCTTTATTGGTCATAAGGTAGCAATTTTAATTTCTCTAAGGTCTATGTGACCTAATCTCTATGAAGACCTTGGGTTTTATGGAATGAAATTATGAGGTGTGGGAATCATAGGTAGGGCCTCCATTTTTTGTTCTGCATTTTTTATTATGGTTGTTTATCTATTTGTGGGCATGTTTAACTCGATTTTGAGGTAGGTGATTCTATCTCTAGCCTATGTTGGATGAACCTTGATTTCTCTAGTTTTGATAAAAAAAAATTATAAATAAAATGTCATGATTTATTTATTTATTTGTGTGTGTGTGTGTGAAAATAGGTTTTTGAGAAAAATGGTTTTACCCTTATTTTTTTAAAATAAATATTATTTTCAAAGCATTGTGAAATGTATGTATGAAATGTTTTTTGAATCATGGTTTGGATGAGATTATTTGGAAAATGTCAAACATGGGAAGCCATGGGTACTTAGGTGGAATGTGTAGTAATATGCCTCATCTGTTGATACTATCAGGGGGTTCATTCATGGCGTATTCCTTTTCTCCCTAGGCCCATTATTCTAGGGACTTATTAGACCTATTGGAATGTTCACTTATTGGGGTGTTCCTATTATCTTTAGATTACATGCATATATCTAGAGACTTGATGAACACAATTGTCTATGTATGGGTATGAGTGTTCTAGATAGACAGACTTATAGTGATCCTTGGTGTGATGTTTCTTATGATTTTGGTTTATACTATTTTGGATTTGATATGATATGTGATGCATGATTTGAATTACTTTGATATATGTGATATTCTTTGAAACTATTTTACTTGGATTATATAAAACTATGGAAAAAGGGGAATGTTTTACCATGATTTTGATATAAAAAATGTTTAAATGATTATCATGCCTTATTTTATTTAAATATGTGCATATTTGTATTATTGTATAGAGACTTGTTATGGAACACCTGGGTGGGATCCAACTAAGCCTATTATAAAACACCATATTCTCCCCTTTGGTAGTGCATAGAACTTGTTATGTCTTTCGGTGTAGGGAATAGAAAGGTGTTGTACTGAGGGGGTGAGGTTTTCTTCTTCTGAGTTGGGTAGCTGGTAGTGAGATAATGAATTTTTGTCCGCTTATCACATGGAGTAGTTGTTTATTTTATTTTATTTTTTGGTTTTGTCCTTTGTTGTTAAACTCATACCTTGGAGTTTGTTTCGCCACTTTTGGGTTGTATCACTTGTATTTTTTCCTTTTTTATATTGAATATTTTTTCTATTTTTCTATTTTGTTGATTCTTCCTGATATGTGTGTATATATATTAAATATATTCTGCTTTAAGTTGGGATAAATTGTTTCCTCTAGTTTTTGTTGATGCTCATGTGCTTATCTCTAGACCTTGGGGATCAGGAATGGTCTTTGGGTATCTGACGAGTTAGGTTTAGTACATGTTTGTGTGGCTATTTGGGTCAGTTTGTTACAAGGTAAAACCCTTCTTCAACTTATTCCTTAATAACATATTGATCATGATGTACCCAAAATATACTGTCTAGGTTTAACATATTTTTTCATGTCTTTCATCAATACATCAAATTATGTGACTCGTGATATATATTAATAATAATCTTGAAGTATAAGGATCATTACACATGTTCATGGATAAAAATATATGATGACATGAAAACTAAAAGAATTAATATTAGTGGGTATGTCCTAATAATATCTCATCCTGGATATCAGAAAGTGAAAAATTCATGACATAAATCCTCATCCTCTTATGATCACTCACACTTGACATTTGACAAACTATGTCCCTTATCATAGTTCTTCATTGTAATGTCCCAAAAATTTATGAATAAAATTCCCCTTACTTTGATTTAATTAAACATCTTATGGATATAGAAAACACATGCACTCTTTTTTTATTATATCTAGTTGAATTTAAATCAGCTTTAAGTATCTTTACCATTGATAATATAGTTGTTGAACAGTTATCACAGGACTAATATAAATATAGAGTTTTAACAAATACTTTTGACATATAAAAAGGAAGTGATGGCCTCAACTAGTATGATTTTTCCCTATAAAGCTCATTTATTAGATATTTTTAGGGAGATAGAATTTCTAGGCTTTTCCCTAGACCAATCCCAAGATGAGATCCAACACCTTAAGCATGATCGAAACCATTTATGTGAGAAGTTCAAGCTCATCAAGATCACGACCCAAATCATGTTCAAATAATGGCCCCATGAAAGCCCCACAATCACACGCCTTACTCTTAGGGAATATACTAGTGTAATAAATGGATATGTAATAATTCACTAGCTTTAGGGAAATGTAAATTATTTTTTATAGAATAATGAATATTTTTTTCTATTATTATTACTTGGTAAATGATTTTTAAAGCACAAATAGTACTTTTGGTTAATATTCAAATTCAATTAAGAAATCTATTTTGATGAATTAATATATTTTTGAAATAAATAATATTTTAGTAAAATATTATTATTAAATTAATTTTATTAAATACTAATTATCATATAATTTTTATGATGTCAAATGTAATTTTTATTAAGGCTTGGAAACTGTTTTTTCAAAACAAGACAATTTTCAATAAATGTCAGGTTTTATTTTAAAAGTAAAAATTCACATATTTAGAAAATTATTTAGATAAAATGAATATTATTTTTATAATTAGTACATATAAATTATCCAATGTTTAATTTTTCATAATTTTCCAAGACATTCAAATTTTTGGGTAAAAATTAAATACCATATAAATATACGGTGTGTTTTATGACATCATAATGGCCCAATAATTATGTAAAAAATACTATAAAAGATATATTTAGACAAATACAAGTTTTAACTTTAAAATAATATTATTTTGTATTTATTTTATTTATTTTATAAATCCTTATT
The DNA here is from genome assembly GCA_963277665.1 of Viscum album. Lineage (NCBI taxonomy): Eukaryota > Viridiplantae > Streptophyta > Magnoliopsida > Santalales > Viscaceae > Viscum > Viscum album. The sequence continues at coordinate 1,789,331,709 of OY728143.1, read as the reverse complement.
GAATCCTCCAAGACTTATCAAATATTTTAAGATTTTAAAATAATTTCCTTGAGAGTGTGACTCACCTCCCCATAAAAAAGGGAAATATTTTAATATATTCATACCTTTACATTATAAAATAATTTATTCCACTCTCCTTTTCTATTAACCATTGGCGAAAATCATAGGATGATTTGTGGTTTAAAATATTTTATTATGTAGTATCCAAAACCAAAATAATAAAGAAATCCCCCTCATTTCCTATATAAACACATCCAAGCTCCCATTTATCTTAACAAAAACTCTTTAAATATATACCAAAATCTTAACCCTACTCCATAGAGTCATCCCAAGGCACTCCAAATCTCCCAATAAGCCTCTCCTAATCCTTTAGAGTCACATATCCAAGTAAGGTATCTTCCACCCTCCTCTTTTATCAAGCATTCCTTTCATGTTGTGTCTTTTAATTTCTTTTTTTTCCTATGTTGGGATGTGTTATTAAATATCAGAAATTATTTTACATTTTATGAATAATAATTATATCGCATTTCACTCTCATTTATCCCTATTGTGAACCCTTATGTACACCCGTTACTATGCCGAAATTTCGTAAGGGATCCTCACCTTCCTCTCCTCTTTTCAATTCAAGAACCTTGTTTGAAATTAGTATCTTTAGTTTTAATTGGTTATAATTTCATCCTTTTATAATAAATTCCCTACTATCCATTTTATTTTATTTCAATGACGGATCATTTATCCCCCCCCATTTGGACCCTTACCTAAGTTGTTACTATGCTGAAATTCCGTACGGGATTTCTCTCTCTCCTCTTTTTATAAAGCTCCTCATTTATGATATTCCCTTTAATGTTACAATTACTTAAGTTGGGATACATTCCTACCTATCCCCCATACTTCCAATTTCTTGTATAAATGACGAGATACACCTTTATCTCTCATCAATCCATTTTACGAATTTTTATTTGACGTCATTATCCTGCTGAAATTGCACTGCAATTTTCTATGCCAAAATCATATTATAGTGAATACTATACTGATTTCTCTATCAAGGGTATTCACCATTATTCTCATGTACTTATTGATTGGTTAATTAAATTTAAGTATTCCAAATTCCTTATTCTTGGAATAAATTATAATCTTTAATGAATCTATGTTGACAGATCTATATGGCACACTTAAGCATGAAAATGAAATAGTTATAAATGTTGTGCCCTGATAACGCTCCAATGCATTGGGTAATGTTTATTATCATGATATGTCATGTGATATGAGGGTTTACTCATTATAATTCATGTGCAATGAGGTTTTAATCATGATAATTTATGTGCAATGAGGGTTTACTCATGTTAATCCATGTGAAATGATCTTTGACTCATGTTAATATCATGTTGTATGTTGTCGCCACATTCTGAGGTTATGGTTATCACACTATATCATACCTTTATGTTCATATTTCTTTTATGATCCATTTATATTCCTATTTAATAACATGTATTTGATTACTTATGTTATTCCATTTTTATTCCATTACTAGGCTTTATAGCACAACATTTTCTTACGTACGTCCTCAGGTTATCTCATGTAGTATTAAGTATGAAGGAATGGTATGGTCATGTAAAATAAGTTTTTAATAAAGATAAATTGTTTAATGTTTTAAGTTTTTATGTAATGTTCCTAATTTCCCTAATAAACTAAACCTCTCTATCTTATAAGTTTTATTAAGTGAAATTTTATGTAATAAATAATGTTTAAATATGAAATAAATAGCAGGGTTGTTGTAGTTGGTATCATGGGATATGTTTAGTTATTTTGGGATTATAATTAGAAAACCCTAGTAAAACCCCTTAAGGATAAGACTAAGTATAAGAAAACATCCCTAAATCTTGGTAAGTATAGAGTAAGTGGTTTATCAAGAAAATACATTCCTATCTAGATACTACGAGTGGACATGGTTTGGCCACAGATGTTCCTAGGAGTAAAAACCCTGATAAGATGTTTTGGGATTCATTCAGGGTAAACTAGTACACAAAAATGGGACTTATTTCACACCTAGTTTTTACTCCTGGGGGATATGATTTGGTAAATTCATAAGATCATTAAAAACCATTATTAAGGGAAGAAATTCCCATAAGAATACTTGTTAGGAAGTAGATCATGGATAACTTAGACTAAAGCCTATTAACTCATAAGTTAATGAGATAAATGTAATTTATAAGTTATACATTTAATGTAATTGAATTCCATTTATGTGTTTAACTATTTAATATACTCATCCCTAATTTTCCTTTTATTCTATCCATTGGCTGGTAATAGGAGGAATAATGTTAACAACTAATGTGAAAAGAAGTGTGAGGATTGACCCAATGAGATGCCTAACCTTATGGGAGTGGGAATAAAAAACTTTGTTATGATACTCTCTCAATTAACTCATGTTCTAAATTTAAACCTAGATCAAGAGGATCACTCGACCCCCCCCCCCCCCAAGAGAGATAAACCCATAGTCTAGAGCTTCATGCGACAAAGGCCTCCTACATTCAATGGATCATCCAATCCCTTAATCACGAAGCAATGGATCAATTCCATAGAAAAGATCTTCTCTATCCTTAAATGTTCCAAACAAGATATGGTTCTTATGGATGTTTATTGAATGAAGGATGAAGCATATTAGTGGTGGATATTGATCAATAATATGAAGCCTAAGGAAGAGATCAAAGCAATAGAGTGGAAGGAATTTTGAAAAAATGTTTTTTGATAAATATTTTCCCCGCACCCTCCATCTTAAAATGAAAAGATATTTCCTTACACTCAAGAAAAAGGATGATGAATCTGTTGGGGTGTATGAGGAAAACTTCACCAGACTTTCGAGATGCACCTATGATTTTTTCGTTACCCCCAAATGTAAGTTTGACCACTTATTTGGTAGGATAAATACTAGCCTACGAAATTCCCTAACAATCCATGACTTTGATAGCTATGAGGAAATTATATGATGTGCCCTAAAAGTAAATATGGATATCGGTGAATCTCAGGAGTATCATGGGGATAAAAATCTGAAACTAGAATTTAATTCTAGTGGGCCAATGGATAATTCCAACGATGCTAAGAAATTCCAACACCTCGTTTTTCAAAGGTGTGGAAAGAAGCACCCCATAAATTGCCTAAGGGGATAAAATAAATTCTTTATGTGTAGAAGAGAAGGTCAGTTGGAAAATAGTTGTCGATAGGAGAAACCCATCAATGTGAAAAAGTAAAGGAATGCTCTAGTCGACCCTCAATGCATTTTTCATTGATATAATTGCAAGGAACCATGGCACATTGTGAACCAATGCCCTAAGCCTAGGGTTTTTTGAGTAAACCAACAACCTCTGAGGAATCAAGGGTAAGATTTTACCAACACTATAGGAAAATTGAATCCCAACAACAAAGTGGTGATAGGTACGCTAGTTATTCATTCAAGAATAAATAACATGCTTTTTTATTCTGTTTCTACACATTCTTTTATATCAAAAAATTTTAGTAGAACTATCCAAACAACACCATAAATAATGGAAGTAGAGATGTCAATGAAGACATAAAATGGTGAAATTATTGCATCTCATGTATATAACTCCTCCCCTATCATAATTTGCAGATTAAAATTCCTAGAGAACATTTTCATAATTTCCTTGGTGGAATTTTATGCAATTTTGATCATGGATTGACTTTACCTATATAGATCCAACATAAATTTCCACGAGATGGAAATCACTCTCCATATGGTGAATTGACCCCTGATTCTATACAAATTCAAGGAGGATGGTAAATATTATTTAGAACCATCATCTTAAGCATGGATATTAATGTCCTGTGAGCAAGCATATCTGTCTCAAATGATTGAGTCAAAGGAAAGAACCATTCTCAAATACTTTCCTATTGTGATGGAATTCACGGATATGTTTCCTAAGGAATTGTATGGTCTTCCTCCTACTTGAGAGGTTGAATTTTTTTATCAATCTTGTACATGGGGAATTGCCAATATCCAAGACTCATTATAGTATGGTTGTTGTGGAACTTGAGGAACTTAAAAAACAACTAAAGGATAATCAATATAAAGGGTTTATATGCCCACGTGCTTCACCTTGGGGTTCTCTAGTCCTCTTTTTCAAAAAAAAATGATGGTTCAATGCACCTTTGCATTGATTATCGTGAGCTTAACAAAATCATGATAAAGAAAAAGTATCCTTTACCCCGAATTGATGAATTTTTTGATTAGATATGTGGAGAAAAATATTTCTCTAAGGTGGATATACATTTAGGATAATACTAAGTAAGGTTTAAGAAGAAGGATACCCCAAGACTGTTTTTTGTACAAGGTACGGGAATTATGAGTTAATAGTGATGTAATTCGGTCTCACTAATGCTTCGAAAATTCTTATGTACATGATGAATAAAGTCTTTAGAGATTACCTTGAAAAAACTGTGGTAGTATTTATAGATGATATTCTAATATACTCCAAAACCAAGGAGAATAATGATGACTATCTGAGCATTGTGCTAAGGACCTTGTGAAAGGTGAATTAATATTCAAAGTACAGAAAGTGTGAGTCTAGTTGAAATAAGTATCATTATTGGTTAATATTATCACAAGTAATGGGATATTTTTGGATCCTTCCAAGACAAAATCAATTGAAGAAAGTCCAAGGCCAACATATGTGATGGATATCCGTAGCTTCCTTGGGTTAGCTAGATATTATCTCCAATTTGTGAGAAATTTATCATGATTGTAAAACCCTACTACCAAGATAACTCAAAAGGGAGTCATGTTTTCTTGCAATAATGAATATGAGAAAGATTCATAGAGTTAAAAAATATGATTATCATTGTTACTATTATCACATTTTCTACAAGTGGGGATATTTTCATAATTTTAAGTGATGCTTCAAAGAAGTTATTAGGAGGTTTGTTGATGTAGAATGACAAATTCATTACCTAAACCTAAAGGAAGTTGAAATTTCAGGAGAAAAACTATCCCACATATGATCTAGAGTTAGAAACTGTGATATTTTCATTAAAAATATGGTAGCATTATCTCTTTGGGGAGAATTGAGAAATATATAAGGATCACAAAAGTCCCAAATATATATTCACATAGAAAGATCTAAATATGTGCCAATAAAGATGGTTAGAGATCATCAAGGATTAAAAATTATCATTCCACTACCGTCTTGGTAAAGTGAACAAGGTGGAGGATGATCTAAGTATAAAGGACCCAGTGATTTTATCATTGATGAGAATTTGAAAGGATATAATCTTATTGGATTTGAAAAGGAAAGACATGGGAATCATAAATAAAGGAACATAATCAATACTTTCATAGATTATTGCTCAACCATCTCTTATAGAAAGGTTAAAGGATGCTCAAAAAGATGATGTTGGAATTCAGAAGAAAGTGGAAGCTATCAGAAAATGGAAATCCTTAGAGTTCAATGTCAATGAAGAAGGAATTGTGATATTTGGGTCAAGACTATGTGTTCCATAAAATCCTGAGTTAAAGAAATAACTTTTGGATGATGCACATAGTTCTACTTTCTCCATTCACCCAAGTAATAAAAAGATGTATCAAGATCTCTGAGAGAAATATATTTGGGATAAAATGAAGAAGGAAATTTATGAATATACATCAAAGAACCTAGTATGTTAGTAAGTGAAGTCTGATAGGCATAAGTCTAATAGGATTATGCAACAATTACCCTTACCAACATGGAAATAGCAAAACATCACCATGGACTTTTTCACCAGACTTCTGAAGACATCAAAAGGAAACAATTCTATCTAGGTAATTATGGATCATCTTAAAAATATTGAATGATTCATTATGATTGGAGAGAATTTATCACTAGATCAACTGGGATGGATATACATCAGAGAAGTGGTAAGGCTTCATGGAGTACCGCTATCGATTGTATCTGATAAAGATCCAAGATTCACCTCTAAGTTTTAGAAAAGTATACAGTATTCTCTAAACATAGAGCTGAACTTTAGTATGGGTTATCACCCTCAAACTGATATCCAATCTGAGTGGAATATCCAAACACTTGAGGAAATGTTGAGATCTTGTTCAATGGACCTCAAAGTTGGATGGGACAAACATCTTCCTTTAGTGGATCTCTCTTACAACAACAGTTTCCATTCAAGCATACAAATGGCTCCTTATGAATCCCTTTATGGTAAGAGGTTCAGAACAGTAACATGTTGGGATGATGTTGGGGAACGAAAACCTGTAGGTCTGAAAATGGTCAAAGAAATGGTGGAGAAGGTTACTACTATCCAATGGCACATCAAAGTTTCTCAGAGTCGATAAAAGAGTTATAATGACAATTGTCAATGGGAACTAGAGTTTTATGTTGGAGATATGGTTTTCCTCCACATATCTCCATGGAAACTAGTGATGAGATTTGGGAAGAAGGTAAATCTTAGTCTAAGTTATATCATTCGTTTTGAGATCCTTGATCACATTAGAGGAGTAGACTATTGAATAGAACCCCCCCCCCAAACATATCTCAATTACATGATGTATTCAATGTATCCCTCTTGATATAGTACATACTACACCCCTAACATGTACTCAATCTAGAGGTGGTACCATTGGATAATGACTTTTCCTATAAGAAGCATCTAGTGAAGATCTTAGATCATAGAGAAAAAGTTCTATGAAATAAGACAATTTCTCTCGTCAAAGTGTTGTAGAGAAACCAAAAGTTTAAATAATAAATGTGGGAACCAGAGGAGGTGATTAAGTAGAGTTATCCTCATCTATTTTAGTGTGGTAAAAGGAAATTTCTAGGGTAAAATTTCTTAAGGGGGGAAGGTTGTAACGACCTGAACATTTATGAATAAAATTTCCTTTTATTTTATTTTTTTAAATGTCTTATGTATATAGAAAACACGTACACTTATTTTATATTATTATATAGAATTGAATTTAAATGACCATTAAGTATATTTACCATTGATAATATAGATGTTGAATAGTGATCACATGACTATTATAAATATAGGGTTTTAACGAATCCTTTTGACACAGAAAAAGGAAGTGATGGCCTCAACCAGTACGATTGTTCCCTATGAAGCCAATTTATCGAAGCTTATGAGGGAGATAGAATTTTTGGGATTTTCCCTAGACCAATCCTAAGGTGAGATCTAGCAACTCAAGCATGATTGAAACTGTTTACGAGAGATGTTCAAGCTAATTGAGATCACGGCCCAAACCATGTTCACCAAATGATCCCATGAAAGCCCCAACATCAAGCACCTCACTATTAGGGTGTATGCTGGTGTAATAAAGGTATATGTAACAATACCCTAGAATTAGGGATATGTAAATTTTTTTATAGAATAATGAATATATTTTTTCTATTATTGTTATTTGGTAAATTATTTTTAAAGTCAAAATAGTATTTTTGGTTAATATTAAAATTCAATTAAGAAATATATTTTGATGAATTGATGGATTTTTGAATTAAATAATATTTTAATAAAATATTATTATTATAATAATTTAATTAAATACTAATTATCACATAATTTTTATGATGTCAAATGTAATTTTTATTATGGTTTGAAAACTGTTTTTTCACAACCCATCAATTTTTAATAAATGTCAGTTTTTATTCTAAAGTAAAAATTAAAATATTTAGAAAATTATTTATATAAAATGAATATTATTTTTGGAATTAGTATTCCTAAATTATCCAATGGTGAATTTTTCATAATTTTTTGAGATAGTCGAATTTTTGGGTAAAAATTAAATATCGTATAAATATATAGTGTGTTTTATGACATAATAATGGCCAAATAATGATATAATAAATACTATAAATGTATATTTAGACAAATACCTATTTTATATTTAAAATAATGTTATTTTATATTTATTTTATTTATTTTATAAAGCCTTAGTGAATCCTCCGAGACTTATAAAATATTTTAAGATTTTAAAATAATTTTATTGAGAGTGTGACTCACCTCCACATAAGAAATGGAAATATTTTAATATCTTCATCTATTTTACTTATAAAACAATTTATTACACTACCCTTTTCTAGAAACCATTGTAAAAACCATGGTATGGTTTGTGATTTTTAATATTTTATTATGTAATGTCCAAAACCAAAATAAGAAAGAAATCCCCCTCCTTTCCTATATAAACCCACCCAAGCTCCCATTTTTCTTCAATAAAACTCTTTGAATCTAGAAAAAAACTATTCCCTATACTCTCTATAGTCCTCATAAGGTTCCCCCAAGCATCCAATAATCCTCTCCTAAGTCTTTGGAGTCACACATCCAAGTAAAGAATCTTTCACCCTCCTCTTTTATCAAACATTACTTTCTTGTTTTGTCTTTTAATTTATTTACTTTTTACCAATATTAGGAGATGTTATTAAATATCCCCACTTACATTAAATTTTATGTATAAATTATGATATCCCATTTCACTCTCATTTATCCCTCTTGTGATCCCTTATGTACACCTATTACTATGCTGAAATTTCATAAGGGATCCACAGCTTCCTCTTTTCTTTTCAATTCAAGAACCTTATTTGAAATTAGTATTTTTAGTTTCAATTGGTTATATTTTAATCATTTTATAATCAATCCCCT